>JBAFXK010000015.1:0-642827 GCA_037113605.1 Calophaca sinica
ATCCCTCCGGTCAAAAATAACCCTAGTGAACACACCACATGTAACTTCCACATTAGAGTAATTTGCAAGTTCATTGGAATGATTAGCTTGCTCCTATTTCCCTTTGGATTCCAAAGCATAATTATCTTGCCTCTGTTTTCTTGAAAATAAGCCATTTCTTGAGGAAATTCTTCTTCATTCACTTTCTTCCCTTTATGTTCAAGGGAAGAATTGTTAGACCAAAGAAACAACTTATAAGAATTCAAAGAGTTGAAACCATAAAACCACTGAGGAGAAGGAATTAGAATCATAGAATATAATGACTTCCCAAGTGTATTTGAGCACTCATTCTCAGATTTAAGGGTTGGCCATTCGCCCTTCACTCCCTTATTTTCCATTTGCAATTCACCTTTATTTGATGCATTGCATTCTTGCCGTGGAAGTAATTTACCAAATACATTGGTCATCTCGTAGGCTTCCTTTGTGATATGGTCTACAACCTGTTCCTCAATAGAATTGACACAATTTGGTAAATGGTTAGAATCAAAACAAGTTTTCATGATTATTTCCTTCACCACACATTCTTTTGCCTCTCCCACTTTTGTATTACTCTCATTTTCATTCACCTCTACTTCTTTCTCTAAGCTCTCATTTTTTTTACACACTCTTTTTTCTCCCAAATATTTTCTTTGTAGAATTTTCAACTCCTTACTAAACTCTTCAAAATTTTCTCAAAGTGATCTTGGCGTCCTTTTTTTCCCTTCCAATTGTTTTCTTCTTACCTCGTTATCCTTCCTCTCATTTTCTTCTCTACACTTTCTTTCTTTTTCTCTCTCTTTTTCGTCTTGCTCTTTCTTTTTTCTATCTAACCTCTCAGCAGTTCTTTTCATCCACATACCAACCTGTCCCTCAACAACAAATTCATTTCTAGAAGATCTCAACATGTTGCAAACAAAATTTTTTCCTTTTTTGTACAAAATTCTGGGAAATTGAGATGGAGATGAGATGAGCAGAATAAACCAACATAAGAAAATACATTCTACCCCACCCTTTGCTTTGATACCACTTGATGACTACCAACCTCCATAGTAGCCTTTGAAGCGATCTTAGGTTGAATTTTTATGGAACTGAATTTTAGAACAAGTAAATAGAAAAGAAATGGAACTAAGATAAGATATGGATGCACCACAATTCCCTAAGGAATTGATAAGTAAGTTGAAGACATACAAGAAGAGTTGACTTCATGATAAGTCAGTTTGGCTCAATCCAGAACCCAAGAGTGCATGACTCTCAAAATGTGATAAACACAATTTTTTTAACATCCAAATTCTCTTTCATTCATGAATTTCGTGCATACATATAGGGGGATGGAAATACATTCAGAAACAGCCCACTAATGGATAGTAATGAGCTCAATTGATAGTGTAACTCCTATACTAATGACTCGACCTTAATTACACACTAACTAGTGCTTTTAAAGTGGCAGTTACATATCTCCAACAACTCCTAAATGAGTTATTTCAAAAGGCATGCAGCTGCTACAACTATTTGCTTAATTTAAATAAAAAGCTAATGCAACTCACTTAAAATAAATAACACAAAATTAAACAAAATATTTTAGTCCAGATTTTCGTCTTCAAGTTCCCATCCATTTTCCACCATGGTAGAAGCCGAATATGATTAAATTACGTGAAATACAACTTGTAGACCCTTTTGTAGTCTTTCCAACGCATCAAGAACCATATCAATTGGACTTTTGTAGCTCTGATTCAGTCAAAACAAGACAGACGGGTCATTTCAACGAATTTCATTAAAGCCCAATTTTGTTCTTCTTTTGTCGTGGGTGGTCATCCTAGTTTCACATCATTCCCTCCTCTTCAAGGAATTCGACCTCAATTTCTAGATCCAATCCCTCAGGGTCAAAAATAAGCCTAATGAACTCACCACATGTAACTTCCACATTAGAGTAATTTGCAAGTTCATTGGAATGATTAACTTGCTCCTCTTTCCCTTTGGATTCCAAAGCATAATTATCTTGCCTCTGTTTTTCTTGAAAATAAGCCATTTCTTGAGGAAATTCTTCTTCATTCACTTTCTTCTCTTTATGTTCAAGGGAAGAATTGTTAGACCAAAGAAACAACTTATAAGTATTCAAAGAGTTGAAACCATAAAACCACTGAGGAGAAGGAATTAGAATCATAGAATATAATGACTTCCCAAGTGTATTTGAGCATTCATTCTCAGATTTAAGGGTTGGCCATTCGCCCTTCACTCCCTTATTTTCCATTTGCAATTCACCTTTATTTGATGCATTGCATTCTTCCCCTGGAAGCAATTTACCAAATACATTGGTCATCTCGTAGGCTTCCTTTGTGATATGGTCTACAACCTGTTCCTCAATAGAATTGACACAATTTGGTAAATGGTTAGAATCAAAACAAGTTTTCATGATTATTTCCTTCACCACACATTCTTTTGCCTCTCCCACTTTTGCATTACTCTCATTTTCATTCACCTCTACTTCTTTCTCTAAGCTCTCATTTTTTTTCCACACTCTTTTTTTCTCCCAAATATTTTCTTTGTAGAATTTTCAACTCCTTACTAAACTCTTCAAAATTTTCTCAAAGTGATCTTGACGTCTTTTTCCCTTCCAATTGTTTTCTTCTTATGTCGTTATCCTTCCTCTCATTTTCTTCTCTACACTTTCTTTCTTTTCTCTCTCTTTTCCTCTTGCTCTTTCTTTTTCTATCTAACCTCTCGTGATTCTTTTCATCCACATACCAACCTGATATCCCTCAACAACAAATTCATTTCTAGAAGATCTCAACATGTTGCAAATAGAATTTTTTTCCTTTTTTTTTGTACAAAATTCTGGACAGAATTGAGATGGAGATGAGATGAACAGAATAAAACAACTTAAGAAAATAAATTCAACCCCAACCTTTGCTTTGATACCACTTGATGACTACCAACCTCCATAGTAGCCTTTGAAACGATCTTAGGTTGAATTTTTATGGAACTGAATTTTAGAACAAGTAAATAGAAAAGAAATGGAACTAAGATAAGAGATGGATGCACCACAATTCCCTAAGGAATTGATAAGTAAGTTGAAGACGCCACAAGAAGAGTTGACTTCATGATAAGTCAGTTTTGGCTCAATCCAGAACCCAAGAGTGCATGACTCTCAAAATGTGATAAACACAATTTTTTTAACATCCAAATTCTCTTTCATTCATGAATTTCGTGCATACAAATAGGGGGATGGAAATACATTCAGAAACAGCCCACTAATGGATAGTAATGAGCTCAATTGATAGTGTAACTCCTATACTAATGACTCGACCTTAATTGCACACTAACTAGTGCTTTTAAAGTGGCAGTTACATATCTCCAACAACTCCTAAATGCGTTATTTCAAAAGGCATGCAGCTGCTACAACTATTTGCTAAAATTAAATAAAAAGTCAATGCACCTCACTTAAAATAAATAACACAAAATTAAACAAAATATTTTAGTCCAGATTTTCGTCTTCAAGTTCCCATCCATTTTCCACCATGGTAGAAGCCGAATATGATTAAATTACGTGAAATACAACTTGTAGAACCTTTTGTAGTCTTTCCAACGCATCAAGAACCATATCAATCGGACTTTTGTAGCTCCTGATTCAGTCAAAACAAGACAGGCGGGTCATTTCCAACGAATTTCATTAAAGCCCAATTTTGTTCTTCTTTTGTTAGGGGTGGTCATCCTAGTTTCACATCATTCCCTCCCTCTTCAAGGGAATTAGACCTCAATTTCTAGATCAAATCCCTCCGGGGCCAAAAATAAGCCTAATCAACTCACCACATGTAACTTCCACATTAGAGTAATTTGCAAGTTCATTGGAATGATTAGCTTGCTCCTCTTTCCCTTTGGATTCCAAAGCATAATTATCTTGCCTCTGTTTTTTTGAAAATAAGCCATTTCTTGTGGAAATTCTTCTTCATTCACTTTCTTCTCTTTATGTTCAAGGGAAGAATTGTTAGACCAAAGAAACAACTTATAAGAATTCAAAGAGTTGAAACCAAAAAACCACTGAGGAGAAGGAATTAGAATCATAGAATATAATGACTTCCCAAGTGTATTTGAGCACTCATTCTCAGATTTAAGGGTTGGCCATTCGCCCTTCACTCCCTTATTTTCCATTTGCAATTCACCTTTATTTGAGGCATTGCATTCTTCCCCTGGAAGCAATTTACCAAATACATTGGTCATCTCGTAGGCTTCCTTTGTGATATGGTCTACAACCTGTTCCTCAATAGAATTGACACAATTTGGTAAATGGTTAGAATCAAAACAAGTTTTCATGATATTTCCTTCACCACACATTCTTTTGCCTCTCCCACTTTTGCATTACTCTCATTTTCATTCACCTCTACTTCTTTCTCTAAGCTCTCATTTTTTTCCACACTCTTTTTTTCTCCCAAATATTTTCTTTGTAGAATTTTCAACTCCTTACTAAACTCTTCAAAAATTTTCTCAAAGTGATCTTGACGTCCTTTTTTCCCTTCCAATTGTTTTCTTCTTACCTCGTTATCCTTCCTCTCATTTTCTTCTCTACACTTTCTTTCTTTTTCTCTCTCTTTTTCGTCTTGCTCTTTCTTTTTTCTATCTAACCTCTCAGCAGTTCTTTTCATCCACATACCAACCTGTCCCTCAACAACAAATTCATTTCTAGAAGATCTCAACATGTTGCAAACAAAATTTTTTTCCTTTTTTTTGTACAAAATTCTGGACAGAATTGAGATGGAGATGAGATGAACAGAATAAAACAACTTAAGAAAATAAATTCAACCCCAAACTTTGCTTTGATACCACTTGATGACTACCAACCTCCATAGTAGCCTTTGAAACGATCTTAGGTTGAATTTTTATGGAACTGAATTTTAGAACAAGTAAATAGAAAAGAAATGGAACTAAGATAAGATATGGATGCACCACAATTCCCTAAGGAATTGATAAGTAAGTTGTAGACGCCACAAGAAGAGTTGACTTCATGATAAGTCAGTTTTGGCTCAATCCAGAACCCAAGAGTGCATGACTCTCAAAATGTGATAAACACAATTTTTTTAACATCCAAATTCTCTTTCATTCATGAATTTCGTGCATACATATAGGGGGATGGAAATACATTCAGAAACAGCCCACTAATGGATAGTAATGAGCTCAATTGATAGTGTAACTCCTATACTAATGACTCGACCTTAATTACACACTAACTAGTGCTTTTAAAGTGGCAGTTACATATCTCCAACAACTCCTAAATGAGTTATTTCAAAAGGCATGCAGCTGCTACAACTATTTGCTTAATTTAAATAAAAAGCTAATGCAACTCACTTAAAATAAATAACACAAAATTAAACAAAATATTTTAGTCCAGATTTTCGTCTTCAAGTTCCCATCCATTTTCCACCATGGTAGAAGCCGAATATGATTAAATTACGTGAAATACAACTTGTAGACCCTTTTGTAGTCTTTCCAACGCATCAAGAACCATATCAATTGGACTTTTGTAGCTCCTGATTCAGTCAAAACAAGACAGACGGGTCATTTCCAACGAATTTCATTAAAGCCCAATTTTGTTCTTCTTTGTCGTGGGTGGTCATCCTAGTTTCACATCATTCCCTCCCTCTTCAAGGGATTCGACCTCGAATTTCTAGATCCAATCCCTCCGGGGTCAAAAATAAGCCTAATGAACTCACCACATGTAACTTCCACATTAGAGTAATTTGCAAGTTCATTGGAATGATTAGCTTGCTCCTCTTTCCCTTTGGATTCCAAAGCATAATTATCTTGCCTCTGTTTTTCTTGAAAATAAGCCATTTCTTGAGGAAATTCTTCTTCATTCACTTTCTTCTCTTTATGTTCAAGGGAAGAATTGTTAGACCAAAGAAACAACTTATAAGTATTCAAAGAGTTGAAACCATAAAACCACTGAGGAGAAGGAATTAGAATCATAGAATATAATGACTTCCCAAGTGTATTTGAGCATTCATTCTCAGATTTAAGGGTTGGCCATTCGCCCTTCACTCCCTTATTTTCCATTTGCAATTCACCTTTATTTGATGCATTGCATTCTTCCCCTGGAAGCAATTTACCAAATACATTGGTCATCTCGTAGGCTTCCTTTGTGATATGGTCTACAACCTGTTCCTCAATAGAATTGACACAATTTGGTAAATGGTTAGAATCAAAACAAGTTTTCATGATATTTCCTTCACCACACATTCTTTTGCCTCTCCCACTTTTGCATTACTCTCATTTTCATTCACCTCTACTTCTTTCTCTAAGCTCTCATTTTTTCTCCCAAATATTTTCTTTGTAGAATTTTCAACTCCCTACTAAACTCTTCAAAATTTTTCTCAAAGTGATCTTGGCGTCTTTTTCCCTTCCAATTGTTTTCTTCTTATGTCGTTATCCTTCCTCTCATTTTCTTCTCTACACTTTCTTTCTTTTTCTCTCTTTTCCTCTTGCTCTTTCTTTTTCTATCTAACCTCTCAGTGAGTTCTTTTCATCCACATACCAACTGATATCCCTCAACAACAAATTCATTTCTAGAAGATCTCAACATGTTGCAAATAGAATTTTTTTCCTTTTTTTTGTACAAAATTCTGGACAGAATTGAGATGGAGATGAGATGAACAGAATAAAACAACTTAAGAAAATAAATTCAACCCCAACCTTTGCTTTGATACCACTTGATGACTACCAACCTCCATAGTAGCCTTTGAAACGATCTTAGGTTGAATTTTTATGGAACTGAATTTTAGAACAAGTAAATAGAAAAGAAATGGAACTAAGATAAGAGATGGATGCACCACAATTCCCTAAGGAATTGATAAGTAAGTTGAAGACGCCACAAGAAGAGTTGACTTCATGATAAGTCAGTTTTGGCTCAATCCAACCCAAGAGTGCATGACTCTCAAAATGTGATAAACACAATTTTTAACATCCAAATTCTCTTTCATTCATGAATTTCGTGCATACAAATAGGGGATGGAAATACATTCGAAACAGCCCACTAATGGATAGTAATGAGCTCAATTGATAGTGTAACTCCTATACTAATGACTCGACCTTAATTGCACACTAACTAGTGCTTTTAAAGTGGCGATTACATATCTCCAACAACTCCTAAATGCGTTATTTCAAAGGCATGCAGCTGCTACAACTATTTGCTTAATTTAAATAAAAAGCTAATGCAACTCACTTAAAATAAATAACACAAAATTAAACAAAATATTTTAGTCCAGATTTTCGTCTTCAAGTTCCCATCCATTTTCCACCATGGTAGAAGCCGAATATGATTAAATTACGTGAAATACAACTTGTAGAACCTTTTGTAGTCTTTCCAACGCATCAAGAACCATATCAATCGGACTTCTGTAGCTCCTGATTCAGTCAAAACAAGACAGACGGGTCATTTCCCACGAATTTCATTAAAGCCCAATTTTGTTCTTTCTTTGTCGTGGTGGTCATCCTAGTTTCACATCATTCCTCCCTCTTCAAGGGAATTCGACCTCAATTTCTAGATCCAATCCTCCGGGTCAAAAATAAGCCTAATGAACTCACCACATGTAACTTCCACATTAGAGTAATTTGCAAGTTCATTGGAATGATTAGCTTGCTCCTCTTTCCCTTTGGATTCCAAAGCATAATTATCTTGCCTCTGTTTTTCTTGAAAATAAGCCATTTCTTGAGGAAATTCTTCTTCATTCACTTTCTTCTCTTTATGTTCAAGGGAAGAATTGTTAGACCAAAGAAACAACTTATAAGAATTCAAAGAGTTGAAACCATAAAACCACTGAGGAGAAGGAATTAGAATCATAGAATATAATGACTTCCCAAGTGTATTTGAGCACTCATTCTCAGATTTAAGGGTTGGCCATTCGCCCTTCACTCCCTTATTTTCCATTTGCAATTCACCTTTATTTGATGCATTGCATTCTTACCCTGGAAGCAATTTACCAAATACATTGGTCATCTCGTAGGCTTCCTTTGTGATATGGTCTACAACCTGTTCCTCAATAGAATTGACACAATTTGGTAAATGGTTAGAATCAAAACAAGTTTTCATGATTATTTCCTTCACCACACATTCTTTTGCCTCTCCCACTTTTGCATTACTCTCATTTTCATTCACCTCTACTTCTTTCTCTAAGCTCTCATTTTTTTCCACACTCTTTTTTTCTCCCAAATATTTTCTTTGTAGAATTTTCAACTCCTTACTAAACTCTTCAAAATTTTTCTCAAAGTGATCTTGACGTCTTTTTTTCCCTTCCAATTGTTTTCTTCTTATGTCGTTATCCTTCCTCTCATTTTCTTCTCTACACTTTCTTTCTTTTTCTCTCTTTTTCCTCTTGCTCTTTCTTTTGTCTATCTAACCTCTCAGTGATTCTTTTCATCCACATACCAACTGATATCCCTCAACAACAAATTCATTTCTAGAAGATCTCAACATGTTGCAAATAGAATTTTTTCCTTTTTTGTACAAAATTCTGGACCAATTGAGATGGAGATGAGATGAACAGAATAAAACAACTTAAGAAAATAAATTCAACCCCAACCTTTGCTTTGATACCACTTGATGACTACCAACCTCCATAGTAGCCTTTGAAACGATCTTAGGTTGAATTTTTATGGAACTGAATTTTAGAACAAGTAAATAGAAAAGAAATGGAACTAAGATAAGAGATGGATGCACCACAATTCCCTAAGGAATTGATAAGTAAGTTGAAGACGCCACAAGAACAGTTGACTTCATGATAAGTCGGTTTGGCTCAATCCAGAACCCAAGAGTGCATGACTCTCAAAATGTGATAAACACAATTTTTAACATCCAAATTCTCTTTCATTCATGAATTTCGTGCATACAAATAGGGGATGGAAATACATTGAAACAGCCCACTAATGGATAGTAATGAGCTCAATTGATAGTGTAACTCCTATACTAATGACTCGACCTTAATTGCACACTAACTAGTGCTTTTAAAGTGGCAGTTACATATCTCCAACAACTCCTAAATGCGTTATTTCAAAAGGCATGCAGCTGCTACAACTATTTGCTTAATTTAAATAAAAAGCTAATGCAACTCACTTAAAATAAATAACACAAAATTAAACAAAATATTTTAGTCCAGATTTTCGTCTTCAAGTTCCCATCCATTTTCCACCATGGTAGAAGCCGAATATGATTAAATTACGTGAAATACAACTTGTAGAACCTTTTGTAGTCTTTCCAACGCATCAAGAACCATATCAATCGGACTTCTGTAGCTCCTGATTCAGTCAAAACAAGACAGACGGGTCATTTCCCACGAATTTCATTAAAGCCCAATTTTGTTCTTCTTTTGTCAGGGGTGGTCATCCTAGTTTCACATCATTCCCTCCCTCTTCAAGGGAATTCGACCTCGAATTTCTAGATCCAATCCCCCCGGGGTCAAAAATAAGCCTAATGAACTCACCACATGTAACTTCCACATTAGAGTAATTTGCATGTTCATTGGAATGATTAGCTTGCTCCTCTTTCCCTTTGGATTCCAAAGCATAATTATCTTGCCTCTGTTTTTCTTGAAAATAAGCCATTTCTTGAGGAAATTCTTCTTCATTCACTTTCTTCTCTTTATGTTCAAGGGAAGAATTGTTAGACCAAAGAAACAACTTATAAGAATTCAAAGAGTTGAAACCATAAAACCACTGAGGAGAAGGAATTAGAATCATAGAATATAATGACTTCCCAAGTGTATTTGAGCACTCATTCTCAGATTTAAGGGTTGGCCATTCGCCCTTCACTCCCTTATTTTCCATTTGCAATTCACCTTTATTTGATGCATTGCATTCTTCCGCTGGAAGCAATTTACCAAATACATTGGTCATCTCGTAGGCTTCCTTTGTGATACGGTCTACAACCTGTTCCTCAATAGAATTGACACAATTTGGTAAATGGTTAGAATCAAAACAAGTTTTCATGATTATTTCCTTCACCACACATTCTTTTGCCTCTCCCACTTTTGCATTACTCTCATTTTCATTCACCTCTACTTCTTTCTCTAAGCTCTCATTTTTTTCCACACTCTTTTTTTCTCCCAAATATTTTGTTTGTAGAATTTTCAACTCCTTACTAAACTCTTCAAAAATTTTCTCAAAGTGATCTTGACGTCTTTTTTTCCCTTCCAATTGTTTTCTTCTTATGTCGTTATCCTTCCTCTCATTTTCTTCTCTACACTTTCTTTCTTTTTCTCTCTCTTTTTCCTCTTGCTCTTTCTTTTTTCTATCTAACCTCTCAGCAGTTCTTTTCATCCACATACCAACCTGATATCCCTCAACAACAAATTCATTTCTAGAAGATCTCAACATGTTGCAAATAGAATTTTTTTCCTTTTTTTTTGTACAAAATTCTGGACAGAATTGAGATGGAGATGAGATGAACAGAATAAAACAACTTAAGAAAATAAATTCAACCCCAACCTTTGCTTTGATACCACTTGATGACTACCAACCTCCATAGTAGCCTTTGAAACGATCTTAGGTTGAATTTTTATGGAACTGAATTTTAGAACAAGTAAATAGAAAAGAAATGGAACTAAGATAAGAGATGGATGCACCACAATTCCCTAAGGAATTGATAAGTAAGTTGAAGACGCCACAAGAAGAGTTGACTTCATGATAAGTCAGTTTTGGCTCAATCCAGAACCCAAGAGTGCATGACTCTCAAAATGTGATAAACACAATTTTTTTAACATCCAAATTCTCTTTCATTCATGAATTTCGTGCATACAAATAGGGGGATGGAAATACATTCAGAAACAGCCCACTAATGGATAGTAATGAGCTCAATTGATAGTGTAACTCCAATACTAATGACTCGACCTTAATTGCACACTAACTAGTGCTTTTAAAGTGGCAGTTACATATCTCCAACAACTCCTAAATGCGTTATTTCAAAAGGCATGCAGCTGCTACAACTATTTGCTTAATTTAAATAAAAAGCTAATGCAACTCACTTAAAATAAATAACACAAAATTAAACAAAATATTTTAGTCCAGATTTTCGGCTTCAAGTTCCCATCCATTTTCCACCATGGTAGAAGCCGAATATGATTAAATTACGTGAAATACAACTTGTAGAACCTTTTGTAGTCTTTCCAACGCATCAAGAACCATATCAATCGGACTTCTGTAGCTCCTGATTCAGTCAAAACAAGACAGACGGGTCATTTCCCACGAATTTCATTAAAGCCCAATGTTGTTCTTCTTTTTGTCGGTGGTCATCCTAGTTTCACATCATTCCCTCCTCTTCAAGGGAATTCGACCTCAATTTCTAGATCCAATCCCAGGGGTCAAAAATAAGCCTAATGAACTCACCACATGTAACTTCCACATTAGAGTAATTTGCATGTTCATTGGAATGATTAGCTTGCTCCTCTTTCCCTTTGGATTCCAAAGCATAATTATCTTGCCTCTGTTTTTCTTGAAAATAAGCCATTTCTTGAGGAAATTCTTCTTCATTCACTTTCTTCTCTTTATGTTCAAGGGAAGAATTGTTAGACCAAAGAAACAACTTATAAGAATTCAAAGAGTTGAAACCATAAAACCACTGAGGAGAAGGAATTAGAATCATAGAATATAATGACTTCCCAAGTGTATTTGAGCACTCATTCTCAGATTTAAGGGTTGGCCATTCGCCCTTCACTCCCTTATTTTCCATTTGCAATTCACCTTTATTTGATGCATTGCATTCTTCCCTGAAGCAATTTACCAAATACATTGGTCATCTCGTAGGCTTCCTTTGTGATACGGTCTACAACCTGTTCCTCAATAGAATTGACACAATTTGGTAAATGGTTAGAATCAAAACAAGTTTTCATGATTATTTCCTTCAACACACATTCTTTTGCCTCTCCCACTTTTGCATTACTCTCATTTTCATTCACCTCTACTTCTTTCTCTAAGCTCTCATTTTTTCCACACTCTTTTTCTCCCAAATATTTTCTTTGTAGAATTTTCAACTCCTTACTAAACTCTTCAAAAATTTTCTCAAAGTGATCTTGGCGCCTTTTTTTCCCTTCCAATTGTTTTCTTCTTATCTCGTTATCCTTCCTCTCATTTTCTTCTCTACACTTTCTTTCTTTTTCTCTCTTTTTCGTCTTGCTCTTTCTTTTTCTATCTAACCTCTCGTGATTCTTTTTCATCCACATACCAACCTGATATCCCTCAACAACAAATTCATTTCTAGAAGATCTCAACATGTTGCAAACAGAATTTTTTTCCCTTTTTTTGTACAAAATTCTGGACAGAATTGAGATGGAGATGAGATGAACAGAATAAAACAACTTAAGAAAATAAATTCAACCCCAACCTTTGCTTTGATACCACTTGATGACTACCAATCTCCATAGTAGCCTTTGAAACGATCTTAGGTTGAATTTTTATGGAACTGAATTTTAGAACAAGTAAATAGAAAAGAAATGGAACTAAGATAAGAGATGGATGCACCACAATTCCCTAAGGAATTGATAAGTAAGTTGTAGACGCCACAAGAAGAGTTGACTTCATGATAAGTCAGTTTTGGCTTAACCCAGAACCCAAGAGTGCATGACTCTCAAAATGTGATAAACACAATTTTTTTAACATCCAAATTCTCTTTCATTCATGAATTTCGTGCATACATATAGGGGGATGGAAATACATTCAGAAACAGCCCACTAATGGATAGTAATGAGCTCAATTGATAGTGTAACTCCTATACTAATGACTCGACCTTAATTACACACTAACTAGTGCTTTTAAAGTGGCAGTTACATATCTCCAACAACTCCTAAATGCGTTATTTCAAAAGGCATGCAGCTGCTACAACTATTTGCTTAATTTAAATAAAAAGCTAATGCAACTCACTTAAAATAAATAACACAAAATTAAACAAAATATTTTAGTCCAGATTTTCGTCTTCAAGTTCCCATCCATTTTCCACCATGGTAGAAGCCGAATATGATTAAATTACGTGAAATACAACTTGTAGAACCTTTTGTAGTCTTTCCAACGCATCAAGAACCATATCAATTGGACTTCTGTAGCTCCTGATTCAGTCAAAACAAGACAGACGGGTCATTTCCAACGAATTTCATTAAAGCCCAATTTTGTTCTTCTTTTGTCAGGGGTGGTCATCCTAGTTTCACATCATTCCCTCCCTCTTCAAGGGAATTCGACCTCGAATTTCTAGATCCAATCCCTCCGGGGTCAAAAATAAGCCTAATGAACTCACCACATGTAACTTCCACATTAGAGTAATTTGCAAGTTCATTGGAATGATTAGCTTGCTCCTCTTTCCCTTTGGATTCCAAAGCATAATTATCTTGCCTCTGTTTTTCTTGAAAATAAGCCATTTCTTGAGGAAATTCTACTTCATTCACTTTCTTCTCTTTATGTTCAAGGGAAGAATTGTTAGACCAAAGAAACAACTTATAAGAATTCAAAGAGTTGAAACCATAAAACCACTGAGGAGAAGGAATTAGAATCATAGAATATAATGACTTCCCAAGTGTATTTGAGCACTCATTCTCAGATTTAAGGGTTGGCCATTCGCCCTTCACTCTCTTATTTTCCATTTGCAATTCACCTTTATTTGATGCATTGCATTCTCCCCCTGGAAGCAATTTACCAAATACATTGGTCATCTCGTAGGCTTCCTTTGTGATATGGTCTACAACCTGTTCCTCAATAGAATTGACACAATTTGGTAAATGGTTAGAATCAAAACAAGTTTTCATGATTATTTCCTTCACCACACATTCTTTTGCCTCTCCCACTTTTGCAATACTCTCATTTTCATTCACCTCTACTTCTTTCTCTAAGCTCTCATTTTTTTCCACACTCTTTTTTTCTCCCAAATATTTTCTTTGTAGAATTTTCAACTCCTTACTAAACTCTTCAAAAATTTTCTCAAAGTGATCTTGACGTCTTTTTTTCCCTTCCAATTGTTTTCTTCTTATCTCGTTATCCTTCCTCTCATTTTCTTCTCTACACTTTCTTTCTTTTTCTCTCTCTTTTTCCTCTTGCTCTTTCTTTTTTCTATCTAACCTCTCAGCAGTTCTTTTTATCCACATACCAACCTGATATCCCTCAACAACAAATTCATTTCTAGAAGATCTCAATATGTTGCAAATAGAATTTTTTTCCTTTTTTTTGTACAAAATTCTGGACAGAATTGAGATGGAGATGAGATGAACAGAATAAAACAACTTAAGAAAATAAATTCAACCCCAACCTTTGCTTTGATACCACTTGATGACTACCTGATGTGATCCTGGCAGCCCTCAAGAAATTACAACAATAATAAAAGGATTCTTCTTTAAGTTATGTTTATTTGCTTTGAATAAAGATTGTAATAAGTCTATTGGGCTGCATTACTTGGGTTTTCCATATTGGCCCAATTGAACTTCTTATTTTCGTTTTTATTTGTAGTTTATTTTAAGTTAGCTGAATTAGTTTTATTTAAATTAATTAAAAAAGGACAGCGGTGATGGCTATTGAATTGCTCCATTTAGGAGTTGTTAGGAAGTGTAACTGACACTTTAATACACTAGTTAATGGACAATTGAAGTGCAGCCATTAATATGATGATGTAGGCATTCAATTGACATTACTAATGTGTCTAGGAAGAAAGAGAGAAGCTGATTTTGCTATCCTATATATGTAATACGAATTTTATGAATGAAGGCAGAATTTTGCTTTGAGAAAAACTTGTGTTTATCACATTTTGAGAGTCACGCACTCCTGGGCTCAGATTTGAGCCAAAAAAATTGACCTTATCAAGAAGTATCCTTCTTGTGGCGTTCTTCGATTTGCTTATCAATTCCTTAGGGAATTGTGGTGCTTCCATCCCTCATCTTTATCCATTTCTTTTTATTTTATTTAAAAACAATTACATTACGAATATAATTTCAACCAAAGACCGAATTTATCAAAAAGACTACGCACATCAAAGTGGTTGTCATTAAGTGGTACCAAAGCTCAGGTTGAGGTTGAAATTTCTATTTGTTTTTCCTTTCATCTTTTCAGTTTCTATTCACTTCTTCTTCTTCATTCTATTTCAATTTTTCCTTTTTTTAAAAAAAAAAAATCGAAATTAAAAAAAAAAGAAAAAAAGTGCAGACCCTTTCTTGTTTTTTGGACAATTCTCTTTTGTGCGTTCCTTTATTTCTTTGACAAACTCACTTCTCAAATTCTGTTTTTGTCACAAGTTTGTTGCTTGCTTGTTTTGTTTGTATTTGACCCTCTAAAGAACTCAAAGAGAGCATTTGCGAGAGAGAGTGAAACATTTGGCAAGTAGAGAAGTCTTTTCTTATTTATCCTTATTATTTACTCTAACTTGATTCTTTGCAACATGTTGAGATCTTCTAGAAATGAATTTGTTGTGGAAGGATATCAGGTTGGTATGTGGCTGAAAAGAAATTGTGAGAGGTTAGGCAGAGAAAAGAGGCAGCAAGAAGAGAAAAAGAGAGGTTAGATAGAGAGAAAGAGGCAAGCAAAGCAAAAGAAAGAAGGCGTAGAGAAAGGAGAGGGAGGATAAGAAACGACGTAGAAAAAAGAGCACCTAAAAGATCAATAGTGCCTTTGAGAAAATTTGTGAAGAGTTTAATAAGGAGTTGAAAAACATACAAAGAGAATATTTGAGAGAAAAGAAGATAGTGGAAGAGAAAGAAAAACAACAAAGTGAAATCAATGTTGAGAAAAGAAAAGAGGGTGAGAGAGAAGAAAGAGTTGCAGAGGAAGTCATCTTGGAAACTTGTTTTTATCCTAACCTTTTGCCAAGTTCTATTGATTCTATTATGCAAGAGGTTGAAGATGAAATTCCAAAGAAACAATGTAGTGCATCAAATGAAGTTAAATTACAAGAGGAATTTTGGGATGTGTCTCCAAAGGAAATGCGTTGCAACTTTTTGCCAAACATGAGAATGAGGCATCAAGTAGACATCATTCCAAGTGCACCACTACTCACTAGGCCAGCTTTTCAAATTCATGAAGAAGTACCTCCAAAGGAAATTGAAGATACGAAAATATTTTTGATGTTGAAAACAAAGGGGAAGCAAGTGAGGAAAATGTTCAAATTGAGAGTGTCCTTAGCATAGAAATTAAGGTGGAGAGAGCATCATTGGCGAGAGAAACTTAAGTATATCTTTTATCTAAAGATGCTTGCTTTACTACTAACGCTAATTTTTGCATGGTGGTACTGATTCCCTTTTCAAGGCACATATCTTCATAGTTCCAAGAGAAGAACCCCGTGGATTCAAAAGAATTATGTTTGATCCCGGAGGATGAAGAGGATTTCTTAAGTCAATAAATTCGAGGACGAATTCCCTCGAAGAAGGAGGGGATGATGTGATCCTGGCAGCCCTCAAGAAATTACAACAATAATAAAAGGATTCTTCTTTAAGTTATGTTTATTTGCTTTGAATAAAGATTGTAATAAGTCTATTGGGCTGCATTACTTGGGTTTTCCATATTGGCCCAATTGAACTTCTTATTTTCGTTTTTATTTGTAGTTTATTTTAAGTTAGCTGAATTAGTTTTATTTAAATTAATTAAAAAGGACAGCAGCTGATGGCTATTGAAATGCTCCATTTAGGAGTTGTTAGGAAGTGTAACTGACACTTTAATACACTAGTTAATGGACAATTGAAGTGCAGCCATTAATATGATGATGTAGGCATTCAATTGACATTACTAATGTGTCTAGGAAGAAAGAGAGAAGCTGATTTTGCTATCCTATATATGTAATACGAATTTTATGAATGAAGGCAGAGTTTTGCTTTGAGAAAAACTTGTGTTTATCACATTTGAGAGTCATGCACTCTTGGGTTCGAGATTGAGCCAAAAATTGAACTTATCAAGAAGTAACCTTCTTGTGGCGTTCTTCGATTTGCTTATCAATTCCTTAGGGAATTGTGGTGCTTCCATCCCTCATCTTTATCCATTTCTTTTTATTTTATTTAAAAACAATTCTGTTCTGAATATAATTTCAACCGAAGATCGAATTTATCAAAAAGACTACCCATATCAAAGTGGTTGTCATCACTACCAACCTCCATAGTAGCCTTTGAAACGATCTTAGGTTGAATTTTTATGGAACTGAATTTTAGAACAAGTAAATAGAAAAGAAATGGAACTAAGATAAGAGATGGATGCACCACAATTCCCTAAGGAATTGATAAGTAAGTTGAAGACGCCACAAGAAGAGTTGACTTCATGATAAGTCAGTTTTGGCTCAATCCAGAACCCAAGAGTGCATGACTCTCAAAATGTGATAAACACAATTTTTTTAACATCCAAATTCTCTTTCATTCATGAATTTCGTGCATACATATAGGGGGATGGAAATACATTCAGAAACAGCCCACTAATGGATAGTAATGAGCTCAATTGATAGTGTAACTCCTATACTAATGACTCGACCTTAATTGCACACTAACTAGTGCTTTTAAAGTGGCAGTTACATATCTCCAACAACTCCTAAATGCGTTATTTCAAAAGGCATGCAGCTGCTACAACTATTTGCTTAATTTAAATAAAAAGCTAATGCAACTCACTTAAAATAAATAACACAAAATTAAACAAAATATTTTAGTCCAGATTTTCGTCTTCAAGTTCCCATCCATTTTCCACCATGGTAGAAGCCGAATATGATTAAATTACGTGAAATACAACTTGTAGAACCTTTTGTAGTCTTTCCAACGCATCAAGAACCATATCAATTGGACTTTTGTAGCTCCTGATTCAGTCAAAACAAGACAGACGGGTCATTTCCCACGAATTTCATTAAAGCCCAATTTTGTTCTTCTTTTGTCAGGGGTGGTCATCCTAGTTTCACATCATTCTGATGAGGACATGGAGCACCAAGAGGCCATTCAAAGCTTAGAAGGACCAATGACTAGGGCAATGTCAAGGAGGGTCCAAGAAAGCTTAGTCCAATTCATGACTAAGACAATTGCAAACAGAGGCAAAGATGTAATTGCACCAAAAACCATGCTTGTCATACAAGCCATGGAGGAGGCGCAACTTACATAAAAGAAGGCAGCCAAGTTAATTTCTTTTAATTGAATAAAAGTGCAAGTGACCAATTGATTTATTTGGGACCAAGGCACTAAATTATTTAATTTTTTTTGGTGTGTTTAATCCACTTCAAGTGGCTGTGTGGCGCAAGGAGCAAGGGGTCCCACACCTCTCAACCACTCTTTGTGTAGTTTTAATGGGTGAATAATCTTGCTACCAAGGAAAGACAAAGACATTTAAAGCAATCAAGGCAAAGAGGAGTTACACAAGACAAGGTGATGAATGCTAAGACAAAGACATTCAAAGCAATAAAGGCAAAGAGGAGTTACACAAGACAAGGTGATGAATGCTCCAACAGCACAATAAAAGCGCATCCATCCACTTAATTACAGTTAATGAGTGGTTGTGAAACCTTCACCTGGTCATGAAGAGCAATCAAAACAGAATATGAAGCGTAGACCTTTACTTCAATTTGCGCCACTTAGGCCATGAGGCAAGAACAATTATTTTTGTTTGTAATTTCCTTTAATCATTTTGCTTGTAACCCTAGAAAGGAAGGACTTTGTCTCTTTACTCTTTGTAACAGCAAGAACCTCCCTCATTATATATAGGGGGCGCAAGTTTCAATAGAGGTTAACAAAGATTTTAGCAAAATATTGAGTTCATACTCTTTGGTTCTGGATTGGACCAGTTTATCGATCTTATCAAGAAACTCTCTTCTTGTGGTGATCCTCACATTCATAAGCTTATCCTTGTCTTGGATTAGACTAAGGTGGCGCCCCTGCCTCCCAATCATCCATCTTCTTCACTTACTCATAAACAGATCCTTGAGACCTTGTTTGCTTCTTGTTTTATTTTGTGTTTTCAGAATCTGTCCCCTTAATTCTCTACCACCAAAGCCACGAAATTCCATTCATTCTCTATCCAATTTTCATTCATTTTATATCAAAAATACAAAAACAAAAGTCACAACCAGATTCTGTTGAAAATCAAGCAAATGGCCAATTTCTACAACAAGGAGGCCATCATTTGGTAATCAGAGCAAGGTTTCGACTTTGTTCAAAAGAATCTCAGGTTTCTCTATTCTTATCTTTGAGTTCTGAATTCTTTAAAAAAAAAAATTGCGAAAATTCATAAAAAAAAAAAATCTTGAATTCTGGTTGTGTTTCTTTGTTGCTGCTACACTCTGAAATTTTTATTTTATTTCTTTCTTTTGAGTGAGTTCTTTCTTGTTCTAGTCTCACAAACTTTGTGTTCAATTTTTGTTTCTTACCTTTCCTTTCCAAGCTGTTGTGTGTGTGGATTATTATTTGAATTGGTTTCTTGTATTGATCATTTCTTTGGTTTCTCTAAAGAACTGACAAGAGTTATGGATCCTCAAAATCGACATTACTAGATGCCCTCACGGCAAAAATGAGAGAACTTTTGAAAGAGGAAGTGGAAGGCATAAATGAAAGAATTGACCAATTAGAAAACAGACAAAATAGCAGTGATGAGGAGGAACGGAGGAGAAGGAGACGTGATGAACCTAGAGAAAGATAGGTTGGGTGGTATAAAAATAAAAGTACCACAATTTGTTGGGAAAAATGACCCGTAGACGTATTTGGAATGGGAAACTAAAATTGAACAAATTTTTTCCTGTAACAATTATACTGATCTTCAAAAGGTGCAGGTTGCTTCTATTGAATTTACAGATTACGCCTTGGTGTGGTGGGACCAATTGACAAAGGAGAGGAGAAGGCACAATGAGCCAGCCATTGCCACATGGGAGGAAATGAAGAGGCTCATGAGAAGGAGATTCATCCCATCTTACTACAACAGAGAGTTGCACAACAAATTACTGACTCACCCAAGGCAACAAAAGTGTTGATGAGTACTACAAGGAGATGGAGGTGGCAAAAATTAGAGCAAATGTGGAGGAAGATGATGAAGCAACCATGGCGGATTCTTGCATGGCCTAAATCGTGATATAAGTGACATAGTGGAACCGCAACACTATGTTCAATTAGGCGATTTGGTACATCAAGCCATAAAGGTAGAACAACAACTTAAGAGGAAGGGTCGATAAGAAGATGCACTACCACTTCCAATCCTCAAAATTGGAAGAGCAATAGTAAGAGGGAAGGTACTTCATCATCCAAAGAAGCCGCGGGTGACACAGAAGGTAAAAACGCTACAACTAATCCTTGTCAAGTTGTTTCAACTAACCTGTTAAGTGTTTCAAGTGCCAAGGCTTAGGACACATTGCATCTCAATGTCCTACCAAGAGAATTATGATTGTAGAGGAGGTTGAGGAGGAAGATGAAGGGGCTGAAGAGTATGATGAGGATTGTGTTGAGGAGGAGGCCCAAATACCTAGTGGAGAGCTACTTATGATGAAAAGGTTGTTGGAAGCCGTGGTAAAGGAGGAAGATGCGACTCAAAGGGAGAACATATTTCACTCAAGGTGCCTCATTCAAGGCAAGGTATGTTTCATGATTATTGATGGTGGGAGTTGCACAAATGTTGCTAGCACAAGGTTAGTTTCCAAACTCCAACTAGAAACTAAACCACATCCCAAGCCATATAAGCTTCAATGGCTTGTTAATGATGTTGAGATGATTGTTGATGAACAAGTAGAAATTTCTTTTCAATTGGAAAATATGAAGATGTGGCTGTTTGTGATGTAGTTCCTATGGAGGCCAGCCATGTCTTGTTGGGAAGGCCTTGGCAATTTGACAAAAAGGCAAGCCATGAAGGGCATACCAACAAGTACTTTTTGTTCATCATGGAAAAAGAATTGTATTGGCTCCTTTGAGCCCAAGTGAGGTGAGAGATGATCAAAAAAATTGAGAGAAAAATGTGAAAAAGAAAAAGAAGAAAAAGAAGAAAAAGAAAAGATCGCCAAAGAAAAAGAGAGAAAAAGAGTGACAAAAAAGATTGATGAAAAAAGAAAGAAAAATTTGATGGCGACAAAAGGGAGGTTAAAAAGCTATTTTCTCTAATCAGCCCCTATATTTGCTTTTTAGCAAAGAGGTGGCCTTGCTTTGGAAAATTTACCTAACACTCAAGAATTGCCAAATTGCATAAATTCTCTTGCGAGAATTTGAGGATCTGTTTCCTAAGGAGGTACCAAGTGGGCTGCCACCCTTGAGAGGATTGAGCACCACATTGATCTCATCCCAGCGCCACTTTGCCTAATAGGCCAGCCTACCGGAGCAACCCACAACAAACGCAAGAGATACAAAAGCAAGTGGCTGAATTGGTAAGTAAAGGTTGGGTAAGGAAAGTTTAAGTCCATGTCTTTGTCCCTGTTATTTTAGTCCCTAAGAAAGATGGTAGTTGGAGAATGTGCACTTTGATTGTAGGTCTGTTAATAATATTATCATTAAGTATAGGCATCCAATACCTCGGTTAGATGACTTGCTTGATGAACTTTTTGGTCCATGCTTTTTTTCCAAAATTGATTTGAAAAGTGGATACCATCAAATTAGAATAAGGAAGGGGATGAATGGAAAACTGCTTTCAAAACTAAATATGGTTTATATGAGTGGTTAGTTATGCCTTTTGGATTAACTAATGCACCTAGCACTTTCATGAGATTAATGAACCATGTTTTGAGGGAATTTTTGGGAAAATTTGTTGTTGTATATTTTGATGATATCTTGATATATAGCAAAAATTTAGAGGACCATTGCATTCATCTAAGGGCTGTTTTAAATGTGCTAAGAAAAGAAAACTTGTATGCAAACTTGGAAAAATGTGTGTTTTGCACGGATCAAGTCGTGTTTCTAGGCTTTGTCATAAGCTCTCAAGGAGTACATGTGGATGAAGCAAAGGTGAAGGCAATCCAAGAATGGCCAGCACCTAAAAGTGTGACAGAGGTAAGAAGTTTCCATGGTTTAGCAAGTTTCTATAGGAGGTTTGTTAAGGATTTTAGTACTATTGCTGCACCTCTTAATGAAATTGTTAAAAAGGAAATTAGTTTTAAATGGGGTGAGAAACAAGAACAAGCTTTTTCAATTCTTAAAGAAAAGCTCACCCAAGCACCAATTCTAGCATTGCCTAATTTTTCAAAATCTTTTGAAATTGAGTGTGATGCTTCCAATGTTGGAATTGGGGCTGTTTTGATGCAAGAAGGTCATCCAATTGCTTATTTTAGTGAGAAATTAAAAGGGGCTGCCCTAAATTACTCCACTTATGATAAGGAATTGTATACCTTAGTAAGGGCATTGCAAACGTGGCAACATTACTTGCTGCCAAAAGAATTTGTCATTCATAGTGATCATGAGTCCTTGAAGTATTTAAAAGGACAAGGTAAGTTGAATAAAAGGCATGCTAAATGGGTTGAATTTTTGGAGCAATTTCCTTATGTGATTAAGCATAAGAAGGGTAAAGCCAATGTTGTGGCTGATGCATTATCAAGAAGGTACGCATTACTCTCTACCCTTGAAACTAAAATTTTTGGTCTTGAGCACATTAAGGAATTGTATGAGCATGATCTTGATTTTTCTGGTAAATATGCTTTGATTGTGTGCATGCTCCCCATAATGGATTTTTTAGGCACAATGATTATTTATTTAAAGAAAAAAGGTTGTGTGTGCCAAAAGGATCCATTAGAGAACTCTTAGTCAAAGAGGCGCATGAGGGGGGCTTAATGGGACATTTTGGTGTTCCTAAAACTTTGGAATTTTTGCAAGAACATTTCTATTGGCCTCACATGAAAATTGATGTGCAAAAATATTGTGAAAGATGCATTGTTTGCAAAAGGCCAAATCCAAAGTGATGCCCCATGGTTTATATACTCCATTGCCTGTTCTGAATATCCTGGATTGACCTTTCCATGGACTTTGTCTTAGGGTTACCTAGAACAAAGAACTGAAAGATTCTATTTTGTTGTTGTGGACAGGTTCTCAAAGATGGCACATTTCATTCCATGCAAAAGGTGGATGATGCTTGCCACATTGCTGATTTGTTTTTCAAAGAAGTGGTGCGCTACATGGTCTACCAAAAGTATAGTGTCCCAGTGACACTAAATTTCTAAGCCACTTACGGAGAACTTTGTGGGGTAAGGTGGGAACTAAGTTACTATTCTCTACAACTTGTCATCCCCAAACTGATGGGCAACCGAGGTAGTAAATGTAACCTCTCTACTCTTTTAAGGGTCGTACTTTCAAGGAATTTGAAAATGTGGGAAACGTGGCTGCCACATGTTGAATTTGCTTATAATAGGGCTGTCCATAGTACCACAAATCATTCCCCATTTGAGATTGCGTATGGTTATAATCCTTTAACTCCTCTTGATCTATTACCTTTACCTAACACATCTCTGTTGAAGCATAAAGATGGCAAAGCGAAAGCTGAATTTGTGAAAAGTTTGCATGAGAAAATTAAACTGCAAATTGAAAAGAAAAATGAAAGCTATGCCAAAAGTGCCAATAAAGGGCGCAAGCGGTTACTTTTGAACCCGAGATTGGAGTCTGGGTCCATATGAGGAAAGAAAGGTTTCCGTCACAAAGGAAATCTAAGTTAATGCCTAGGGCGATGGCCCTTTTCAAGTGATTGCCAAAGTCAATGATAATGCTTATAAAGTTGACCTTCCAGGTGAGTATGGTGTTAGTGCCACTTTCAATGTTCTTTGACTTGTCTCTTTTTGATGTAGGTGATGAGGACTTCAATTGAGGTCGAATTCTCCTCAAGAGGGAGGGAATGATGAGGACATGGAGCACCAAGAGGCCATTCAAAGCTTAGGAGGACCAATGACTAGGGCAATGTCAAGGAGGGTCCAAGAAAGCTTAGTCCAATTCATAGCTAAGACAAAGGCAAACAGAGGCAAAGATGTAATTGCACCAAAAACCATGCTTGTCATACAAGCCATGGAGGAGGCGCAACTTACATAAAAGAAGGCAGCCAAGTTAATTTCTTTTAATTGAATAAAAGTGCAAGTGACCAATTGATTTATTTGGGACCAAGGCACTAAGTTATTTAATTTTTTTTGGTGTGTTTAATCCACTTCAAGTGGCTGTGTGGCGCAAGGAGCAAGGGGTCCCACACCTCTCAACCACTCTTTGTGTAGTTTTAATGGGTGAATAATCTTGCTACCAAGGAAAAACAAAGACATTCAAAGCAATCAAGGCAAAGAGGAGTTACACAAGACAAGGTGATGAATGCTAAGACAAAGACATTCAAAGCAATAAAGGCAAAGAGGAGTTACACAAGACAAGGTGATGAATGCTCCAACAGGACAATAAAAGCGCATCCATCCACTTAATTACAGTTAATGAGTGGTTGTGAAACCTTCACCTGGTCATGAAGAGCAATCAAAACAGAATAAGAAGCGTAGACCTTTACTTCAAATTTATACTTAGGCCATGAGGCAGCAAAGAACAATTATTTTTGTTTGTAATTTCCTTTAATCATTTTGCTTGTAACCCTAGAAAGGAAGGACTTTGTCTCTTTACTCTTTGTAACAGCAAGAACCTCCCTCATTATATATAGGGGGCGCAAGTTTCAATAGAGGTTAACAAAGATTTTAGCAAAATATTGAGTTCATACTCTTTGGTTCTGGATTGGACCAGTTTATCGATCTTATCAAGAAACTCTCTTCTTGTGGTGATCCTCACATTCATAGGCTTATCCTTGTCTTGGATTAGACTAAGGAGGCGCCCCTGCCTCCCAATCATCCATCTTCTTCACTTACTCATAAACAGATCCTTGAGACCTTGTTTGCTTCTTGTTTTATTTTGTGTTTTCAGAATCTGTCCCCTTAATTCTCTACCACCAAAGCCACGAAATTCCATTCATTCTCTATCCAATTTTCATTCATTTTATATCAAAAATACAAAAACAAAAGTCACAACCAGATTCTATGTTGAAAATCAAGCAAATGGCCAATTTCTACAACAAGGAGGCCATCACATTCCCTCCCTCTTCAAGGGAATTCGACCTCGAATTTCTAGATCCAATCCCTCCGGGGTCAAAAATAAGCCTAATGAACTCACCACATGTAACTTCCACATTAGAGTAATTTGCAAGTTCATTGGAATGATTAGCTTGCTCCTCTTTCCCTTTGGATTCCAAAGCATAATTATCTTGCCTCTGTTTTTCTTGAAAATAAGCCATTTCTTGAGGAAATTCTTCTTCATTCACTTTCTTCTCTTTATGTTCAAGGGAAGAATTGTTAGACCAAAGAAACAACTTATAAGAATTCAAAGAGTTGAAACCATAAAACCACTGAGGAGAAGGAATTAGAATCATAGAATATAATGACTTCCCAAGTGTATTTGAGCACTCATTCTCAGATTTAAGGGTTGGCCATTCGCCCTTCGCTCCCTTATTTTCCATTTGCAATTCACCTTTATTTGATGCATTGCATTCTTCCCCAGGAAGCAATTTACCAAATACATTGGTCATCTCGTAGGCTTCCTTTGTGATATGGTCTACAACCTGTTCCTCAATAGAATTGACACAATTTGGTAAATGGTTAGAATCAAAACAAGTTTTCATGATTATTTCCTTCACCACACATTCTTTTGCCTCTCCCACTTTTCTCTTTCTTTCTTTTTCTTTCACCTCTACTTCTTTCTCTAAGCTCTCATTTTTTTCCACACTCTTTTTTTCTCCCAAATATTTTCTTTGTAGAATTTTCAACTCCTTACTAAACTCTTCAAAAATTTTCTCAAAGTGATCTTGACGTCTTTTTTTCCCTTCCAATTGTTTTCTTCTTATCTCGTTATCCTTCCTCTCATTTTCTTCTCTACACTTTCTTTCTTTTTCTCTCTCTTTTTCGTCTTGCTCTTTCTTTTTTCTATCTAACCTCTCAGCAGTTCTTTTCATCCACATACCAACCTGATATCCCTCAACAACAAATTCATTTCTAGAAGATCTCAACATGTTGCAAACAGAATTTTTTTCCTTTTTTTTGTACAAAATTCTGGGCAGAATTGAGATGGAGATGAGATGAACAGAATAAAACAACTTAAGAAAATAAATTCTACCCCAACCTTTGCTTTGATACCACTTGATGACTACCAACCTCCATAGTAGCCTTTGAAACGATCTTAGGTTGAATTTTCATGCTCAATTTGCCTCAAATAATGTGTTTAGGCAGGAAGGAATAAAAACAAAAATGGACAATTGTTTTTAAATAAGATAAAGGAAATGGAACTAAGATAAGAGATGGATGCACCACAATTCCCTATGGAATTGATAAGCAAGTTGAAGACGCATACAAGAAGAGTTGACTTCATTATAAGTCAGTTTTGGCTCAATCCAACCTAAGAGTGCATGACTCTCAAAATGTGATAAACACAATTTTTAACATCCAAATTCTCTTTCATTCATGAATTTCGTGCATACATATAGGAGGATGGAAATACATTCGTAAACAGCCCACTAATGGATAGTAATGAGCTCAATTGATAGTTTAACTCCTATACTAATGACTCGACCTTAATTGCACACTAACTAGTGCTTTTAAAGTGGCAGTTACATATCTCCAACAACTCCTAAATGCGTTATTTCAAAAGGCATGCAGCTGCTACAACTATTTGCTTAATTTAAATAAAAAGCTAATGCAACTCACTTAAAATAAATAACACAAAATTAAACAAAATATTTTAGTCCAGATTTTCGTCTTCAAGTTCCCATCCATTTTCCACCATGGTAGAAGCCGAATATGATTAAATTACGTGAAATACAACTTGTAGAACCTTTTGTAGTCTTTCCAACGCATCAAGAACCATATCAATTGGACTTTTGTAGCTCCTGATTCAGTCAAAACAAGACAGACGGGTCATTTCCAACGAATTTCATTAAAGCCCAATTTTGTTCTTCTTTTGTCAGGGGTGGTCATCCTAGTTTCACATCATTCCCTCCCTCTTCAAGGGAATTCGACCTCAATTTCTAGATCCAATACCTCCGGTCAAAAATAAGCCTAATGAACTCACCACATGTAACTTCCACATTAGAGTAATTTGCAAGTTCATTGGAAGGATTAGCTTGCTCCTCTTTCCCTTTGGATTCCAAAGCATAATTATCTTGCCTCTGTTTTCTTGAAAATGGTAGCCATTTCTTGAAAACATTCTTCTTCATTCACTTTCTTCTCTTTATGACTTCAAGGGAAGAATTGTTAGACAAAGAAACAACTTATAAGAATTCAAAGAGTTGAAACCATAAGAAAACTTAGGAGAAGGGGTTAGAGTAGTAATTGGCCATGGCTTCCCAACTGTGGAGGAACCATTTCAACTTCATCTTCAATCTCCTTTGGAGGTACTTCTTCATGAATTTTAAAAGCTGGCCTAGTGATTAGAGGTGCACTTGGAATGATGTCCACTTGATGCCTCAATCTCTTGTTTGGCACAAAGTTGTAAGGTACTTCCTTTGGAGACACATCCCCAAATTCCTCTTGCAATTTACCTTCAATAGAAGCACTACATCCCTACATAATAGAATCAACAAAACTTGGCAAAAGGCTAGGATAAAATCCAGTTTCCATGATTATTTCCTTCACCACACATTCTTTTGCCTCTCCCACTTTTGCATTACTCTCATTTTCATTCACCTCTCTCTTGAATTTTATCTTCAAAATCATGACTCTCTTTTTCCACACTCTTTTTCTCCCAAATATTTTCTTTGTAGAATTTTCAACTCCTTACTAAACTCTTCAAAATTTTCTCAAAGTGATCTTGACGTCTTTTTCCCTTCCAATTGTTTTCTTCTTATCTCGTTATCCTTCCTCTCATTTTCTTCTCTACACTTTCTTTCTTTTTCTCTCTTTTTCCTCTTGCTCTTTCTTTTTCTATCTAACCTCTCACAGCTCTTTTCATCCACATACCAACCCGATATCCTCAACAACAAATTCATTTCTAGAAGATCTTAACATGTTGCAAAGAATCAAGTGGCAATCAATCAATAGGAATTGATTAAACTCAAACAAAATTTTTTTCGCTTTTTTTGTAGAAAATTCTGGACAGAATTGAGATGGAGATGAGATGAATAGAATAAGAACAACTTAAGAAAATAAATTCAACCCCAACCTTTGCTTTGATACCACTTGATGACTACCAACCTCCATAGTAGCCTTTGAAACGATCTTAGGTTGAATTTTCATGCTCAATTCTGCCTCAAATAATGTGTTTAGGCAAGGTGAAGGAATAAAAACAAAATGGACAATTGTTTTTAAATAAGATAAAGGAAATGGAACTAAGATAAGAGATGGATGCACCACAATTCCCTAAGGAATTGATAAGCAAGTTGAAGACGCCACAAAAGAGTTGACTTCATGATAAGTCCAGTTTTGGCTCAATCCAGAACCCAAGAGTGCATGACTCTCAAAATGTGATAAACACAATTTTTAACATCCAAATTCTTCATTTCATTCATGAATTTCGTGCATACATATAGAGGATGGAAATACATTCAGAAACAGCCCACTAATGGATAGTAATGAGCTCAATTGATGGTGTAACTCCTATACTAATGACTCGACCTTAATTGCACACTAGCTAGTGCTTTTAAAGTGGCAGTTCCATATCTCCAACACCTCCTAAATGGCTTATTTCAAAAGGCATCCAGCTGCTACAACTATTTGCTTAATTTAAATAAAAAGCTAATGCAACTCACTTAAAATAAATAACACAAAATTAAACAAAATATTTTAGTTCAAATTTTCGTCTTCAAATTCCTGTCCATTTTCCACCATGATAGAAGCCGAATATGATTAAATTGTGTGAAATACAACTTGTAGAACTGTTTGTAGTCTTTCCAACGCATCAAGAACCATATCAATCGGACTTTTGTAGCTCTGATTCAGTCAAAAACAAGACAGACGGGTCATTTCCAACAAATTTCATTAAAGCCCAATTTTGTTCTTCTTTTGTCAAGGGTGGTCATCCTAGTTTCACATCATTCCCTCCTCTTCAAGGGAATTCGACCACGAATTTCTAGATCCAATACCTCCAAGGTCAAAAATAAATCTAATGAATGCATCACATGTAACTTCCACATTAGAGTAATTTGCAAGTTCATTGGAAGGATTAGCTTGATCCTCCTTCTCTTTGGATTCCAAAGCATAATTATCTTTCCTCTGTTTTCTTGAAAATGGTATCCATTTCTTGAAAACATTCTTCTTCATTCACTTTCTTCTCTTTATGACTTCAAGAAAGAATTGTTAGACAAAGGAACAACTTATAAGAATTCAAAGAGTTGAAACCACAAGAAAACTTAGAAGAAGGGTTAGAATCATAGAATATAATGGCTTCCCAAGTGTATTTGAGGAACCATTTGAACTTCATCTTCAATCTCCTTTGGAGGTACTTCTTCATGAATTTTAAAGCTGGCCTAGTGATTAGAGGTGCACTTGAATGATGTCCACTTGATGCCTCAATCTCTTGTTTGGCACAAAGTTGTAAGGTACTTTGGAGACACATCCCCAAATTCCTCTTGCAATTTACCTTCAATAGAAGCACTACATCCCTACATAATAGAATCAACAAAACTTGGTAAATGGCTAGAATAAAATCCAGTTTTCCAAAATGATTATTTCCTTCACAACTTTTACCTCATTTTCTTGTTTTTCTTTCTCTACCTCTCTCTCTTGAATTTTATCTTCAAAATCATGACTCTCTTTTTCCACACTCTTTTTTTCTCTCAAATATTTTCTTTGTAGAATTTTCAACTCCTTACTAAACTATTCAAAATTTTTCTCAAAGCGATCTTGACGTCTTTTTTTCGCTTCCATTTGTTTTCTTCTTATCTTGTTATCCTTCCTCTCATTTTCTTCTCTACACTTTCTTTCTTTCTCTCTCTTTTCCTCTTGCTCTTTCTTTTTCTATCTAACCTCTCAGCAGTTCTTTTCATCCACATACCAACCTGATATCCCTCAACAACAAATTCATTTCTAGAAGATCTCAACATGTTGCAAAGAATCAGTGGCAATCAATCAATAGGAATTGATTAAACTCAAACAGAATTTTTTTCGCTTTTTTGTACAAAATTCAGGACAGAATTGAGATGGAGATGAGATGAATAGAATAAGAACAACTTAAGAAAATAAATTCAACCCCAACCTTTGCTTTGATACCACTTGATGACTACCAACCTCCATAGTAGCCTTTGAAACGATCTTAGGTTGAATTTTCATGCTCATTTCTGTCTCAAATAATGTGTTTAGGCAAGGTGAAGGAATAAAAACAAAAATGGACAATTGTTTTTAAATAAGATAAAGGAAATGGATAAGAGGAAAGGAATGGATGCACCACAATTCCCTAAGGAATTGATAAGTAAGTCGAAGAACGCCACAAGAAGAGTTGACTTCATGATAAGTCCAGCTTGGTTCAATCCGTAACCCAAGAGTGCATGACTCTCAAAATGTGATAAACACAATTTTTAACATCCAAATTCTTCATTTCATTCATGAATTTCGTGCATACATATAGGAGGATGGAAATACATTCAGAAACAGCCCACTATTGGATAGTAATGAGCTCAATTGATGGTGTAACTCCTATACTAATGAGTGGACCTTAATTGCACACTAACTAGTGCTTTTAAAGTGGCAGTTATATATCTCAAACAACTCCTAAATGGGTTATTTTAAAAGGCATGCAGCTGCTACAATTATTTGCTTAATTTAAATAAAAAGCTAATGCAACTCACTTAAAATAAATAACACAAAATTAACTAAAATATTTTAGTTCAAATTTTTGTCTTCAAATTCCTGTCCATTTTCCACCATGATCAAAGCCGAATATGATTAAATTGTGTGAAATACGACTTGTAGAACGTTTTGTAACCTTTCCAACGCATCAAGAACCATACCAATCGGACTTCTGTAGCTCCTGATTCAGCCAAAACAAGACGGACAGGTCATTTCCAACAAATTTCAATAAAGCCCAATTTTGTTCTTCTTTTGTCAAGGGTGGTCATCCTAGTTTCACATCATTACCTCCCTCTTCAAGGGAATTCGACCTAATTTCTAGCTCTAATACCTCCAAGGTCAAAAATAAATCTAAAGAATGCATCACATGTAACTTCCACGTTGGAGAATTTTGCAAGGTCATTGGAAGGATTAGCTTGATCCTCCTTCTCTTTGGATTCCAAAGCATAATCATCTTTCCATAGCTCACAAATGGTATCCATTTCTTGAAAACATTCTGCTTCATTCACTTCCTTCTCTTCAAGACTTAAGAAAGAATTGTTAGACAAAGGAATAGAATTAGGAGAATCCAAACTTACGAAACCACAAGAAAACTTAGAAGAAGGGGGTAGACTAGAAAATGCCCATGGCATCCCAAGTGTGGAGGAACCATTTCGAACTTCATCTTCAATCTCCTTTGGAGGTACTTCTTCATGAATTTTGAAAGCTGGCCTAGTGATTAGAGGTGCACTTGGAATGATGTCCACTTGATGCCTCAATCTCTTGTTTGGCACAAAGTTGTAAGGTACTTCCTTTGGAGACACATCCCCAAATTCCTCTTGCAATTTACCTTCAATAGAAGCACTACATCCCTACATAATAGAATCAACAAAACTTGGCAAAAGGCTAGGATAAAATCCAGTTTCCAAAATGACTTCCTTCACCACACACTTTTTACCTCACTTTTGCATTACTCTCATTTTCATTCTACTCTCTCTTGAATTTTATCTTCAAAATCATGACTCTCTTTTTCCACACTCTTTTTTTCTCTCAAATATTTTCTTTGTAGAATTTTCAACTCCTTACTAAACTATTCAAAATTTTTCTCAAAGCGATCTTGACGTCTTTTTTTCGCTTCCATTTGTTTTCTTCTTATCTCCTCATCCTTCCTCTCATTTTCTTCTCTACACTTTCTTTTTCTCTCTTTTTTTCCTCTTGCTCTTTCTTTTTTCTATCTAACCTCTCAGCAGTTCTTTTCATCCACATACCAACCCGATATCCCTCAACAACAAATTCATTGCTAGAAGATCTTAACATGTTGCAAAGAATCAAGTGGCAATCAATCAATAGGAATTGATTAAACTCAAACAGAATTTTTTTTCGTTTTTTTTTCATAAAATTCAGGACAGAATTGAGATGGAGATGAGATGAATAGAATAAGAACAACTTAAGAAAATAAATTCAACCCCAACCTTTGCTTTGATACCACTTGATGACTTCCAACCTCTATAGTAGCCTTTGAAACGATCTTAGGTTGAATTTTCATGCTCAATTCTGTCTCAAATAATGTGTTTAGGCAAGGTGAAGGAATAAAAACAAAAATGGACAATTGTTTTTAAATAAGATAAAGGAAATGGATAAGAGGAAAGGAATGGAAGCCCCACAATTCCCTAAGGAATTGATAAGTAAGTCGAAGAACGCCACAAGAAGGTTACTTCTTGATAAGTCCAGTTTGGTTCAATCCAGAACCCAAGAGTGCATGACTCTCAAAATGTGATAAACACAATTTCTAGCATCCAAAATCTTCATTTCATTCATGAATTTCGTGCATACATATAGAGGGTAGGAAATACATTCAGAAACAGCCCACTATTGGATAGTAATGAGCTCAATTGATGGTGTAACTCCTATACTAATGAGTGGACCTTAATTGCACACTAACTAGTGCTTTTAAAGTGGCAGTTATATATCTCAAACAACTCCTAAATGGGTTATTTTAAAAGGCATGCAGCTGCTACAATTATTTGCTTAATTTAAATAAAAAGCTAATGCAACTCACTTAAAATAAATAACACAAAATTAACTAAAATATTTTAGTTCAAATTTTTGTCTTCAAATTCCTGTCCATTTTCCACCATGATCAAAGCCGAATATGATTAAATTGTGTGAAATACGACTTGTAGAACGTTTTGTAACCTTTCCAACGCATCAAGAACCATACCAATCGGACTTCTGTAGCTCCTGATTCAGCCAAAACAAGACGGACAGGTCATTTCCAACAAATTTCAATAAAGCCCAATTTTGTTCTTCTTTTGTCAAGGGTGGTCATCCTAGTTTCACATCATTCCCTCCCTCTTCAAGGGAATTCGACCACGAATTTCTAGCTCTAATACCTCCAAGGTCAAAAATAAATCTAAAGAATGCATCACATGTAACTTCCACGTTGGAGAATTTTGCAAGGTCAGTGGAAGGATTAGCTTGATCCTCCTTCTCTAGGGATTCCAAAACATAATCATCTTTCCATAGCTCACAAATGGTATCCACTCTTTGAAAACATTCTGCTTCATTCACTTCCTTCTCTTCAAGACTTAAGAAAGAATTGTTAGACAAAGGAATAGAATTAGGAGAATCCAAACTTATGAAACCACAAGAAAACTTAGAAGAAGGGGTTAGAGTAGTAATTGGCCATGGCTTCCCAACTGTGCTGGAGGAACCATTTCGAACTTCATCTTCAATCTCCTTTGGAGGTACTTCTTCATGAATTTTAAAAGCTGGCCTAGTGATTAGAGGTGCACTTGGAATGATGTCCACTTGATGCCTCAATCTCTTGTTTGGCACAAAGTTGTAAGGTACTTCCTTTGGAGACACATCCCCAAATTCCTCTTGCAATTTACCTTCAATAGAAGCACTACATCCCTACATAATAGAATCAACAAAACTTGGCAAAAGGCTAGGATAAAATCCAGTTTCCAAAATGACTTCCTCCACAACTTTTACCTCATTTTCTTGTTTTTCTTTCTCTACCTCTCTCTCTTGAATTTTATCTTCAAAATCATGACTCTCTTTTTCCACACTCTTTTTTTCTCTCAAATATTTTCTTTGTAGAATTTTCAACTCCTTACTAAACTATTCAAAAATTTTCTCAAAGCGATCTTGACGTCTTTTTTTCGCTTCCATTTGTTTTCTTCTTATCTCCTCATCCTTCCTCTCATTTTCTTCTCTATGCGTTCTTTCTTTTTCTCTCTTTTTTTCCTCTTGCTCTTTCTTTTTTCTATCTAACCTCTCAGCAGTTCTTTTCATCCACATACCAACCCGATATCCCTCAACAACAAATTCATTGCTAGAAGATCTCAACATGTTGCAAAGAATCAAGTGGCAATCAATCAATAGGAATTGATTAAACTCAAACAGAATTTTTTTCGTTTTTTTTCCATAAAATTCAGGGCAGAATTGAGATGGAGATGAGATGAACAGAATAAAAAAAACTTAAGAAAATAAATTCAACCCCAACCTTTGCTTTGATACCACTTGATGACTTCCAACCTCTATAGTTGCCTTTGAAACGATCTTAGGTTGAATTTTCATGCTCAATTCTGTCTCAAATAATGTGTTTAGGCAAGGTGAAGGAATAAAAACGAAAATGGACAATTGTTTTTAAATAAGATAAAGGAAATGGATAAGAGGAAAGGAATGGAAGCCCCACAATTCCCTAAGGAATTGATAAGTAAGTCGAAGAACGCCATAAGAAAGTTACTTCTTGATAAGTCCAGTTTGGTTCAATCCAGAACCCAAGAGTGCATGACTCTCAAAATGTGATAAACACAATTTTTAGCATCCAAAATCTTCATTTCATTCATGAATTTCGTGCATACATATAGAGGGTAGGAAATACATTCAGAAACAGCCCACTATTGGATAGTAATGAGCTCAATTGATGGTGTAACTCCTATACTAATGAGTGGACCTTAATTGCACACTAACTAGTGATTTTAAAGTGGCAGTTACATATCTCCAACAACTCCTAAATGGGTTATTTCAAAAGGCATGCAGCTGCTACAATTATTTGCTTAATTTAAATAAAAAGCTAATGCAACTCACTTAAAATAAATAACACAAAATTAACTAAAATATTTTAGTCCAAATTTTCGTCTTCAACTTCCTGTCCATTTTCCACCATGATCGAAGCCGAATATGATTAAATTGTGTGAAATACGACTTGTAGAACGTTTTGTAACCTTTCCAACGCATCAAGAACCATACCAATCGGACTTCTGTAGCTCCTGATTCAGCCAAAACAAGACGGACAGGTCATTTCCAACAAATTTCAATAAAGCCCAATTTTGTTCTTCTTTTGTCAAGGGTGGTCATCCTAGTTTCACATCATTCCCTCCCTCTTCAAGGGAATTCGACCACGAATTTCTAGCTCTAATACCTCCAGGGTCAAAAATAAATCTAAAGAATGCATCACATGTAACTTCCACGTTGGAGAATTTTGCAAGGTCAGTGGAAGGATTAGCTTGATCCTCCTTCTCTTGGGATTCCAAAACATAATCATCTTTCCATAGCTCACAAATGGTATCCACTCTTTGAAAACATTCTGCTTCATTCACTTCCTTCTCTTCAAGACTTAAGAAAGAATTGTTAGACAAAGGAATAGAATTAGGAGAATCCAAACATATGAAACCACAAGAAAACTTAGAAGAAGGGGTTAGAGTAGTAATTGGCCATGGCTTCCCAACTGTGCTGGAGGAACCATTTCGAACTTCATCTTCAATCTCCTTTGGAGGTACTTCTTCATGAATTTTAAAAGCTGGCCTAGTGAGTAGAGGTGCACTTGGAATGATGTCCACTTGATGCCTCAATCTCTTGTTTGGCACAAAGTTGTAAGGTACTTCCTTTAGAGAAACATCCCCAAATTCCTCTTGCAATTTACCTTCAATAGAAGCACTACATCCTTGCATAATAGAATCAACAAAACTTGGCAAAAGGCTAGGATAAAATCCAGTTTCCAAAATGACTTCCTCCACAACTTTTACCTCATTTTCTTGTTTTTCTTTCTCTACCTCTCTCTCTTGAATTTTATCTTCAAAATCATGACTCTCTTTTTCCACACTCTTTTTTTCTCTCAAATATTTTCTTTGTAGAATTTTCAACTCCTTACTAAACTATTCAAAATTTTTCTCAAAGCGATCTTGACGTCTTTTTTTCGCTTCCATTTGTTTTCTTCTTATCTCCTCATCCTTCCTCTCATTTTCTTCTCTATGCGTTCTTTCTTTTTCTCTCTTTTTTTCCTCTTGCTCTTTCTTTTTTCTATCTAACCTCTCAGCAGTTCTTTTCATCCACATACCAACCCGATATCCCTCAACAACAAATTCATTGCTAGAAGATCTCAACATGTTGCAAAGAATCAAGTGGCAATCAATCAATAGGAATTGATTAAACTCAAACAGAATTTTTTTCGTTTTTTTTTCCATAAAATTCAGGGCAGAATTGAGATGGAAATGAGATGAACAGAATAAAAACAACTTAAGAAAATAAATTCAACCCCAACCTTTGCTTTGATACCACTTGATGACTTCCAACCTCTATAGTAGCCTTTGAAACGATCTTAGGTTGAATTTTCATGCACAATTCTGTCTCAAATAATGTGTTTAGGCAAGGTGAAGGAATAAAAACGAAAATGGACAATTGTTTTTAAATAAGATAAAGGAAATGGATAAGAGGAAAGGAATGGAAGCCCCACAATTCCCTAGGGAATTGATAAGTAAGTCGAAGAACGCCATAAGAAAGTTACTTCTTGATAAGTCCAGTTTGGTTCAATCCAGAACCCAAGAGTGCATGACTCTCAAAATGTGATAAACACAATTTTTAGCATCCAAAATCTTCATTTCATTCATGAATTTCGTGCATACATATAGAGGGTAGGAAATACATTCAGAAACAGCCCACTATTGGATAGTAATGAGCTCAATTGATGGTGTAACTCCTACACTAATGAGTGGAACTTAATTGCACACAACTAGTGCTTTTAAAGTGGCAGTTACATATCTCCAACAACTCCTAAATGGGTTATTTCAAAAGGCATGCAGCTGCTACAATTATTTGCTTAATTTAAATAAAAAGCTAATGCAACTCACTTAAAATAAATAACACAAAATTAACTAAAATATTTTAGTCCAAATTTTCGTTTTCAACTTCATGTCCATTTTCCACCATGATCAAAGCCGAATATGATTAAATTATCTGAAATACGACTTGTAGAACGTTTTGTAATCTTTCCAACGCATCAAGAACCATACCAATCGGACTTCTGTAGCTCCTGATTCAGCGAAAACAAGACGGACAGGTCATTTCCAACAAATTTCAATAAAGCCCAATTTTGTTCTTCTTTTGTCAAGGGTGGTCATCCTAGTTTCACATCATTCTCTCCCTCTTCAAGGGAATTCGACCACGAATTTCTAGCTCTAATACCTCCAGGGTCAAAAATAAATCTAAAGAATGCATCACATGTAACTTCCACGTTGGAGAATTTTGCAAGGTCAGTGGAAGGATTAGCTTGATCCTCCTTCTCTTGGGATTCCAAAACATAATCATCTTTCCATAGCTCACAAATGGTATCCACTCTTTGAAAACATTCTGCTTCATTCACTTCCTTCTCTTCAAGACTTAAGAAAGAATTGTTAGACAAAGGAATAGAATTAGGAGAATCCAAACATATGAAACCACACGAAAACTTAGAAGAAGGGGTTAGAGTAGTAATTGGCCATGGCTTCCCAACTGTGCTGGAGGAATCATTTTGAACTTCATCTTCAATCTCGTTTGGAGGTACTTCTTCATGAATTTTAAAAGCTGGCCTAGTGAGTAGAGGTGCACTTGGAATGATGTCCACTTGATGCCTCAATCTCTTGTTTGGCACAAAGTTGTAAGGTACTTTCCTTTGTAGACATATCCCCAAATTCCTCTTGCAATTTACCTTCAATAGAAGCACTACATCCCTGCATAATAGAATCAACAAAACTTGGCAAAAGGCTAGGATAAAATCCAGTTTCCAAAACGATTTCCTCCACAACTTTTACCTCATTTTCTTGTTTTTCTTTCTCTATCTCTCTCTCTCTTGAATTTTATCTTCAAAATCAAAACTCTCTTTTTCCACACTCTTTTTTTCTCTCAAATATTTTCTTTGTAGAATTTTCAACTCCATACTAAACTCTTCAAAATTTTTCTCAAAGCGATCTTGACGTCTTTTTTTCGCTTCCATTTGTTTTCTTCTTATCTCCTCATCCTTCCTCTCATTTTCTTCTCTATGCGTTCTTTCTTTTTCTCTCTTTTTTTCCTCTTGCTCTTTCTTTTTTCTATCTAACCTCTCAGCAGTTCATTTCATCCACATACCAACCCGATATCCCTCAACAACAAATTCATTGCTAGAAGATCTCAACATATTGCAAAGAATCAAGTGGCAATCAATCAATAGGAATTGATTAAAAACATAATTTTTTTTAGTTTTTTTTTCATAAAATTCAGGACATAATTGAGATGGAGATGAGATGAACAGAATAAGAACAACTTAAGAAAATAAATTCAACCCCAACCTTTGCTTTGATACCACTTGATGACTTCCAACCTCTATAGTAGCCTTTGAAACGATCTTAGGTTGAATTTTCATGCTCAATTCTGTCTCAAATAATGTGTTTAGGCAAGGTGAAGGAATAAAAACGAAAATGGACAATTGTTTTTAAATAAGATAAAGGAAATGGATAAGAGGAAAGGAATGGAAGCCCCACAATTCCCTAAGGAATTGATAAGTAAGTCGAAGAACGCCACAAGAAGGTTACTTCTTGATAAGTCCAGTTTGGTTCAATCCAGAACCCAAGAGTGCATGACTCTCAAAATGTGATAAACACAATTTTTAGCATCCAAAATCTTCATTTCATTCATGAATTTCGTGCATACATATAGAGGGTAGGAAATACATTCAGAAACAGCCCACTATTGGATAGTAATGAGCTCAATTGATGGTGTAACTCCTATACTAATGAGTGGACCTTAATTGCACACTAACTAGTGCTTTTAAAGTGGCAGTTACATATCTCCAACAACTCCTAAATGGGTTATTTCAAAACAGCTGCTACAATTATTTGCTTATTTAAATAAAAAGCTAATGCAACTCGCTTAAAATAAATAACACAAAATTAACTAAAATATTTTAGTCCAAATTTTCGTCTTCAAATTCCTGTCCATTTTCCACCATGATCGAAGCCGAATATGATTAAATTGTGTGAAATACGACTTGTAGAACGTTTTGTAACCTTTCCAACGCATCAAGAACCATAGCAATCGGACTTCTGTAGCTCCTGATTCAGCCAACACAAGACGTACAGGTCATTTCCAACAAATTTCAATAAAGCCCAATTTTGTTCTTCTTTTGTCAAGGGTGGTCATCCTAGTTTCACATCATTCCCTCCCTCTTCAAGGGAATTCGACCACGAATTTCTAGTTCTAATACCTCCAGGGTCAAAAATAAATCTAAAGAATGCATCACATGTAACTTCCACGTTGGAGAATTTTGCAAGGTCAGTGGAAGGATTAGCTTGATCCTCCTTCTCTTGGGATTCCAAAACATAATCATCTTTCCATAGCTCACAAATGGTATCCACTCTTTGAAAACATTCTGCTTCATTCACTTCCTTCTCTTCAAGACTTAAGAAAGAATTGTTAGACAAAGGAATAGAATTAGGAGAATCCCAACATATGAAACCACAAGAAAACTTAGAAGAAGGGGTTAGAGTAGTAATTGGCCATGGCTTCCCAACTGTGCTGGAGGAATCATTTCGAACTTCATCTTCAATCTCCTTTGGAGGTACTTCTTCATGAATTTTAAAAGCTGGCCTAGTTAGTAGAGGTGCACTTGGAATGATGTCCACTTGATGCCTCAATCTCTTGTTTGGCACAAAGTTGTAACGTACTTCCTTTGGAGACACAACCCCAAATTCCTCTTGCAATTTACCTTCAATAGAAGCACTACATCCCTGCATAATAGAATCAACAAAACTTGGCAAAAGGCTAGGATAAAATCCAGTTTCCAAAATGACTTCCTCCACAACTTTTACCTCATTTTCTTGTTTTCCTTTCTCTACCTCTGTCTCTTGGATTTTATCTTCAAAATCAAAACTCTCTTTTTCCACACTCTTTTTTTCTTTCAAATATTTTCTTTGTAGAATTTTCAACTCCTTACTAAACTCTTCAAAATTTTTCTCAAAGCGATCTTGACGTCTTTTTTTCGCTTCCATTTGTTTTCTTCTTATCTCCTCATCCTTCCTCTCATTTTCTTCTGATGAAGACCTGAAGTGCAAGGATGAAGAATCATTACATGGCATAAGTGAATCTATAATAAGGGCGTGACAAGAAAACAAAGGAGGGGCTGTACACTATTTGGCCCAAACTTATCTAGCTTATTTTTGTTTTAAATAAAGTCGTAATAAGCTCATGGGCTGCATGTTGCATTTTGCACTAAAGGCCCAAAGACATTTGTTTGAATTTTTGGATTTTAGTTGTTTGGTTTGAGTGTTTGTTTGCTATAATCTTTTTTGGATAAGAGTAGTAAACAAATCAGCAGTATTTTGTGTGTGAATAAATAGCACAACATTAAGGGTTCTTGGTGGTTACAAAAGCTAAGGAAGAAAGGCATTGAATTGGAAGACATGTGGGACCAAACTCTTCATTGTTGGCTAAGGAATCTTCCTAACAGCTATATTGAGAGCTTAATTGGCTAATATAGTGTGGAGAAGGTGTTGGACAGCTCCCTAAAGACAAATGAATGCACCAGACAAAGAAACAAATGCATTGAGTGCATTGTCTAGCTTTTATTGCTTGGAGTTACAAATTGAAGAAGACAATGAAGCTAGCATTTAAAAAGTTGTCTAATGAATAATATAGCTGCTGCAATAATGCTCCAATTATTGTACACTTGAAGGCTAGTTGGTTACACATTGAATTAGGCATTAAACTAGCAATTAGTAAGCTTTTTAGGAATAGAGAAAGCTGATACCTTTACCTTGTAATCTCTATATAATGGCAAGTTTCTAATGAGAAGGATCAGAATTTTGGATGAAAAAGCTTGTGTTTATCACAATTGAGAGACTTATGTTCTCTTGGGTTCTGATTGAGCCATTTTTGAACTTATCAAGAAGCAAACCTTCTTGTGGCGTTCTTCACTCTGCTTATCAATTCCTTAGGAATTGTGGCGCATCCATCCCTCATCTTTATCCATTTCTTTTTATTTTATTTGATAACAATTCTGTTTTAGAACAGCTTGTGCTATAATTTAGTTCGTCCATTTTCGCTTATTTAACTTCTGAATTTGCGAAAATGTTAAACTACAAAGTTGTTCATGACATCTTGAACTTCAATTTTGAGTCAAGAATCAATTAATTTGAATGCGAATTGAGTGAGAAATCGATGTTTTTATCTGACTGAATTTCTGGGCCTGAAACAACACATTAAATCTATTTGATTCTGCTTGTTTATTCTTGTCATGGCAATAAAAATGCATTGATAACTGAGTTTGGATTTCAACCAAAGATCGAATTTAACAAAATGACTACCCACATCAAAGTGGTTGTCATCATTTGGTATCAGAGCTATGGTTGAGGTTGAAATTCTACTTGCATTCATTTATTTATTTCAATTTCTGTTCACTTCTTCTTCTTCTTTCAATTCATCCAGTTTGGCATTTCTTTGAATTCGTGAGTTTGTCTAACTTATTTCTTCTTTTCTTGTCCAGAAAATACAACAAAAGGTTTCATTTTTGAAGGCTGCACAAGAAAGGAATTAAAAAAAAAAAGGAATCAATTACTGTCTAGTTTTGCAAAAAAAAAAGATAGCCAATTTTTTCCCCTTATAAAAAAAATTCAAAAAAAAGGAGAAAGTGCAGACCCTTTCTTATTTTCTTGGACAAGTCCATTATGTGCTTCTCTTATCTTCATAGACAAACTCATATTTCTTCAATTCTGTTCTTATTTGCTTTTCTGCTTGCGAGATTGATTGTTTTCTTGTGTTGTTTATTTTTGACTCTCTAAAGAACTCAAAGAGAGCATATTAGTGGTAAAAGGCAAGAGAGTAACACTAGAGAAAAAGCCAACAATTGAGCGAAACACGAGTGTACACATAATTGAGTGATACACGTGAGAAGAGCGGTGAGGGCCTTTTCATTACTTGTTAGTTTTGTAAAATTGTTTTGGATTAAGCATGGCAGATAAATTAGAACTCCAATTGCAAAACTTTGCAAGACACATGGAGAAACTCTTCCAATAACGTAGTAATATGTATCATGGGTATCTTGACAAGCTTGAGATGAGAAGTATGAAGAGACATAAGGATTCTGAAAAAGAAAGAAAGCATAAGGAGAGTGAACGAGAAAGAAAGTGTAGAGAATTTATGGAGGGTCCTGTGTATGAGAAGTATTTGATTAGAGAATTTTTGGAGGATCCGGAGTATGTTAAGTATCATGAAGAAAAGAGGATGAGAAAAGAGGCCAGAAAACAAAAGAGGGCCTTGAAGAAAAATGAGACATCAGAGAAAGAGAGTGAAAAGAAAATTGAGGGCAGAAATAAAAAGAATAAGAATTATGAGGAAAAGAGTCAAGAACTAGAGAGAAAAGAGAATGCTCAAGAGAGAAAAGAATGGAAAAACAAAGAGAAAAAATTGAGATCATTCTCCCAACACAAAGGTACAAACTCTCTCATAATTTCTAACTCTAACCCTTTGTTTATCTTTGATGATTCTCTTGTGCAAGAACTTGAAGAAGTGTCTCCAAAGGAAGAATGGCAGCAAACTATTCAAGTGGAGGAAAAAGAGAAAATTGAGTGCCCAATTGAAAGTCTCTTGAAACAAGAGAGGAAGGTTAATGGATCAAAGGTGGTGCCTGAGGGTGATTGGCCGAAGGTTCCTCAAAAGGATGCTTGCAAGGAAACTATCGGTTTGAACCCTTGCATTTTTTTGTCTTCTACTACGTTCATTGATATATCTCTTGTTAAATTGTTTGAGAAGTCTCTTCCTCCTATGTTTGCTAGGTTTGCAAATTTACATGTTGAAATGCCTAACTTTTTCTATTCCCTTAAGCCTAGCTTGAGTGTTGAAACCATGAGGCATGAAGTGTTTAATCCATCCTATTCTTCTAAACTTGATTTGAGAATTATGAGCCAAGACTTGAAAGAATTCTTTGATAAATGTGTTGTTGTGCTTTCTAATGCTAACTTGGTTCATGACAACAATCTTGAAGAATGTGTTGGATTTCTTAAGAAACGTTTGTTTGCCAAGTTGGACACTTACTCTTTTGTTAAAAATAAGGTTAGCATTTTAAGGTTTCTTATGGGCACTAATTGTTTGCATGTGGAATTAATTGATGGTTACACTACCACATCTCTCCTCACTCTACCAAATTTTCCCAAACCTTTTATGCTTCCATATGATGCTCCTAAAGTGTTTGAAAGGGTTGTTTTGTCTCAAAAAGAATCATCCTTTGTTTTTGATAAGAAGAATATCCGTAAGGCCCAACTTGCTTTGGAGCCTTTGCAAAGACAAAGTATTTTCTCTCTTGTCACCATGTCCAATCCAAGAAAGGTAAATTTGGTCCTTAATCTCAATTTCAAGAGGTACAACTTTCTCATTACTTCTAAAATTCCTTTTCTTGAAAATGAACATGTTGGGTTGCTAAATGCAAAGAGTGGAATTGTGTTTCGCCATCTGTTTACTCTGGGGTACATTTGGTGATTTCTCACAATTTCCATTTGACCCGGTGGGAAGGTTAACTTCTTCTTTCATGTCCTTGACTTGTAATTTTTTCTTCATATAGGCTGTGTTGGAACTAAAATTTGAGGTCAAATTTCTTCCAAGAAGGAGGGATGATGAAGACCTGAAGTGCAAGGATGAAGAATCATTACATGGCATAAGTGAATCTATAATAAGGGCGTGACAAGAAAACAAAGGAGGGCTGTACACTATTTGGCCCAAACTTATCTAGCTTATTTTTGTTTTAAATAAAGTCGTAATAAGCTCATGGGCTGCATGTTGCATTTTGCACTAAAGGCCCAAAGACATTTGTTTGAATTTTTGAATTTTAGTTGTTTGGTTTTAGTGTTTGTTTGCTATAATCTTTTGGATAAGAGTAGTAAACAAATCAGCAGTATTTTGTGTGTGAATAAATAGCACAACATTAAGGGTTCTTGGTGGTTACAAAAGCTAAGGAAGAAAGGCATTGAATTGGAAGACATGTGGGACCAAACTCTTCATTGTTGGCTAAGGAATCTTCCTAACAGCTATATTGAGAGCTTAATTGGCTAATATAGTGTGGAGAAGGTGTTGGACAGCTCCTAAAGACAAATGAATGCACCAGACAAAGAAACAAATGCATTGAGTGCATTGTCTAGCTTTTATTGCTTGTCAGTTACAAATTGAAGAAGACAATGAAGCTAGCATTTAAAAAGTTGTCTAATGAATAATATAGCTGCTGCAATAATGCTCCAATTATTGTACACTTGAAGGCTAGTTGGTTACACATTGAATTAGGCATTAAACTAGCAATTAGTAAGCTTTTTAGGAATAGAGAAAGCTGATACCTTTACCTTGTAATCTCTATATAATGGCAAGTTTCTAATGAGAAGGATCAGAATTTTGGATAAAAAGCTTGTGTTTATCACAATTGAGAGACTTATGTTCTCTTGGGTTCTGGATTGAGCCATTTTTGAACTTATCAAGAAGCAAACCTTCTTGTGGCGTTCTTCACTCTGCTTATCAATTCCTTAGGGAATTGTGGCGCATCCATCCCTCATCTTTATCCATATCTTTTTATTTTATTTGATAACAATTCTGTTTTAGAACAGCTTGTGCTATAATTTAGTTCGTCCATTTTCGCTTATTTAACTTCTGAATTTGCGAAAATGTTAAACTACAAAGTTGTTCATGACATCTTGAACTTCAATTTTGAGTCAAGAATCAATTAATTTGAATGCGAATTGAGTGAGAAATCGATGTTTGTATCTGACTGAATTTCTGGGCCTGAAACAACACATTAAATCTATTTGATTCTGCTTGTTTATTCTTGTCATGGCAATAAAAATGCATTGATAACTGAGTTTGGATTTCAACCAAAGATCGAATTTAACAAAATGACTACCCACATCAAAGTGGTTGTCATCATCTTCCCTATGCGTTCTTTCTTTTTCTCTCTTTTTTTCCTCTTGCTCTTTCTTTTTTCTATCTAACCTCTCAGCAGTTCTTTTCATCTACATACCAACCCGATATCCCTCAACAACAAATTCATTGCTAGAAGATCTCAACATGTTGCAAAGAATCAAGTGGCAATCAATCAATAGGAATTGATTAAACTCAAACAGAATTTTTTTTCGTTTTTTTTTTCATAAAATTCAGGACAGAATTGAGATGGAGATGAGATTAACAGAATAAGAACAACTTAAGAAAATAAATTCAACCCCAACCTTTGCTTTGATACACCAGTTGATGACTTCCAACCTCTATAGTAGCCTTTAAAACGATCTTAGGTTGAATTTTTATGCTCAATTCTGTCTCAAATAATGTGTTTGGGCAAGGTGAAGGAATAAAAATGAAAATGGACAATTGTTTTTAAATAAGATAAAGGAAATGGATAAGAGGAAAGGAATGGAAGCCCCACAATTCCCTAAGGAATTGATAAGTAAGTCGAAGAACGCCACAAGAAGGTTACTTCTTGATAAGTCCAGTTTGGTTCAATCCAGAACCCAAGAGTGCATGACTCTCAAAATGTGATAAACACAATTTTTAGCATCCAAAATCTTCATTTCATTCATGACATGCAGCCAAGTTATTTCTTTTATTTGAATAAAAGTACAAGTGACCAATTGATTTATTTGGGTCCAAGGCACTAAGTTATTTATTTTCTTTTTTTTGTGTGTTTAATCCACTTTAAGTGGCTGTGTGGCACAAAGAGTAGGGGGTCCCACACCTCTCAATAACTCTTGTGTAGTTTGAATGAGTCAATAAACCTTGCTGCCAAAGAAAGACAAAGAAATTCAAAGCAATCAAGGCAAAGGGAGTTACAAGAGACAAAGAGATTAATGCTCCATCAGCACCATAAAAGCATAACAGCCATCCATTTAATTGCATTCAATGTGTGGTTGTGAAACCTTCCTAGTCATGAAGAGCATTCAACAAATGTGAAGTTGTTTCCTACTCCTTAATGGCGCCATTTAGACTATGAGAACAGCCATAATATTCTGATGTAATGTCCTTTTATTAGGCTAATTATTTCAGCTTAGGATTCCTTATACTCTAAATGGAAAAGACTTTGTCTCTTCTTTTGTTTGTAACAGCAAGAGCATTCTCCAGTATATAAAGGGAGTGCAAGTCTCAATAAAGGGAAGAAAGATTTTAGCAAAAATTGAGTTCATACTCTTTGGTTCTGGATTGGACCAGTTTATTGATCTTATCAAGAAATTCTTTTCTTGTGGTGATCCTCACATTCATAGGCTTATCCTTGTCTTGGATTAGACTAAGGTGGCGCCCCTGCCCCCCCCCCCCCAATTCATCCATCTTCTCATTTTTTTGTTGTTTGCTTTGCAATTGTGTTCTTTTCTTTATTCAAAACTTCTCAATCTATTTCCAGTTTTCATTATCACCAATTCCACGAAATTCACATCTTCCATTACCCATATGTCGTTCACTTATATCCAAAAATACAAAAACAAAGTCACAACCAGTTTCTTTTATTTGGAAGTCAATCAAATGGGCAATTTCTACAACAAGGAGGTCATCATTTGGTAATCAGAGCAAGGTTTCGACTTTGTTCAAAAGAATCACAGGTTTCTCTATTCTTATCTTTGAGTTCTGAATTCTTTAAAAAAAAAAATTTGCGAAAATTCATAAAAAAAAAAATCTTGAATTTTGGTTGTGTTTCTTCGTTGCTACTACACTCTGAAATTTTTATTTTATTTCTTTCTTTTGAGTGAGTTCTTTCTTGTTCTAGTCTCACAAACTTTGTGTTCAATTTTTGTTTCTTACCTTTCCTTTCCAAGCTGATTGGGTGTGTGGATTATTATTTGAATTGATTTCTTGTATTGATAATTTGCTGGTTTCTCTAAAGAACTGACAGAGTTATGCATCCTCAAAATTGTTTGCTATTTGATGCCCTCACGGCAAAAATGAGAGAACTTTTGAAAGAGGAAGTGGAAGGTATAAATGAGAGAATTGACGCATTTGAAAACAGACAAAATAATAGTGATGAGGAGGAACGGAGGAGAAGGAGACGTGATGAACCTAGAGAAGATAGGTTGGGTGGTATAAAAATAAAAGTACCAAATTTTGTCGGGAAAAATGACCCGGAGACGTATTTGGAATGGGAAACTAAAATTGAACAAATTTGTTCCTGTTACAATTACACTGATCTTCAAAAGGTGCAGGTTGCTTCTATTGAATTTACAGATTATGCCTTAGTGTGGTGGGACCAATTGACATAGGAGAGGAGAAGGCACAATGAGCCAGCCATTGCCACATGGGAGGAGATGAAGAGGCTCATGAGAAGGAGATTCATCCCATCTTACTACAACAGAGAGTTGCACAACAAATTATAGCGACTCACCCAAGGCAACAAAAGTGTTGATGAGTACTACAAGGAGATGGAGGTGGCGAAAGTTAGAGCAAATGTGGAGGAAGATGATGAAGCAACCATGGCCAGGTTCTTGCATGGCCTAAATCGTGATATAAGTGACATAGTGGAACTACAACACTATGTTCAATTAGATGATTTGGTACATCAAGCCACAAGGGTAGAACAACAACTCAAGAGGAAGGGTCAGATAAGAAGAAGCACTACCACTTCCAATCCTCAAAATTGGAAGAGCAATATTAAGAGTGAAGGTACTTCATCATCCAAAGAAGCCATGGTGACACAAAGGTAAAAACACTACAACTAGTCCTTCTCAAGTTGTTTCAACTAACCGGCTGTTAAGTGTTTCAAATGCCAAGGCTTAGGACACATTGCATCTCAATGTCCTACCAAGAGAATTATGATTGTAGAGGAGGTTGAGGAGGAAGATGAAGGGGTTGAAGAGTATGATGAGGATTGTGTTGAGGAGGAGGCCCAAATACCCAGTGGAGAGCTACTTATGATAAAAAGGTTGTTGGAAGCCGTGGTAAAGGGGGAAGATGTGACTCAAAGGGAGAACATATTTCACTCAAGATGCCTCATACAAGGCAAGGTATGTTCCCTAATTATTGATGGTGGGAGTTGCACAAATGTTGCTAGCACAAGGTTAGTTTCCAAACTCCAACTAGAAACTAAACCACATCCCAAGCCATATAAGCTTCAATGGCTTGTTAATGATGTTGAGATGATTGTTGATGAACAAGTAGAAATTTCTTTTTCAATTGGAAAATATGAAGATGTGGCTGTTTGTGATGTAGTTCCTATGGAGGCCAGCCATGTCTTATTGGGAAGGCCTTGGCAATTTGACAAAAAGGCAAGCCATGAAGGGCATACCAACAAGTACTTTTTTGTTCATCATGGAAAAAGAATTGTATTGGCTCCTTTGAGCCCAAGTGAGGTGAGAGATGATCAAAAAAAATTGAGAGAAAAAGAAAAAGAAGAAAAAGAAGAAAAAGAAAAGATCGCCAAAGAAAAAGAGAGAAAAAAGAGTGACAAAAAAAAGATTGATGAAAAAAAGAAAGAAAATTTGATGGCGACAAAAGGGGAGGTTAAAAAAGCTATTTTCTCCAATCAGCCCCTATATTTGCTTTTTAGCAAAGAGGTGGCCTTGCTGGAAAATTTACCTAACACTCAAGAATTGCCAAATTGCATAAATTCTCTTTTGCAGGAATTTGAGGATTTGTTTCCTAAGGAGGTACCAAGTGGGCTGCCACCCCTGAGAGGGATTGAGCACCACATTGATCTCATCCCAGGCGCCACTTTGCCTAATAGGCCAACCTACCGGAGCAACCCACAACAAACGCAAGAGATACAAAAGCAAGTGGCTGAATTGGTAAGTAAAGGTTGGGTAAGGGAAAGTTTAAGTCCATGTGCTGTCCCTGTTATTTTAGTCCCTAAGAAAGATGGTAGTTGGAGAATGTGCACTGATTGTAGGTCATTAATAATATTTTGTTAAGTATAGGCATCCAATACCTCGGTTAGATGACTTGCTTGATGAACTGTTTGGTGCATGCTTGTTTACCAAAATTGATTTGAAAAGTGGATACCATCAAATTAGAATAAGGGAAGGGGATGAATGGAAAACTGCTTTCAAAACTAAATATGGTTTATATGAGTGGTTAGTTATGCCTTTTGGATTAACTAATGCACCTAGCACTTTCATGAGATTAATGAACCATGTTTTGAGGGAATTTTTGGGAAAATTTGTTGTTGTATATTTTGATGATATCTTGATATATAGCAAAATTTTAGAGGACCATTGCATTCATCTAAGGGCTGTTTTAAATGTGCTAAGAAAAGAAAACTTGTATGCAAACTTGGAAAAATGTGTGTTTTGCACGGATCAAGTCGTATTTCTAGGCTTTGTCATAAGCTCTCAAGGAGTACATGTGGATGAAGCAAAGGTGAAGGCAATCCAAGAATGGCCAGCACCTAAAAGTGTGACAGAGGTAAGAAGTTTCCATGGTTTAGCAAGTTTCTATAGGAGGTTTGTTAAGGATTTTAGTACTATTGCTGCACCTCTTAATGAAATTGTTAAAAAGGAAATTGGTTTTAAATGGGGTCAGAAACAAGAACAAGCTTTTTCAATTCTTAAAGAAAAGCTCACCCAAGCACCAATTCTAGCATTGCCTAATTTTTCAAAATCTTTTGAAATTGAGTGTGATGCTTCCAATGTTGGAATTGGGGCTGTTTTGATGCAAGAAGGTCATCCAATTGCTTATTTTAGTGAGAAATTAAAAGGGGCTGCCCTAAATTACTCCACTTATGATAAGGAATTGTATGCCTTAGTAAGGGCATTGCAAACGTGGCAACATTACTTGCTGCCAAAAGAATTTGTCATTCATAGTGATCATGAGTCCTTGAAGTATTTAAAAGGACAAGGTAAGTTTAATAAGAGGCATGCTAAATGGGTTGAATTTTTGGAGCAATTTCCTTATGTGATTAAGCATAAAAAGGGTAAAGCCAATGTTGTGGCTGATGCATTATCAAGAAGGTACGCATTACTCTCTACCCTTGAAACTAAAATTTTTGGTCTTGAGCACATTAAGGAATTGTATGAGCATGATCTTGATTTTTCTGGTAAATATGCTGAATGTGTGCATGCTGCCCATAATGGATTTTTTAGGCACAATGATTATTTATTTAAAGAAAAAGGTTGTGTGTGCCAAAAGGATCCATTAGAGAACTCTTAGTCAAATAGAGGCATGAGGGGGCTTAATGGGACATTTTGGTGTTCCTAAGACTTTGGAATTTTTGCAAGAACATTTCTATTGGCCTCACATGAAAATTGATGTGCAAAAATATTGTGGAAGATGCATTGTTTGCAAAAAGGCCAAATCCAAAGTTATGCCCCATGGTTTATATACTCCATTGCCTGCTTCTGAATATCCTCGATTGACCTTTCCATGGACTTTGTCTTAGGGTTACCTAGAACAAAGACGGGAAAGATTCTATTTTTGTTGTTGTGGACAGGTTCTCAAAGATGGCACACTTCATTCCATGCAAAAAGGTGAATGATGCTTGCCACATTGCTGATTTGTTTTTCAAAGAAGTGGTGCGCCTACATGGCTACCAAAAAGTATAGTGTCGGATCGCGACACTAAATTTCTAAGCCACTTACGGAGAACTTTGTGGGGTAAGGTGGGAACTAAGTTACTATTCTCTACAACTTGTCATCCCCAAACTGATGGGCAAACTGAGGTAGTAAACATAACTCTCTCTACTCTTTTAAGGGTTGTGCTTTCAAGAAATTTGAAAATGTGGGAAACATGGCTGCCACATGTTGAATTTGCTTATAATAGGGCTGTCCATAGTACCACAAACCATTTCCCATTTGAGATTGTGTATGGTTATAATCCTTTAACTCCTCTTGATCTATTACCTTTACCTAACACATCTCTTTTGAAGCATAAAGATGGCAAAGCAAAAGCTGAATTTGTGAAAAGTTTGCATGAGAAAGTTAAGTTGCAAATTGAGAAGAAAAATGAAAGCTATGCCAAAAGTGCTAATAAAGGGCGCAAACGGGTTACTTTTGAACCCGGAGATTGGGTTTGGATCCATATGAGGAGAGAAAGGTTTCCTTCACAAAGGAAATCTAAGTTAATGCCTAGGGGTGATGGGCCTTTTCAAGTGATTGCCAAAGTTAATGATAATGCTTATAAAGTTGACCTCCCAGGTGAGTATGGTGTTAGTGCGACTTTCAACGTTGCTGACTTGTCTCCATTTGATGTAGGTGATGAAGATTTCAATTCGAGGTCGAATTCTCCTCAAGAGGGAGGGACTGATGAGGACATGGATCACCAAGAGGCCATTCAAAGCTTAGGAGGACCAATGACTAGGGCAATGGCAAGAAGGGTCCAAGAAGGCTTAGTCCAATTCATGACTAAGACAATTGCAAGCAAAGGCAAAGATGTAATTGCACTAAAAACCATGCTTGTCATACAAGCCATGGAGGAGGCGCAACTTGCATGACATGCAGCCAAGTTATTTCTTTTATTTGAATAAAAGTACAAGTGACCAATTGATTTATTTGGGTCCAAGGCACTAAGTTATTTATTTTCTTTTTTTTGTGTGTTTAATCCACTTTAAGTGGCTGTGTGGCACAAAGAGTAGGGTCCCACACCTCTCAATAACTCTTGTGTAGTTTGAATGAGTCAATAAACCTTGCTGCCAAAGAAAGACAAAGAAATTCAAAGCAATCAAGGCAAAGGGAGTTACAAGAGACAAAGAGATTAATGCTCCATCAGCACCATAAAAGCATAACAGCCATCCATTTAATTGCATTCAATGTGTGGTTGTGAAACCTTCCTAGTCATGAAGAGCATTCAACAAATGTGAAGTTGTTTCCTACTCCTTAATGGCGCCATTTAGACTATGAGAACAGCCATAATATTCTGATGTAATGTCCTTTTATTAGGCTAATTATTTCAGCTTAGGATTCCTTATACTCTAAATGGAAAAGACTTTGTCTCTTCTTTTGTTTGTAACAGCAAGAGCATTCTCCATTATATAAAGGGAGTGCAAGTCTCAATAAAGGGAAGAAAGATTTTAGCAAAAATTGAGTTCATACTCTTTGGTTCTGGATTGGACCAGTTTATTGATCTTATCAAGAAATTCTCTTCTTGTGGTGATCCTCACATTCATAGGCTTATCCTTGTCTTGGATTAGACTAAGGTGGCGCCCCTGCCCCCCCCCCCAATTCATTCATAGGCTCATTTTTTATTCAGAACTTCTCAATCTATTTCCAGTTTTCATTATCACCAATTCCACGAAATTCACATCTTCCATTACCCATATGTCGTTCACTTATATCCAAAAATACAAAAACAAAGTCACAACCAGTTTCTTTTATTTGGAAGTCAATCAAATGGGCAATTTCTACAACAAGGAGGTCATCATTTGGTAATCAGAGCAAGGTTTCGACTTTGTTCAAAAGAATCACAGGTTTCTCTATTCTTATCTTTGAGTTCTGAATTCTTTAAAAAAAAAAAAATTGCGAAAATTCATAAAAAAAAAAATCTTGAATTCTGGTTGTGTTTCTTCGTTGCTACTACACTCTGAAATTTTTATTTTATTTCTTTCTTTTGAGTGAGTTCTTTCTTGTTCTAGTCTCACAAACTTTGTGTTCAATTTTTGTTTCTTACCTTTCCTTTCCAAGCTGATTGGGTGTGTGGATTATTATTTGAATTGATTTCTTGTATTGATAATTTGCTGGTTTCTCTAAAGAACTGACAGAGTTATGGATCCTCAAAATCGTTTGCTATTTGATGCCCTCACGGCAAAAATGAGAGAACTTTTGAAAGAGGAAGTGGAAGGTATAAATGAGAGAATTGACGCATTAGAAAACAAACAAAATAATAGTGATGAGGAGGAACGGAGGAGAAGGAGACGTGATGAACCTAGAGAAGATAGGTTGGGTGGTATAAAAATAAAAGTACCAAATTTTGTCGGAAAAATGACCCTGAGACGTATTTGGAATGGGAAACTAAAATTGAACAAATTTGTTCTGTTACAATTACACCGATCTTCAAAAGGTGCAGGTTGCTTCTATTGAATTTACAGATTATGCCTTAGTGTGGTGGGACCAATTGACATAGGAGAGGAGAAGGCACAATGAGCCAGCCATTGCCACATGGGAGGAGATGAAGAGGCTCATGAGAAGGAGATTCATCCCATCTTACTACAACAGAGAGTTGCACAACAAATTATAGCGACTCACCCAAGGCAACAAAAGTGTTGATGAGTACTACAAGGAGATGGAGGTGGCGAAAGTTAGAGCAAATGTGGAGGAAGATGATGAAGCAACCATGGCCAGGTTCTTGCATGGCCTAAATCGTGATATAAGTGACATAGTGGAACTACAACACTATGTTCAATTAGATGATTTGGTACATCAAGCCACAAGGGTAGAACAACAACTCAAGAGGAAGGGTCAGATAAGAAGAAGCACTACCACTTCCAATCCTCAAAATTGGAAGAGCAATATTAAGAGTGAAGGTACTTCATCATCCAAAGAAGCCGCGGCTGACACAAAAGGTAAAAACACTACAACTAGTCCTTCTCAAGTTGTTTCAACTAACCGGGCTGTTAAGTGTTTCAAATGCCAAGGCTTAGGACACATTGCATCTCAATGTCCTACCAAGAGAATTATGATTGTAGAGGAGGTTGAGGAGGAAGATGAAGGGGTTGAAGAGTATGATGAGGATTGTGTTGAGGAGGAGGCCCAAATACCCAGTGGAGAGCTACTTATGATAAAAAGGTTGTTGGAAGCCGTGGTAAAGGGGGAAGATGTGACTCAAAGGGAGAACATATTTCACTCAAGATGCCTCATACAAGGCAAGGTATGTTCCCTAATTATTGATGGTGGGAGTTGCACAAATGTTGCTAGCACAAGGTTAGTTTCCAAACTCCAACTAGAAACTAAACCACATCCCAAGCCATATAAGCTTCAATGGCTTGTTAATGATGTTGAGATGATTGTTGATGAACAAGTAGAAATTTCTTTTTCAATTGGAAAATATGAAGATGTGGCTGTTTGTGATGTAGTTCCTATGGAGGCCAGCCATGTCTTATTGGGAAGGCCTTGGCAATTTGACAAAAAGGCAAGCCATGAAGGGCATACCAACAAGTACTTTTTGTTCATCATGGAAAAGAATTGTATTGGCTCCTTTGAGCCCAAGTGAGGTGAGAGATGATCAAAAAAAATTGAGAGAAAAAGAAAAAGAAGAAAAAGAAGAAAAAGAAAAGATCGCCAAAGAAAAAGAGAGAAAAAAGAGTGACAAAAAAAAGATTGATGAAAAAAAGAAATAAAATTTGATGGCGACAAAAGGGGAGGTTAAAAAGCTATTTTCTCCAATCAGCCCCTATATTTGCTTTTTAGCAAAGAGGTGGCCTTCTTTGGAAAATTTACCTAACACTCAAGAATTGCCAAATTGCATAAATTCTCTTTGCGAGGAATTTGAGGATTTGTTTCCTAAGGAGGTACCAAGTGGGCTGCCACCCCTGAGAGGATTGAGCACCACATTGATCTCATCCCAGCGCCACTTTGCCTAATAGGCCAACCTACCTGAGCAACCCACAACAAACGCAAGAGATACAAAAGCAAGTGGCTGAATTGGTAAGTAAAGGTTGGGTAAGGGAAAGTTTAAGTCCATGTGCTGTCCCTGTTATTTTAGTCCCTAAGAAAGATGGTAGTTGGAGAATGTGCACCGATTGTAGGGCTGTTAATAATATTATCATAAGTATAGGCATCCAATACCTCGGTTAGATGACTTGCTTGATGAACTGTTTGGTGCATGCTTGTTTACCAAAATTGATTTGAAAAGTGGATACCATCAAATTAGAATAAGGGAAGAGGATGAAGGCAAAACTGCTTGCAAAGCAAAAAATGGTTTATATGAGTGGTTAGTTATGCCTTTTGGATTAACTAATGCACCTAGCACTTTCATGAGATTAATGAACCATGTTTTGAGGGAATTTTTGGGAAAATTTGTTGTTGTATATTTTGATGATATCTTGATATATAGCAAAATTTTAGAGGACCATTGCATTCATCTAAGGGCTGTTTTAAATGTGCTAAGAAAAGAAAACTTGTATGCAAACTTGGAAAAATGTGTGTTTTGCACGGATCAAGTCGTTTTTCTAGGCTTTGTCATAAGCTCTCAAGGAGTACATGTGGATGAAGCAAAGGTGAAGGCAATCCAAGAATGGCCAGCACCTAAAAGTGTGACAGAGGTAAGAAGTTTCCATGGTTTAGCAAGTTTCTATAGGAGGTTTGTTAAGGATTTTAGTACTATTGCTGCACCTCTTAATGAAATTGTTAAAAAGGAAATTGGTTTTAAATGGGGTCAGAAACAAGAACAAGCTTTTTCAATTCTTAAAGAAAAGCTCACCCAAGCACCAATTCTAGCATTGCCTAATTTTTCAAAATCTTTTGAAATTGAGTGTGATGCTTCCAATGTTGGAATTGGGGCTGTTTTGATGCAAGAAGGTCATCCAATTGCTTATTTTAGTGAGAAATTATAAGGGCTGCCCTAAATTACTCCACTTATGATAAGGAATTGTATGCCTTAGTAAGGGCATTGCAAAGCGTGGCAACATTACTTGCTGCCAAAAGAATTTGTCATTCATAGTGATCATGAGTCCTTGAAGTATTTAAAAGGACAAGGTAAGTTTAATAAGAGGCATGCTAAATGGGTTGAATTTTGGAGCAATTTCCTTATGTGATTAAGCATAAAAGGGTAAAGCCAATGTTGTGGCTGATGCATTATCAAGAAGGTACGCATTACTCTCTACCCTTGAAACTAAAATTTTTGGTCTTGAGCACATTAAGGAATTGTATGAGCATGATCTTGATTTTTCTGGTAAATATGCTGAATGTGTGCATGCTGCCCATAATGGATTGTTTTGGCACAATGATTATTTATTTAAAGAAAAAGGTTGTGTGTGCCAAAAGGATCCATTAGAGAACTCTTAGTCAAAGAGGCGCATGAGGGGGGCTTAATGGGACATTTTGGTGTTCCTAAGACTTTGGAATTTTTGCAAGAACATTTCTATTGGCCTCACATGAAAATTGATGTGCAAAAATATTGTGGAAGATGCATTGTTTGCAAAAAGGCCAAATCCAAAGTTATGCCCCATGGTTTATATACTCCATTGCCTGTTCCTGAATATCCCTGGATTGACCTTTCCATGGACTTTGTCTTAGGGTTACCTAGAACAAAGACGGGAAAGATTCTATTTTTGTTGTTGTGGACAGGTTCTCAAAGATGGCACACTTCATTCCATGCAAAAAGGTGAATGATGCTTGCCACATTGCTGATTTGTTTTTCAAAGAAGTGGTGCGCCTACATGGCCTACCAAAAAGTATAGTGTCGGATCGCGACACTAAATTTCTAAGCCACTTCTGGAGAACTTTGTGGGGTAAGGTGGGAACTAAGTTACTATTCTCTACAACTTGTCATCCCCAAACTGATGGGCAAACTGAGGTAGTAAACATAACTCTCTCTACTCTTTTAAGGGTTGTGCTTTCAAGAAATTTGAAAATGTGGGAAACATGGCTGCCACATGTTGAATTTGCTTATAATAGGGCTGTCCATAGTACCACAAACCATTTCCCATTTGAGATTGTGTATGGTTATAATCCTTTAACTCCTCTTGATCTATTACCTTTACCTAACACATCTCTTTTGAAGCATAAAGATGGCAAAGCAAAAGCTGAATTTGTGAAAAGTTTGCATGAGAAAGTTAAGTTGCAAATTGAGAAGAAAAATGAAAGCTATGCCAAAAGTGCTAATAAGAGTAAACGGGTTACTTTTGAACCCGGAGATTGGGTTTGGATCCATATGAGGAGAGAAAGGTTTCCTTCACAAAGGAAATCTAAGTTAATGCCTAGGGGTGATGGGCCTTTTCAAGTGATTGCCAAAATTAATGATAATGCTTATAAAGTTGAGCTCCCGGTGAGTATGGTGTTAGTGCGACTTTCAACGTTGCTGACTTGTCTCCATTTGATGTAGGTGATGAAGATTTCAATTCGAGGTCGAATTCTCCTCAAGAGGGAGGGACTGATGAGGACATGGATCACCAAGAGGCCATTCAAAGCTTAGGAGGACCAATGACTAGGGCAATGGCAAGAAGGGTCCAAGAAGGCTTAGTCCAATTCATGACTAAGACAATTGCAAGCAAAGGCAAAGATGTAATTGCACTAAAAACCATGCTTGTCATACAAGCCATGGAGGAGGCACCTTGCATGACATGCAGCCAAGTTATTTCTTTTATTTGAATAAAAGTACAAGTGACCAATTGATTTATTTGGGTCCAAGGCACTAAGTTATTTATTTTCTTTTTTGTGTGTTTAATCCACTTTAAGTGGCTGTGTGGCACAAAGAGTAGGGGGCCCACACCTCTCAATAACTCTTGTGTAGTTTGAATGAGTCAATAAACCTTGCTGCCAAAGAAAGACAAAGAAATTCAAAGCAATCAAGGCAAAGGGAGTTACAAGAGACAAAGAGATTAATGCTCCATCAGCACCATAAAAGCATAACAGCCATCCATTTAATTGCATTCAATGTGTGGTTGTGAAACCTTCCTAGTCATGAAGAGCATTCAACAAATGTGAAGTTGTTTCCTACTCCTTAATGGCGCCATTTAGACTATGAGAACAGCCATAATATTCTGATGTAATGTCCTTTTATTAGGCTAATTATTTCAGCTTAGGATTCCTTATACTCTAAATGGAAAAGACTTTGTCTCTTCTTTTGTTTGTAACAGCAAGAGCATTCTCCATTATATAAAGGGAGTGCAAGTCTCAATAAAGGGAAGAAAGATTTTAGCAAAAATTGAGTTCATACTCTTTGGTTCTGGATTGGACCAGTTTATTGATCTTATCAAGAAATTCTCTTCTTGTGGTGATCCTCACATTCATAGGCTTATCCTTGTCTTGGATTAGACTAAGGTGGCGCCACTGCCCCCCCCCCCCAAATTCATCCATCTTCTTATTTTTTTGTTGTTTACTTTGCAATTGTGTTCTTTTCTTTATTCAGAACTTCTCAATCTATTTCCAGTTTTCATTATCACCAATTCCACGAAATTCACATCTTCCATTACCCATATTTCGTTCACTTATAGCCAAAAATACAAAAACAAAGTCACAACCAGTTTCTTTCATTTGGAGGTCAAGCAAATGGCCAATTTCTACAACAAGGAGGTCATCAATCACTTAGATTGATTTGGTTGTCCTCCTGATTAGGGTTAGGTATCGAGTTATGGTTAAGGACTAGTATCAGTTGCCATGACTTTGTTGTCCACATGCATTCTTTTAAGGTTAGGGACTAGTATCGTTTTGCTCGACATGGTTGGCCATAAGGTAAAGGTTAGGGTAAGAGACTAATATCATTCACTTGACTTGGTTGGCCACATGATTAGTGTTACGTTTAAGGACTAGTATCACTTTGATTGATTTGGTTGGCCACATGATTAAGGTTATGTATAGGGTTCGGGTTAGGGACTAGTATCACTTAGCTTGACTTGGTTGGCCACATCGTAAAGTTTAGGGTTAAGGACTAGTATCATTTAACTTGACTTGGTTGGCCACATGATTAGGGTTACAGTTAGGGACTTGTATCATTTAACTTGACTTGGTTGGCCTAATTAATGCTAGGGACTAGTATCACCCAACTTGACTTGCTTGGCCGCATGTAATGGTTTAGGGTTAGGGACAAGTAGCATTTAACTTGACTTGGTTGGCCACATGAATAGGGTTAGGGCTACGGACTAGTATCACTTAACTTGATTTAGTTGGCCTCCTGGGTAGGGTTAGGTATCGAGTTAGGGTTAAGGACTAGTATCAATTGCCATGTCCTGGTTGGCCACATGCTTTGGGTAAAGGTTAGGGACTAGTATCGTTTATCTTGACATGGTTGGCCATAAGGTAAAGGTTAGGGTAAGAGACTAATATCATTCACTTGACTTGGTTGGCCACATGATTAGTGTTACGTTTAAGGACTAGTATCACTTTGATTGATTTGGTTGGCCACATGATTAAGGTTATGTTTAGGGTTTGGGTTAGGGACTGGTATCACTTAGCTTGACTTGGTAAGCCACATGGTAAGGTTTAGGGTTAAGGACTATTATCATTTATCTTGACTTGGTTGGCCACATGATTAGGGTTACAGTTAGGGACTTGTATCATTTAACTTGACTTGGTTAGCCTAACCAATGTTAGGGACTAGTATCACCAAGGTATTAAAAACCGGACCGGACCGGCCGGTCGAACCGGTTGAACTGGGAACCCGGCCATGGTCCGGTCCGATTCACCCTCTAAAACCGGCTGCGAAAGAACCGAGTTTTTTGGCCGACCCGGCCGGTTCGCAAAATGAGTTTTTTTTAACTGTTTTTTTCCCTGCGCCATTTTGCTTCTCAAACTCAACTATTTTAACTTTTTTCCCTGCGCCATTTTTCATATTTTGTGTTATTGAACGTAATAGTTATGTCATATTTGAGATGGATGAATGTGTAATGTTTTGTTATATGTCGACTTATTAAGAAAATATTAAGTGAAGTATAATTTTTATGGTGTGAAGTTATGAATATCAGTTAATTTTTTGTTTATTATTTATTTATATAATGTATTAAATATTTTTTTAATAATATTTAATCGAACATGGTTCGACACCGGTCCAACCCCGGTCAAACCCAAAAACCCTGAACCCAGACCCTCTCCGGTTCAATGCCCGGTCCGGTTTTTAATACCTTGAGTATCACTTAACTTGACTTGCTTGGCCACATGTTATGGTTTAGGGTCAAGGACAAGTAGCATTTAACTTGACTTGGTTAGCCACATGATTAGGGTTAGGGCTACGGACTAGTATCACTTAGCTTGATTTGGTTGGCCTCTGAGTTAGTGTTACGTATCGAGTTAAGGTTAAGGATTAGTATCAGTTGCCATGTCCTGGTTGTCCACATGCTTTGGGTTAAGGTTTGGGACTAGTATCGCTTAACTTGACTTGGTTGGCCTTAAGGTAAAGGTTTGGGTAAGAGACTAGTATCATTCACTTGACTTGGTTGGCCACATGACTAGTGTTACGTTTAAGGACTAGTATCACTTGGATTGATTTGGTTGGCCACTTGATCAAGGTTAGGTTTAGGGTTTGGGTTAGGGACTAGTATCACTTAGCTTGACTTGGTTGGCCACATGGTAAGGTTTAGGGTTTGGGTTAGGGACTAGTATCACTTAGCTTCACTTGGTTGGCCATATGGTAAAGTTTAGGGTTAAGGTATCATTTAACTTGACTTAGTTGGCCACATGGTTAGTGTTATACTTAGGGAGTTGAATAATTTAACTTGACTTGGTTGCCCTAACCAATGTTAGGGATTAATATCACATAACTTGACTTGCCTTGGCCACATTTTATGGTTTAGGGTTAGGGACAAGTAGCGTTTAACTTGACTTAGTTTGCCACATGATTAGGGTTAGGGCTACGGACTAGTATCACTTAGCTTGATTTGGTTGGCCTCCTGGTTAGGGTTAGGTATCCAGTTAAGGTTAAGGACTAGCCTTAGTTGCCATGTCCTAGTTATCCACATGCTTTGGGTTAAGGTGAGGGACTAGTATCGCTTAGCTTGACTTGGTTGGCCACATGGCAAGGTTTAGGGTTAAGGACTAGTATTATTTAACTTGACTTGGTTGGCCACATGATTAGGGTTACGGTTGGGGACTTGTTTCACCTAGCTTGATTTCCTCGAACACATTATTAGGGTCAGGTTTAGGGTTAGCGTTACGAACTAGTGCCACATTTGTAGGGTTAACGTTAGGGGCTCGTATCACTTGACTTGACTTGCTTAGCCGCATATTATGGTTTTGGGTTAGGGACAAGTATCATTTTACTTGACTTGGTTGGCCACATGATTAGGGTTCGGGTTACGGACGAGTACCACTTAGCTTGATTAGGTTGTCCTCCTAATTAGGGTTAGGTATCGAGTTAGGGTTAAGGATTAGTATCGCTTAGCTTGATTTGGTTGGCCACAACGTAAAGGTTAGGCTAAGAGACTAGTATCATTCACTTGACTCGGTTGGCCACATGATTAGTGTTACATTTGAGGACTAGTATCACTTTGATTGATTTGGTTGGCCACATGATTAAGGTTATGTTTAGGGTTCGGGTTAGGGACTAGCATCACTTAGCTTGACTTGGTTGGCCACAAGTTAAAGTTTAGGGTTAGGGGACTAGTATCACTTTGCTTGACTTGGTTGGCCACATGGTAAGGTTTAAGGTTTGGGTTAGGGATTAGTATCACTTAGCTTGACTTGGTTGACCACATGGTAAAGTTTAGGGTTAAGGACAAGTATCATTTAACTTGACTTGGTTGGCCACATGATTAGGGTTACAGTTGCAGACTTGTATCATTTAACTTGACTTCGTTGTCCTAACCAATGATAGGGACTAGTATCACTTGACTTGACTTGCTTGGCCGCATATTATGGTTTTGGGTTAGAGACAAGTATCATTTAACTTGACTTGGTTGGCCACTTGATTAGCGTTCGGGTTAGGGACTAGTATCACTTAGCTTGACTTGGTTGGCCACATGGTAAAGTTTAGGGTTAAGGACTAGTATCATTTAACTTGACTTGGTTGGCCACATGATTAGGGTTACAGTTAGGGTCTTGTTTCATTTAACTTGACTTGGTTGGCCTAATAAATGTTAGGGACTAGTATCACTTAACTTGACTTGCTTGGCCGCATGTAGTGGTTTAGGGTTAGGAACAAGTCGCATTTAACTTGACTTGGTTGGCCACATGAATAGGGTTAGGGCTACGGACTAGTATCACTTAGCTTGATTTAGTTGGCCTCCTGGTAAGGGTTAGGTATCGAGTTATGGTTAAGAACTAGTATCAGTTGCCATGTCCTGATTGGCCACTTGCTTTTGGTTAAGGTTAGGGACTAGTATCGTTTAGCTTGACATGGTTGGTCATAAGGTAAATGTTAGGGTAAGAGACTAATATCATTCACTTGACTTGGTTGGCCACATGATTAGTGTTACGTTTAAGGACAGGTATCACTTTGATTGATTAGGTTGGCCACATGATTAAGGTTATGTTTAAGGTTTGGGTTTGGGACTAGTATCACTTAGCTTGACTTGGTTGGCCACATGGTAAGGTTTTGGGTTAAGGACTATTATCATTTATAATGACTTGGTTGACCACATGATTAGGGTTACTGTTAGGGACTTGTATCATTTAACTTAACTTGGTTGGCCTAATCAATGTTAGGGACTAGTATCACTTAACTTGACTTGCTTGGTGATATGGTCATAGATGGCCACCTATGACAAAAGAAGAGCAAAATTCGGAATTCTTGAAATTCATTGGAAATGACCGATCTGGATTGTTTTAGCAGTATCTTGAGCTGTAGATGTCCGAATAAAGTGTTCTTTGATGCGTTGGAAAGATAAGACAATTATCTACAAATCGTATTTCATTCTACTTGACCAGATTCGGCTTCTATTAAGGTCGAAAGTGGGCTGGAAGTTGAAGTCGAATTCCTGGACGAAAATACTTTGGTTTTTTATGTTGTGTGGGCTGCACTATTTTGGTGTTTGGGCCAGGTCCAACTAGAATAAGGGGCTGCACGTTTTTCTAGGCTGAAAAGGAAGAGAAACCTTTGGCTTGCATGCCTAATTACTCTTTGGGCAGTTTTAGTACTATTTATTTAGTCTTTTAGTAAAGATAGTTATCATTATTAATTAGGATAGTTATAAGATAATTAGTAATGATAGTTAATACTATCAATAGGAGTTATGTCACTTAATTATGACCTTTTGTTTTCTTTTTTCTTTTCCAATCAGCCTAAGGGCTATATATGTACACAATTCTATGAATGAAAATTTAACTGGGATGTTCAATTGTGGTGTTTATACACTTTGAGAGTTTTGTGTCTCTCCTTGGTTCTGGATTGAACCACGCTTTTGATCTTATCAAGAATTAGTTCTTGTGGCGATCACTCAACTTGGCTTATCAATTCCTTTGGAATTGTGGCGCCTTCCATCTCTAATCTTATCCACTTTTCTGTTTATTTCCCATTTGTTCTTGTTCCATCAAATAATGTTACTGAATTGTGAAAAGAAATTCAACCTAAGGTCGTTATGAAAGGCAATCATAGATGGCCACCTATGACAAAAGAAGAGCAAAATTCGGAATTCTTGAAATTCATTGGAAATGACCCATCTGGATTGTTTTAGAAATATCTTGAGCTGTAGAAGTCCGAATAATGTGTTCTTTGATGCGTTGGAAAGATAAGACAATTATCTACAAATCGTATTTCATGCTACTTGACCAGATTCGGCTTCTATTAAGGTCGAAAGTGGGCTGGAAGTTGAAGTCGAATTCCTGGACGAAAATACTTTGGTTTTTTATGTTGTGTGTGCTGCACTATTTTGGTGTTTGGGCCAGGTCCAACTAGAATAAGGGGCTGCACGTTTTTCTAGGCTGAAAAGGAAGAGAAACCTTTGGCTTGCATGCCTAATTACTCTTAGGGCAGTTTTAGTACTATTTATTTAGTCATTTAGTAAAGATAGTTATCATTATTAAAAAGGATAGATAACACCTGAAAATGAACCTAAGCTCTGATTACCACATGATATGATTCTCGGAGCCGTCGAACCCAAATCAAGAGTCGTAAGGTGGAAATGAAAACGCCACAACCGGTTATGGATGTTCCGGTTGATAAGTTGGGGTTAAGCGCCACGGCAAGCCGATAAGCTCTAAACACGGCTCACAAAGAACCATAGAGAATCCTCTCCAATTTTTAACTCAATCCAAAACTTACCTTTTTTTTCTGAATAATGGATTACAATTTATAGAAATAGCTCTGCCTCCTAATTAAAGTAGCTAATAATGGCATGCAAGCCACATATTTTATTCTTAAAATAAAACATTAAAAACATGATAAAACTAGCTTAATTGCCAACGTAACTGTTTCAGCACTTGTGCAAGGTTTCTTGACTTTTCAAATGGTGCATTCCTTGTTATTTGCTTCTGCCAATCAAGTCCATACTAATTGCCACGTAACAGTGCAATGTGCATTGATTTTCCACATGATCAACTTCCTAGTTGCTTGCTTACTTCCAGTCAGATTCAAGGAGCCTTCGATTAGGGTCATCCCAAAAGCCACGTAAACTCCAACCTGAACCATATGAATTTGTTCATTGCATTTGCATTAATGGTGAGGCCAAAAGGTAATGAATTCTTGGATTAATTCTTGGCATAAATGAAGTTATAGAATGATTAAATCCAAGGAAGTAAATAACGTTAATTTCCACTAAAATGCTGGTGCACAATAATTCTTCTTTTTTTGCATGCACTTTTCAGTGGTATCCTTGTAGAATTCTTTCCACATGCTTAATGAATTCTGGATCACATCACTTGGCCGCGTGTCATGGTTTAGGGTTAGGGACAAGTAGCATTTAACTTGACTTCGTTGGCCACATGATTAGGGTTAGGACTACGGACTGGTATCAATTAGCTTGATTTTGTTGGCCTCCTGATTAGGGATAGGTATCGAGTTAGGGTTAGGGACTAGTATCAGTTTCCATGACCTGGTTGTCCAAATGCATTGGGTTAAGGTTAGCGACTAATATCTCTTAGCTTGATTTGGTTGGCCACCAGGTAAAGGTTAGGGTAAGAGACTAGTATCATTCACTTGACTTGGTTGGGCACAAGACTAGTGTTACGTTTAAGGGCTAGTATCACTTGGATTGATTTGGTTGGCCACATGATCAAGGTTAGGTTTAGGGTTTGGGTTAGGGACAAGTATAACTTAGCTTGACTTGGTTGGCCACATGGTAAGGTTTAAGGTTTGGGCTAGGGACTAGTATCACTTAGCTTGACTTGCTTGGCCGCATGTTATTGTATAGGGTTAGGGACAAGTAGCATTTAACTTGACGTTGTTGGCCACATGATTAGGGTTAAGGCTACGGACTAGTATCATTTAGCTTGATTTGGCTGGCCTCCTGGTTAGGGTTAGGTATCGAGTTAGGGTGAAGGACTAGTATCGGTCGCCATATCCTGGTTGGCCATATGCTTTGGGTTAAGGTTAGGGTAAAAGACTAATATCATTCACTTGACTTGGTTGGCCACATGATTAGTGTTACGTTTGAGGACTAGTATCACTTTGATTGATTTGGTTGGTCACATGATTAAGGTTATGTTTAGGGTTTGGGTTAGGGACTGGTATCACTTAGCTTGACTTGGTTGGCCACATGTTAAAGTTTCGGGTTAAGGACTAGTATCATTTAAATTGACTTCGTTGGCCACATGATTAGGGTTACAGTTAGGGACTTGTATCATTTAACTTGACCTGGTTGGCCTAATAAATGTTAGGGACTAGTATCACTTAACTTGACTTGCTTGGCCGCATGTTATGGTTTAGGGTCAGGGACAAGTAGCATTTAACTTGGCTTGGTTGGCCACATGATTAGGGTTAGGGCTACAGACTAGTATCACTTAGCTTGATTTTGTTGGCCATCGGTTTAGGGATAGGTATCGAGTTATGGTTAGGGACTAGTATCAGTTTCCATGACCTGGTTATCCAAATGCTTTGGGTTAAGGTTGGGGAGTAGTATCACTTAGCTTGATTTGGTTGGCCACAAGGTAAAAAGGTTAGGGTAAGAGACCAGTATCATTCACTTGACTTGGTTGGCCACATGACTAGTGTTACGTTTAAGGACTAGCATGACTTAGATTGATTTGGTTGGCCACTTGATCAAGGTTTGGTTTAGGGTTTGGGTTAGGGACCAGTATCACTTTGCTTGACTTGGTTGGCCACATGGTAAGGTTTAAGGTTTGGATTAGGGACTAGTATCACTTAGCTTGACTTGGTTGGCCACATGGTAAAGTTTAGGGTTAAGGCCTAGTATCATTTAACTTGACTTGGTTGGCCACTTGATTAGGGTTACAGTTGCAGACTTGTATCATTTAACTTGACTTGGTTGCCCTAACCAATGTTAGGGACTAGTATCACTTAACTTGACTTGCTTGGCCACATTTTATGGTTTAGGGCTAGGGACATGTAGCATTTAACTTGACTTGGTTTGCCACATGATTAGGGTTTGGGCTACGGACTAGTATCACTTAGCTTGATTTGGTTGGCCTCCTGGTTAGGGTTAGGTATCGAGTTAAGGTTAAGGACTAGTATCAGTTGCCATGTCCTGGTTGTCCACATGCTTTTGGTTAAGGTTAGGGACCTGTATCGCTTAACTTGACTTGGTTGGCCATAAGGTAATGGTTAGGGTAAGAGACAACTATAATTCACTTGACTTGGTTAGCCACATGATTAGTGTTACGTTTATGGACTAGTATCACTTTGATTGATTTGGTCGGCCACATGATTAAGGTTATGTTTAGGGTTTGGGTTAGGGACTAGTATCACTTAGCTTTACTTGGTTGACCACATGGTAAAGTTTAGGGTTAATGACTTGTATCATTTAACATGACTTGGTTGGCCACATGATTAGAGTTACGATTGGGGACTTGTTTCACTTAGCTTGATTTGCTCGAACACATTATTAGGGTCAGGTTTTGGGTTAGTGTTACGAACTAGTTCCACATTTGTAGGGTTAATGTTAAGGGCTCGTATCACTTGAATTGACTTGCTTAGCCGCATATTATGGTTTTGGGTTAGGGACAAGTATCATTTAAATTGACTTGGTTGGCCACATGATTAGGGTTCGGGTTAGGGACTAGTATCACTTAGCTTGACTTGGTTGGCCACGTGGTAAAGTTTAGGGTTAAGGACTAGTATCATTTAACTTGACTTGGTTGGCCACATGATTAGGGTTACAGTTAGGGTCTTGTATCAGTTAACTTGACTTGGTTGGCCTAATAAATGTTAGGGTCTAGTATCACTTAACTTGACTTGCTTGGCCGCATGTAGTGGTTTAGGGTTAGGGACAAGTAGCATTTAACTTGACGTTGTTGGCCACATGATTAGGGTTAGGGCTACGGACTGGTATCATGATTAGTGTTACGTTTAAGGACTGGTTTAAGGACTGGTATCACTTTGATTGATTTGGTTGGCCACATGATTAAGGTTATGTTTAGGGTTTGGTTTAGGGACTAGTATCACTTAGCTTGACTTGGTTAGCCACATGGTAAGGTTTAGGGTTAAGGACTAGTATCATGTAACTTGACTTGGTTGGCCACATGGTAAATTTTAGGGTTAAGGACTAGTATCATTTAACTTGACTTGGTTGGCCACATGATTAGGGTTACAGTTAGGGACTGGTATCATTTAACTTGACTTGGTTGGCCTAATCAATGTTACGGACTAGCATCACTTAACTTGACTTGCTTGGCCGCATGTAATGTTTAGGGTTAGGGACAAGTAGCATTTAACTTGACGTTGTTGGCCACATGATTAGGGTTAGGGCTACGGACTGGTATCAATTAGCTTGATTTTGTTGGCCTCCTGATTAGGCATAGGTATCGAGTTAGGGTTAGGGACTAGTATCAGTTTCCATGACCAGGTTGTCCAAATGCTTTGGGTCAAGGTTGGGGAGTAGTATCACTTAGCTTGATTTGGTTGGCCACAAGGTAGAGGTTAGGGTAAGAGACGAGTATCATTCACATGACTTGGTTGGCGACATGACTAGTGTTACGTTTAAGGACTAGCATCACTTGGATTGATTTGGTTGGCCACATGATCAAGCTTAGGTTTAGGGTTTGGGTTAGGGACTAGTGTCACTTTGCTTGACTTGGTTGGCCACATGGTAAGGTTTAGGGTTAAGGACTAGTATCATGTAACTTGACTTGGTTGGCCACATGGTAAAGTTTAGGGTTAAGGACTAGTATCATTTAACTTGAGTTGGTTGGCCACATGATTAGGGTTACAGTTAGGGACTAGTATCATTTAACTTGACTTGGTTGGCCTAATCAATGTTAGGGACTAGCATCACTTAACTTGACTTGATTGGCCGCATGTAATGTTTAGGGTTAGGGACAAGTAGCATTTAACTTGACGTTGTTGGCCACATGATTAGGGTTAGGGCTATGGACTAGTATCACTTAGCTTGATTTGGTTGGCCTCCTGGTTATGGTTAGGTATCGAGTTAGGGTGAAGGACTAGTATCGGTTGCCATATCCTGGTTGGCCACATGCTTTGGGTTAAGGTTAGGGACTACTATCGTTTAGCTTGACATGGTTGGCAATAAGGTAAAGGTTAGGGTAAGAGACTAATATCATTCACTTGACTTGGTTGGCCACATGATTAGTGTTACGTTTGAGGACTAGTATCACTTTGATTGATTTGGTTGGCCACATGATTATTATGGTTTTGTTTAGGGTTCGGGTTAGGGACTAGTATCACTTAGCTTGACTTGGTTGGCCACATGTTAAAGTTTAGGGTTAAGGACTAGTATCATTTAAATTGACCTCGTTGGCCACATAATTAGGGTTACAGTTAGGGACTTGTATCACTTAACTTGACATGGTTGCCATAATTAATGTTAGGAACTAATATCACTTAACTTGAATTGCTTGGCCATATTTTATGGTTTAGGGTTGGGGACATGTAGCATTTAACTTGACTTGGTTTGCCACATGATTAGGGTTAGGGCTACGTACTAGTATCACTTAGCTTCATTTGGTTGGCCTCCTGGTTAGGGTTAGGTATCGAGTTACGGTTAAGGACTAGTATCAGTTGCCATGTCCTGGTTGTCCACATGCTTTGGGTTAAGGTTAGGGACCAGTATCGCCTAACTTGACTCGGTTGGCCATAAGGTAAAGGTTAGGGTAAGAGACAACTATAATTCACTTGACTTGGTTAGCCACATGATTAGTGTTACGTTTAAGGACTAGTATCACTTTGATTGATTTGGTCGGCCACATGATTAAGGTTATGTTTAGGGTTTGGGCTAGGGACTAGTATCACTTAGCTTGACTTGGTTGACCACATGGTTAGGGTTACGGTTGGGGACTTGTTTCACTTAGCTTGATTTGGTCGAACACATTATTAGGGTCAGGTTTAGGGTTAGTGTTACGAACTAGTGCCACAGTTGTAGGGTTAATGTTAGGGGCTCGTATCACTTGACTTTACTTGTTTAGCCGCATATTATGGTTTTGGGTTAGGGACAAGTATCATTTAACTTGACTTGGTTGGCCACATGATTAGGGTTCGGGTTAAGGACTAGTATCACGTAGCTGTACTTGGTTGGCCACATGGTAAAATTTAGGGTTAAGGACTAGTATCATTTAACTTGACTTGGTTGGCCACATGATTAGGGTTACAGTTAGGGTCTTGTATCATTTAACTTGACTTGGTTGGCCTAATAAATGTTAGGGACTAGTATCACTTAACTTGACTTGCTTGGCCGCATGTAGTGGTTTAGGGTTAGGAACAAGTCGCATTTAACTTGACTTGGTTGGCCACATGAATAGGGTTAGGGCTACGGACTAGTCTCACTTAGCTTGATTTAGTTGGCCTTCTGGTAAGGGTTAGGTATCGAGTTTGTGTTAAGAACTAGTATTAGTTGCCATGTCCTGATTGGCCACTTGCGTTGGGTTAGGGTTTAGGGAGTAGTATCGTTTAGCTTGACTCGGTTGGTCATAAGGTAAATGTTTGGGTAAGAGACTAATATCATTCACTTGACTTGGTTGGCCACATGATTAGTGTTCGTTTAAGGACAGGTATCACTTTGATTGATTTGGTTGGCCACATGGTAAGGTTTAGGGTTAAGGACTATTATCATTTATGTTGACTTGGTTTGCCACATGATTAGGGTTACTGTTAGGGACTTGTATCATTTAACTTGACTTGGATGGCCTAATCAATGTTAGGGACTAGTATCACTTAACTTGACTTGCTTGGCCGCAAGTTATGGTTTAGGGTGAGGGACAAGTTGCATTTAACTGACTTCGTATGATTAGGGTTAGGGTTATGGACTGGTATCAATTAGCTTGATTTTGTTGGCCTCCTGATTAGGGATAGGCATCGAGTTAGGGTTAGGGACGAGTATCAGTTTCCATGACCTGGTTGTCCAAATGCTTTGGGTTAAGGTTAGGGACTAATATCTCTAAGCTTGATTTGGTTGGCCACCAGGTAAATGTTAGCGTAAGAGACTAGTATCATTCAGTTGACTTGGTTGGCCACATGACTAGTGTTACGTTTAAGGGCTAGTATCACATGGATTGATTTGGTTGGCCACATGATCAAGGTTAGGTTTAGGGTTTGGGTTAGGGACTAGTATAACTTAGCTTGACTTGGTTGGCCACATGGTAAGGTTTAAGGTTTGGGTTAGGGACTAGTATCACTTAGCTTGACTTGGTTGGCCACATGGTAAAGTTTAGGGTTCAGGACTAGTATCATTTAACTTGACTTCGTTGGCCTAATCAATGTTAGGGACAAGCATCACTTAACTTGACTTGCTTGCCGCATGTTATTGTTTAGGGTTAGGGACAAGTAGCATTTAACTTGACATTTTCGGCCACATGATTAGGGTTAGGGCTACGGACTAGTATCACTTACTTGATTTGGTTGGCCTCCTGGTTAGGGTTTGGTATCGAGTTAGGGTGAAGGACTAGTATCGGTCGCCATATCCTGGTTGGCCACATGCTTTGGGTTAAGGTTAGGGACTAGTATCGTTTAGCTTGACATGGTTGGCAATAAGGTAAAGGTTAGGGTAAGAGACTAATATCATTCACTTGACGTGGTTGGCCACATGATTAGTGTTACGTTTGAGGACTAGTATCACTTTGATTGATTTGGTTGGCCACATGATTAAGGTTATGTTTAGGGTTCGGGTTAGGGACTAGTATCACTTAGCTTGACTTGGTTGGCCACATGTTAAAGTTTAGGGTTAAGGACTAGTATCATTTAAATTGACTTCGTTGGCCACATGATTAGGGTTACAGTTAGGGACTTGTATCATTTAACTTGACTTGGTTGGCCTAATAAATGTTAGGGACTAGTATCACTTAACTTGACTTGCTTGGCCGCATGTAGTGGTTTAGGGTTAGGAACAAGTCGCATTTAACTTGACTTGGTTGCCCACATGAATAGGGTTAGGGCTACAGACTAGTCTCACTTAGCTTGATTTAGTTGGGCTCCTGGTAAGGGTTAGGTATTGAGTTAGGGTTAAGAACTAGTATCAATTGCCATGTCCTGCTTGGCCACTTGCTTTGGGTTAGGGTTAGGGACTAGTATCGTTTAGCTTGACACGGTTGGTCATATGGTAAATGTTAGGGTAAAAGACTAATATCATTCACTTGAATTGGTTGGCCACATGATTAGTGTTACGTTTGAGGACTAGTATCACTTTGATTGATTTGGTTGGCCACATGATTAAGGTTATGTTTAGGGTACGGGTTAGGAACTAGTATCACTTAGCTTGACTTGGTTGGCCGCATGTTAAAGTTTACGGTTAAGGACTAGTATCATTTAAATTGACTTCGTTGTCCACATGATTAGGTTTACAGTTAGGGACTTGTATCATTTAACTTGACCTGGTTGGCCTAATTAATGTTACGGACTAGTATCACTTAACTTGACTTGCTTGGCCGCATGTTATGGTTTAGGGTCAGGGACAAGTAGCATTTAACTTGACTTGGTTGGCCACATGATTAGGGTTAGGGCTACGGATTAGTATCACTTAGCTTGATTTTGTTGGCCTCCGGTTTACGGATAGGTATCGAGTTAGGGTTAGGGACAAGTATCAGTTTCCATGACCTAGTTGTCCAAATGCTTTGGGTTAAGGTTGGGGAGTAGTATCACTTAGCTTGATTTGGTTGGCCACAAGGTAAAGGTTAGGGTAAGAGACCAGTGTCCATGACTTGGTTAGCCACATGACTAGTGTTACGTTTAAGGACTAGCATCACTTGGATTGATTTGGTTGGCCACATGATCAAGGTTAGGTTTACGGTTTGCGTTAGGGACTAGTGTCACTTTGCTTGACTTGGTTGGCCACATGGTAAGGTTTAAGGTTTGGGTTAGGGACTAGTATCACTTAGCTTGACTTGGTTGGCCACATGGTAAAGTTTAGGGTTATGGACTAGTATCATTTAACTTGACTTGGTTGGCCACATGATTAGGGTTACAGTTGCAGACTTGTATCATTTAACTTGACTTGGTTGCCCAACCAATGTTTGGGACTAGTATCACTTTAACTTGACTTGCTTGGCCGCATTTTATGGTTTACGGTTAGGGACAAGTAGCATTTAACTTTACTTGGTTGGCCACATGATTAGGGTTAGGGCTACGAACTAATATTACTTAGCTTAATTTGGTTGGCCTCCTGGTTAGGGTTAGGTATCGAGTTAAGGTTAAGGACTAGTATCAGTTGCCATGTCCTCGTTGTCCACATGCTTTGGGTTAAGGTTAGGGACCAGTATCGCTTAACTTGACTTGGTTGGCCATAAGGTAAAGGTTAGGGTAAGAGACAACTATATTTCACTTGACTTGGTTAACAACATGATTAGTGTTACGTTTAAGGACTAGTATCACTTTGATTGATTTGGTCGGCCACATGATTAAGGTTATGTTTAGGGTTTGGGCTAGGGGACTAGTATCACTTAGCTTCACTTGGTTGACCACATGCTAAAGTTTAGGGTTAAGGACTTGTATCATTTAACTTGACTTAGTTAGCCACATGATTAGGGTTACGGTTGGGGACTTGTTTCACTTAGCTTGATTTGCTCGAACACATTATTAGGGTCAGGTTTAGGGTTAGTGTTACGAACTAGTGCCACATTTGTAGGGTTAATGTTAGGGGCTCGTTTCACTTGACTTGACTTGCTTAGCCGCATATTATGGTTTTGGGTTAGGGACAAGTATCATTTAACTTGACTTGGTTGGCCACATGATTAGGGTTCGGGTTAGGGACTAGTATCACTTAGCTTGACTTGGTTGGCCACATGGTAAAGTTTAGGGTTAAGGACTAGTATCATTTAACTTGACTTGGTTGGCCACATGATTAGGGTTTCAGTTAGGGTGTTGTATCATTTAACTTGACTTCGTTGGCCTAATAAATGTTAGGGACTAGTATCACTTAACTTGACTTTCTTGGCCGCATGTAGTGGTTTAGGGTTAGGAACAAGTCGCATTTAACTTGACTTGGTTGGCCACATGATTTGGGTTAGGGCTATGGGCTAGTATCACTTACCTTGATTTGGTTGGCCTCCTGGTTAGGGTTAGGTATCGAGTTAGGGTGAAGGACTAGTATCGGTCGCCATATCCTGGTTGGCCACATGCTTTGGGTTAAGGTTAGGGACTAGTATCGTTTAGGTTGACATGGTTCGCAATAAGGTAAAGGTTAGGGTAAGAGACTAATATCATTCACTTGACTTGGTTGGCCACATGATTAGTGTTACGTTTGAGGACTAGTATCACTTTGATTGATTTGGTTGGCCGCATGATTAAGGTTATGTTTAGGGTTCGGGTTAGGGACTAGCATCACTTAGCTTGACTTGGTTGGCCACATGTTAAAGCTTAGGGTTAAGGACTATTATCATTTATATTGACTTGGTTGGCCACATGATTAGGGTTACTGTTAGGGACTTGTATCATTTAACCTGACTTGGTTGGCCACACGTTAAAGCTTAGGGTTAAGGACTATTATCATTTATATTGACTTGGTTGGCCACATGATTAGGGTTACTGTTAGGGACTTGTATCATTTAACCTGACCTGGTTGGCCTAATCAATGTTAGGGACTAGTATACTTACCTTGACTTGCTTGGCCGCATGTTACGGTTTAGGGTTAGGGACAAGTAGCATTTAACTTGACTTCGTTGGCCACATGATTAGGGTTTGGGCTACGGACTGGTATCAATTAGCTTGATTTTGTTGGCCTCCTTATTAGGGATAGGTATCGAGTTAGGGTTAGGGACTAGTATCAGTTTCCATGACCTGGTTGTCCAAATGCTTTGGGTTAAGGTTAGGGACTATTATCTCTTAGCTTTATTTGGTTGGCTACCAGGTAAAGGTTAGGGTAAGAGACTAGTATCATTCACTTGACTTGGTTGGGCACATGACTAGTGTTACGTTTAACGCCTAGTATCACTTGGATTGATTTGGTTGGCCACATGATGAAGGTTCGGTTCAGGGTTTGGGTTAGGGACTAGTGTCACTTAGCTTGACTTGGTTGGCCACTTGGTAAAGTTTAGGGTTAAGAACTAGTATCATTTAACTTGACTTGGTTGGCCACATGATTAGGGTTACAGTAAGGGACTGGTATCATTTTACTTGACTTGGTTGGCCTAATCAATGTTTGGGACTAGCATCACTTAACTTGACTTGCTTGGCCGCATTTTATTGTTTAGGGTTAGGGACAAGTAGCATTTAACATGACGTTGTTGGCCACATGATTAGGGTTAGGGCTACGGACTAGTATCACTTTGCTTGATTTGGTTGGCCTCCTGGTTAGGGTTAGGTCGAGCTAGGGTGAAGGACTAGTATCGGTCGCCATATCTTTGCTGGCCACATGCTTTGGGTTAAGGTTAGGGACTAGTATCGTTTAGCTTGACATGGTTGGCAATAAGGGAAAGGTTAGGGTAAGAGACTAATATCATTTACTTGACTTGGTTGGCCATATGATTAGTGTTACGTTTGAGGACTAGTATCACTTTGATTGATTTGGTTGGCCACATGATTAAGGTTATGTTTAGGGTTCGGGTTAGGGACTAGTATCACTTAGCTTGACTTGGTTGGCCACATGTTAAAGTATAGGGTAAAGGACTAGTATCATTTAAATTGACTTCGTTGGCCACATGATTAGGGTTACAGTTAGGAACTTGTATCATTCTACTTGACCTGGTTGGCCTAATTAATGTTAGGGACTAGTATCACTTAACTTGACTTGGTTGGCCGCATGTTATGGTTTAGGGTCAGGGACAAGTAGCATTTAACTTGACTTGGTTGGCCACATGATTAGGGTTAGGCTACGGACTAGTATCACATGGCTTGATTTTGTTGGCCTACGGTTTAGGGATAGGTATCGATTTAGGGTTAGGGACTAGTATCAGTTTCCATGACTTGGTTGTCCACATGCTTTGGGTTAAGGTTGGGGAGTAGTATCACTTAGCTTGATTTGGTTGGCCACAAGGTAAAGGTTAGGGTAAGAGACCAGTATCATTCACTTGACTTGGTTGGCCACATGACTGGTGTTACGTTTAAGGACTAGCATCACTTGGATTGATTTGGTTGGCCACATGATCAAGGTTAGGTTTAGGGTTTGGGTTAGGGACTAGTGTCACTTTGCTTGACTTGGTTGGCCACATGGTAAGGTTTAAGGTTTGGGTTAGGGACTAGTATCACTTAGCTTGACTTGGTTGGTCACATGGCAAAGTTTAGGGTTAAGGACTAGTATCATTTAACTTGACTTGGTTGGCCACATGATTAGGGTTACAATTAGGGTGTTGTATCATTTAACTTGACTTGGTTGGCCTAATAAATGTTAGGGACTAGCATCACTTAAATTAACTTGCTTGGCCGCATGTAGTGGTTTAGGGTTAGGAACAAGTCATCTTTAACTTGACTTGGTTGGCCATATGAATAGGGTTAGGGCTACAGACTAGTCTCACTTAGCTTGATTTAGATGGCCTCCTGGTAAGGGTTAGGTATCGAGTTAGGGTTAAGTACTAGTATCAGTTGCCATGTCCTGATTGGCCACTTGCTTTGGGTTAGGGTTAGCGACTAGTATCGTTTAGCTTGACGCGGTTGGTCATAAGGTAAATGTTAGGGTAAGAGACTAATATCATTCACTTGACTTGGTTGGCCACATGATTAGTGTTACGTTTAAGGACTGGTATCACTTTGATTGATTTGGTTGGCCACATGATTGAGGTTATGTTTAGGGTTTGGGTTAGGGACTAGTATCACTTAGCTTGACTTGGTTGGCCACATAATAAAGTTTAGGGTTAAGGACTAGTATCATTTAAATTGACTTCGTTGGCCACATGATTAGGGTTACAGTTAGGGACTTGTATCATTTAACTTGACCTGGTTGGCCTAATTGATGTTAGGGACTAGTATCAATTAACTTGACTTGCTTGGCCGCATGTTATGGTTTAGGGTCAGGGACAAGTAGCATTTAACTTGACTTGGTTGGCCACATGATTAGGGTTAGGGCTACGGACTAGTATCACTTAGCTTGATTTTGTTGGCCTTTGGTTTAGGGATAGGTATCGAGTTAGGGTTTGGGACTAGTATCAGTTTCCATGACCTGGTTGTCCAAATGATTTGGGTTAAGGTTGGGGAGAAGTATCACTTAGCTTGATTTGGTTGGCCACAAGGTAAAGGTAAGGGTAAGAGACCAGTATCATTCACTTGACTTGGTTGGCCGCATGACTAGTGTTACGTTTAAGGACTTGTATCACTTGGATTGATTTGGTTGGCCACATGATCAAGGTTAGGTTTAGCGTTTGGGTTAGGGACTAGTATAACTTAGCTTGACTTGGTTGGCCACATGGTAAGGTTTAAGGTTTGGGTTAGGGACTAGTGTCACTTAGCTTGACTTGGTTGGCCACAGGGTAAAGTTTAGGGTTAAGGACTAGTATCATTTAACTTGACTTGGTTGGCCACATGATTAGGGTTACAGTAAGGGACTGGTATCATTTAACTTGACTTGGTTGGCCTAATCAATGTTAGGGACTAGCATCACTTAACTTCACTTACTTGGCCGCATGTTATTGTTTAGGGTTAGGGACAAGTATCATTTAACTTGACGTTGTTGGCCACATGATTAGGGTTAGGGCTACGGACTAGTATCACTTAGCTTGATTTGGTTGGCCTCCTGGTTAGGGTTAGGTCGAGTTAGGGTGAAGGACTAGTATCGGTCGCCATATCCTGGTTGGCCACATGCTTTGGGTTAAGGTTAGGGACTAGTATCGTTTAGCTTGACATGGTTGGCAATAAGGTAAAGGTTAGGGTAAGAGACTAATATCATTCACTTGACTTGGTTGGCCACATGATTAGTGTTACGTTTAGGGACTAGTATCACTTTGATTCATTTGGTTGGCCACATGATTAAGGTTATGTTTAGGGTTCGGGTTAGGGACTAGTATCACTTAGCTTGACTTGGTTGGCCACATGTTAAAGTTTAGGGTTAAGGACTAGTATCATTTAAATTGACTTCGTTGGCCACATGATTAGGGTTACAGTTAGGGACTTGTATCATTTAACTTGGCCTGGTTGGCCTAATTAATGTTAGGGACTAGTATCAATTAGCTTGATTTTGTTAGCCTTTTGTTTAGGGATAGGTATCGAGTTAGGGTTAGGGACTAGTATCAGTTTCCATGACCTGGTTGTCCAAATGCTTTGGGTTAAGGTTGGGGAGTAGTATCACTTAGCTTGATTTGGTTGGCCACAAGGTAAAGTTAAGGGTAAGAGACCAGTATCATTCACTTGACTTGGTTGGCCACATGACTAGCGTTACGTTTAAGGACTAGTGTCACTTGGATTGATTTGGTTGGCCACATGATCAAGGTTATGTTTAGGGTTTGGGTTAGGGACTAGTAAAACTTTGCTTGACTTGGTTGGCCACATGGTAAAGTTTAAGGTTTGGGTTAGGGACTAGTATCACTTAGCTTGACTTGGTTGGCCACATGGTAAGGTTTAGGGTTAAGGACTAGTATCATTTAACTGGACTTGGTTGGCCACATGATTAGGGTTACAGTTGCAGACTTGTATCACTTAACTTGACTTGGTTGCCCTAACCAATGTTAGGGACTAGTATCACTTAACTTGACTTTCTTGGCCGCATTTTATGGCTTAGGGTTGGGTACATGTAGCATTTAACTTGACTTGGTTTGCCACATGATTAGGGTTAGGGGCTACAGACTAGTATCACTTAGCTTGATTTGGTTGGCCTCCTGGTTAGGGTTAGGTATCGAGTTAAGGTTAAGGACTAGTATCAATTGCCATATCCTGGTTGTCCACATGTTTTGGGTTAAGGTTAAGGACCAGTATCGCTTAACTTGACTTGGTTGGCCATAAGGTAAAGGTTAGGGTAAGAGACAACTATAATTCACTTGACTTGGTTAGCCACATGATTAGTGTTACGTTTAAGGACTAGTATCACTTTGATTGATTTGGTTGGCCACATGATTAAGGTTATGTTTAGGGTTCGGGTTAGGGACTAGTATCACTTAGCTTGACTTGGTTGGCCACATGTTAAAGTATAGGGTTAAGGACTAGTATCATTTAAATTGACTTCGTTGGCCACATGATTAGGGTTACAGTTAGGGACTTGTATCATTTAACTTGACCTGGTTGGCCTAATTAATGTTAGGGACTAGTATCACTTAACTTGACTTGCTTGGCCGCATGTTATGGTTTAGGGTCAGGGACAAGTAGCATTTAACTTGACTTGGTTAGCCACATGATTAGGGTTAGGGCTACGGACTAGTATCACATAGCTTGATTTTGTTGGCCTCCGGTTTAGGGATAGGTATCGAGTTAGGGTTAGGGACTAGTATCAGTTTCCATGACCTGGTTGTCCAAATGCTTTGGGTTAAGGTTGGGGAGTAGTATCACTTAGCTTGATTTGGTTGGCCACAAGGTAAAGGTTAGGGTAAGAGACCAGTATCATTCACTTGACTTGGTTGGCCACATGACTGGTGTTATGTTTAAGGACTAGCATCACTTGGATTGATTTGGTTGGCCACATGATCAAGGTTAGGTTTAGTGTTTGGGTTAGGGACTAGTGTCACTTTGTTTGACTTGGTTGGCCACATGGTAAGGTTTAAGGTTTGGGTTAGGGACTAGTATCACTTAGCTTGACTTGGTTGGCCACATGGTAAAGTTTAGGGTTAAGGACTAGTATCATTTAACTTGACTTGGTTGGCCACATGATTAGGGTTACATAGGGTCTTGTATCATTTAACTTGACTTGGTTGGCCTAATAAATGTTAGGGACTAGTATCACTTAACTTGACTTGCTTGGCCGCATGTAGTGGTTTAGGGTTAGGAACAAGTCGCATTTAACTTGACTTGGTTAGCCATATGAGTAGGGTTAGGGCTACGGACTAGTCTCACTTAGCTTGATTTAGTTGGCCCTCTGGTAAGGGTTAGGTATCGAGTTAGGGTTAAGAACTAGTATCAATTGCCATGTCCTGATTGGCCACTTGCTTTGGGTTAAGGTTAGGGACTAGTATCGTTTAGCTTGACATGGTTGGTCATAAGGTAAATGTTAGGGTAAGAGACTAATATTATTCACTTGACTTGGTTGGCCACATGATTAGTGTTACGTTTAAGGACTGGTATCACTTTGATTGATTTGGTTGGCCACATGATTAAGGTTATGTTTAGGGTTTGGGTTAGGGACTAGTATCACTTAGCTTGACTTGGTTGGCCACATGGTAAGGTTTAGGGTTAAGGACTATTATCATTTATATTGACATGGTTGGTCACATGATTAGGGTTACTGTTAGGGACTTGTATCATTTAACTTGACTTGGTTGGCCTAATCAATGTTAGGGACTAGTATCACTTAACTTGACTTGCTTGGCCGTATGTTACGGTTTTGGGTTAGGGACAAGTAGCATTTAACTTGACTTCGTTGGCCACATGATTAGGGTTAGGGCTACGGACTGGTATCAATTAGCTTGATTTTGTTGGCCTCCTGATTAGGGATAGGTATCGAGTTAGGGTTAGGGACTAGTATCAGTTTCCATGACCTGGTTGTCCAAATGCTTTGGGTTAAGGTTAGGGACTAATATCTCTTAGCTTGATTTGGTTTGCCACCAGGTAAAACTTAGGGTAAGAGACTAGTATCATTCACTTGACTTGTGATATGATCCAAGTTGGATGCATATAGTTTTTAACGGACCGTCCTCGAATTGACTCTTGTTATACGGATTAAAACTGAGTAAAAGAGAAATGAGAACTTTAGGAATTAGAGTCCTTAATCCTAAGGTCCTATGTGCTTAGTCAGCCTAAAACAAATAGGACCTCATTACAAAAAAAATATCCCAAAAGGAAAATACAACCAAACTGAATTTAAAAATGTTCAAATTCTTAAATTAAATAAATTAAAGAACAACTAGGTGATATCATGCCCCCACAATGGGTTCTTCATCGACTTGGATTATTTGGACTATCTTGAGAGTTGGGCCTTCGGGAGTTGCTTTGAGAGATAGAAAATAGTTGACTTCTTTGTCCAAAGCCTCTTTAGCCTTTTTAGTCCTTGACCTCGTCATTGGGCCTCCAAGTCCTTGTAGAGCATCATTGGGCCTTGCATCCATTGGATGGTCTCCATTTGAGCTTCCTTGGTCTTCATCGTACTCTCCCCCTTCAAGAATTTGTCCTCGAATTTGATCCTTCATCACCTACATCAAAAGGAATTAAGTCAGCCACATTAAATGTTGCACTAGCCATACTCACCTGGTAGGTCAACTTTGCAAGGCATTATCATTGATCCTCTTCCACGATTTGGTAGGGACCATCTCCTACAGGTGAGAGCTTAGATTTCCTCTGTGAAGGAAACCTTTCCTTCCTCATATGTACCCAGACCCAATCTCCAGGTTCAAAGAACAACTCTTTTTCTTCCTTTGTTGGCTAAGCTTAACATATTGCTCCATCTTAACTTTTCAATTTGGGACTTGACTTTCTCATGGAGCTTCCTCACATAATGCCTTACTTCCAGTCCCTATGATTCAAAGAAAAAAATGTCGAGGTAGAGCGATAAATCAAGGGGTGTGAGGATTAAATCCTTACACAATTTCAAAAGGAGAAAAAACTAGTGGTAGAATGAAACGGCCTATTATAAGAAAATTCAACAAAGGGGTAAGCATTCTTCCCGTGTTTTGGCGTTCCTCTTGATGATTGGCCGTAGCAGGTCGATAGGGTTCTATTCACCACCTCGGTTTGCCCGTCGGTTTGTGGGTGGCAGAGTGGTAGAAAATATTAAGCTTAGTCCCCAATTTGTTCGAAGGGTCCTCCAAAAGTGATTGAGGAACTTAGAGTCCTGCTCGGAGCTATGCTCTTGGGCATCCCATGTAGCCTTACAATTTCCTTGAAGGAAGCAAGTGCGCCCACATAGTGGCGTCATCCACATATGGCAAGAGAATAAAGTGGGCCATCTTGGAGAACACTTGTCAGCTTGACCACAAAGTGAGTCTCTCCCCCTCTTGGAGGCGGGAAGACCTAGCATGAAAGTCCATAGACAAGTCAATCCGAGGAGAATGCAGGATAGGTAAGGGTATAAAGTCCGTGGGGCATTACCTTTGACTTGGCTCTTTTCTGACAAACAATGCATCTATCACAAATTCTATGCACATCGTGCTTATACCAGGGCCAATAAAAATGCTCATGCAATATGTCCAAAGTCTTTTGGATCCCAAAATGACCATTAGTCCCCCCCTCATGTGCTTCCCTAGAAAGTAAGAGTTCATAGCGGACATTTAGGCACACACAAATATTTTCTTTGAATAGAAACCCATCATGCCTAAGAACCCATTATGCCCCCTTTTCTGAAACAACATATACTTTGGAGAAATCATCATCATGCACATAAACTCCTTTATGTGTTCAAAACCAAACATTTTTGTTTCAAGAGTGGAAAGTAAGGTATACCTTCTTGAGAGTGCATCGGCCTGCATTCACCTTACCTTGCTTGTGCTTGATCACATGGGAAATTGTTCAAGAAATTCTACCCATTTTGGCATGCCTTTTATTAAGCTTACCTTGCCACTTTCAAATATTTTAGTGACTCATGATCACTATGAATTACAAATTCCTTTGGCAAAGATAGTCTTTGCCAGTGTGCAAAAGCCTTATAAGTGCACTCTGACTCTTTATCATAAGTTGAATAGTTCAAAACAGCACCATGCAATTTCTCACTAAAGTATGCAATTGGATGACCCCCTGAGTAAAACAGCCCCAATACCCACATTAGATGCATCACTCAAGTTCAAATGACATAGAAAAATCAGGCAATGCAAGTATGGGCGCATGGTGAGTTTTCCTTAGAGTGTGTTAAAAGCTTCTCTCTTGTGCTTCCCCAGCCTTAAAGCTCACATTCTTTCACGACCTCGTTCAAAGGGGAAGCTATGGTGCTAAAATCCTTCTGAACCTTCTATAGAAACTAGCTAGCCCATGGAAGCTTCTTACCTCACTCAGCGACTTAGGGTAGGCCCGCTCCTAATGGCTTTAATCTTTTCTTCATCCACTTGTACTCCTTTAGTACTTATAACAAAGCCTAAAAACACCACATGGTGGGTACAAAAACACATTTCTCTAAATTAGCATACAACTTCTCTTTCCTAAGCACACCTCATCACAGCCCCTAAGGTGTTCTAGGTGCTCATCTAAGGATATGCTATAGATCAAAATGTCATCAAGTACACCCTTACAAACTTGCCTAGAAACTCTCTCAAAACATGGTTTATCAGCCTCGTGAAGGTACTAGGCGCATTTGTAAGTCCAAAGGCATTACCAACCATTCATACAATCCATGCTTAGTCTTAAGGTTGTCTTCCACATCCCCTTCCCCATCCTAGTTTGATGGTACCCAGCTCTTAGTCGACCTTAGAAAAATAACAAGCACCATCACGATTCATCAAGCATATCATCTAGCCTAGGGATGGGGTGTCTATATTTCTGAGTGATATTATTTGACCCTACAATCGTACCATCATGAGTGCAGTCCTTTTTAGGGACAAGAATAGCAGGAGCGGCACAAGGACTTAAGCTTTCTCTTACTGACCTTTTTTGGAGCAATTCATCCCTTGCTTACGAATTTCCTTTGTTTCCTCGGGATTGGTCCTATAGAGCGGGCCTATTAGGCAAAAGAAGGCTCCGGGATGAAATCCATTTGATGCTCAAATACCGCCTTAAGGGAGGTAGTCCGGGAGGAACACTCTTTGGGAAAACATCTTCAAAATCTGCAAAGAGACTACTCACTAGGTAGAGGTTAAGTCATGATTCAAATATAAATCCTTGTACACACAAATGTACATCTCTTGCTTTGCAAAGCAAGCCTCTTTATCTCACTCTCCTGGCAATTAAACACTCAATATTTTTTGATCTCCACTTTTCTTTTCCCGTTTGACTTTCCCTTTGTGGCCTTCTTACTCTTCTTATCTACAGGCTTTGTTTAGGAGTCAAAGGCACTGAGGGTAATTTTCAAGAGAATCATGCACAAAGAGTATTTATTAGTAAAACCATCATGAATAACACGTTTATCAAACTGCGAGAGCCTACCAAGTAAAACATGGCCGGCCTCCATGGGGACAACATCACATAAGACATCATCTTGATATTTACCAATGAATGAGCTTACGACACTTGCTGATTGACTAGTAACTCACCATTCTCACTCAACCATTGAAGCTTGTATGGCACGGGATGGGAATAGTTTGAAGTTCAAGTTTTCTTACCCAAGCAGTCTTTGGCCACATTTGTCTGCAGCTTCCCCATCAATGATTAAAGAGCAGACCTTTCCTTGTATGATGCACCTTGTATGGAAAATGTTTTCCCTTTGGTCTAGCTCATTTGGCACAATTTGACTCCTAAGTCTCCTTATCATTAGCAAGTCACCATCATGAGCTAAGGTTTCACCACTCTTCTTCTTTCTCACTTTCGGCGAGAGGCCGCACATGACTCACTAGAAGTATACCCCTTTAATGGTCATCGTCCTTTTGTTTGGGCACTCATAGGCGGATGGCCTTTTCCCAAACATTTGAAACATAATGTCCTGTGCTTATAAATAGAAGAAGAAGCGTTAGTGGAAGGAAAAGTTTAGAGTTTTTAGAGTTCATACCTTCCTTAGGTTTTGTAGAGGAAACCTCCTTGAGTTGCTTATCCTTCAAACAAGGGTTTTAAAGGTGGAGGAGATTTCCTCCATGCCTTCCCTCTTGAGTTGTTGTTCCACCTTTATTTGCTTGGTGGACCCAGCTCTTCAGCTCTTCATAATGATCTGCAACTCCACAATGTCTCCTATCTCCACGGTTTAGAAGGCGTGAAGGAAGCAGGACATGTGGTAGCCTCTGTCTTCATTGATGTTTGCCCTTACCAAGGCCACCTCCATCTCCTTATGGTACTCATCCACACTCTTACTTCCTTGGGTAAGTCTTTGGAGTTTATTATGTAACTCGGTGGTACCCTGAAGGTCTGAGCAAACCTTTTCCTCATCAAAGTTTCATCTCCTCCCAATGTATCTCAGGGTAATCCCTATTTCTTTCCCTCTCCTTTTGTACTTGGTCCCACAGTTAGAGCATAATCGAGAAAACTCCAAGGGCTGCCACTTTCTGCCTTCCTCTCTTCATTATACTTGGTGATAGGAAAGATTTGTTCTATTTTGGTCTCCCATTCTAGGTAGGCTTGAGGTCATTCTTTCCTTTGAAAGAAGGTACTTGGATCTTAACTCTTCCTAGTTCTCCTTCCCTCTCATCACTCCTATACCTCCTATGTCTCCTATCATCATGCCTCCCATGTCTCCTTCTCAGATCATGGTCCCTCACAGGTCTCCTTTCCTTACCAGATCATATTCATCTTCATCCTCACGTGAGGCCTCATGTGTTGAGAGCCTACTCCTTCCCTCCAACCTTGTGACAATTTCTGCCAGTGCTTGGTTTAACCCTTTTTTTAACTCTTGGGCTGGGAATTGCATCAATTAGGCTGTCCTAGGGGATGGGGTGTGCTTCCCCTCACTCATCTTTGGAATGTTTCTCCTTTTTTTTTTGGTGAAAAGAAAGAAAAAAAATAAAGGCCACTTTCCTCTTCTCACGTGTTTACACTCTTGAATTTATCACTCGTGTTTCACTCTTTGTAGGCTTTTCTATAATGTTTTCACTCTTGCCTTTTACCCCTCAAGTCTCTTTGGGTTCTTAAATAAACCCCTTTTAGTGTTTCCAATTACCAAGGCTTCGTTTCACCACGTGGCGGCCTTCCACGAGAGTTAATCACTCGAGAATGCTGAAGAAAGGAAAGAAACTCTAGACAAAACTTAAAAGAATTTAAAAAGACAAACAAGAAAAGCTAACAAGAAAAGTACAACTCAAAGGAATGCAAAGAAGACAAAAAGGAACCAGAAGAATGAGAAGACAATTGTGCAAAAGGTATGAATTACAGCACCAATCTTAATGAAAACCACCAAGGCAACAAAATAAATCTTGTTAAGTGCAAGGGGCTGTTTCAGTTTCCTTTTTTTTTTCTTTTTTTTCTTTTTTTTTTAATAAAAGTTCAAGCCCCTGTTCTGTTTTTTTTGTGCACTTAAAAATTGGGTTTTGCAAAATTGTGATGCCAACTATGTGATTATAAGTTTCCTTTTCAAGTCAAGTGCTATAACACATCAACAGCAACAAATATGGAAATAAAGGATTAAAGGCTGTAAATTGCACAAGAGAATTAATAAATGACTTGAATAAAAACAAGAACAAAGAACTGGAATTAAAGAGGACATAATTAAAAGGCACGAAATTAAAGGCTAGGAAAGTAAATGACTGGAATTAAAGCGAATGCAGAAATAGCAATCAAGATGATCAGAATGTGTACATATATGGCACTCAAACAAGCGTGCTTGGTGTTAAAAGCAATAAAGCAGTGCAAAAAAACAAGAACTTTGTCAATTCTAGGATCAAGACTCACGATACCACATGATATAATCCAAGTTGGATGCATATAGTTTTTATGGACAGTCCTCGAATTGACTCTTGATATAAGGATTAAAGCGAGTAAAAAGAAATGAGAACTTTAGGAATTAGAGTCCTTAATCCTCAAGCCAGCGCCCACTTCTATTTGAAGAAGGAAGAACAAATACAAGGTTTGTTCTTGAATCATTGATGGCGCATACAAACAGTAGTACAAGAAGAATGAAATGCTAAGGTGCAAGTTTAAAGAATAATGGCGCAAAAACAAAGAACTCAGCAATAGAATTAAAAATAAAAGATGGAACTAAGACAGAAATGAAAGAAGACGCCACACTCTCAAGAGAGTGATAAGTCCGGTGAAGATTCGCCACAAGAGAACGGAAACTCTTGATAAGAATCAGAAATGGTTCACCCAAGAACCTAAGTAATGACTACCATCCTCCATAGTAGCCTTTGAAAACGATCTTATGTTGAATTTCTTTTCACAATTCAGTAACACTATTTGATGGAACAAGAACAAAGGGGAAATAAACAGAAAAGTGGATAAGATTAGAGATGGAAAGTGCCACAATTCCAAAAGAATTGATAAGCCAAGTTGAGTGATCGCCACAAGAACTAATTCTTGATAAGATCAAAAGGGTGGTTCCATCCAGAACCAAGGAGAGACACAAAACTCTCAAAGTGTATAAACACCACAATTGAACATCCAAGTTATATTTTCATTCATAGAATTGTGTACATATATAGCCTTTAGGCTGATTGGAAAAGAAAAAAGAAAACAAAAGGTCAAAATTAAGTGACATAACTCCTATTGATGGTATTAACTATCATTACTAATTATCTTATAACTATCCTAATTAATAATGATAACTATCTTTACTAAATGACTAAATAAATAGTACTAAAACTGCCCAAAGAGTAATTAGCCATGCAAGCAAAAGGTTTCTCTTCCTTTTCAGCCTAGAAAAACGTGCAGCCCCTTATTCTAGTTGGACCTGGCCCAAACACCAAAATAGTGCAGCCCACACAACATAAAAAACGAAAGTATTTTTCGTCCAGGAATTCGACTTCAACTTCCATCCCACTTTCGACTTTGATAGAAGCCGAATCTGGTCAAGCATGAAATACGATTTGTAGATAATTGTCTTATCTTTCCAACGCATCAAAGAACACATTATTCGGACTTCTACAGCTCAAGATATTGCTAAAACAATCCAGATGGGTCATTTCCTATGAATTTCAAGAATTCCGAATTTTGCTCTTCTTTTGTCATATGTGGCCATCTATGATCATATCATACCCTCCCTCTTCAAAAGAATTCGACCTCGAATTTCTTGATCCAGTACCTCCAGGGTCAAAAATAATTCTAAAGAACCCATCACATGAGACTTGCATATAAGGAAAATTTGTGTGTTCATCGAAAGGTTTTGCTTGATCCTTCTTTCCTTTAGATTCCAAAATATATTCATCTTTCCAAAGTTCACAAATGGTAGCCACTCCTTGAGGCCATTCTCTTTCATTCAAATTCTTCTCTACCTGACATTGCTCCTTTGGAAGCACTTCTTCAATTACATAGATTTTCTTGCAAGCTTCCTTTGTAATTTTGTTTGCAACCTGTTTCTCAAAGGAATTTACATAATTTGGCAAACAATTAGGATCAAAACAAGTAACCATGATTTTTGTCTTCTCTTCACCTTCATAAGATGGCTTAATGAGTAGAGGAGCACTTGGAATGAGGACTACTGGATTTTTAATATGGTCATCCTCAATGTTTCTTTCAAACATTTCCTCTCTATCTTTTCTTTTCTGAAGTTTTACCTCATTTTGTTGTGTTTCCTTCTCCTCCACACTCTTCTTTTCTCTCAAATATTTTCTCTCTATATTTTTCAACTCTTTTTTGAACTCTTCAGTAATTTGCATACAACTCTTCCCAAAGATACACTTGATCTTTTCACTCTCTTTTTTTCTACCATTTTCCTTATCCTTCCTTTCATTTTCTCTACAGCTTCTTTCTTTTTCTCTGCTTGCCTCCTTTTCATTAGCTACCCTCTCATGCATTTTTCTTAGCCACATACCAACTTGATATTTCTCACCAATAAATTCATTTTTAGTGTGCCAATCTCTAGAACCAAATCTCAACATGTTGCAAAGAATGAAAAAAAGATCACAAGATAGATAAGAAGAGATGATCAAGAAAAGAAGATCAATTCAACCCAAACCTATGCTTTGATACCACTTGATGACTACCATCCTCCATAGTAGCCTTTGAAAACGATCTTAGGTTGAATTTCTTTTCACAATTCAGTAACACTATTTGATGGAACAAGAACAAAGGCGAAATAAACAGAAAAGTGGATAAGATTAGAGATGGAAAGCGCCACAATTCCAAAGGAATTGATAAGCCAAGTTGAGTGATCGCCACAAGAACTAATTCTTGATAAGATCAAAAGGGTGGTTCAATCCAGAACCAAGGAGAGACACAAAACTCTCAAAGTGTATAAACACCACAATTGAACATCCAAGTTATATTTTCATTCATAGAATTGTGTACATATATAGCCCTTAGGCTGATTGGAAAAGAAAAAAGAAAACAAAAGGTCACAATTAAGTGACATAACTCCTATTGATGGTATTAACTATCATTACTAATTATCTTATAACTATCCTAATTAATAATGATAACTATCTTTACTAAATGACTAAATAAATAGTACTAAAACTGCCCAAAGAGTAATTAGCCATGCAAGCCAAAGGTTTCTCTTCCTTTTCAGGCTAAAAAAACGTGCAGCCCCTTATTCTAGTTGGACCTGGCCCAAACACCAAAATAGTGCAGCCCACACAACATAAAAAACCAAAGTATTTTCGTCCAGGAATTCGACTTCAACTTCCATCCCACTTTCGGCCTTGATAGAAGCCGAACCTGGTCAAGTAGCATGAAATACGATTTGTAGATAATTGTCTTATATTTCCAACACATCAAAGAACACATTTTTCGGACTTCTACAGCTCAAGATATTGCTAAAACAAACCAGATGGGTCATTTCCAATGAATTTCAAGAATTCCGAATTTTGCTCTTCTTTTGTCATAGGTGGCCATCTAGATCATATCATACCCTCTCTCTTCAAAAGAATTCGACCTCGAATTTCTTGATCTAGTACCTCCAGGGTCAAAAATAATTCTAAAGAACCCATCACATGAGACTGGCATATAAGGAAAATTTTCGTGTTCATCGAAAGGTTTTGCTTGATCCTTCTTTCCTTTAGATTCCAAAATATATTCATCTTTCCAAAGTTCACAAATGGTAGCCACTCCTTGAGGCCATTCTCTTTCATTCAAATTCTTCTCTACCTGACATTGCTCATTTGGAAGCACTTCTTCAATTACATGGATTTTCTTGCAAGCTTCCTTTGTAATTTTGTTTGCAACCTGTTTCTCAAAGGAATTTACACAATTTGGCAAACAATTAGGATCAAAACAAGTAACCATGATTTTTGTCTTCTCTTCACTTTCATAAGATGACTTAATGAGTAGAGGAGCACTTGGAATGAGGACTACTGGATTTTTAATATGGTCATCCTCAATGTTTCTTTCAAACATTTCCTCTCTATCTTTTCTTTTCTGAAGTTTTACCTCATTTTGTTGTGTTTCCTTCTCCTCCACACTCTTCTTTTCTCTCAAATATTTTATCTCTATATTTTTCAACTCTTTTTTGAACTCTTCAGTAATTTGCATACAACTCTTCCCAAAGACATACTTGATCTTTTCACTCTCTTTTTTTCTACCTTTTTCCTTATCCTTCCTCTCATTTTCTCTACAGCTTCTTTCTTTTTCTCTACTTGCCTCCTTTTCATTAGCTACCCTCTCATGCATTTTTCTTAGCCACATACCAACTTGATATTTCTCAACAATAAATTCATTTTTATAGTGCCAATCTCTAGAACCAAATCTCAACATGTTGCAAAGAATGAAAAAAGATCACAAGATAGATAAGAAGAGATGAACAGGAAAAAAAGATCAATTCAACCCAAACCTATGCTTTGATATCACTTGATGACTACCATCCTCCATAGTAGCCTTTGAAAACGATCTTAGGTTGAATTTCTAGAAAACAATTCAGTTTTCAGATTTTATGATAAAATAAATTAGGAGAAGTAAAATAAAAAGGTGGATGAGTAAGAAATGGAAGGCGTCACAATTCCTAAGAAATTGATAAGCCAAGAATGAGGATCACCACAAGAACTGATTCTTCAAAAGATCAAAAGGGTGGTTCAATCCAGAACCAAAGAGAATTAGGAGAGTACAAAGGCTTTTTATAGCCATAATGGTAATCAATTCCCTCCCTTCTTTCCTAATAGAGTGTGACGGCCAAACCTACTTGGAGGAGTCAGCAAGTTAGCGCCCTCCAAGCTGAACCTAGCTCAAGATATGGGCCAAGCCCAATTTAGCAAAGCTGCCCACTTCCTAAGGTCCTATGTGCTTAGTCAGCCCAAAACAAATAGGACCTCATTACAAAAAAAATATCCCAAAAGGAAAATACAACCAAACTGAATTTAAAAATAAAAATGTTCAAATTCTTAATTTAAATAAATTAAAGAACAACTAGGTGATATCATGCCCCCACAATGGGTTCTTCATCGACTTGGATTATTTGGACTATCTTGAGAATTGGGCCTTCGGGAGTTGCTTTGAGAGATAGAAAATAGTTGACTTCTTTGTCCAAAGCCTCTTTAGCCTTTTTAGTCCTTGACCTCGTCATAGGGCCTCCAAGTCCTTGTAGAGCATCATTGGGCCTTGCATCAATTGGATGGTCTCCATTTGAGCTTCCTTGGTCTTCATCAACTTGGTTGGGCACATGACTAGTGTTACGTTTAAGGCCAAGTATCACTTGGATTGATTTGGTTGGCCACATGATCAAGGTTAGGTTTAGGGTTTGGGTTAGGGACTAGTATAATTTAGCTTGACTTAGTTGGCCACATGGTAAGGTTTAAGGTTTGGGTTAGGGACTAGTGTCACTTAGCTTGACTTGGTTGGCCACACGGTAAAGTTTAGGGTTAAGGACTAGTATCATTTAACTTGACTTGGTTGGCCACATGATTAGGGTTACAGTTAGGGACTGGTATCATTTAACTTGACTTGGTTGGCCTAATCAATGTTAGGGACTAGCATCACTTAACTTGACTTGCTTGGCCGCATGTTATTGTTTAGGGTTAGGGACAAGTAGCATTTAACTTGACGTTGTTGGCCACATGATTAGGGTTAGGGCTACGGACTAGTATCACTTAGCTTGATTTGGTCGGCCTCTTGGTTAGGGTTAGGTCGAGTTAGGGTGAACGACTAGTATCGGTCGCCATATCCTGGTTGGCCACATGCTTTGGGTTAAGGTTAGGGACTAGTATCGTTTAGCTTGACATGGTTGGCAATAAGGTAAAGGTTAGGGTAAGAGACTAATATCATTCACTTGACTTGGTTGGCCACATGATTAGTGTTACGTTTGAGGACTAGTATCACTTCGATTAATTTGGTTGGCCACATGATTAAGGTTATGTTTAGGGTTCGGGTTAGGGACTAGTATCACTTAGCTTGACTTGGTTGGCCACATGTTAAAGTATAGGGTTAAGGACTAGTATCATTTAAATTGACTTTGTTGGCCACATGATTAAGGTTACAGTTAGGGACTTGTATCATTTAACTTGACCTGGTTGGCCTAATTAATGTTAGGGACTAGTATCACTTAACTAGACTTGCTTGGCTGCATGTTATGGTTTAGGGTCAGGGACAAATAGCATTTAACTTGACTTGGTTGGCCACATGATTAGGGTTAGGGCTACGGACTAGTATCACATAGCTTGATTTTGTTGGCCTCCGGTTTAGGGATAGGTATCGAGTTAGGGTTAGGGACTAGTATCAGTTTCCATGACCTGGTTGTCCAAATGCTTTGGGTTAAGGTAGGGGAGTAGTATCACTTAGCTTGATTTGGTTGGCCACAAGGTAAAGGTTAGGGTAAGAGACCAGTATCATTCACTTGACTTGGTTGGCCACATGACTAGTGTTACGTTTAAGGGCTAGCATCACTTGGATTGATTTGGTTGGCCACATGATCAAGGTTAGGTTTAGGGTTTGGGTTAGGGACTAGTGTCACTTTGCTTGACTTGGTTGGCCACATGGTAAAGTTTAGGGTTAAGGACTAGTATCATTTAACTTGACTTGGTTGGCCACATGATTAGGGTTACAGTTGCAGACTTGTATCATTTAACTTGACTTGGTTTCCCTAACCAATGTTAGGGACTAGTATCACTTAACTTGACTTGCTTGGCCGCATTTTATGGTTTAGGGTTGGGGACATGTAGCATTTAACTTGACTTGGTTTGCCACATGATTAGGGTCACGGCTACGGACTAGTAACACTTAGCTTGATTTGGTTGGCCTCCTGGTTAGGGTTAGGTATCGAGTTAAGGTTAAGGACCAGTATTAGTTGCCATGTCCTGGTTGCCCACATGCTTTGGGTTAAGGTTAGGGACCAGTATCGCTTAACTTGACTTGGTTGGCCAAAAGGTAAAGGTTAGGGTAAGGGACAACTATAATTCACTTGACTTGGTTAGCCACATGATTAGTGTTACGTTTAAGGACTAGTATCACTTTGATTGATTTGGTCGGCCACATGATTAAGGTTATGTTTAGGGTTTAGGTTAGGGACTAGTATCACTTAGTTTGACTTGGTTGACCACATGGTAAAGTTTAGGGTTAAGGACTTGTATCATTTAACTTGACTTGGTTGGCCACATGATTAGGGTTACGGCTGGGGACTTGTTTCACTTAGCTTGATTTGCTCGAGCACATTATTAGGGTCAGGTTTAGGGTTAGTGTTACGAACCAGTGCCACATTTGTAGGGTTAATGTTAGGGGCTGGTATCACTTGACTTGACTTGCTTAGCCGCATATTATGGTTTTGGGTTAGGGACAAGTATCATTTAACTTGACCTGGTTGGCCACATGATTAGGGTTCGGGTTAGGGACTAGTATCACTTAGCTAGACCTGGTTGGCCACATGGTAAAGTTTAGGGTTAAGGACGACTAGTATCATTTAACTTGACTTGGTTGGCCACATGATTAGGGGTACAGTTAGGGTCGTGTATCATTTAACTTGACTTGGTTGGCCTAATAAATGTTAGGGAGTAGTATCACTTAACTTGACTTGCTTGGCTGCTTGTAGTGGTTTAGGGATAGGAACATGTCGCATTTAACTTGACTTGGTTGGCCACATGAATAGGGTTAGGGCTACTGACTAGTATCACTTAGCATGATTTAGTTGGCCTCCTGGTAAGGGTTAGATATCGAGTTAGGGTTGAGAACTAGTATCAGTTGCCATATCCTGATTGGCCACTTTCTTTGGGTTAAGGTTAGGGACTAGTATCGTTTAGCTTGACATGGTTGGTCATAAGGTAAATGTTAGGGTAAGAGACTAATATCATTCACTTGATTTGGTTGGCCACATGATTAAGGTTATGTTTAGGGTTTGGGTTAGGGACTAGTATCACTTAGCTTGACTTGGTTGGCCACATGGTAAGGTTTAGGGTTAAGGACTATTATCATTTATATTGACTTGGTTGGCCACATGATTAGGGTTACTGTTAGGGACTTGTATCATTTAACTTGACTTGGTTGGCCTAATCAATGTTAGGGACTAGTATCACTTAACTTGACTTGCTTGGCCGCATGTTATGGTTTAGGGTTAGGGACAAGTAGCATTTAACTTGACTTCGTTGGCCACATGATTACGGTTAGGGCTACGGACTGGTAGCAATTAGCTTGATTTTGTTGGCCTCCTGATTAGGGATAGGTATCGAGTTAGGGTTAGGGACTAGTATGAGTTTCCTTGACCTGGTTGTCCAAATGCTTTGGGTTAAGGTTAGGGACTAATATCTCTTAGCTTGATTTGGTTGGCCACCAGGTAAAGGTTAGGGTAAGAGACTAGTATCATTCACTTGACTTGGTTGGGCACATGACTAGTGTTACGTTTAAGGCCTAGTATCACTTGGATTGATTTGGTTGGCCACATGATCAAGGTTAGGTTTAGGCTTTGGGTTAGGGACTAATATAACTTAGCTTGACTTGGTTGGCCACATGGTAAGGTTTAAGGTTTGGGTTAGGGACTAGTGTCACTTAGCTTGACTTGGTTGGCCACATGGTAAAGTTTAGGGTTAAGGACTAGTATCATTTAACTTTACTTGGTTGGCCACATGATTAGGGTTACAGTTAGGGACTGGTATCATTAAACTTGACTTGGTTGGCCTAATCAATGTTAGGGACTAGCATCACTTAAGTTGACTTGCTTGGCCGCATGTTATTGTTTAGGGTTAGGGACAAGTAGCATTTATCTTGACGTTGTCGGCCACATGATTAGGGTTAGGGCTACGGACTAGTATCACTTAGCTTGATTTGGTTGGCCTCCTGGTTAGGGTTAGGTGTCGAGTTAGGGTGAAGGACTAGTATCGGTCGCTGATCCGCTGTCGCACACGGGTCAAAATAAATAAAATAAGAATGTAGTAACAAGGCAGTTAACCTTGGTCGTCTCACAAGGATCTCTAATTAACAATAACCAATAACAAGAACACGCAAAGAAATAAAATTAGGGAGGATTTTGATTCAAGAAACAGGTTATAAAAGATGTAAATATCAATATATAAAAACGACTAATCCACTGGTTCATGGTAATTAATATTTGGATCTATCACGGGTTTCAAATGATTATTCTATTTCGTGATTCTATTCTTGTTTGAATATAAAATTAACCAATCAAGCGTCAATTAATTCTATAAGAATTCCTACTGATTAAGCATCACAGAATTCGACTAATTATGAACAAGGAACAACCGTCACAAGAACACAATTAATCTAATAACCGAATTTAATCAAACCTATAACTAAGCGTTGTAGATTCTTCTTGATCCCTACTCGCAGCAGATTAAAACAAGCGTTTAACATGGTTTGAATAGATCAAATCGAATTGTATAATAAGAATAGAAGACAAAAAATGAGATTTGGGTGATTAAGCATCAACACAAATAAAGCGTAATTATTGCTAACAATGATCAAAGGAGACAATGGATTAAAAAGAAAAAGAATTAGAATCAGAAATCGAAATTAATAATAAAATCCAAACCTCAAGATCCTTATAAAATCTCCCTAACCAGTGAATTAATCTATGGTCTTAGCCTTCCATGGAAGGATTAACAGAAACGAAATTAAGAAGGGGAGAAGGAGAAAAGATTGCTAAAACGGCAAAAGATTTAAAGTAATCAAAAGGTAAATCCTAAGACTCTAAAAATCTTATTTATAATGTCTCCTTAGGTTAACCTAAGTAACCTAAAGTTTATGACCAAAGAGAAGGGCCCAAAAGAGATTAATTAGCCCAATAACAACTAATCACATGAGTAATTGATCCAAAACTCGTAGTGAACCTCGCCTACAGCAGTAATTCGCATTTTCGACCTTCAAAACGGCAGAATTGGGCTTCGGTGCCAACATAAGAATTGTAGCTCTGCTTCTTAGCTTTCCAACGCCACAAAGATATAAAACCATGTTAAAAAGTAGTTGTTGGGCAAAACACACAATTAAGAACACCAAGTGTAAAGCTATAAAAGACGCATTAAAATGCATTGATCAAATTCTCCCACACTTAAGCTTTTGCACTCCGAGCAAAACTCATGGTCAAAACAAAGCAAAGATGCATTTCCAATGAATCCCAATGATGCATAGTGGCAAGCAAAATGCTTATTCAAGGTTTCAAGGACTCATGGCAGTCATGAACAACATCTTATTACTTTCAAAGCAAACAAGAGGATAGAATAACCAAGGAATGCATCAAAAGTGATAGAATCCTCACAGAAAAATATTTCTCTCAGACTCTCAAGTGTCTAGGCTAATGTTTACACTCAAATCACGTCATGAAAGCTAGCACTACCATAGGCTTGACAAGACTCTAACATCCACACTTGAAACACATGCACACAAAGATCAAAAGGTCTTTATTAAGGTTATAATGGAGCTAAGGTCAAGGTGGGATATTTGAAAGAGTAACTTGGCTATAAAATCAAAGAGGATAGAGGGGCAATGGAAAACAATTGTCAAATAATCATGGGGGACAATTCAACCAAATTTCAATCCATTTTTCCATTTTCACACTTTTTTTTAACCAAATGTTGTGCCCCACTATTTTATTTTTATTATTTTTCTGTTTTTTTTTTTTGCACTTGCCAAATTTCCAATAGAGCACAACATTAGATATTCTAACACAACCACATTTTTTAGCACCCCCACACTTATGCAATATTTATTATCATATTTTTTTCAAGGCAAGCTCCTTTATCCCCTAAGATTGGGTCATATCATGGTTTTTCACTTTTAGGCTTGTAATGAGCTATATAACAAAGAATGGGATAAATAGGCTCAAAGGGGCTAAACAAAGGGATAACTGCAAGGTAGGCTTATTTGGCTAGTGGCTAAAAAGAACAAAAATTGCCTAGATCATTTCAATGCATGCGTGTGAACAAGAGTTTCAACAAGAGTCTAGTCAAGTTCTAGAGTAACCAACAATCATGAGTAACATCACACAAGAAAGAAAGAGAATGGGAAAATGTATTCCATCCATTATAAGGCCCAAATTTCACCAAGGACAATGATCTATGACAAATGATGCACAATTTAGTATTCAAATCCAACTTATCATACTAAGAATGCAAGGAAGTCGTCCATATCATGCCACAAGATCTATAGTCCTAGAATAGTAAAATCACTTCCAACTCATACAAACCAAGAAATCCAATGAAAATGCATACACAAATATTTTTATTTTATTTTTTATTTTTTTTAATAACAAAAACTCAAAACAAAAACAAAAGCAAAACTAATATGCTAAAAGATCTCCCCCTACACTTAAATCACACATTGTCCTCAATGTAAGCAACAAGTATAAAATAAGTGTAAGGAGTAAGGAAAGAAAACTCCCTCTTCAAGGTGGCTTTTTCAAGTGGAGCTCTTCTACAGTCTCCTCTTCAAGTGCGGGGCTCTCATGGTAAAGCTTGAGGGAGTGTCCATTGTCTTTGAAGACTTTACTGGTGGCTTCACTTTTTATTCCCTTTGCATCATAAGGAAAAGTGCTAGTTGCAACAAAAGGGCCAATCCACTTGGATCGAAGCTTACCCGCCATGATTTTAAGGCGAGAATGGAACACATGGAAGTGTTTGATTTTCTTCTTCTTCACAACATCCTTCTTCTGCTCAATGGAGGGAAGTATCTTGGTGGATGGAGTTACATCAGAAGCTTGCAGTGTAGCAACATCATTTGTAACATTAACAGGCACAACCATGCAATTTGTAACATCAGAATGAGTATCTTCAACTAAGTCAGCAAGTACTTCTATTTGAAAAAGAGAAGGCTCTTTCATGGGATGCTTCATAGTAGCATTAAAGATGTTAAATTTAACTATGCTATCCCCAAATTCCATGGAGAGTGTTCCAGCATGGACATCAATCTTGGTTCTTGCTGTTCTTAGGAATGGTCTGCCTAGGATGATAGGTGCCCTGCTGGATTGTGTCTCTCCCTCCATGTCCAGAATGTAAAAATCTGCAGGAAAAATCAAGTCATTAACCTTAACAAGTACGTCCTCCACAAGTCCAGTAGGGTGAGCATTGCTCCTGTTTGCCAACTGAATAACAACACCTGTATTCTGCAAAGGTCCAAGAGCCAGAGAGTTAAAAATAGATGTAGGCATCACATTAATGGAAGCACCTAAATCCAGCATGGCATTTTCAAATTTACTCTCGCCTATGGTACATGGAATAGTAAAAATTCCTGGATCCTTGCACTTTTGGGGCATCATGGGTTGTATGAGTGCAGAAACATTGCGACTCATGTTGACCTTTTCATTTCCCTTCAGCCTCCTCCTCCTTTTGTGTGTGCACAGCTCTTTGAGGAACTTAGCATATCTTGGAATCTGCTTAATCGCCTCAAGGAGAGGTATATTAACTTCAACCTTCCTAAATGTGTCCAAGATTTCCTTATCTTTGTCTGCCTCATCCATCTTCTTAGTTATCACAGCCCTTTGGGGAAAGGGAAGTGGTATAGGCTGTGCATCATCATCATCAGCAGAGGTAGGTGCAGAAGGTGGCTTATCTTTTTTTCTGCTGCTGCCACTTGCATTTTCTGCTGGAGGAGGTTCTGGAGTGTCAACAGCTTTTCCAGATCTGAGAGTGATTGCACTGACATTTGGATTCACTACTGGTTGAGCAGGCAAATTGCCCGACCCCTGAGACTGCATCTGATTAATGGAAGTTGCTAGCTGTCCAATTTTTGTCTCTAAATTCTGAATGGTTGAATCTGTTCTCTGCTGAAATTGGAGATTTTGGACTGCCATTTGCTTAACAAGGTCTTCCAATGAAGGTTCAGATTTCTGCTGGGCTAGCAGTGGGGCAGGTTGCGGCCTGGGCTGCTGTGTAGAGGCATCTCCCCATCTCAGGTTTGGATGGTTTCTCCAATTGGGGTTGTACCTGTTGGAAGACAGATCATAGTTGGGCTGGGGCCTGTCATTGAATATATTTGCTGCATAGGCCTGAGGAGTATTAGCATTGTCACTCTCCTGCAATGTAGGACATGCATCTGTAGGGTGCTCTGCAGAGGTGCAAATACCACAAACTCTCGCTGCCTGAGTTTTAGTTACAGCTAACTTTTCCACCAATGAAACAAGTTTATCAAGCCTGGTCTCTAAGTTCTTGTGTTCAGCAGCCTGTATCTCATTGACTCCTTTTGTCAGCACCACTGAATTGTTTCTGGTAGTGAACTGCTGAGAATTAATGGACATGTTCTCAATCAGGCTTCTTGCATCAGCTGGGGTTTTATCCACAAGTGCTCCTCCGCTAGCAGCATCCATGATGTTTCGGTCCATAGGCAGCAAGCCTTCATAAAAATATTGGATGAGCAGCTGTTCAGAATCTGATGGTGAGGGCAGCTTGCACACAACTTTTTGAATCTCTCCCAGTATTCATGCAAAGATTCATTCGCAATCTGTCTGATGCCACATATTTCCTTTCTGATTGAAGTAGCTCTAGAGGCAGGGAAGAATTTCTCCAGAAACAACTTCTTCAATTCATTCCAGCTTGTCACAAAACCTGGTTGAAGGTTGTACAACCAGTCCTTGGCAGTGTCTTGCAATGAGAATGGGAAAGCCCTCAGCTTGATGTGGTTTTCTGGGACACCTTGAGGTTTCATGGTGGAGCATACAATATGGAACTCCTTAAGATGTTTGTGGGGATCTTCATCTGCAAGACCATGAAACTTAGGAAGCAAATGTATTAAGCCAGATTTAAGCTCAAAAGGCACCTCAACATCAGGTATTCAATGCATAAATCATTATAAGTGACATCAGGTGCAGCAAGTTCCCTTAATGTTCTAGCAGCCATTGTATCAGAATCAAAATCAGAATCAAAATTAGAATCAAAGAGAGTATGACTAAATAAGCTATAATTATCACTATCACTATCACTTATATGATCACTACCTATGTTATTACTAGTCATGCATCATAAACTAACAAATCAAAAAATACCAATAATGTCCTAATAGCTAAAACACTAAAGAAATCAAGAAACCCTATCAAATAAAATCTAAAAAATCTAAAAATAGCACCAAAAATCTCTAAAAATCAAATAAAGATTACGCTAATTATTTTGGATTTTTTTGAAAAAACGAAAAAAATAAAAAAAATAAAAAGTGGCCTAAACGATGGAATTTCGGATTTTTAGCCTCTACTCCCTATATCAGTTTTTGATATGGGACTTTGGATCCTTGATTTTTTCTGGATTTTCTGGCCAAATCTCGGAGCAATCCGAGCAAGTTGATCGAAAATCGATTTTTTTTACTAATCAATGCAAAATCCGATGTTAAGACCTGAAACACAACAAAAAACACAAAACCAATTGTTAGAGATGTTAGTAGGGTCCTTGAATTGACAACTATTGATCAGAGATCCCCGGCAACGGCGCCAATTTGATCCGCTGTCGCACACTGGTCAAAATAAATAAAATAAGAATGTAGTAACAAGGCAGTTAACCTTGGTCGTCTCACAAGGATCTCTAATTAACAATAACCAATAACAAGAACACGCAAAGAAATAAAATTAGGGGAGATTTTGATTCAAGAAACAGGTTATAAAAGATGTAAATATCAATATATAAAAACGACTAACCCACTGGTTCAAGGTAATTAATATTTGGATCTATCACGGGTTTCAAATGATTATTCTATTTCGTGATTCTATTCTTGTTTGAATATAAAATTAACCAATCAAGCGTCAATTAATTCTATAAGAATTCCTACTGGATTAAGCATCACAGAATTCGACTAATTATGAACAAGGAACAACCATCACAAGAACACAATTAATCTAATAACCGAATTTAATCAAACCTATAACTAAGCGTTGTAGATTCTTCTTAATCCCTACTCGCAGCAGATTAAAACAAGCGTTTAACATGCTTTGAATAGATCAAATCGAATTGTATAATAAGAATAGAAGGCAAAAAATGAGATTTGGGTGATTAAGCATCAACACAAATAAAGCGTAATTGCTAACAATGATCAAAGGAGACAATGGATTAAAAAGAAAAAGAATTAGAATCAGAAATCGAAATTAATAATAAAATCCAAACCTCAAGATCCTTATAAAATCTCCCTAACCAGTGAATTAATCTATGGTCTTAGCCTTCCATGGAAGGATTAACAGAAACGAAATTAAGAAGGGGAGAAGGAGAAAAGATTGCTAAAACGGCAAAAGATTTAAAGTAATCAAAAGGTAAATCCTAAGACTCTAAAAATCCTATTTATAATGTCTCCTTAGGTTAACCTAAGTAACCTAAAGTTTATGACCAAAGAGAAGGGCCCAAAAGAGATTAATTAGCCCAATAACAACTAATCACATGAGTAATTGATCCAAAACTCGTAGTGAACCTCGCCTACAGCAGTTATTCGCATTTTCGACCTTCAAAACGGCAGAATTGGGCTTCGGTGCCAACATAAGAATTGTAGCTCTGCTTCTTAGCGTTCCAACACCACAAAGAGCACTAGAATCGGACAAGTATAGCCCAAGTTATGGCCTGTAGAAGCCACATGGATCAGGATGTAACAAAATCCGAAAATTAGCAAATAATTCCACTAAAGCCCAATCAAGACCCAAAGATATAAAACCATGTTAAAAAGTAGTTGTTGGGAAAAACACACAATTAAGAACACCAAGTGTAAAGCTATAAAAGACGCATTAAAATGCATTGATCAGTCGCCATATCCTGGTTGGCCACATGCTTTGGTTTAAGGTTAGGGACTAGTATCGTTTAGCTTGACATGGTTGGCCATAAGGTAAAGGTTAGGGTAAGAGACTAATATCATTTACTTGAATTGGTTGGCCACATGATTAGTGTTACGTTTAAGGACTAGTATCACTTTGATTGATTTGGTTGGCCACATGATTAAGGTTATGTTTAGGGTTTGGGTTAGGGACTAGTATCACTTAGCTTGACTTGGTTGGCCACATGGTAAGGTTTATGGTTATGGACTAGTATCATTTAACTTGACTTGGTTGGCCAGATTAGGGTTACTGTTGGGGACTTGTTTCACTTAGCTTGATTTGCTCGAACACAATATTAGGGTTAGGTTTTGGGTTTGGGTTAGGAACTAGTGCAACATTTGTAGGGTTAGGGACTCGTATCACTTGACTTGACTTGCTTAGCAGCATATTATGGTTTTGGGTTAGGGACGAGTATCATTTAACTTGACTTGGTTGGCCACATGATTAGGGTTCGGGTTACGAACTAGTATCACTTAGCTTGATTAGGTTGTCCTCCTGATTAGGGTTAGGTATCGAGTTAGGGTTAAGGACTAGTATCGCTTAGCATGATTTGGTTGGCCACAATGTAAAGGTTAGGCTAAGAGACTAGTATCATTCACTTGACTTGGTTGGCCACATGATTGGTGTTATGTTTAAGGACTAGTATCACTTGGATTGATTTGGTTGGCCTCATGATCTAGGTTAGGTTTAGGGTTTGGGTTAGGGACTAGTATCACTTAGCTTGACTTGGTCGGCCACATGGTAGGGTTTAGGGTTAAGGACTAGTATCATTTAACTTGACTTGGTTGGCCACGTGATTAGGGTTACAGTTAGGGACTTGAATCATTTAACTTGACTTGGTTGGCCTAATCAATGTTAGGGACTAGCATCACTTGACTTGACTTGCTTGGCCGCATGTTATGGTTTAGGGTTAGGGACAAGTAGCATTTAACTTGACTTGGTTGGCCACATGATTAGGGTTTGGGCTACGGACTAGTATCACTTAGCTTGATTTGGCTGGCCTCCTGGTTAGGGTTAGGTATCTGATGACTACCAACCTCCATAGTCGCCTTTGAAGCGATCTTAGGTTGAATTTCAAATATAGAACTGACTTAGCTTTCGAACAAATAAATAGAAAAGAAATGGAACTAAGATAAGAGATGGATGCACCACAATTCCCTAAGGAATTGATAAGCAAGATGAAGACGCCACAAGAAGAATTAGCTTCTTGATAAGTCAGTTTTGGCTCAATCCAAAACCCAAGAGAAGCAAGTCTCTCAAAATGTGATAAACACAATTTTTTAATCATCAAAATTCTTCCTTTCATTCATCAAATTCGAGCTACATGTAGAAGGGCAGGAAACACACTCAAAACAGCGCACTAATGGATAGTAATGAGCTCAATTGATGGTGTAACTCCTATATTAATGACTAGACCTTAATTACACAATAACTAGTGCTTTTAAAGTGGCAGTTACATATCTCCAACAACTCCTAAATGGGTTATTTCAAAAGGCATGCAGCTGCTACAATTATTTGCTTAATTTAAATAAAAAAAACTAATGCAACTCACTTAAAATAAATAACAACAAAATTAAATTAAAAAATTTTATTCCAGATTTTCGTCTTCAACTTCCCGTCCATTTTCCACCTTGATAGAAGCCGAATCTGGTTCAATTGCGTGAAATACAACTTGTAGAACTATTTGTGATCTTTCCAACACCTCAAGAACCATATCAATCAGACTTCTGTAGCTCCTGATTCAGCCAAAACAAGACATACGGGTCATTTCCAATGAATTTCAATAAAGCTCAATTTTGTTCATCTTTTGTCAAGGGTGGTCACCTTAGTTTCACATCATTCCCTCCCTCTTCAAGGGAATTCGACCACGAATTGCTAGCTCTAATACCTCCAGGATCAAAAATAAATCTAAAGAATGCATCACATGTAACTTCCACGTTAGAGAATTTTGCAAGGTCCGTGGAAGGATTAGCTTGATCCTCTTTCTCTTGGGATTCTAGAACATAATCATCTTTCCAAAGCTCACAAATGGTATCCACTCCTTGAAAACATTCTGCTTCATTCACTTCCTTCTCTTCAAGACTTTTGAAAGAATTGTTAGACAAAAGAATAGAATTAGGAGAATCCCAACATATGAAACCACAAGAAAACTTAGAAGAAGGGGTTAGAGTAGTAATTGGCCATGGCTTCCTAACTGTGCTTGAGGAATCATTTCGAACTTCATCTTCAATCTCCTTTGAAGGTACTTCTTCATGAATTTGAAAAGTTGGCCTAGTAAGTAGAGGTGCACTTGGAATGATGTCTACTTGATGCCTCATTCTCATGTCTGGCAAAAAGTTGCAAGGTACTTTCTTTGGAGACACATCCCCAAATTCCTCTTGCAGTTTAACTTCATTTGATGCACTACATTGTTCCTTTGGAATTTCATCTTCAACCTCCAGCATAATAGAATCAATAGAACTTGGCAAAAGGTTAGGATAAACTTCAGTTTCCAAAATGACTTCCTCCACAACTTTTACCTCATTTTCATGTTTGTCTTTCTCTACCTCTCTCTCTTGAATTTTATCTTCAAAATCAAAACTCTCTTTTTCCACACTTTTTTTCTCCCATATATCTCTGTATTTTTTTCAACTCCTTGTTAAACTCCTCAAAGATTTTCTCAATGGCATTATTGATCTTTTCATGTCGTTTTTTTTATGTCTTTCGTTATCCTCCCTCTCCTTTTCTCTATGCCTTCTTTCTATTTCTTTGCTTGCCTCCTTTTCTCTATCTATCATCTCTTTTTCTCTTCTTGCTGCCTCCTTTTCTCTGTCTAACCTCTCTGTCTAACCTCTCACAATTTCTTTTCATTCACATACCAACCTGATATCCCTTCAACAACAAATTCGTTTCTAGAAGATCTCAACATGTTGCAAAGAATCAAGTGGCAATCAATCAATAGGAATTGATTAAACTCACAAAAGAATTTTTTTTTTCGTTTTTTTTCACACAAAATTCTGGACAGAATTGAGATGGAGATGAGAATAACAGAATAAGAACAACTTAAGAAAATAAATTCAACCCCAACCTTTCCTTTGATACCACTTGATGACTACCAACCTCCACAGTAGCCTTTGAAGCAATCTTAGGTTGAATTTCAAATATAGAACTGACTTAGCTTTGGAACAAATAAATAGAAAAGAAATGGAACTGAGATAAGAGATGGATGCACCACAATTCCCTAAGGAATTGATAAGCATGATGAAGACGCCACAAGAAGAGTTAGCTTCTTGATAAGTTAGTTTTGGCTCAATCCAGAACCCAAGAGAAGCAAGTCTCTCAAAATGTGATAAACACAATTTTTTTTAATAATCAAAATTCTTCCTTTCATTCATCAAATTCGAGCTACATATAGAAAGGCAAAAAACACACTCAGAACAGCCCACAAATGGATAATAATGAGCTCAATTGATGGTGTAACTCCTATTGCACAATAGCAAGTGCTTTTAAAGTGGCAGTTACATATCTCCAACAACTCCTAAATGGGTTATTTCAAAAGGCATGCAGCTACTACAATTATTTGCTTAATTTAAGTTAAAAAAAAATAATGCAACACACTTAAAATAAATAACAACAAAATTAAGTAAAATATTTTTCGTCCAGATTTTCGTCTTCAACTTCCCGTCCATTTTCTACCATGATAAAAGTCGAATCTGGTTAAATTGCGTGAAATACAACTTGTAGAACTTTTTGTAATCTTTCCAACACATAAAGAATCATATCAATCGGACTTCTGTAGCTCCTGATTCAGCCAAAACAAAACATACGAGTCATTTCCAACGAATTTCAATAAAGCTCAATTTTGTTCATCTTTTGTCAAGGGTGGTCATCCTAGTTTCACATCAGTATCGAGTTAGGGTTAACGACTAGTATTAGTTGCCATGTCCTGGTTGTCCATATGCTTTGGGTTAAGGTTAGGGACTAGTATCGTTTAACTTGGCTTGGTTGGCCACAAGATAAAGGTTAGGATAAGAGACTAGTATCATTCACTTGACTAGGTTGGCCACATGACTAGTGTTACGTTTAAGGACTAGTATCACTTGGATTGATTTGGTTGGCCACATGATCAAAGTTAGGTTTAGGGTTTGGGTTAGGGACTAGTATCACTTAGCTTGACTTGGTTGGCTATATGGCTTGGTTTAGTGTTGGGGTTAGGGACTAGTATCACTTAGCTTGACTTGGTTGGCCACATCGTAAAGTTTAGGGTTAAGGACTAGTATCATTTAACTTGACTTGGTTAGCCACATGATTAGGGTTACAGTTAGGGACTTGTGTCATTTAACTTGACTTGGTTGGCCTAATCAATGTTAGGGACTAGTATCACATAACTTGACTTGCTTGGCCGCATGTTATGGTTTAGGGTTAGGGACAAGTAGCATTTAACTTGACTTGGTTGGCCATATGCCTAGGGTAAGGGCTACGGACTAGTATCACTTAGCTTGATTTAGTTGGCCTCCTGGTTAGGGTTAGGTATTGAGTTAGTGTTAACGACTAGTATCAGTTGTCATGTCCACATTGGCCTAATGCTTTGGGTTAAGGTAAGGGACTAGTATCGTTTAGCTTGACATAGTTGGCCATAAGGTAAAGGTTAAGGTAAGAGACTAATATCATTCACTTGACTTGGTTGGCCACATGATTAGTGTTACGTTTAAGGACTAATATCACTTTGCTTGATTTGGTCGGCCACATGATTAAGGTTATGTTTAGGGTTTGGGTTAGCGACTAGCATCACTTAGCTTGACTTGGTTGTCCACATGGTAAGGTTTACGGTTAAGGACTATTATCATTTATCTTGACTTGGTTGGCCACTTGATTAGGGTTACAGTTAGGGACTTGTATCATTTAACTTGACTTGGTTGGCCTAATCAATGTTAGGGACTAGTATCACTTAACTTGACTTGCTTGGCCGCATGTTATGATTTAGGGTTAGGGACAAGTAGCATTTAACTTGACTTGGTTGGCCACATGATTAGGGTTAGGGCTACGGACTAGTATCACTTAACTTGATTTTGTTGGCCTCCTGATTAGGGATAGGTATCGAGTTAGGGTTAGGGACTAGTATCAGTTTCGATGACCTGATTGTCCAAATGCCTTGGGTTAAGGTTGGGGAGTAGTATCACTTAGCTTGATTTGGTTGGCCACAAGGCAAAGGTTGGGGTAAGAGACTAGTATCATTCACTTGACTTGGTTGGCCACATGACTACTGTTACGTTTAAGGACTAGTATCACTAGGGTTGATTTGGTTGGCCACATGATCAAGGTTAGGTTTAGGGTTTGGGTTAGGAACTAGTATCACTTACTTGACTTTGATGGCCTCATGGTAAGGTTTAAGGTTTGGGTTAGGGACTAGTATCACTTAGCTTGACTTGGTTGGCCACATGATTAGGGTTACAGTTAGAGACTTGTATCATTTAACTTGACTTGGTTGGCCACATGATTCGGGTAAGGGCTACGGACTAGTATCACTTAGCTTGATTTAGTTGGCCTCCTGGTTAGGGTTAGGTATCGAGTTAGGGTTAAGGACTACTATCAGTTGTCATGTCCACGTTGGCCTCATGCTTTTGGTTAAGGTTAGGGACTAATATCGTTTAGCTTGACATGGTTGGCCATAAGGTAAAGGTTAAGGTAAGAGACTAATATCATTCACTTGACTTGGTTGGCCACATGATTAGTGTTGCGTTTAAGGACTAATGTCACTTTGATTGATTTGGTTGACCACAAGATTAAGGTTATGTTTAGGGTTTGGGTTAGGGACTAGTATCACTTAGCTTGACTTGGTTGGCCACATGGTAAGGTTTAGGGTTAAGGACTATTATCATTTATCTTGACCTGGTTGGCCATATGATTAGGGTTACAGTTAGGGACTTGTATCATTTAACTTGACTTGGTTGGCCTAATCAATGTTAGGGACTAGTATCACTTAACTTGACAAGCTTGGCCGCATGTTATGGTTTAGGGTTAGGGACTAGTAGCATTTAACTTGACTTGGTTGGCCACATGATTAGGGTTAGGGCTACGGACTAGTATCACTTAGCTTGATTTTGTTGGCCTCCTGATTAGGGATAGGTATCGAGTTAGGGTTAGGGACTAGTATCAGTTTCGATGACCTAATTGTCCAAATGCTTTGGGTTAAGGTTGGGGAGTAGTATCACTTAGCTTGATTTGGTTGGCCACAAGGTAAAGGTTAGGGTAAGAGACTAGTATCATTCACTTGACTTGGTTGGCCACATGACTAGTGTTACGTTTAAGGACTAGTATCACTTGGATTGATTTGGTTGGCCACCTGATCAAGGTTAGGTTTAGGGTTTGGGTTACGAACTAGCTTGACTTGGATGGCCTCATGGTAAGGTTTAAGGTTTGGGTTAGGTACTAGTATCACTTAGTTTGACTTGGTTGGCCACATGGTAAAGTTTAGGGTCGAGGACTAGTATCATTTAACTTGACTTGGTTAGCCACATGATTAGGGTTACAGTTAGGAACTTGTATCATTTAACTTGACTTGGTTGCCCTAACCAATGTTAGGGACTATTATCACTTAACTTGACTTGCTTGGCCGCATATTATGGTTTAGGGTTAGGGACAAGTAGCATTTAACTTGACTTGGTTTGCCACATGATTAGGGTTAGGGCTACGGACTAGTATCACTTAGCTTAATTTGGTCGGCCTCCTGGTTAAGGTTAGGCATCGAGTTAAGGTTAAGGACTAGTATCAGTTGCCATGTCCTGGTTGTCCACATGCTTTGGGTTAAGGTTAGGGACTAGTATCGCTTAACTTGACTTGGTTGGCCATAAGGTAAAGGTTAGGGTAAGAGACTAATATCATTCACTTGACTTGGTTGGCCACATGTTTAGTATTACGTTTAAGGACTAGTATCACTTTGATTAATTTGGTTGGCCACATGATGAAGGTTATGTTTAGGGTTTGGGTGATGGACTAGTATCATTTAGCTTGGCTTGGTTGGCCACATGGTAAGGTTTAGGGTTAAGGACTAGTATCATTTAACTTGACATGGTTGGCCTGATGAAGGTTATGTTTAGGGTTTGGGTTAGGGACTAGTATCACTTAGCTTGACTTGGCTGGCCACATGGTAAGGTTTAGGGTTAAGGACTAGTATCATATAACTTGACTTGGTTGACCACATGATTAGGGTTACGGTTGGGGCTTGTTTCACTTGGCTTGATTTGCTCGAACACATTATTAGGGTCAGGTTTAGGGTTAGCGTAACGAACTCATGCCACATTTGTAGGGTTAATGTTAGGGGCTCGTATCACTTGACCTGACTTGCTTCCGCATATTATGGTTTTGGGTTAGGGACAAGTATCATTTAACTTGACTTGGTTGGCCACATGATTAGGGTTAGGGTTACGGACTAGTATCACTTAGCTTGATTAGGTTGTCCTCCTGATTAGGGTTAGGTATCGAGTTAGGGTTAAGGACTAGTATCAATTGTCATGACTTGGTTGTCCACATGCTTTCTATTAAGGTTATGGACTAGTATCGCTTAGCTTGATTTGGTTGGCCACAACGTAAAGGTTAGGCTAAGAGACTAGTATCATTCACTTGACTTGGTTGGCCACATGATTAGTGTTATGTTTAAGGACTAGTATCACTTGGATTGATTTGGTTGGCCACATGATCAAGGTTAGGTTTAGGGTTTTGGTTAGGGACTAGTATCACTTAGCTTGACTTGGTTGGCCGCATGGTAAGGTTTAGGGTCAAGGACTAGTATCATTTAACTTCACTTTGTTGGCCATATGATTAGGGTTACAGTTAGGGACTTGTATCATTTAACTTGACTTGGTTGGCCTAATCAATGTTAGGGACTAGCATCAATTAACTTTGCTTAGTTGGCTTGCTCAATTAAGTGGTTGTTACGCTTTTATTATGCTGTTGGAGCATTATCTCTTTGTCTTGTGTAACTCGTTTTTGCCTTGATTGCTTTGAATTTCTTTGTCTTTCTTTGGCAGCAAGATTATTGACTCATTCAAACTACACAAAGAGATGTTGAGAGGTGTGGGACCCCCTACTCTTTGCGCCACACAGCCACTTGAAGTGGATTAAACACACAAAAAGAAATTAAATAACTTAGTGCCTTGGCCCCAAATAAATCAATTGGTCGCTTGCACTTTTATTTAATTAAAATAAAATGACTTGACTGCCTTTGTTATTCAAGTTGAGCCTCCTCCATGGCTTGTATGACAAGCATGGTTTTTGGTGCAATTAAATCTTTGCCTTTGTTTGTCATTGTCTTAGTCATGAATTGGACTAAGCTTTCTTGGACCCTCCTTGACATTGCCCTAGTCATTGGTCCCCCTAAGCTTTGAATGGCTTCTTGGTGCTCCTTGTCCTCATCACCAACTAGCACTTAATTGAGCAAGAATTAAACACAAAGGAATCAGCCCAATTAGTCAACTTAGGCGTGATTTAGGAGCAAGGAGGAAGGATCATAGCTGCTGGAAATTCCTTTAGACAAAGCTGTAAAATTTGGCTTCAATGTGTCTTCAAAGTGTAACCACCAAATATTAAAGGTGAGACAATCCATTCAAATAGTCTTCAATTCTGATGTCTCCAAAGTGTAACCACCAAGCATTAAAGGTGAGACCATGCATTGTTGCTCTTCAATTCTTTGTCTTGTGCATTCATGATCGTCATTAGTTTCTTTCCCCTCTTGATGGCACCTTAATTCAGCTTTGGTGTAGCTGAATTATTTGTTTTTTTCTCGCTAAAAAGGCCATAGAAAAACACACTCCAAACAACAAAATTGCAAGATATCAAACAACTGATTATTGGGCTTTAGCGCAAAATTAAAGAGTTCAGCCCAACAATTTATTCAATTTTAAACACACCAAAAACAACTTAAAATAATGCATGACACTGGGTCATGCACCATCCATTGGCCCATCTATGCAATAGACCAATTGGGCTCCAAGTCTTCAAGTATTGGGCTCTCCTTAAACATTTGGATCACCAAGTGGTTCAAGGTCTCCTTAACTCTTTTAGCACGTGCCCTTGTCATAGGACCTCCCAGCCCTTTAGAACTTGATCATCCTTACTCTTTATGTCCTTCTTTAAGTGAATTCGACCTCGAATTGACATCTTCTTCACTTACATCAAAAGGAGACAAGTCAGCCACATTAAAAGTAGCACCAACACCAAACTCACCTGGTAATGCTATTTTATAAGCATTATCATTGATTTTGGACAGCACTTGGAATGGTCCATCCCCTCTTGGCTGGAGCTTTGATTTCCTTTGTGAAGGAAACCTTTCCTTCCTCATGTGTACCCAAACCCAATCTCCAGGTTCAAATACCACCCTTTTTCTTCCTTTGTTGGCATATTTGGCATAGCTTTCAGTTCTCTTCTCAATTTGAGCCTTCACTTGTTCATGTAACTTCTTCACATATTCAGCCTTAGATTTGCCATCTTTGTGTTTTAAAACAGAAGTGTCAGACAATGGCAACAAATCAAGAGGAGTTAAAGGGTTAAATCCATAGACAATCTCAAATAGGGAATGTTGTGTAGTACTATGGACAGCCCTACTATATGCAAACTCCACATGAGGCAAACACTCTTCCCAAGACTTGATATTCTTTTTAATCACAGCTCTAAGAAGAGAAGAAAGAGTTCGATTTACTACCTCAGTTTGTCCATCCGTTTGAGGATGACAAGTGGTGGAGAAAAGAAGCTTTGTGCCTAGCTTACCCCATAAGGTCCTCTAGAAGTGACTTAGGAATTTTGTGTCACGATCTGAAACAATGCTCATAGGCAGCCCATGGAGGCGCACCACCTCCTTAAAGAACAAGTCAGTAACATGGCAAGCATCATCAACCTTTTTGCATGGTATGAAGTGTGCCATTTTGGAAAACCTGTCAACAACCACAAAAATGGAATCCTTGCCACTCCTTGTCCGTGGCAACCCTAACACAAAATCCATAGACAAATCTATCCAAGGAGAATCAGGAATAGGCAATGGAGTATAAAGACCATGAGGCATTACCTTAGACTTAGACTTTTTACAAACAATGCATCGGTCACAAAATTTATGCACATCAACTTTCATATGTGGCCAATAAAAATGTTCATTCAGCATGTCTAAAGTCTTTTGAACCCCAAAATGTCCCATTAATCCCCCCTCATGCGCCTCTTTTACAAGTAGTTCTCTTATGGATCCTTTTGGCACACATAATTTTTTTTCTTTAAACAAATAGTCATTGTGCCTAAAGTATCCATTTTGGGCAGCATGCACACATTCAGCATATTTAGAGGAGAAATCAGGGTCATATTCATACAAATCCTTAATGTGTTCAAGACCAAAAAATTTAGTTTCAAGGGTAGAAAGTAGCACATACCTCCTTGAAAGCGCATCAGCCACTACATTGCTCTTACCCTTCTTATACTTGATCACATAAGGAAATTGCTCCAAAAATTCAACCCATTTTGCATGCCTCTTATTCAACTTGCCTTGTCCTTTAAGATGCTTCAAGGACTCATGATCACTATGAATGACAAATTCTTTTGGCAAAAGATAGTCTTGCCAAGTTTGTAAAGCCCTTACCAAGGCATACAACTCTGTCATAAGTGGAATAATTAAGAGCAGCCCCATTCAATTTTTCGCTAAAGTAAGCAATGGGATGCCCTTCTTGCATAAGAACAGCCCCAATACCAACATTAGAAGCATCACACTCAATTTCAAAAGATTTTGCAAAATTAGGCAATGAAAGTATTGGTGCATGAGTGAGCTTTTCCTTAAGGGCAGAGAATGCATGCTCTTGTTTTTCCCCCCACTTAAACCCCACATCTTTTTTAACAATTTCATTAAGAGGTGCAGCTAGAGTACTGAAATCTTTCACAAACCTCCTATAGAAACTAGCTAAGCCATGAAAACTCCTAACATCAGTCACATTTTTTGGAGTTGGCCACTTTTGAATTGCTTTTATTTTCTCTTCATCAACATGCACACCCTTAGCATTTATAACAAATCCTAAGAAGACTACATGATCAGTGCAAAAAATGCATTTTTCCATGTTTGCATACAATTTTTCTTTTCTAAGCACATGCATAACAACCCTCAAATGATTGTAATGGTCATCTAAGCTTTTGCTATATATCAAGATATCATCAAAATATACAACAACAAACTTACCCAAAAATTCCCTCAAAACATGGTTCATTAATCTCATGAAAGTACTAGGTGCATTAGTTAAGCCAAAAGGCATAACCAACCATTCATACAAACCAAATTTTGTTTTGAAAGCAGTTTTCCATTCATCCCCTTCCCTTATTCTAATTTGATGATACCCACTTTTCAAATCAATTTTCGAAAATAAGCATGCACCAAATAGTTCATCAAGCAAATCATATAACCTGGGAATAGGATGCCTATATTTGATGGTGATGTTGTTAATGGCTCTACAATCAGTGCACATCCTCCAACTACCATCCTTTTTGGGTACCAAAATTACCGGTACAGCACAAGGACTCAAACTCTCTTTTACCCACCCTTTGCGCATCAATTCCTCCACTTGCTTTTGTATCTCTTGGGTTTGTTGAGGATTGCTACGATATGCTGGCCTATTAGGCAAAGAGGCTCTAGGAATGAGATCAATGTGATGCTCTATTCCTCTTATAGGGGGTAAACCATCCGGTACCTCCTTTGGAAACACATCTTCAAATTCCTGCAAAAGAAACTCAATTCCACTTGGCAAAATTTTTGCTTCAGTATTGTTAGAGAGAAAATTAAATTCCTTGCAAATGAGCAAGTATAGAGGCTGGTGTGAAAAAATTGCTCTCTTCACCTGTCCTTTTGTAGCAAGAAAACTCTCTTTTCTCTCTTTTTCAACACTTTTTTCTCACTATTTTTACTCTTTTTAATTCTGCCCTCTTCTTTCTTTTCACTCTCTTTTTCTCTCAACTCCTCTGGCTCTTTCTTTTCTCTCATTTTTATTTGATCCTCTCTAACCTCTCTAGGAGACAATTGTACAAGAGTGATCTTTCGATCATTATGCAAGAAAGAAATCTTGTTGGTGTGCCCTTCATGGTTGGTCTTCTTATCAAATTGCCATGGCCTTCCCAACAGCATGTGACTAGCTTCCATAGGTACCAGATCACACAAAACAAAATCATGGTACTTTCCAATCGAAAAACAAACCTCAACTTGTTTGTTTACGGTCATTTCTACCGCTTCACTTAGCCATTGGAGTTTATAAGGTTTTGGGTGAGGTTTAGTTTCCAAATTAAGTTTTGACACCAAACGTGTGCTAGCCACATTAGTACAACTTTCTCCATCAATAATTAAAGAGCATACCTTCCCTTGAACAAGACACCTCGTATGGAAAATATTCTCCCTTTGACTTGTATCATCTTCGTTAACTTGGCTTCCTAGCAACCTCCTTACCATGAGCAAGTCTCCTTCTGGTGGGAACTCCTCTTCCTTTTCATCCTCACTATTTCGGGCAGATTTAGATGAATACTCCGAAGAATCTTCTCTAGGGTTCTTCAACACCATCACCTTCTTGCTTGGACAATGAGAGGCAATGTGACCCCTGCCTAAACACTTAAAACATTTGACTTCACGATTTTTAGTGTTAGAAAGAGTATCATTAGGAATAGAAGTAGCTTTTCCCTTAGGGTCAGCTGTGTGCTCTTTGGAAGATGATGAACCCTCCTTCTTAAATTTGTCCCTCCAATTTGAAGAGTTCACGTAAGAGGAACTCTTCTTCAAGTGACCCTTCCTCTTGAGTTGTTCCACCCTGATGGCTTGGTGAACCAAGTCTTCCATCTCCGCATAGTGTTGCAACTCCACCACATCACTAATGTCACGGTTTAGGCCATGTAAGAACCGTGCCATGAGTGCTTCACAATCTTCCTCCACATTGGCTCTAATCAAAGCCAATTCCATCTCCTTGTGGTATTCATCAACACTTTTAGACCCTTGGGTGAGTCTTGGCAGCTTGTTGTGCAATTCTCTATGGTAATAAGAAGGCACAGATCTCCTCCTCATCAATCTCTTCATCTCTTCCCAAGTTGCAACTGGCGGCTCTTCATTTCTTCTTCTGTCTTTGATGTTTTGATCCCACCATACCAAAGCATAGTCAGAAAACTCCAAGGCTGCCACTTGCACTCTCTTTACTTCTATAAAATTGTGACATGAAAAGATTTGGTCAACCTTCATCTCCCACTCCAAATACGCCTCTGGATCATTCCTTCCTTGAAAAGACGGCACCTTTATTTTTATGCCACCCAAACTATCCTCTCTATCTTCGTCATATCCTCCCCTTCTCCTCTCATGTCTCTCCCTACGCCTCATTTCTTCAGATCCTTCACTATCAGCCCGAGAAGAATGTCTAGATGATCTATTCCTCTCCAACTGATCAAGTCCCTCATGGAACTCATCTGATTGTTGGCGCAACATCCTCCCCATTTCTTGAGCCAAAGTTGTTATTTACATTTGTAGACGTGCAGTTCTTGGAGACAGAGGAGGACTGTTTTCAGCCATGAATTTTCTGCAAAAGAGACAAATACAAAATATAGAGAATAGGACCTCACCACTCTACTCACGTGTTTCACTCAAAAGATTTTTTTTTCACTCGTGTTTCACTCAATTTAGGCTTTTTCTCTAATGTGCACTCTTGCCTTTTTCCACTCAAATGCCCTCTTTGAGTTCTTTAAAGAAGCCAAACACAAACAAAACAAGTAAGCAAACAATCTTGTAACAAAACAAAGAAAAACGGAATTTTAAGAATGTGAGTCTATCAATAAAATAAAGAAAGGGGCTGCAACTTTTTTTTTTAATATTTCAAATTTTTTTCTTAAAAGGTAAAGTTGTCTTTCTTTTTCTTTAATCAAAACTTGACAGCTCTTGTTCCTTTTTTTTTTTTAACTTTCTTGTGCAGCCTTCAAAGATGATTCTTTTATAATTTTCTGGACAAAAAGAAAAACAAAGTTAGACAAACTCACAATTGAAAGGAAATGAAAAATAGAAATGAAGAAGAAGAAGAAGAAGAAGAAGAAGAAGAAGAAGAAGAAGAAGAAGAAGAAGAAGAAGAAGAAGTAAACAAAAACTGAATAGAAGAAAGGAAAAACAAACAAAAATTTCAATCTCAACCTGAGCTTTGGTACCACTTGATGACTACCTTTTTGTTAAGTAGCCTTTTTACGATCTTTGGTTGAAATCAGATTAAGACACAAGTGTTGTTTTTAGCGCAATTGACAAGAACAAAAGAATATGGAAAGAGGAAAGGAATGGAAGTACCACAATTCCCTAAGGAATTGATAAGCAAGTCAAAGAACGCCACAAGAAGTTTACTTCTTGATAAGTTCAATTTGGCTCAATCCAGAACCCAAGAATGCATAGCTCTCACAAGTGTTTAACACTAGTATTTTTCAAAGCAAAAATTCTGATCCCTTTCATTGAGAATGGCACAAATATAAAGGGAATATTACAAGGAAATTCAGCTGCCCTTTCACTTCCTAAAACAGCCCACTAATTGGTAATTAAATGTATAGAACAAGGTGTAACCAACTAGCACTTAATTGAGCAAGAATTAAACACAAATGAATCAGCCCAATTAGTGAACTTAGGCGTGATTTAGGAGCAAGGAGGAAGGACCATAGCTGCTGGAAATTCCTTTAGACAAAGCTTTAAAATTTGGCTTCAATGTGTCTTCAAAGTGTAACCACCAAATATTAAAGGTGAGATAATCCATTCAAATAGTCTTTAATTCTGATGTCTCCAAAGTGTAACCACTAAGCATTAAAGGTGAGACAATGCATTGATGCTCTTCAATTCTTTGTCTTGTGCATTCATGAATCGTCATTAGTTTCTTTCCCCTCTTGATGGCGCCTTAATTCAGCTTTGGTGTAGCAGAATTATTTGTTTTTTTCTCACTAAAAAGGCCATAGAAAAACACACTCCAAACAACAAAATTGCAAGAAATCAAACAACTGATTATTGGGCTTTAGTGCAAAATTAAAGAGTTCAGCCCAACAATTTATTCAATTTTAAACACACCAGAAACAACTTAAAATAATGCATGACATTGGGTCATGCGCCATCCATTGGCCCATCTATGCAATAGACCAATTTGGGCTACAAGTCTTCAAGTATTGGGCTCTCCTTAAACATTTAGATCACCAAGTGGTTCAAGGTCTCCTTAACACTTTTAGCACGTGCCCTTGTCATAGGACCTCCCAGCCCTTGTAGAACTTGATCATCCTTGCTCTTTATGTCCTCATCAGTTGGCCACATGATTTGGGTTACGGTTGGGGACTTGTTTCACTTAGCTTGATTTGCTTGAACACATTATTGGGTCAGGTTTAGGGTTAGCGTTACGAACTAGTGCCACATTTGTAGGGTTAATGTTAGGGGCTCGTATCACTTAACTTGACTTGTTTAGCCGCATATTATGGTTTAGGGTTAGGGACAAGTATCATTTAACATGACTTGGTTGGCCACATGGTTAGAGTTCGGGTTACGGACTAGTATCACGTAGCTTGATTAGGTTGTCCTCCTGATTAGGGTTAGGTATCGTGTTAGGGTTAAGGACTAGTATCAGTTGCCATGACCTGGTTGTCCACAAGCTTTGGGTTAAGGTTAGGGACTAGTATCGCTTAGCTTGATTTGGTTGGCCACAAAGTAAAGGTTAGGGTAAGAGACTAGTATCACTTGACTTGGTTGGTCACATGACTAGTGTTACGTTTAAGGACGAGTATCACTTGGATTGATTTGGTTGGCCACATGATCAAGGTTAGGTTTAGGGTTTGGGTTAGGGACTAGTATCACTTAGCTTGACTTGGTTGGCCACATGGTAAAGTTTAGGGTTGAAGACTAGTGTTGTAACACCCGTACGGTACATTATTTAGCGTTATTATAGTGTAATTTGGTCGTATTTATGCTATAATAAGCAATTTCTTGTTCGCTAAGTGATTTAAATAAATTAAGATCAAATTGAATTTGAGAATTAATATTTTATATTAATTCATGGTCGAATATCGTTTGAAAAATTCTAACGAAGTTTCATTGTATTTCGAATCGCCGGACAGTTTTGCCGCTGATAAATTTTTAAATGAACCCTGATTCCGATGAAAATCGAATCGTAACTTGTTGTGATTATTTTTGAATGTTTGATAGTGTTTTTATTATTTATAATAAAATAATATCACGCGGTGAATTAATTTCTCGCTAAATTAATTTTCGCGATTTTATCGGCGGGTAATTAATCGGTAACACGGTTACTCGACGTCGTGTTTTAGCAACCCTTAGACTCTAGAATTAGAGGGTAATCATGAGAGATGTAAGATTAGATGGGATAGACTAGTTGATGGGATTAGAATCTTCACTTTATGAGAGGTGTCACTTAGTGTGTGATTAGTTTTTTTTTTTATTACCTTTTACTTAACCTATTTTTTAACCAGGTGTTATTAAGTGATAAAAAAAATATTTATTCTCCCTCCCCTTAAAACAGCCCCACGCAGCCCCCTCCCACTCTCCACCCTCATTTTACTTCATCTTCAACATTTCTTGAGAGAGAAAGCTTGGAGCTTCAATGGCAACATTCCTCCATCTCTTTTCTTGAGTTTGTTCACTTCTAATCCTCCAAATTTCTTGCAATAACTTCTACTTCTCTTCACTACCATCTCCATCATCATTCACTTCTCCATTCAAGCAAGGTTTGGAGCACATTTCATCTCCCCTAAACAGCCCCAAAATCGCAAGAAACATAGGAGGGAGGAGGTAGTAGTTGTTCTTGTTTTGGTTCTTGTTTTTGTGTCTTGTTATAAGCTTGATCATGATCAATGAGGAGATGAGCACTCCATTCCCAAAATTCTTGGAACCCTAGGCAAATCCTAAAGGGAAAAAGAGGGAAGATGTGATCCTCAAGTGAATCAATGTAATTAATTGATGTTCTTAGCTTCTTTGATGTTGTTGTTGTTGTATTGGGTGATAGTTTTGGAACTAGAATATTATTTGGGTATTGTTCTTGATGGGAACCTATTCTTGAAAGAGGGGTTAGTGATGGTTGCCTTGTGAACTATTTAATTGGTTGATGCTTCTTGCTTTTAGTTAGTATATTTGTTAGTATCATTGTTGGAATTGTGGAATTAAAAGAGTTAGCGAATTTTATTGAAAACCCTTGTTCTTGAGGGACTTGAAAATAGTTTTGGGTATGGATTAGACTTTCTCTTGAGTTGTAGTTTGCTGTTTTGTGAAAGAAATTACATATGAATTGATGTTGTTGAATTGTTTTGGAAGTTTGCAAATTGTCTCCAAATTTTTGGGTGTTGGCCGCGAGCCCCTAGAGGGTTTTAGGGAGAAGTTTTTGATGTTTTGGCTAATATTGATTTCACTAGATTATTGTTAGGTTTTGGAAAAAATTTTAGAAAGAGTTTGATTGGAACTTGAAGTTGTTAGTTTTGACTTGAATCAAATATTGAAAGGATTTTTATAAAACCCTTGATTCTTGAAGAAGTGTAAATTGTTCTTGGACTTGATTAATGTTATGTTTTGTGAAATCATTTGTTGTTTTGTGAAAGAATAAATTGATTGAATGGTGTTATTTAACTAGTTAAAGATTTGCAAATTTTTTGGGAAGAAGGTGTGTTGGCCGCGAGCTATTCAAGCTTGAGAGGCAAAGTATTTTTATCTTCCTAGCTTTTAATTTAGTAGTACATGATTGTTGTATAAGTTTCAAAAATTATGGAAGTGATTGGATTGAATTTGGAGTTGTTTTGATTTTAAAGGCCATGAAACACATAAGGTAAATTGGGTCCCTTGAGATCCAAGAAACCAAGTAGAGCCTCAATTAAGCATTTTGAGAAGAAAAAGAATTTTATAAATGATGTTGTCTCGAGTTTTAAGTTTGAAAAGAAATGATTCTTAGTCTTTAGAATTTTATTCTTTAAGTGTTGTTATTTTTTTTAAGCATATATAATTCTTTAAAAACGTAATTCAAATTGTGAATTTTAGTATATGTGATGCTTTTAAAAATATATATATGTACTTCAAAATTTGACAATAAAGTGTAAGTGATTTGGTGAGCTAAGAGGGTTTAGGGAGCCTAAGAAGTTCAGTCCCTAGGTTTGTACTAAGTTTGTTCCGTGTGTTAGGATTTGAGTATCCGAGTTCGTGCGGCGTGAGACTGAGGCGTGCCTTGACACGAGAACTATTTACTTTCGGTAAGGGCAACTTTAGATACATTTAATTTTAAGTCTTAAAGCGAAGAAGTCTGAGAACCTCAGGGTTTGAAGTGAGGGTCTCGTACCCCTTCGTTCTTTTTATTGTCTGATATCTATACGGATTATTTAGTGGGCTTGTCTGCAAGTGGTTGGCTGCTGTCCCCAACCCCCCACACTTATTTGATTACCTCTTTGTTAGCTCCACCGAGTTGCAAAGGGACGACTTGCTACTTATCTGTGATGATGATGATTGTTACGTGAATTATTGTGTGTGACAACCACCCTTAAAATTTTAATGGAGCCGCCACCAATATTTTATTTTTATAGGAAAAATTGGAAAACCTATTTTTTTGAATTTAATGAAAAAAGAAAGTCTTTGAACCAGATTTGGGTTCGGGAGTTGGTTACGCGCAAGGAAGGATTAGCACCCATACACGCCCATTTAAAAAAATGGTACCCGTTAATTGTTTAGAGAAATTTGTTTGCCTTAAAAGAGTTAACTTTCCCAAAAAAAATTTGAAAATAAAATACGAATTTGTTTATCACCGTTTTATTTAAAAGTAACACAGAATATTAATTGCTCAGATTTAAACTCATGCAAAACAAAAAAAAAACAATTAAATTTCAATACGTGAAAACGCTCAGAAACAATTTTTTGGTTTTTATTATTATTATTATTATTATTAAATAATGTAAAAAAGAATTAAAGAAAAGAAATAATAAGCTTTTCTCTGCGTTTATCATTATTCTAAATTTTAAATAAAACAAGGACATATTTATTTATTGTATTAACTTGTTTATTTATATTTTTATGATTTTTCTTAAAAAAATGCGTAATTTAGAAAAGAACTTCAGAAACTCGTAATTTATTTTTATACCCTCCTTAATAGGAAATTTGCACATTGGTCCCTATTAAGGGTTTGGCCCCATTGGAAGGCCAAACCCTAACCCTAATCTCTTTAAGGATCTAGCAACAACAACAACAACAACAACAGCCGCAACACGGCAACAACAAGAGCAGCAAACTACCACAAAAAAAAAAATAGAAGAACAACACCAGAAAGTTTCTATTACATAATCATATGAAGAACAGAAACATCAAATAATAAATAAAAAAAAGAGAAGATGAAACCTGGGCACAAGCTCTCCCAGAAAAATTATACAGAACGAAGATGGGGGAAGAAACTTAGAACTAAAAGAAAAGGGGCGATTTTTGGTTCTGAAAAGGGGGGGGTCTCATAGGTTCATGGCTGCGGCCTCTTTCTTCCGCCTCAGCCTTCTCCGTCGTTTCCTCTGCTTCACTATGCTACTACTTCTCTCTATTCTCTGGATCCTTTTCTTTTTAGGGTTCGGCCTCTCGGTCCCTGTCTTTAGGTTTCTCTTCCCCTTTTCTCTTCAGCTTGTATGTCCTTTTATAGGCTCCAATCTTGGTCATCATCTGCGAAAGAGAAGGGGAACAAGTCAGTTCAAAATTTAAAATCAAATATTAGATCAAACAAAAATAAAGGAAAGAAACGAGGACTCCCTTTTTGGCTTCCAGATTGTGATCTTCAGATGTATGATTTGCCTTAGTGATAAAGATGAGAGATGAGGCCGTGATTTAGGGAGAGATAAGGGGAAGAAGAGAACGAGAGAGAAGGCGCCATGACTAGGGTTAGGAGGAGTGAAGAGCCAATGGGGAAATCTGGATTAGGGTTTAAATGAGTTGCTGGGTTTGGGCTTTTAGGGTTTGAAGATGGAGAAGGGATATGGGGTTAGGGTTTGGATGAGACGTGGGGGTGAGTTGCACCGCTTGAAGAAGGGAAAAGGAAAGAAATGGTGTTGGTTGCGGCTAAGGTTTTGAGGAGGGTAAGAAGATGAAGAAGATGAGAGCAACATGGGAGAGGGAGCGTGGATGATGGAGGAATTGATGGAGGATAATTAGGGAAAGAAGATATGAGGTTGAGAAAGGGAAGGATGAGGGGAGGACGCGGCGTGAGGGAGCTAGGGTTAGAGGGAAGGTGGAGAGGATGAGCGTCGCGGGGATGATGGAAGGTTCGAGAGAGAAAGGGACGCTGCGTGTGAGAGGGAAGAATGAAGGTGAAGGTGTTTTAGGTTTAGGGTTTGGTTTTTAGGTTAAAAGGAGATGGGTTGGGTGAAAGTGAAACGGGCCAGGACGTGGGTGATGGGCCGCGTAGGTGAAGAGAGATTGCCAGCTGGGGGTGCGTATAGGAAGTGGGGTGAGAGAAGCAAGCAGAGGAGAAGGACGCAGGGGGGCTGAAAAGAAATAAAAGGGAGGGTGCATAAGGTAAAAGGCTGAGTACTGGACTGGAGCGTTGGGCTGGGCTCAGGTTGCTCAATAGCAAACTATTAATTGCACCCCCACGTTTTACTACTTATACCCCCTTCTTCAAAAAACATTTTATTTCATTTCTTTTTGTTTTCACTTTTCTTTCTTTCTTTTTGCCCTCTTCTTTTTATTTTAAGACTAAAAATATTATTATATTTATTATTACTACTTCTACTACTACTAATAAAAATTTAAAATAAATAATAAAATAAAATAAAATAAAAAGGCCGGACAAAATTAGGGTACTACAGCTGCCCCTCCTTAATTACATTTTACTCGAAGGCCTTCGTGCATTCGTTGTAAAAGGTAATTAAGGATAAAGGACTCTGATTTTGTCCGCAATAAGTGGTTTGAGATTGTGAGATTGCCTCCCGACTTTGGTGGTTTGGGATTGCGGGATTGGCTCCCGACTTTGGTTTGGGATTGCGGGATTGGTTCCCGACTTTGGTTTGGGATTCTAGGTCTGATTCCTAGTGAATTCCCGGTAAGGCATAGGTTTAGTTCCTAACTCTTACAAAATTGGTGAGAGATTCTAGGTTTGATTCCTAGTGAATTCTTGGTAAGGCATAGGTTCGGTTCCTAACTCTTACAAAATTGGTGAGAGATTCTAGGTTTGATACCTAGTGAATTCTTGGTAAGGCATAGGTTAGGTTCCTAGCTCTTACAAAATTGGTGAGAGATTCTAGGTTCGATTCCTAGTGAATTCTCTGTAAGGCGTAGGTCTGATTCCTAACCCTCACATCTTTGGTATTGATTACTTCCCTATTTAGGGAAGGCCTGGGGTGTGAGCTTCTTCGTCACTCGACACAGGTTCAGGTTAGACTCCTAACAAGGGTAAGTCAGGTTCTTAACTCTTGCTAAAAGGTACGGATTGACTACCTTACTTTAAGGAATGTCCGTGATATGAGTTTCTCTGTCACTCAATATAGGTTCGGGTCAGATTCCCGACAAGGTATAGGTCAGATTCCTAACTCTTGTTAAAAGATGTGGATCGATTTCCATAATTGAGGAAGATCCGAGCCGCGGGTCAGGTTCCCGACTAAAGGCTTGGGTCAGATTCCCTAGGTGATGGGTCAGATTCCTAGCAAGGTGTAGGACAGGTTCCTAACTCATGCTAATAGATTGAATAGGCTGAGTACTAGTTCTTACCGAGTAACAACAGACCAACTGTATGTAATATTTGAGAGGGTGGGTCAATGGACCCAAAAACTTTGATAGTCATGCAGGAGGCAATGAATGGTATGCCATGCATGAAATGAAATTTTTATTTTTATTTTTAGAGAAACGTTTTTTTTAAGGTGGGTCTGAGGCCCAGAAGTATTGATGATCATGCCAGATGCAATGAAAGACATGCTATGCATGAATGCTGTTTTTGTTTTTTTTTAGAGAAATAATTTTGAAGGTGGGTCGGGGACCCAAAAGTGTTAATGATTATGCAAAATGCAATGAATTGTATGCTATGCACGAATATTATTATTGTTTTGAATTTTTTTATTTCCCTGAATTCCTTTTGAGGATGCTACCCCTAGACTCATGGGTATTGGTTTGCTTGTCCAAATGGTTGACTTCGCAATGCACCAGGTTTGCATATTTGCCCCTTGATAGATCATTTTATGGATCCTCAAATTTTCAGCTTCATGCTTTGATTGCCCTTGGGAGGATTAGATTGGCAACTTTGATCCATAGAGACCTTTCAGTGCCCCTTTGGCCTTCCTCCAGCCATGTGAGGAAGGATCTATGTAGAGACGCGGATCACCTTGTGAAGTTCTGAAACTGGAACGAATGTGAAGCTTGTAGATGATGGGTTCAGCTTTTACCCCCAGCTTCTTGGTTCATGTTTAGATCCGTGAGGTCCAATCTGGGTGGACATGTTTGTAAATTTGACCCTAACTTTTGCCTAAGCCACTCTTTGCGAGTTTTCAACCTAGCGGGTTGCTCTAACTTCTGCCTAGACCGCCCTTTCGGGTTTTCAGCCTAGCGAGCACTTTATTTTATATTCTTCTTTTTTTTAGGTAAAGCAATTGCACTGAGGAATTTATATGGATCTCCTTTTTCAAAAATCAAGTTTTAAGAAAATATGAGCAATTTGACTTTAATCAGAATGGACTTTATTAGGGTTGTAACATGGCCCGAGGTTAAGGGTTATGAATGAAAGGATATTTTTAGGCCCAAAAAGTGTTTAAGGGTTTATAAGAACAAGGATCTTTAGAGTAAAGATACACTTCATTTTTCGCTAGCACATTTGTTTCGCCTTTGCGGTTTCCTTTTTGATCTTCGCAGGTATGTTTGACACGTTTTTTGACATTTCTTTGAATTGCCTTTGATACCTTATTGCTTACTTTGCTCTTCTTCTTTCTGAAAAGACAAAATTGATTGGAGACTTGTGCCTTTTTTCATTGTATGGATGATCCTTATTCAGGGTATTTGAAAGAAAATTTCGTTTTAGGCTCAAAAGGGGTAGCAAGGGATAAGTATTTTTTATATTTTTTGGATAGAGAAAAACGGCCAAACTTCATCTCAAAATCCTATTGCTCAAATTTTCACAAAACTTAATTTTTGATGATTTGTGCATTTGCTTTATCATTTTATTTTATATTTTCCTTAACTGTTTTTTTTTATCCCGGATTGAACATGCACCAAGAAGGGGGAAAAAAATTCAAATTGCATTTCCATTGATGTATTGAAAAGATGGAAAGAAAGTGGGCCCTTTACAAGATATGCCCCAGGGCTTTGGGCAAAGCATAAAAACAAATGAAGGTTGCTTAAACAGGGCTATTCCTTGAAGTTTCACCATTTCGTGTTGATCAGAGCCCAACAATCCTTAATGGAGTGGCCCATTGCCTCTGTGTATGTCGTGATGAGCATCATTAGTATCTTCTTCCATCTCTTGACCTGCATTGCGTAATGGTTGTTGAGCTCTGAGGTTGCCAATCCTTCCGCTTGTTATCCCGGCTTCCACTCTTTCTCCGACAACAACTAGGTCTGAGAAGCTTGAAGAGACATTTCTCATCATCAGATCATAGAAGGGTTGTTGAAGTGTGTCAATGAACGTGGTAACCATCTCTTTCTCAGGTAACGGAGGTTCCACTTGGGCTACAATCCCTCTCCATTTTTGGGCATACTCTTTGAAGCTTTCATTGCCCCCTTTCACCATGGTTTGTAACTGGGAGCGGCCAGGAGCTATGTCCATATTGTACTTATACTGTTTGATGAAAGCTTTAGCCAAATCATTTCAGGAGTTGATTTTGCCCTGCTCTAACTGCATATACCAGCGTAGGGATGCCCCTGTAAGACTCTCTTGGAAGAAGAGGATTAAGAGCTTATCATTACTGGAGCAGGGGGACATCTTCCGGCAGTACATGATAAGGTGGCTTCTTGGACAAGTTAAGCCTTCATACTTGACACACTCAGGAACTTTGAATTTTGGAGGAATCACCACGTCCAGGACCAAACATACTTCTGAAGCCTTGAACCCAATATGATTTGCCCCTTCAATGGCTTTCAGCCTCTCTTCCATAATTTGGAGTCTCTCCTGATCTAGGGGGCCTCCTAATGGGCTATTGGAAGACTCTCGATACTCATTAGTGCTGATGGAATGGTTCCTATCAGTGGTCAATTTTGGATCCAAGTTCTGCAGAAGGTCAAATAACTTGTCTATTTTACCATTGATTTAGTTGAGCTCTTCTCTCATCGCTTGCTGATTCTGTTCCAACAAATCCATGAGTCTAGATTGAGCTCGAGTCCGGTAGGGATGCAGGGAAAGCTTATTTGTATCTATTTTTCTGTAGGGGAAAAAAATGAGTTATGTCATGTAGATGCCATGATTATGCATGTCATGAATGTTTTTTTTTTGTACATTTTATGCAAAATAATATGATGGATAATGGAGAAATATTTTTCTATTTTTTGTTTTTTTTGTTTTTTTTTTTACAAAAAAAATAAAATGAATGCAATGATATTGCTAAAAAAGAGAAAATGTTTTTTTTTTAAATTTATTTTTTTATTTAGAGGGAAAAAGGAATGAGAAGGGAAAGTATTTTTTTGAAACTATGTTTTTTTTTTGCAAAGAAGAACAATAAATAATATTTTTTTGGAGAAAAATATCATTTATTATTTTTCACAATTTTGAAATGTGAATGAAAAATAAATGGATGATGGAAAAACAGGTAGAGTGTGCCCCTTGTGATGTAGGCCGGTATTCCCTAAGATCTTAGGTCATACGACTCTTGTCACGTGGATAGTGGGATAAGGTATGCTCCTTTCGTGATATGGGTCGGTAGCTCCTTAAAAGGATCTAGGGTTTATATTAAGTGCATTTCCATTGGGTGGATTTAAGATACTAATCTAAAAGGTCCCTAGAGCCAAGGGTCCCATTTGAAAATGTTACCACCAATAATAAGTATATTATTAAAGGATGGTTTTTTATCAAATGGAGCCAAACTCTAGGTGAGGCTTTCATAAGAACCCACTGGCCGTACGTCCAGCAGAGCACCCACTACATAGCCTCTCCTAACTTAAGATTCACTCGAGCCCGGGTATAGGGCACCCACTCAAAGTGTGTGTAAATAAAGTGTATAAAGTGAAGTGTGTGAAGGAGCAAACTTAAAACTACCCGTTGCAAAATAAATAAATAAAATACAATATATACATGTCTTCTACCCTAAGGTTTCAAATGCATAGACATATATAATATTTACAAGAAAAAAAAAAGAAATGAGAGAGAATGAATCACAAATGAAAAATAGAATTTTTTTTTTTGCAAGTTTTCAATCCTAGTATTCACGTATACAAACATATACACAAATGAATAAATAGGAATAAAAATAAAAAGGGAATAATTCACTTAGTAAGGCAAACAAACAATTCAAACAATAAAAAAGGCCTAACTCTCTAAGATCCCCAGTGGAGTCGCCAGCTGTGACAACCACCCTTAAAATTTTAATGGAGCCGCCACCAATATTTTATTTTTATAGGAAACATTGGAAAACCTATTTTTTTGAATTTAATGAAAAAAGAAAGTCTTTGAACCAGATTTGGGTTCGGGAGTTGGTTACGCGCAAGGAAGGATTAACACCCATACACGCCCATTTAAAAAAATGGTACCCGTTAATTGTTTAGAGAAATTTGTTTGCCTTAGAAGAGTTAACTTTCCCAAAAAAAAACTTGAAAATAAAATACGAATTTGTTTGTCACCGTTTTATTTAAAAGTAACATAGAATATTAATTGCTCAGATTTAAACTCATGCAAAACAAAAAAAACAAATTAAATTTCAATACGTGTAAACGCCCATAAACAATTTTTTGGTTTTTATTATTATTATTATTAAATAATGTAAAAAAGAATTAAAGAAAAGAAATAATAAGCTTTTCTCTGCATTTATCATTATTCTAAATTTTAAATAAAACAAGCACATATTTATTTATTGTATTAACTTGTTTATTTATATTTTTATTATTTTTCTTAAAAAAACGCGTAATTTAGAAAAGAACTTCAGAAACTCGTAATTTATTTTTATACCCTCCTTAATAGGAAATTTGCACATTGGTCCCTATTAAGGGTTTTGCCCCATTGGAAGGCCAAACCCCAACCCTAATCTCTTTAAGGATCTAGCAACAACAACAACACGAACAGCAGCAGCAACACGACAACAACAACAGCAGCAAACTACCACAAAAAAAAAGAAGAACAACACCAGAAAGTTTCTATTACATAATCATATGAAGAACAGAAACATCAAATAATAAATAAAAAAAAGAGAAGATGAAATCTGGGCACAAGCTCTCCCAGAAAAATTATACAGAACGAAGATGGGGGAAGAAACTTAGAACTAAAAGAAAAGGGGCTATTTTTGGTTCTGAAAAGGGGGGGGGTCTCATAGGTTCATGGCTGCGGCCTCTTTCTTCCGCCTCAGCCTTCTCCGTCTTTTCCTCTGCTTCACTATGCTACTACTTCTCTCTATTCTCTGGATCCTTTTCTTTTTAGGGTTCGGCCTCTCGGTCCCTGTCTTTAGGTTTCTCTTCCCCTTTTCTCTTCAGCTTGTATGTCCTTTTATAGGCTCCAATCTTGGTCATCATCTGCGAAAGAGAAGGGGAACAAGTCAGTTCAAAATTTAAAATCAAATATTAGATCAAACAAAAATAAAGGAAAGAAACGAGGACTCCCTTTTTGGCTTCCAGATTGTGATCTTCAGATGTATGATTTGCCTTAGTGATAAAGATGAGAGATGAGGCCGTGATTTAGGGAGAGATAAGGGGAAGAAGAGAACGAGAGAGAAGGGGCGCCGCGGCCTAGGGTTAGGAGGAGTGAAGAGCCAATGGGGGAAATCTGGATTAGGGTTTAAATGAGTTGCTGGGTTTGGGCTTTTAGGGTTTGAAGATGGAGAAGGGATATGGGGTTAGGATTTGGATGAGACGTGGGGGTGAGTTGCGCCGCTTAAAGAAGGGAAAAGGAAAGAAATGGTGTTGGTTGCGGCTAAGGTTTTGAGAAGGGTAAGAAGATGAAGAAGATGAGAGCAACATGGGAGAGGGAGCGTGGATGATGGAGGAATTGATGGAGGATAATTAGGGAAAGAAGATATGAGGTTGAGAAAGGGAAGGATGAGGGAGGACGCCTTGGCGTGAGGGAGCTAGGGTTAGAGGGAAGGTGGAGAGGATGAGCGTCATGGGATGATGGAAGGTTCGAGAGAGAAAGGGGCCGCGTGTGAGAGGGAAGAATGAAGGTGAAGGTGTTTTAGGTTTAGGGTTTGGTTTTTAGGTTAAAAGGAGATGGGTTGGGTGAAAGTGAAACCGGCCAGGACGTGGGTGATGGGCCACGTAGGTGAAGAGAGATTGCCAGCTTGGGGTGCGTATAGGAAGTGGGGTGAGAGAAGCAAGCAGAGGATAAGGACGCAGGGGGGCTGAAAAGAAATAAAAGGGAGGGTGCATGAGGTAAAAGGCTGAGTACTGGACTGGAGCGTTGGGCTGGGCTCAGGTTGCTCAATAGCAAACTATTAATTGCACCCCCACGTTTTACTACTTATACCCCCTTCTTCAAAAAACATTTTAATTCATTTCTTTTTGTTTTCACTTTTCTTTCTTTCTTTTTGCCCTCTTCTTTTTATTTTAAGACTAAAAATATTATTATATTTATTATTACTACTTCTACTACTACTAATAAAAATTTAAAATAAATAATAAAATAAAATAAAATAAAATAAAAAGGCCGGACAAAATTAGGGTACTACATTGTGGTTGAGGAATGGTGGCTGAAACTGAATTTGTTGTGAACTTGAATTTGATGACGTGACGTGTTTGTATGTACGTTTAAATTGTGTTAAGATATATGTTGTGGAGTTGTGATTGGATAATTGAATATTTATTTAATTATGCCATGTCAAAATATCATGTGCATTGATATGTCATTGGAGTTGGTGAAGTGCATTGGCATGCATGAAGGTGACTTCGATCTGGATAGTGCCGAAATGGGGATTCAGCATCGTTGTTAGCCTGTAATAGGACAATTCCAGACCTGAATAATGCCGGAATGGTGATTCAGTGTCGTCAGGGTGATCTTAGATCTGAATAGTGCCAGAATAGGCATTCAGTATCGATGGTATTCCGGAAACATAAGCAATGGCATGTAGTTGCATTTACAGGCATTGGTGCATTCTTACTGAATTGTGTGTTATGTTATGCTGTGTTATATTATATTTGTGTATTTAAGAAGTTGACCCTTGCCCGTAGTTCCTTCAATTGATGACGGTAACCTAGACGCTGATGGACGTGGTGGAGATCCCGTCGATGATGACATCGTCGGAGGTGACCTTTGACTTTCAGCACATGAAAGTTCCCTCGGTATGGAGTTCAGCCCCACTTTCGGCTGAGATGTATGCACAGGAGGAGTGTTAGAGACTTTTCGCGTAGGTGGACTAACGAGGATGCAGACGACCTAATGGAGGAGACTGAGGAGGACCCATCAGAAGACTTGGGTAGTGATGTGTAGTGGTTGATCGAGAACGTCTGATTATCTTTTATATAGTTTCGGTTGGTGATCAGTTAGTCTAACTTGTTAATCTTTTGTGATATTTGTTAGATAGGTCTTGAGGTTTACCTTTTGGAGCAGCCCTCTGCTTGGTTAATTGTCCGGAGTACCTCAGAAGTATGACTACACTTGTCAGGGTTTTCATATTTTAGGTGTACTCCTACTTGTGCATATTTGTTTACTGTTTTTGGTATGTAAAACTCTTCAACTGGTTATCTTTTGGGAGTGTGTGTGTATGTCTAATTTTAGTTGCAAGAGACTTTTACATTTAGAATTCTGTCATGTTTCAAAAATGATGTGGATACTCTGATTGTGTTTTACGAAAGACTATTGTTTATAAAAAGAAAAAAATTTACCCCAATTTCCAAAAGACAAGAAGCGTATCACTTTACAAAACTTCATTGCATTAGAGTTTGTCCTAGTTTAGTAGCGCTCTGGAAACGGGTCGTTACAAGTATCATTTAACTTGACTTGGTTGGCCACATGATTAGGGTTACAGTTAGGGACTTGTATCATTTAACTTGACGTGGTTGGCCTAATCAATGTTCGGGACTAGTATCACTTAACTTGACTTGCTTGGCCGCATGTTATGGTTTAGGGTTAGGGACAAGTAGCATTTAACTTGACTTGGTTGGCCACATGATTAGGGTTAGGGCTATGGACTAGTATCACTTTGCTTGATTTGGTTGGCCTCCTGGTTAGGGTTAGGTATCGAGTTAGGGTTAAGGACTAGTATCAGTTGCCATGTCCTGGCTGTCCACATGCTTTGGGTTATGGTTAGAGACTAGTATTGTTTAGCTTGACTTGGTTGGCCACAAGGTAAAGGTTAGGGTAAGAGACTAGTATCATTCACTTGACTTGGTTGGCCAAATAATTAGTGTTACGTTTAAGGACGGATATCACTTAGATTGATCTGGTTGGCCACATGGTCAAGGTTATGTTTAGGGTTTGTGATGACTATCCAATTTGCATGGTTTGTCGATCCTTGTGCAATTCAGTTGTAATTCACAATATTATAATGGAAATGTAAACTGACAATGAATAGTAAAGAACCAGAATAAGGAAATTAAAACAAAGAAGATATGATAAAAATAGAGTAGAAAGAAATGGGGGGCGCTGTAACATAATCTCTCCCCTGAAATGTGCATGACTAAACCGTTTATTTTTTTGACATGCCTCATACCTTGACCACATAATCCAAAAGCGAAAATAGATGTGTTTTTACAACCTTTAATAGATGAGCTTCAGCAGTTGTGGAGTCATGGTGCTTTGACTTATGATATCTTCATGAAGTAAAACTTTGTAATGAAGACAACATTGATGTGGACAACTAATGACTTTCCCGCTTTTGGTAAGTCATCTGGGTGGGGTATTCAAGGTAAATTAGTATGTCGATATGTAGGAACGACACAAAGTCTTTTACCCTAAAATATGGAGGAAAAAACTCATGGTTAACTATTAACAAACTTCTAAAAAACCCACTATAGCCACAATGCCTTCTTCCATAGTTGAGGAATGACTCAACCACTAACAAACTATCCCACCCACAAGCAGAATTAAAAAACAACTTAAACAGAAAACATAAAATGCTCAAACAAAATTAAGTAGCACAAACAATAGGTTAATTGAATGATAAACAAAACTACCACATTCATAAATCTATAGTGAAACACAAGGAATACCTGAAGGAAGAACAAGAGAAACACGAGGGCCACGATAGAGACCGTGACCACAAAAAGAACGACAACAGTGAGAGAGAGCCATGGAGGAAGGGTCGGCAAACGGCGAACAACGAACGACAGCAGTGGCACAGGGTGAAGAGATCCACAGACGATGGCAGTGAGATCACACTACTAGAAAAAGTTGAAATAGCGACGGAAAATTAGTGATAGAAAAAGGCAAAATCCATATCTAATGACAAAAATAACGATGGCAGTGAGAGAGAGACACAAAGGAATTGTCGGCAAACGGTGAACGACGAACGACAGCCGTGAGACAGGGTGAAGAGATCCACAGACGATGGCAGTGAGATCATGCGCCACGGACGAACGGCAAACGACAACTGTGATACCGGGTGAAGTAAAGAAAGGCAAGAGAGAGACAGAGAGTGAAGGACAAAGTTTCATGTTCGCGAAAATAATGGCACCTGAGAGAGTCATTTGTGAAAAGAAATGAAACTTTAAAACTTTTTAAATCAGTTGGTGTAGCAGCTGATGTTAATAAGCGAGCCAAGAAATCATGGTATCGCAAAAAAAAAAAACTTTCTACATCAGTTATAATTTTACCTGATGTGAAAAATAATTTCTAAATCGGTTAAACCGAAAACCGATGTTAAAACTTTCATTCTAATTTCAAAAATGTCAGCGCTTCTTCGATTAAATTGGTTGTTAGACACCAATATAAAACTTGTTATAGAATCCGTTTTTTCACTACTGCATGTGTGGATACCGAAAAGACAAAAAGAAAGCAGGCATATATACATGTTGAAATACTACGTATTGTAAGTGTTATTGCAATTATTATATAAATAAAAGACACTATTAATATACAAAAATGAAAAAGTTAAAGAAATAAACTATACGAAAATAAAATAAAATAAGTTGTCTAATATAACTTTATTTTCTACATATAGCACAAATCAACGCACTCTAAATTGCAAGTTGAGAGAGATAAAAGTACACATGACAACATGATCTTGTCCTGTACCTGCTAATCACTGTATCAAATTTATAATTTTCATTTTTCGGATATTACGATCCTTGCTGAAACCAAATCATGTTTCAGTACTAAAAAAAAAAAAAAAGAATAATCTTATTTGTGGCAATAACCATAGCCAAGTGGTGGTGTGAACGCTTGACAAAGAGGTCGCCGTGATAAGCCCATATCTTCGAAACCTCAAGCTTACCCTATAAATACTTAACTTCATAGCCACTTTATGTACTGACTAACAAAAGAATAGAGTTTCGAAAACATGGAGCAGAATGGTAATCATGCTAAAAGGAAAAAAGGAGGGCTGGTCACAATGCCCTTCATCTTTGGTAAGCTTCCAAGCACAAACTCTATTGTATGTATAATTAATACAAAGCCTATGTGGCTCCCCGTGGAGCTGCTTTATATTATATATATATATATATATATATATATATATATATATATATGGTGTTTAATCAGATAACCTTAGATTTGTTGGATTTGTTTCGGTACAGCTAATGAGGTTACCGAGAAGTTGGCTGTGGTGGGTTTCAATACAAACATGATTAGCTACCTGACAACACAACTTCACATGCCATTAACCAAAGCTGCTAACACCCTCACTAACTTTGGTGGAACTTCTAGCTTGACACCATTGCTTGGTGCCTTCATTTCCGATTCTTATGCTGGAAAGTTCTGTACAATCACCGCCGCTTCCATTATATACCAGATAGTAATGATCGATCTATTTCAACTGAGAATTTTTATTTTTATGTCAGAATATCATTTTTATTATAGCTTGTTTTCTATTGTTAAAGGTTGATACAGTAATTTTCGTCTTACAAATTTAAAAATATGAAATAAAACAAAATAATGTAATATCTTTGTGATTACTAGTAAAAAAAATTTAAAATGAAAATTATGTTTTCAAATCAAACATATATATATATATATATGATTTTTAATTATTTTTCTTAATCAAGATTATTTGTTTTGAAGTTAATTGTGAAGTATTGTATATGTATTAAGACATATATTAAGATCTAAACCCATTGAACAAAACAAAGGATCTTAATCGTTAACAGTTGATATTATATGAATAGATTTTACATGAGACATATACATAGATTCTTTACGTGAGTATATAGAGAGGTTAGAATTTGAAGACCTCACTAGTTACTATACCAAATTGCAGTTAAATATTAGGATAGATGCCAATTTGTAGTAATTCAAACAGTTAAAGATAGAATTAAGAAGTTAATATAGAATTAGGTGTAGATTTTTGTTTTGTTTTTTTTTCAATGAGAGAATTAGGTGTAGATTTAAAAATTTTAAGAAATTACTGTAGATCTTTGACTGGTTTTTCAAATACATATCATGTACGTCATAAATCATAATGGTTTTTTCCATCAGTTAAAGTGCTTTTTAATTTTTTATACATGTACCCAAAAAAAAAAAAAGTGCTTTTTATACGTGTGTTGATAGAAGCTTAAGCTAGCGACTTATTTTAATTTATTGTAACCGTGCTTGTGTGATTAATTAATTAATCAGGGTATGATTAGTTTGACGCTATCGGCAGTGCTTCCACAGTTAAGACCGCCTCCTTGTAAAGGGGAAGAGGTATGCAAGGAAGCTAGTGGTGGACAGTTGGCAATTCTCTATGTGTCACTGCTACTAGGGGCCCTCGGGTCAGGTGGGATCCGACCCTGCGTAGTGGCATTTGGAGCTGACCAGTTTGATGAATCGGATCCCAAGCAGACAACAAGGACATGGACATATTTCAATTGGTACTATTTTGTCATGGGTGCAGCTATACTTGTGGCTGTCACTGTTCTTGTTTATATTCAAGATAACGTTGGATGGGGATGGGGCCTCGGGATACCCACCATGGCAATGTTTCTCTCAATTATAACCTTCATTGCCGGATATCCACTTTACCGGAACTTGAACTCGGAAGGGAGCCCGTTTACCCGACTTATGCAAGTGGCTGTGGCAGCATTTCGTAAGAGGAAGATGCCAAATGTGCCCAACTCTAAGCTGCTGTACCAAAATGATGAACTGGATGCCTCTATTTCTTTGGGTGGGAAGTTGCTTCATACCGAACAGTTGAAGTAAGTAAAGTGTCTCTTTGTTTGTTTGTTTTTTTTTTTTTTTTGGTGTAATTTTTTTTGCCATTCTACCTTCCAGGATATTGAGAATTTAGTGTCTTAATAATTGACAACACACATAATCATCATAGGTTATTTCTCGTGCTAGGTCGGGGATAAAGATTATCAGTTACAAAATATCTGCGTTTCAAAGAAATCTAAACAAATGTAGCAGCGTAACTTTTTTTTTTTTTTTGACTGGTGTAGCAGCGTAACTTATCCACCCTAAAATATTGCAATATGATAATCTAAGTGTATTCCGTAATTATTTAAGATTTCGATATTGATTATATGATGTAATTTTTTTAGAGTTTTTTTCTAGTAAAATTTTTCTAGAGTTATTTTCAAGAATTCACCACTTTAATTTTTTTTTTAAAAACTAACATTTGTTAATATTTCTTATTTTTTCAAAAACCTTTCTAAAAATTTTATGTATATTTTTGCATTAAAGAAGTATTTTGAGAAAAAGGATCAAATGAGTCTTCAATGTAAAGTAGGCTATTTGCATCAATACATCTACGGGTGGGCAATGCATACGCGCTAATTATTTAAAGTTTGAATTTGTGTAGGCAAGAGTAATCCGCCTTCTTTTCGTTTTGTCGTGTATAATTAGCCAATTTGATCATCATCACATGATTGATTGGTCCACCACTGTACACACAGCACTTGTCCCTTGTCTATATCTAATCGCTCTCTTTCCCTTTGTCAACACACACACACACACACACACAGATTTCAAGCGAAACTTTTATATTAATTTTTTTATTAACTAAAATAATTTATTAAAATTACATAAGTTTTTGTAATTGATTTGCTATATTATTTCAGATTCAAAATTACATATCAAATTAGCAATATTGTTTTTTTTAATTTCAGGTTTAGTTGATTAAGAATGAAATCTGTTCAATTTTGTTAAGATATTATATTGGTATTATGTAAGAAAAAAATAATTCTAGATTTCAATAAAGATAGTGCATTAAGTATGGAGAAATAAAACGAAAGAATAACATAAAACTCAAATTTTTTAATGATAATGATTTTGGAAAAATGGGACTAGTGATTATGATTTTAACATGTGAAATCTTTGAATATTTATATTTTGAATTGGATTTCAAAAAGATAATATTTAAAAAACCATTAGTAAATATTTAATAGATAATACAATTTTTTACATTTAATGGCTTTACGTGTACAATATTAAATAATAGAATTGACAAATTTTTAATTTGGATTCTTATGATAAAAAATTAATTAAGAAAGTAAATAAGGTTTATACTAATTAAAAGAGAAACATAGTGATGACATAATTTAGAAATCTTTCTTTTTTGATAAAATTCTTAAATTCTAATACTATTTAGAAAGTAATTAAATTATGTTGAAAAAAAGTATTAGCAATTAAAAATAATTCTTGGGGCTTGAAACATGTGTTTAACCTTTAGACTAGGGACGCCCTATACTCAACTATATATACTATTTAGTTTATTTATAATAATTTTTCTAATATGTGCGTACGATAAGCTTTATTATTTGTTAACTTGTTTCTTATTAATTACTCATTTTCTTATTTATACATGTGGATATACCTTAATACAATCTCTCATTTCCCACCAAATAAGAACGTAAGTAATTAATAAGAAAAAAATCACACTACAAGAAAAAGTTGAAATAACGACAAAAATTAGAGATGAAAAACACGAAATTGATATCCATATTTGTCGTCACTAATACTTAGAGACGGAATTAGAGACGTATTTTGCATTTTTTTCATCTATAAAGTTTCGTCATTATTTGAAATTTTTGTAGTAGCGTCAACAATTAATGAGGCTTATAATGTACTACATTGCCCACATTAGAAAAATGAAAAATTGTATTTAGAAATACAAATTTACTTTTGATATAAAATACATGTTGAAAATTTAACACAACAATTTACCAACTGTTATCACGTTTTTTAATGAGTTTAACAACTTGTGCTAAGTAATTATTATTTTGAGATATTTTTATAATATTCTTTGAATGATTCTCTTAATTATCTAAAGCATAAAATTATCGAATGGTTTTTTTTTTTCAGAATTTTTACATGCATAAATATTAGAGAAGTTATTAATTGGACGTGATACTAGAACATACTAACATCACTTGTTATTATTAAATTGATCACATGATGTGCTAACACGCTAAAAGGCTTCCACTAATAATGTATATGCAATTTCAATTATAAAGCGTCTTTACATCATGTAGTTAAGTTTCGTACGCAACTTATCTTGTCGAAGCGATGAGAGATGAGTGTAATCATTTAAATTTGTCACGTGTCATTAAAATTGATAACCATAGTTGATAGTGGAATAAAATTTGTGAAAAACTCTTAATTTGTGCAAGTGCCCCTTTAAATTATAAGGAGTAAATGAACTCTTAAACTAACTTTCCTCTTTCCATTAAATTAATAATAATATAGGTTTTTAGACAAGGCAGCAATGGTGACGGAGGGAGATAATAGCAAAACACCAAACTTATGGAGGCTATCTACAGTTCACAGAGTGGAGGAATTGAAGTCAATAATTAGGATGGGACCAATATGGGCATCAGGCATCCTTCTAATCACAGCCTATGCCCAACAGAGCACATTCTCACTCCAACAAGCAAAGACTATGGACAGGCACCTCACAAAATCCTTCCAAATCCCAGCAGGTTCCATGTCTGTCTTCACCATCCTCACCATGCTCACCACCACTGCACTCTACGACCGCCTCCTAATCCGTGTGGCCCGTAGATTCACTGGCCTTGACCGGGGTATAAGCTTCCTTCACAGGATGGGGATTGGGTTTGTCATCTCAACCTTTGCCACCTTTGTTGCTGGCTTCATTGAAGTCAAGCGAAAGAAGGTTGCAATGGCCCATGGGCTCCTTGACCACTCTCATGAAATAATCCCAATCTCAGTGTTTTGGCTTGTGCCACAGTACAGCCTTCACGGAATGGCTGAGGCCTTCATGTCAATTGGGCACATGGAGTTTTTCTATGACCAGGCTCCAGAGAGTATGACCAGCACTGCAATGGCACTTTTTTGGACCGCAATTTCTCTTGGGAACTATGTCAGTACACTTTTGGTTACCTTGGTCCACAAGTTTAGTGCAAGGCCTGATGGCTCAAATTGGCTTCCTGATAATAACCTTAACAAGGGGAAGTTGGAATACTTTTACTGGCTCATCACACTTCTGCAGTTTATTAATCTCACTTACTACTTAGTTTGTGCCAAAATGTACAAGTACAAGCAAATTCAAGTCCACGACAAAGGGGATAGCAGTTCAGAAGAGAACCAAATTGAGCTGATCGCTACCACAGTTTAAGTGCAATATTTATAAGGCTGGTCTCAGATGCTTAGATTTTGAACTCTCATCATTTTCGGAGACCACACACATGCAGATGTTAAGAGATCATGTGCTATAAATAATTACCATCACTAAATACTAGTAGAAGGAATGTACCCATGAGCTGATCGTATCTTTGTCTAACGTATCTGTAAAGTAAATAATAGTTTTTTATTACAAATAATAAAAATAACAGAAGTACATTATCTATCGAGGATGATGCTTATAGTTTAAAGCCTTTTTTATCTTACCGATCGACCAACGTCTAATACTGGGCTTATTATTGACCTATTGCATCAACTAGGATTTAGAAAACCCAATTGAAATAATTGTTATTTTAACTATTATTTCTTATATTTCGAATTTTTTTTATGCTTTTCTATTTCTAAGATGGTGACACATAGATGGCTAGCAAACATGAGAGGGAGAGGGTTTGGGAGAGAGGGAGACCAAGATAGAGAGATGGCAGAGGAAGGGGTAAACAACAGGCTCGGGGGCCATCTGGGCCAAAAGGTTACATAAAAAATCTTATTCGCACAACTATCTCATTTTATGTGACCAATATCCCCTTGGAGGCCACAGAATCAGACATTTGGAAGACATTTGGTGCCCAGGGATACGTGGTGGATGTGTTCATTCCTCCGAAAGTGGACAAACATGGCCAACAATTCGGTTTCGTGAGGTTCAAGGAGGTTTAAAGATGACTATGGGTGGCAACATATTGAGGGTGAACATAGCAAGATACAACCGAGACCTTAAGCCTGGTTTGTCTCTGGCTGGGAAACAGGTTGGGGGAAGAAATGGGTACAGAGGTGGATTTGTGGAGAAATCAAAGACTTATGCTGTAGCTCTTGCATCAAATGGTGGTGCTCAATGAAAAATACAGAGAACTGCAAATATGGCAATGAATCAGAACCCAGGGGAAATGGGAGCTAAACGTAGCACCCCTAGTGCGTTCATGGAGGTGGAAGTCTCGGATGAAAAGCTAGATCAACTCAATAACTGTTTACTGGGTACTCTCTAGGATGATGTTGGGGTGCTTCAGATTCAAGATCACTTATCTTTAGAGGGGTATTTTTCCATTAGAGCTATTCCAATGGGGGGCCAAATGGTGCTTCTCTGGCCCTCAGAACCGGGTGCTCTTCATGAAGCGGTATATAGTAACCGGCAATGGTGGTCAAATAGATTCAGGTCTTTCTTGAATTGGTCTCCCTCCATCTTGCCAATGGAAAGGTGGGTTTGGTTGAGGTGTGTTGGAGTTCCGATTCAAGCCTGGGGTGATAAATTTTTCACAGAGTTGGCTGCTAAATTCGGGAAATTGGTTGCAATCGATGGCGCTACTACTAAGATGAACCGATTGGATATTGCAAAGACACAAGTTGTCGTCTCTGCATCTACGACGGTGGATGTCACTGTGCATGTTTGGGTTGCCGGCATAGTCTTTCCGATACGAGTAATAGAAGAAAAATTTGGAGAGGAAGTGATGTGATCCTAGGATGATCACTCTTAAAAACAAATTGGGCTTTATTGAAATTCTTTGGAAATGACCCATCTGGATTGTTTTAGTGATATCTTGAGCTCCAAAAGTCTGATTGATGTGTTCTTTGATGCGTTGGAAAGCTAACAAAATTTCCTACAAATTCTATTTCAAGCTACTTGGCCAAATTTGGCTTCTATCATGGTGCAAAATGGGCTGAAAGTGCAAGACGAATTTGGGGACGAATTTTGTTGTAATTTTGGTTTAATTGTATGAGTTACTTTAGTTTTATTTAGTTTGTTTTTAAATTAAATAGGAAGCAGCTATGAAGGTTAGGCATTAGTGTGTGAGTTAAGAGGTGGTTTAATTGCATTAAGTCCTTTGTTGGAGAAGTGTAACTGATGCTTTATTCCACTAGTTAATGTCCAATTGAATTGGGATCAATTAGGCATTCAATTTGCTTTAATCTTGTGTCTAGGAAGAAAGAAAGTTGCTGCCCTATTCTATATGTATGCACATTTTGAATGAATGAATTTTAGTTTTTGAAGATTAATGAAAATTGAGTTTTCTCCAATTGTGAGAGCTTCCTTTGCATTCACTTTGATGTGGGTAGTTTTTTTTGATAAATTCGATCTTCGGTTGAAATTATATTCAGGACAGAATTGTTTTTTAAATAAAATAAAAAGAAATGGATAAAGATGAGGGATGGAAGCACCACAATTCCCTAAGGAATTGATAAGCAAATCGAAGAACGCCACAAGAAGGTTACTTCTTGATAAGTTCAATTTTTGGCTCAATCCAGAACCCAAGAGTGCATGACTCTTAAAATGTGATAAACACAAGTTTTTCTCAAAGCAAAATTCTGATTTCATTCATAAAATTCGTATTACATATATAGGACAGCAAAATCAGCTTCTCTCTCTCTTTCTAGACACATTAGTAATGTCAATTGAATGCCTACTTGATCATACTAATGGCTACACTTCAATTGTCCATTAACTAGTGTATTAAAGTGTCAGTTACACTTCCTAACAACTCCTAAATAGAGCATTTCAATAGCCATCAGCTGCTGTCCTTTTTTTGTTAAATATTAATTTAAATAAAACTAATTCAGCTAACTTAAAATAAACTACAAAATAAAAACGAAAATAAGAAGTTCAATTGGGCCAATATGCAAAACCCAAGTAATGCAGCCCAATAGACTTATTACAATCTTTATTCAAAGCAAATAAACATAACTTAAAGAAGAATCCTTTTATTGTTGTTGCAATTTCTTGAGGGCTGCCAGGATCACATCAAACCCTCCTTCTTCGAGGGAATTCGTCCTCGAATTTATTGACTTAAGAAATCCTCTTCATCCTCTGGGATCAAACATAATTCTTTTGAATCCATGGGGTTCTTCTCTTGGAACTATGGAGATATGTGCCTTGAAAAGGGAATCAGTACCACCATGCAAAAAATAAGCTTTAGTAGTAAAGCAAGCATCTTTAGATAAAAAGATATACTTAAGTTTCCCTGCTAATGATGCTCTCTCCACCTTAATTTCTATGATAAGGACACTCTCAATTTGAACATTTTCCTCACTTGCTTCCCCTTTGTTTTCAACATCAAAAAATATTTTCGTATCTTCAATTTCCTTTGGAGGTACTTCTTCATGAATTTGAAAAGCTGGCCTAGTGAGTAGTGGTGCACTTGGAATGATGTCTACTTGATGCCTCATTCTCATGTCTGGTAAAAAGTTGCAACTTACTTCCTTTGGAGACACATCCCTAAATTCCTCTTGCAATTTAACTTCATTTGATGCACTACATTGTTCCTTTGGAATTTCATCTTCAACCTCCTGCATATTAGAATCAACAGAACTTGGCAAAAGGTTAGGATAAAAACATGTTTCCAAGATGACTTCCTCTGCAACTCTTTCTTCTCTCTCACCCTCTTTTCTTTTCTCAACATTGATTTCACTTTGTTGTTTTTCTTTCTCTTCCACTATCTTCTTTTCTCTCAAATATTCTCTCTGTATGTTTTTCAACTCCTTATTAAACTCTTCACAAATTTTCTCAAAGGCACTGTTGATCTTTTCGTGCTCTTTTTTTCTACGTCGTTCCTTATCCTCCCTCTCCTTTTCTCTATGCCTTCTTTCTTTTTCTTTGCTTGCCTCCTTCTCTCTATCTAACCTGTCTTTTTCTCTTCTTGCTGCCTCCTTTTCTCTGTCTAACCTCTCACAATTTCTTTTCAGCCACATACCAACCTGATATCCTTCCACAACAAATTCATTTCTAGAAGATCTCAACATGTTGCAAAGAATCAAGTTAGAGTAAATAATAAGGATAAATAAGAAAAGACTTCTCTACTTGCCAAATGTTTCACTCTCTCTCGCAAATGCTCTCTTTGAGTTCTTTAGAGGGTCAAATACAAACAAAACAAGCAAGCAACAAACTTGTGACAAAAACAGAATTTGAGAAGTGAGTTTGTCAAAGAAACAAAGGAACGCACAAATGATGAGAACTAAGGAAGGACCGCCTTGAAGTTCATCTTGAAGGAAGGATATTAACGCCACACTCAAGAACGAGATGAGAATGTGAGTGATAAGTCATGAATTTTTGATCGCCACAAGTTGCCTTGATAAGATCAGATTCGGTTCTTTTACCCAAGAATGCAAAGGAAGCTCTCACAATTGGAGAAAACTCAATTTTCATTAATCTTCAAAATCTAAAATTCATTCATTCAAAATGTGCATACATATAGAATAGGGCAGCAACTTTCTTTCTTCCTAGACACAAGATTAAAGCAAATTGAATGCCTAATTGATCCCAATTCAATTGGACATTAACTAGTGGAATAAAGCATCAGTTACACTTCTCCAACAAAGGACTTAATGCAATTAAACCACCTCTTAACTCACACACTAATGCCTAACCTTCATAGCTGCTTCCTATTTAATTTAAAAACACACTAAATAAAACTAAAGTAACTCATACAATTAAACCAAAATTACAACAAAATTCGTCCACAAATTCGTCTTGCACTTTCAGCCCATTTTGCACCATGATAGAAGCCAAATTTGGCCAAGTAGCTTGAAATAGAATTTGTAGGAAATTTTGTTAGCTTTCCAACGCATCAAAGAACACATCAATCAGACTTTTGGACCTCAAGATATCACTAAAACAATCCAGATGGGTCATTTCCAAAGAATTTCAATAAAGCCCAATTTGTTTTTAAGAGTGATCATCCTAGGATCACATCATACCCTCCCTCTTCAAGGTAATTCGACCTCGAATTTCTAGTTCCAAAATACCTCCAGGGTCAAAAATAAATCTAAAGAACTCACCATATGCATCTTCCATGTTAAAAAAATTTGCAAGTTCATTAGAAGGATTAGCTTTCTCCTCTTTTCCTTTGGATTCCAAAGCAAAATTATTTTTCCCAAGCTCACAAAGGGTAGCCACTTCTTGAGGACATTCTTATTTATCCCCTTTCTTCTCCTCATGATCCAAGGAAGTGATTTTAGGGAATGATTTAGAATTCAAAGAATCCCAACATTTGAATCCACAAACCAACTTAGAGGATGGTATTAGAGTAGTAATTTGCCATGACTTCTCCAGTGCATTTGAGGACTTTGAAAATTCATCTTCAACCTGTTTAGCAATAAAATCAAAACAATTTGGCAAAAGGTTAGAATTAAAACATGTTTCCATGATGACTTCCTCCACCACTCTATCTTTTGTCTTTCCCTCTTCTACAATACTCTCCTTTTCATTCACCTCATTTTCAACTCTTCTCTCAACTTCAATCTCACTCTCTTTTTTTCTACCTTTTTCCTTATCCTTCTTCTCCTTTTCTCTACAGCTTCTTTCTTTTTCTCTACTTGTCTCCTTTTCATTAGCTACCCTCTCATGCATTTTTCTTAGCCACATACCAACTTGATATTTCTCAACAATAAATTCATTTTTATAGTGCCAATCTCTAGAACCAAATCTCAATATGTTGCAAAGAATGAAAAAAGATCACACGATAGATAAGAAGAGATGAACAAGAAAAGAAGATCAATTCAACCCAAACCTATGCTTTGATACCACTTGATGACAACCACTTTGATGTGGGTAGTTTTTTTGATAAATTCGATCTTCGGTTGAAATTATATTCAGGACAGAATTGTTTTTTAAATAAAATAAAAAGAAATGGATAAAGATGAGGGATGGAAGCACCACAATTCCCTAAGAAATTGATAAGCAAATCGAAGAACGCCACAAGAAGGTTACTTCTTGATAAGTTCAATTTTTGGCTCAATCCAGAACCCAAGAGTGCATGACTCTCAAAATGTGATAAACACAAGTTTTTCTCAAAGCAAAATTCTGATTTCATTCATAAAATTCGTATTACATATATAGGACAGCAAAATCAGCTTCTCTCTCTCTTTCTAGACACATTAGTAATGTCAATTGAATGCCTACTTGATCATATTAATGGCTACACTTCAATTGTCCATTAACTAGTGTATTAAAGTGTCAGTTACACTTCCTAACAACTCCTAAATAGAGCATTTCAATAGCCATCAGCTGCTGTCCTTTTTTTGTTAATTAATTTAAATAAAACTAATTCAGCTAACTTAAATTAAACTACAAAATAAAAACGAAAATAAGAAGTTCAATTGGGCCAATATGCAAAACCCAAGTAATGCAGCCCAATAGACTTATTACAATCTTTATTCAAAGCAAATAAACATAACTTAAAGAAGAATCCTTTTATTGTTGTTGCAATTTCTTGAGAGCTGCCAGGATCACATCAGGAAGAGTTACCATTTTCGCTGCCAGATCAGAAGTCTTATGCGACCTCAGACTCTTCTTCCCTCTGCTCTGTCGTCTGGAGCGCAGGGGACACAGTGGCCGGTGGTCTCTCCGATTTTAGGAGTGAAATTGAAGGGTTTAAGGTCAGAAAGTACAATAACTTTTGGTTGTAGAGCAGAGTTGCACAAGCTACAATCCGCCTATATCTGCAGAGATGGAGACAGGGCTTCAGGGTATTTCACGAAAGGGAAAAGAAGCTAGCGAGGAGGTCTCCTGCGTCCCTAAAATATGTTACTGCAGAAGGAGAGGGAGGCTATTAGTGGAGGTCAACAAGATCCCTTAAACCAACAGACAAATACTCCTGAGCAGGGGACTGTTGGTGTGGCGGCAGGGTCTTCAAGGGGGACCTATGCTTCCTTCACAGAGCGCAGGTGGGTTACGCCTGAATCTATGGTTCATGAAGTGGGTGGAGAAAATGAGGGGTGAACGGGGATAAATGAAGATGGATTGGGACAGGCTACTCTTCTAGGCCGCTTGGAATGCGAGGCCCGTGATGGTCAAAAAATAGAAGGACGCGTTGGCTGGGTAGATAGGGGTCGGCCACAACATGGGCTCGCGCAAATGGACCCGTAGGAGACTGATAATTACAAATTGGTTCACTTAACATCAGTTGGGCCAATCCTAGACTTAGTGGACTTTCCCAATTTAGTCCATGTTTCTCCTAATCCTGGGCTTAATTGTCACTCACATTCTCTCTCTCTAAGGCCCCAGTGGCTCCATCAGAGAACAACTTTGTCACTTAGCTCTCCAAGTGACCCTCATGTGGGAGCTGGCACCCAAGTTTTAACGGAGCATGGTAGGAAGAAGGGAGCTGCAATGAAACAGGGGAAGATGAAAAGAAGAAAAAGGGCTACTAAGGGATCATATAGGGGATGAAAGATCCATACCATGGGCGATGTGTTCTCTGTCTCTACTAGAGTTCTTAAACTTGCTGGGGGTGAAGTGGGGAGAAAGATGAAAAGGAGGGATGGATCTTTGGCCTCTGGGCATGGTTGATTCTCTCGTTTAAAGGGGTATAGCGGACTCAAACCATTTGCTGAGAGCTAGTGACAATTTTGGTGATGGCGCTCCAGATGGGGTCTTGGCCGCGGCTACGATGGAGGGACCTACTAACACGACGCATACTACTCCCTCAACAATAGCTATTCAACCGGAGGGGCTTAATCTTTTTGTGGATTTTGGTCAGGCTTTGGGCTGTCCAATTACGGTATCTAATAATAACTTTCAGTCTGAGGATCAAGAGGTGGTTTTGGAGACATACGAAACTCCTTCTACAGCAAGGAAGGTGGCAGAAGGAACTAAATTTTTTGACATGGGAATGACTATGGGTATGGCTGTTAGGGAGAAAACTTCGGTGCAGAGGCTCATGGGTTTGGAGCAGCGGGACAATTTGGGTGGGAATTTGAGGGAGCGCGACATAGTTGATCAATGATAGTGTGCTCAATGAATATTAGAGTCTTGGGCACTCAGCCGAAAAAGAACAAGATTCAAAACTTAGCGCGGGAACATAACTTGGATTTATTGCGATTCAGGAGACAAAGATGGAGACAATCACGGACGGCCTGTGTCATCATCACTGGGGAAATCACTTGTGCAACTGGCATTTCTCTCCGGCTGTTGGCAACAGTGGAGGTATTCTCTCTATTTGGGATAATGCGCTTGGTAATCTCGTTTTTTGTAACATGTCAACTTTTATGAAAATTATTTTACAGTTCCAACTGCTTAAAAATAAATCATAGATATTGATCACCTCAATGGTTTGTTAAAAGTACAAAGAACTACAAAGATTTATTTTAAACAATTTACTATTTTAGTAATTAATTCAGACTAAGAAACAGTGTAGATGTATACTGTTTTTAATATGAATTAATCTTGAAAAATTTGAAAAATTATTGTTTGATTAAATAAAATTATTTTATTGAATGAAAAATAATTTTAGGACTTAATAGATATTTTTAAGTCACAGTTTGGATTTTCGACGTTTAGTTATTTGTTAAATTGTCTGTTTTATGTCATATTTAATATGACTTTTATTTTTAATGATTTTGTCTCGATAATTTTATTGTTTGAATAATATTTAGATGACAAGAGAAATTGAAATTAGTGATCCTCACTAATTTACAGTTTTTATTGCGCTGCGACAATTCTTTTGAATTTTGCCGTAACTAGGCTATTAGGTGAGTTTCTAACTGAAACATGCCCAAACGTGATCCAAACTTTATAAAATTTGAGATCCTAGCATTTTCCATTATTCAGGATTTATTGAAAATTTTTCTGGAATTTTTGGGCATCAGAAAAATATAGGGTGTTTTCTACGCCCAGAACTGCATTATGGTAGCGTTTTAGCTCGTAAATCGAGAAAACGACATTCATAGAAATATTTATAATATTTTTAGGGACATTTTGGTTGATTAATAATTTTTGATTATATAGAAATTTATTAGATTTATTTTGGGGTTTTTGTAATAAACGCGTAACGCCGCACACCCGATTGATCGATAATGCGACAAAACTGACCAAGGGAGATGTATGACCACGGGAGATGTATGGCAGCTGCCCATGTGTTAAGGGGGCCTGAACATGTTGCTTTAGAAGCTTCCATGCCAAGTGTTAGTGTTTGTGTAGAAGTTATGTAAATGGTAGGTAGTTTGTTTAGGATTAATTAGTTAGATTCCAACTAAATGAAACAATTTTATTCCCTTCCTTGTCCCTTGAAATCTCTATAAATAGAATACCAGCCTTCACATTTTTTTCATTGTTGCTTTGGTGGAAGAAAAACTAGAGAGAAGTTAGAGAGAGAAAGTGTGAGAAATCTTGAAAAAACTTAGTGTTTTTGAGTGCAATCTTCCTCCTTTGTTCTTAATCCTTATTCCATCACTCCTAAATTTCTTGGTGAGTTCCATCGTCCTTCTCTCATCTCTCTTCAGTTCCAAGATTAGGGTTTTGAAGGTTTTAGGGGTTGTTTTTGGGTAAAAGTGTTTGTTTTGGCTAGAAATGCATGATTAGTCTTATAAACCCTTGTTTTCTTCCATGATTAAGCTTGTTCTTGATTTTAAAGATTTGGAAACCCTAACTTTTTGTCTTGGCCGAAACTAGGGGCTGCTGGATGCCTTGGTTTTGTTTGATTTTTGTTGATTTAGAGTTGATTCTTGAAGGGTTATAAGTGGTATGTTTGGAAACTAGTCATATATGCATGTTTTACAAAGTTTTGGAAAAATAAATTTGGTTGTTTAGGTGGCTGGAAACAGTGGCTTAAAGGGATGATTTTGTGCATGTTCTAAATTGTTTTCAAGTGTGTTTAAGCATTTAAACATGTTGGATTATGGTAAAAGAATTTATGTTATCAAAGTTTATAAGATTTTGATGTTAAAAGTTGAAATTTTGAGTTGTATTTTAGGGCACAAAACCGTGACCCCTTGGTTTGTTTTAAACATTGTTCAACTTGTTTTATGCTTCTAAAAATGTTGTAAAAGTTGATTTAGGTTTTGGTTTAGCAAAACATATCAAAGAAGTTTGATTTTGGGAAAAGATTTGGGTTATGTTTCAATGATTGTTTTGAACTTGTAATGAAATTGTTTCTAAAATTTGGAGACATGTTTTAATGTTTTAAAAACATGGTTCGAAGTTGGGAAAACACTATTCAAATTGGTAAAACACTATTTCAATTGGTAAATTTTGGGTTAGGTATTTTTCTAAGTGTGTAGTGTTTGAAAAAGTTTCAAAACTTGCATAACCTAGACTTGATTCATGACATATGACTAGGTGTGATTCAAATGGGGTTAAGTGAGTAATTCTTAGGCCTTTTAGAGACCCAAACCGTGGCTGTCCTAAGGTGTTAGGACTTGTATTTTCGGGTTCTAATTGTATTAAGTTTATGTTGTTAAGGTTCGTGCTTAATGTTCGCGCGAGGTTCTACTTAACGATAGTTTGGAATTACCTTGCTTAGATTGTTAAAGCGCCCAAGGTAAGGGAAATTCTTATATAATGAGTTTGGGCTTTTTGCCTTGTGTGTTGTTTGGGTTGATTGTTTGACTAATTGTATAGTAGTACTTGTAGTATTACTATGTGTTGTCTAGAATGCTGTAGCATGTTGTAGCATACTGAATTGTTATATGCTGTCTGAAATGCTGTAGCATGTTCTTGGCCCTGCGTGGCATTAGTAATTTGTATTGTTTGCCTTAAATCATGTTTGATTTAATTGGAACTTGGAATTGATTTGGAATATGAAAAATATTGTTGATGATAATGGATTAATTAATAATGCGTTGATCGACTGCTATTGGTTTGACGACTTACAACGGTAAGTCTGATGCGATTCCATGAGCCGAGAAATGTTTTTGAGGTAAACTAAAGGTATCTTCCAAAATAAGTCGGCATACAAACACGCTTTATGGATCAGAGTTATGATTTCTTAAGTAAATTGTTAAGGGCATTTTGACTTAAAAGTAAGCGTGAGGGTTTTAGTATAACTAGCAAAAGCTTGCAAAGAATTTTCAATGAATCAATAGTGGGAAAAAGAACTTGAGTAAAAAAATATGATTTGCGAAAACAGTTGAGCTAAATGATGCATCTGGACAATTCTGGCTAGGAAAGACTTGGTTACTAAGAGTGTTCGCACCGCCTCTCTTTCTTGGAAATTTTCCCGAATGCATTATTTAGCACATCTAGGGTTTCAACGACCTAGAGCTAAAAAGTATTTTCAGATACAATAGTGCATAAAAGAGAGACCAGAACTGAGAAAGAGATTTCAAAAATTTTAACGACCCAGATTTCAAAAGAATAAAATGTTAGGAACCTAGGGTTCCTATTGAGCATATGGGCCATGTGTCCTATGCTTGGACTTGACGTCCTACTTGCGTGCGCATTTTCTTAATCAAGGATTGGACCTATTGTTTCGTATGGTGTGCCTAGTATGTCAACCTAAAAATTGAGCTTAGTGTTCCGCATTACGTGCCTAGAGTTTTAATTTAAGATTGAGACTAGCGTTCCGCAATTGAACACCTGGACCCTGTGTCTTATGTTTGAACTCTGAGTAATCTGAGATTTGAAATTCACTAAATTGAGTGAGTTAAGATATCGTCGTTCCGCATTGATTAATGAAAACATATCAAGGATGCTCCTTACAGTGAGCGAGCCATAGTAAAGAGTTCGTTTGGATGCATATTAACCATGGAGCATCGACACTCGGAGTATTTGATTGTCTTAAGGACTTCAAAAGGACGAGTTATCACTTCATTTCCAGTCTGGCAGCAAAGCCTAATGCATGGCTATACCCTTGGTATGGGAATTTGATTCGGACGTTGGGAAATAAAGTTCTTTGTCATTGCTGACCTTGTTTAAGGCTGCAGGTGTATACACAAACTCGTTCATAATGCATTGGTATGCATGGCTAACCACATTTATGACGCGTGATGGATCGTTGATGAATTTGTTATGTGATGATTATATTGTTGATCTGTTGTTTGAGTTGTCTTCTCACATGCAATACTTGATATACCATGATGATGCATGCGGTCTATTAAATATGTATATGTATATAAAGGCATGTTGTTGTATTATATATATATATATATATATATATATATATATATATATATATATATATATATATATATATATATAAGAGATTTCAAAAATTTTAACGACCCAGATTTCTAAAGAATAAAATGTTAGGAACCTAGGGTTCCTATTGAGCATATGGGCCATATGTCCTATACTTGGACTTGACGTCCTACTTGCGTGCACATTTTCTTAATCAAGGATTGGACCTATTGTTTCGTATGGCGTGCCTAGTATGTCAACCTAAAATTTGAGCTTAGTGTTCCGCATTACGTGCCTAGAGTTTTGATCTAAGATTGAGACTAGCGTTCCGCAATTGAACACCTGGACCCTGTGTCCTATGTTTGAACTCTGAGTAATCTGAGATTTGAAATTCACTAAATTGAGTGAGTTAAGATATCGTCGTTCCGCATTGATTAATGAAAACATATCAAGGATGCTCCTTACAGTGAGCGAGCCATAGTAAAGAATTCGTTTGGATGCATATTAACCATGGAGCATCGACACTCGGAGTATTTGATTGTCTTAAGGACTTCAAAAGGACGAGTTATCACTTCATTTCCAGTCTGGCAACAAAGCCTAATGCATGGCTATACCCTTGGTATGGGAATTTGATTCGGATGTTGGGAAATAAAGTTCTTTGTCATTGCTGACCTTGTTTAAGGCTGCAGGTGTATACACAAACTCGTTCATAATGCATTGGCATGCATGGCTAACCACATTTATGACGCGTGATGGATCGTTGATGAATTTGTTATGTGATGATTATATTGTTGATCTATTGTTTGAGTTGTCTGCTCACATGTAATACTTGATATACCATGATGATGCATGCGGTCTATTAAATATGTATATGTATATAAAGGCATGTTGTTGTATTATATATATATATATATATATATATATATATATATATATTGTTTGCATGCGACATAGCCTATGATAAACTCGTGGACAAAGAATTTACCCTTGCACTGTTATTGGATTGGGCATTCTTATGAATGTCACTTCCAGATGGAGTTCGATAGCTGCAGCAGTTTTGCCTTTTTAGGGGCGTTGAAGAATGAGCCAGTGGAGGAAGATTCCTCTGAGTGCTTCGTGTTTTGATCTTACTGAACTGTTTCTCAGTAAGAGTTATAGTTGTTGGCCAGCTTGGCTTAGGGTTTTGTTTCGATTATTTGCGTAATTACGTATTGCCTTGAAATTACACTCTTCGAAAAACTCGCCTCAGTGCGAAATGATAATGTTATGTCTTATGTGATCTGAAGCATTAATTGTGATGTGATATACTCTGATATCTGTAAAAGACTGATTTGGCATCATTTAGAAAATTGCAGTACTCTTTATGTCTAAATTTTGAAAAGGGTTTCAAGGAAAGAAAAAAATAAAATTACTCCTATTTTCCACTATGAAATACAGAAGAGTACTTTTTACTGAAAGCATATAAGCATTAAATGTTTTTCAGCATTAGATTAGGTTGCACAGTAGCGCTCCGGAAACGAGGTGTTACAATAGTGGTATCAGAGCAGTTCGGTTCTAACTGGACCGCTTTGTTTAAGCTGGCCTAGATTGTCAAGAATTGTCGGGTATAAGTTTGTTATGCCTGGGATATGTGCATTCTGTTTGTGATTGTCGGCAATGTTTCTTAGTTAAAACAGGTGTGACATTGTGTGAAATTGTGTGCGATCATCTCAGATGATTGACCTTGTTATGGGGTTCTGATTAGTTTACCTTATAGAAATTCAATGCCTTCGAGACGAACGAATATTTTTACTAGAGCTAGGAATTCTGAGATGAATCACGTAATCCGAGTGATAGCTGGGATAGCGACTGCTGTTACCCAACAGATCACCGCAGAGAATCAACACGAGTTGCTAAGGCAACAAGGGGAGGAGCGAGCTGTTGGGGGGCCAGTTAGGACAGATTATCAGAGCAAATGACAAAGAGGAAGACAACAACAAGGAGCACCTTATTTCCATCCTCAGGAGAATGGCCGCAATCAAGATCACCCTGTGGTGCAGGCTATTGGAAATAGCCATGAAAAGGAATTGTGTTGCTACAACTGTGGGAGTAATGAGCATTTAGCTGACAAATGCCTAAAGGAGAAGGTGTGCTACAATTTCAAGAAGTCAGGGCACTATGCAAAGGTCTGTTTAATGCCAAAGGTAAGACCAACTGCAAATGAAGTGAAGATTGCACGCCCAACTGCTGGAAATACTCAAAAGAGGGAAATGTATTGTTTCAAGTGTGGGAATAAAGAACATTTGGCTGATCAATGCCTATCAAAGGACCGACTGTGCTTCAATTGAATGGAACCGGGACATCTGTCCAAAGACTGCAGGATACCACGAGCTAAACCGACTGCCAACAATGTGGGAATTACAAGACCAACTGCTAAGGGACGTGTCTACACATTAAGCATAGCGAAGAGCTCATCATTTGAAGACTCCAAGGAAACGCAACACAAAGGAGTTATGAGTGGACCAGGATTTACAAGAGAGAATATCCGTAGGAGATGCTATAATTATCATATTATGTATTATAGTGTGTGCGTGATTCAAAATATATACCACATATGTTTTATGAATCTGTGACATATTCTACTATTATATAAGATTCGAAAAATCCAGATTTACAAAATACTTTTGGTATTACAATATATGTTATTGTGATTATTTGTATAATTAATTGTATGATTATTTTGTGAGTGTATTATTATACGCGAATATTTTTAGAGCGCGTTGAATTAAATTTCTCTTGATAATTTATTTTACGTGATTTGTCGCCAATCGAGCAACCGATTGCGCGACTACCCTGACACAGCGAATTAGTGCGATGTAGAGACCGTGAGGGCTAAGTCAAGAGAGCATTTTGGAGTAGGTGAGAGTTAGTGGAGGGAGTATAGTGCATGATGGTTATTGGTTACACATTTTTGCAAAATCCTATTCCACCTTGTCTTTGTCCTTAGACACATAGACGACTTAGTAGAAATTTTGGGTGGGGGTCACTTTTCCCTTCCTTTCTTTCACCGGTTCCTTCTCAATAATAGAGGGGAGAATAAGTTTCCTTTAGTGTTTTGGTGTTGGTGGGGAGAACTTTAGCATCCTTCCTTTTTAGTCCCTTGTGAGCCCTGAACTATTTTGCTACAAAACCTCCATTTTTCCTTCATCCTTCTCCTTACTTGTGCTCAACCGTGTGGTGGTGAGAGTGTTAGAGCTTAATCTTTCTTCCATTTCCTTCTTGAAAAAACTGTGAGCTTTAGGATGATTTTTGGGATAGATCCTCTTTAATTTCTGAATGTAATGATGGTGTTGGTGATATTGTTCTTGTTGGTGATTTTGAAAGCTGTCCTTTACCCTTGATGTCTTATAACCATGGGCCTTAGAAGTATCTGTGGATGAGTATCTCAAAGTATTTAAGCTTTTGATTTTTTGTTGTTTTAAATTATTTTGTTGACATATTTGAAAAACTTTTCTTTTCTTTTGATGTATGAAAACCGTGAGTTATATCATGACTTTTTTAGTTGATCTTATGTTGAAAAATGTTTTTGATCTTGTTTTGCTTGGAAAATCAAATTTCATGAAAGTAGTGTTGAAACAAATTTTGAAAGATTGATGTTAAATTGGAAGCTTGAACCCGTGACCACATTTATATGTGTGAGGTTGGATTTCAAGTTTTTCCAACTTAAACCTTTAATGATTTGGTGTCCATTGGGATTTAGGAATTTTAGATAAGGGTTTTAGTATTAAGCTTTTGTTAAAGAACTTATGTGTGAGTTAGAATGATTTTGAGAAATGGATTTGAGTGTATGTGTGCAAGCCGTGAGGCTCTTTGAGAAAAAGTAAAAAGATTTCAAGTTCTAATAATAGGTTCTTAGTGATTTTGTTGTTGATGTTTAAAAGCTTTTAGAGAAAGTGTTAATTTTGTTCCAAGTGTATTTTGATGACTTTAAGTTTGATTTAAGTTTCAGTTTTGATTAAGTATGTCTTGATAATTTTAAGGCAATGAAAAACCTAATCTCAAAGGAACCATAGTGCTCTTGAGAATGGTTGAGTCTTGAAGAGATCAAATGGGTTTTAAGAAAACTAATTCTTGTTTGGTGTTATTTTTAGAAGTTAGATGTTTTTAAAAGAAAAGAGATTTGATGTTGGTTTTTGTGTTAGGACCATGGTTGTGTGGGTGTTTTGTGCGGGTGATGCTTGGTTGGTGTTTAGCGTGTGGCCGTGGCTCAGGAGCTATCGTGACCGTGTTCGTGATCGTGGTTGAGTAGAGATATTTAGTTTGGAATAAAGGGTTGTTTGCAAAGACTTCTTCCGCGTGGGAGCTTATCATTGTGTTTTGTGAATGTTGAGTTGATCATGTAGTGTTTTGTTTGTAAGAATATATAAATAAAATGTATGCTTTAGTGTTTGACTACTTTGTGTAGACATATCTTATTGTACTCTTAGAAATCCAATATTTATGATATGCTTTTGGCATTAAGTTATGAATTTTTTTTCAAATTTCTGATGTTGTTTTGCCTTATAAGTGAATTTTCGGGGACGAAATATTTTTTAAGGAGAGTGGTAATGTAACATCCCAACTTTTATAAAAATTATTTTACAGTTTCAACTACTTAAAAATAAATCATAGAGATTGATCACCTCAATGGTTTGTTAAAAGTATGAAGAACTACACAGATTTATTTTAAACAATTTACTGTTTTAGTAATTAATTCAGACTAAGAAACAGTGTAGACGTATACTGTTTTTAATATGAATTAATCTTGAAAAATGTGAAAAATTATTGTTTGATTAAATAAAATTATTTTATTGAATGAAAAATAATTTTAGGACTTAATAGATATTTTTAAGTCACAGTTTGGATTTTCGACGTTTAGTTATTTGTTAAATTGTCTGTTTTATGTCATATTTAATATGACTTTTATTTTTAATGATTTTATCTCGATAATTTTATTGTTTGAATAATATTTAGATGACAAGAGAAATTGAAATTAGTGAACCTCACTAATTTACACTTTTTATTGCGCCACGACAATTCTTTTGAATTTTGCCATAACTAGGCTATTGGGTGAGTTTCTAACTGAAACATGCCCAAACTTGATCCAAATTTTATAAAATTTGAATCCTAGCATATTCCATTATTCAGGATTTATTGGAAATTTTTCTGGAATTTTTGGGCATCAGAAAAATATAGGGTGTTTTCTACGCCCAAAATTGCATTATGGTAGCGTTTTAGCTCGTAAATCGAGAAAACAATATTTATAGAAATACTTCTAATATTTTTAGGGACATTTTAGTTGATTAATAACTTTTGATTATATAGAAATTTATTAGACTTATTTTGGGGTTTTCCATAATAAACGTGTAACGCCGCACACCCGATTGATCGATAATGCGACAAAACTGACCAAGGGAGATGTATGACCAAGGCTGTATGGCAGAAGCACATGTGTTAAGGGAGTCTGACACAAGTGTTAGTGTTTGTGTGGAAGTTATGTAAATGGGAGGTAGTTTGTTTAGGATTAATTAGTTAGATTCCAACTAAATGAAACAATTTTAATCCCTTTCTTGTCCCTTGAAATCTCTATAAATAGAAGATCAGCCTTCACATTTTTTTTCATTGTTGCTTTGGTGGAAGAAAAACTAGAGAGAAGTTAGAGAGAGAAAGTGTGAGAAATCTTGAAAAAACTTAGTGTTTTTGAGTGCAATCTTCCTTCTTTGTTCTTAATCCTTGTTCCATCACTCCTAAATTTCTTAGTGAGTTCCATGATCCTTCTCTCATCTCTCTTCAGTTCCATGATTAGGGTTTTGAAGATTTTAGGAGTTGTTTTTAGGTAAAAGTGTTTGTTTTGGCTAAAAATGCATGATTAGTCTTATAAACCCTTGTTTTCTTCCATGATTAAGCTTCTTGTTCTTGATTTTAAAGATTTGGAAACCCTAACTTTTTGTCTTGTTCGAAACTAGGGGCTGCTGGATGCCTTGTTTTGTTTTGATTTTTGTTGATTTAGAGTTGATTCTTGACGGGTTATAAGTGGTATGTTTGGAAACTAGTCATATATGCATGTTTTCCAAAGTTTTGGAAAAATAAATTTGGTTGTTTAGGGGGCTGGAAACAGTGGTTTAAAGGGATGATTTTGTGCATGTTATAAATTGTTTTCAAGTGTGTTTAAGCATTTAAACATGTTGGATTATGGTAAAAGAATTTATGTTATCAAAGTTTATAAGATTTTGATGTTAAAAGCATGAAATTTTGAGTTGTATTTTAGGGCACAAAACCGTGACCCCTTGGTTTGTTTTAAACATTGTTCAACTTGTTTTATGCTTCTAAAAATGTTGTAAAAGTTGATTTAGGTTTTGGTTTAGCAAAACATTTCAAAGAAGTTTGATTTTGGGAAAAGATTTGGGTTATGTTTCAATGATTGTTTTGAACTTGTAATGAAATTGTTTCTAAAATTTGGAGACATGTTTTAGTGTTTTAAAAAAATGGTTCGAAGTTGGGAAAACACTATTCAAAGTGGTAAAACACTATTTCAATTGGTAAATTTTGGGTTAGGTATTTTTCTAAGTGTGTAGTGTTTGAAAAAGTTTCAAAACTTGCATAACCTAGACTTGATTCATGACATATGACTAGGTGTGATTCAAATGGGGTTAAGTGAGTAATTCTTAGGCCTTTTAGAGATCCAAACCGTGGCTGTCCTAGGGTGTTAGGACTTGTATTTTTGGGTTCTAATTGTATTAAGTTTATGTTGTTAAGGTTCGTGCTTAAGGATCGCGCGAGATTCGACTAGACGATAGTTTGGAATTACCTTGCTTCGATTGTTAAAGCACCCAAGGTAAGGGAAATTCTTATATAATGAGTTTGGGCTTTTCGCCTTGTGTGTTGTTTGGGTTGATTGTTTGATTAATTGTATGGTAGTACTTGTAGTATTACTTTGTGTTGTTTGGAATGCTACAGCATGTTGTAGCATACTGAATTGTTATATGCTGTCTGAAATACTGTAGCATGTTCTTGGCCCTACGTGGCATTAGTAATTTGTATTGTTTGCCTTAAATCATGTTTGATTTAATTGGAACTTGGAATTGATTTGGAATATGAAAAATATTGTTGATGATAATGGATTAATTAATAATGCGTTGATCGACTGCTATTAGTTTGACGACTTACAACGGTAAGTCTGATGCGATTCCATGAGCCGAGAAATATTTTCTAGGTAAACTAAAGGTATCTTCTAAAATAAGTCGGCGTACAAACACACTTTATGGATCAGAGTTATGATTTCTTAAGTAAATTGTTAAGGGCATTTTGACTTAAAAGTAAGCGTGAGGGTTTTTGTATAACTAGCCAAAGCTTGCAAAGAATTTTCAATGAATCATTAGTAGGAAAAAGAACTTGAGTAAAAAATTGTGATTTGCAAAAACGGTGGAGTTAAATGATGCATTTGGACAATTCTGGCTAGGAAAGACTTGGTTATTAAGAGTGTTTACACCGCCTCTCTTTCATGGGAATTTTCCGTAATGCATTATTTAGCACAACTAGGGTTTCAACGACCTAGAGCTAAAAAGTATTTTCAGATACAATAGTGCATATAAGAGAGACCAGAACTGAGAAAGAGGTTTCAAAGATTTCAAAGACCCAGATTTCTAAAGAATAAAATGTAGGGAACCTAGGGTTCCTATTGAGCATATGGGCCATGTGTCCTGTGCTGGGACTTGACGTCCTATTTGTGTGCGCATTTTCTTGATCAAGGATTGGACCTAGTGTTTCGTATGGCGTGCCTAATATCTCAACCTAAAAATTGAGCCCAGTGTTCCGCATTACGTGCCTAGAGTTTTGATCTAAGATTGAGACTAACATTCCGCAATTGAACACCTAGACCCTGTGTCCTATGTTTGAACTATAAGAAATCTGAGATTTAAAATTCACTAAACTGAGTGAGTTGAGGTATCGTCATTCCGCATTGATTAATGAAAACATATCAACACGCTCCTTACGTTGAGCGAGCCATAGTAAAGAATTCGTTTAGATGCATACTAACTATTGAGTATCGACACTCGGAGCATTTGACTGTCTTAAGGACTTCAAAAGGACGAATTGTCACTTCATTGCTAGTCTGGCAGCAAAGCCTAATGCATGGCTATACCCTTGGTAGGGGAATTTGATTCGAACGTTGAGAAATAAAGTTCCTTGTCACTGCTGACCTTGTTTAAGGCTGCAGGTGTATACACAAACTCGTTCATAATGCATTGGCATGCATGGCTAACCACATTTATGACGTGTGATGGATCGTTGATGAATTTGTTATGTGATGATTATATTGTTGATCTATTGTTTGAGTTGTCTGCTCACATTCAATACTTAATATACCATGATGATGCATGCAGTCTATTAAGTATGTATATAAATGCATGTTGTTACATATATATATATATATATATATATATATATATATATATATATATATATATATATATATATGTTTGCTTGCAACATAGCCTATGATAAACTCGTGGACAAAGAATTTACCCTTGCACTGTTGTTGGATTGGGCATTCTTATGAATGTCACTTCCAGATGGAGTTCGATAGCAGCAGCAGTTTCGCCTTTCTAGGGGCGTTGAAGAATGAGCCAGTCGAGGAAGATTCCTTTGGGTGCTTCGTGTTTTGATCTTGCTGAACTGTTTCTCGGTAAGAGTTATAGTTGTTGGCCAGCTTAGCTTAGGGTTTTGTTTCGATTATTTGCGTAATTACGTATTGCCTTATAATTACACTCTTCGAAAAACTCACCTCAATGCGAAATGATAATGTTATGTCTTATGTGATTTGAAGCATTAATTGTGATGTGATATACTCTGATATTTGCAAAAGACTGATTTGGCTTTAGAAAATTGCAGTACTCTTTATGTTCTCAATTTTGAAAAGGGTTTCAAGGAAAGAAAAAAAAATTACTCCTATTTTCCATTGCGGAAACGAGGTGTTACATTTTTCATTTTTCTGGTTTTGGCTTTGTGGCTGTTTGTTTGGAGTGGGAGGCAGCTCGAAAGAGGTGTTTTGTGGTAAATGTGTACACTAGGTGCAACCTAGCTGACAAAAGGCGCTTGTGGGAGGAGTTGGTGATGTCAAGAAGGGGGTTTGGCGGTGACTTATGGCGTGTGCTGGGGGATTTTAATTCTGTTTGCTCCCTAAATGAGAGGAGACGGGTGGGTTATAACACCATACATTCAAAATACTTTGAAAGTAAGATAATTAATCATTAGGTACAGTCATCCTAAGAGAATTTAAACTCAAAATATAAATCAAGTTTAAATAGTACAAGGTCTTAACCAAATTTACATAGCCCTTCAAGGATCTAATGCAAACCAAAAGTATTTTTGTACCAAATTCTTAAAGTGTTACATAACCAAAACTACAAAACATAGTCTTAAACTCCGGCCTCATGGCCTCTTCCGTCTTTCTCTTTAACCTGCACATCTGAAATAAATAAATAAATAAAGGACGAGATGAGATAAAAATTTTAGTGAGCTCTCCCCTCGACTCCTCACCATCGCTCCGCTTATTATACAATTCACAATAAGAATAGATAACATATAACTATGCATTGCATCTTCTTAATTATAAATATTAAATCTTTCTTCTTTGCTTTGTGTTATTGGGTTGTGTCATTGGCTTTGGTACCTAGACCCCAATTACACGCTTTCGGTTTGGTGGTTAGACGTCTTAACCATCCAAGTGGCGTCCCACGAGGCTAACCAAACCGATCTACCCCTATAAATAAAGGAGTCTTGCCATGGACTTCTTAGTGATTTTTGTTCACATCTTTCATTCTTTAATGCATGATTACAATGCAACATAGCTTACTAGAGCATATATATATATATGTATATACAACCCTCTTAATCATTTGACTATTCAAAAGAATGTATAATCAATTATATGAATGAACTTAACTATGAGTTTGAAACAATAGTGTATTCAAATCATACTTTATGACAATTCTTACAATCAAGACATAACAAGATCATACAAATCATCAATCATCACTTGAACTTAGCCATTCATAGACTCAACTCAACCCTTTGAAGCTCCATGGAACTATCAAAGAGGCAAACATAACATAAACATACATTTTTGGGGGTTGTGGGCAGCCATCCAACCTCTTGTAGACAAACCCACTACATAATCATAACATTAGTCATAAAGAAAAGCTTTAAATCAAAGGGGTTTACAAACCCTAATGTTGAACCCTCTGGGGTTCAAAGACTTCTTTGAGACATTCCTAATGTGGGACATATGGGTGCCCATCACCTAAGAGAAGGAAGAACTCACTAACTAGACCAAGGATTCGAGCTCCAAAGGCTAAGTTACAGCTTCTTCTTCTACTCTTTAGGGTTCAAGCCAATCTTCAAGAATACCCAAAATCACTTCCTCACAACTTTGATTCAAGCTTAGATTTAATGAAATCTAGCATGAATCATGGGTTTCCCTTTGGATTTGAGAAACCCTTAGTGTTTCTCTCTTTCTCTCCTCTCAAGATCGCCCCTCTTTTTTTTTCTGTCCAAAATCGCGTTGTTATGAGCTTCATGCGGTTTCTCGCTTTTAGCGACTATGAATTGATTCATAGCATATAGGTGAATCGATTCACACAGGAAAAAAGTTCCTGAATCAAGTTTTAAGTGGATGAATCGATTCACACTTCGAGTCCTAGAGAATTTGATTTTATGAATCGATTCACAGGGTGTGTGAATCGAATCACACCTGTTGAAATTCGATTCCTGTGGGTATTTATCTAAATCGATTCACAGGCTTGTGAATTCGATTCACACTATGCAAAACTCAAAGAAACTTGATTCTAACATTCAAACTTGAGTCGTACTCATATCCCTTACCAATCTCATCTCTTATTCCATCATTAACATCACTTTTAAGCTAATTCAACTCATCTAATCACTTAGGATCATCAAGACACAATATCCTCATTTTTTTCAATTATGAAAATCAACATGAAATTACTTGAAATTCACCATTTACTATAATTCTAAACTAACAATTGAGGGATTTGGGGTGTAACACTACTACCCACCTTTTTAAAAATTTTGTCCTCAAAAATTAGATAAAATTACATACCTATTGAAAAAGATAAGGATATTGATCTTGCATTTCCTCTTCGAGTCCCCAAGTGGCTTCTTCAGGAGCGGATCTTTCCCAGATAACCTTAACCAAAGGGATAGCCTTATTCCTGAGCGTCTTGAAATCACGGTCCACTATCTGGGCCGGCTCGGGTTTATACGTCAAATCTAATTTAAGTTGCACAGACTCATGATCCAAGGAATGAAATGGATCTAGAATGTACTTCTTAAGCTGAGACACGTGAAAGACATTGTGAAGATCGGACAAGGACGGAGGTAAAGCAAGTTGGGAAGCCACAGAACCGATTCGACTGAGGATTTGAAAATGTCCTATGTACCGAGGAGTTAGCTTCTTGGCTCTAAGAGCTCTACCGACACCTATAGTGGGAGTAACTCTCAGGAACACATGTTCTCCTTCCTCAAATTCAAGGGGTTTACGCTTATGATCTGCGTAGCTCTTCTGCCTACTCTGGGCAGCCTTTATCTTCTCCCTAATCATATGAATCTTATCCGTAGTTTCTTGAACAAGGTCAAGACCTAGAAACCTCTTCTCTCCTACTTCAAGCCAACATAGGGGAGTCCTACACTTCATGACCGTAGAGAGCCTCGCATGATGCCATACCTATGCCACAGTTGATAGTCATGTTGTATGAAAACTCAATCGCTGACAAATACTTATCCCAACTTCCGCCATCCTCTAAAACACAAGCTTTAAGCATATCCTCTAGGGTTTGTATAGTTCTTTCCGACCGACCATCCGTCTGAGGATGATAAGCCGTATTCACGCCAATCTAGTCCCTAAGGCTTGCTGGAGTGCCTTCCAAAACCGGGAGGTAAACTTAGGATCCCTATCAGAGATAATGTTGGTTGGAATTCCGTGAAGCCTAACAATCTCCCTGATATAGAGCTCAGCTAACCTAGCGGTTTTGTAAGTGAACTTAATGGGAAGGAAATGGCGCACTTTATCAATCTATCCACTATGACCCAAACATAGTCATAACCTCGACTGAATGCGAGGTAAACCTCCCACAAAGTCCATCGCTATACCTTCCCACTTCCATTCCGAATTTCTAGGGGAGAGGTCCCAAGGCTTTTGGTGTTCTATCTTGGTCCAAAGAGACCAAACATTGGACTACAAACTCGCCACATCATTTCTTATACCGCCACCAAGACTGTCGCAGATCGTGGTACATCTTAGTAGAACCAGGATGCACCGAAAATCCACTTTTATGGGCTTCACCCAAAAGCTGTTTCTTGATGGAATCATCCTTAGGTACACAAATTCTTTGATGGAACAACAAAGTGCCATTCTCGGCTTCAGAGAAACCAGGGCGGTGTCTGCTAGACTGTAACTCCTCGTCTAAAGTCTGGGATAGTCTAATCTGGCTCCTAAAATCACAAGAAATGATGTGAACCTAGGATGACCACCCTTGATAAAAGAAGAATAAAATTAGTCTTTATTGAAATTCTTTAGAAATGACCTATCTGACTTGTTTTAGCGATATCTTGAGTTCCAGAAGTCCGATTGATGTGTTCTTTGATGCGTTGGAAAGCTAACAAAATTTCCTAGAAATTCTATTTCACATATCTTGAGCAAATTCGGCTTCTATCATGGTGGAAAATGGGCTGGAAGTTGAAGTCGAATTCCTAGACGAAAATACTTTGGTTTTTTATGTTGTTTGGGCTGCACTATTTTGGTATTTGGGCCAGGTCCAACTAGAATAAGGGGCTGCACGTTTTTTAGGCTGAAAAGGAGAGTAACATTGGCTTGCATGCCTAGTTATGGTGCTATTTATTACTATTATAAGTCATTAAGTTTTGGTGCTTTTTATTTAGTCATTAAGTTATTACTATTATTAGGAGTTATGTCACTTAATTGTGACCTTTGGTTTTGTATCTTTCAACTAGCAGCCTAAGGGCTATATATGTATGCATCTATCAAGGAATGAAATTTAACTTGGATGTTCAATTTTGGTGTAAACCATTTGTGAGAGAAAATTGTTTCTCTTGGGTTCTTCATTGAGCCAACCTTGGTCTTATCAAGAAATCAGATTTCTTGTGGCGATCATTCATTTTGGCTTATCAATTTCTCTTGAAATTATGGCGCCCTCCATCTCTATTCTTATCCATTTTTATGTTTGTTTCTCCTTTGTTCTTATTCTTACAAATTGTGAGACTGGATTTTTATGTTATAATTCAACCTAAGATCGCTTAAAAGGCTACTATGGAGGTTGGTAGTCATCAGTTATTGATGAAGACCTGAAGTGCAAGGATGAAGAATCATTACATGGCATAAGTGAATCTATAATAAGGGAGTGACAAGAAAACAAAGTAGGGGCTGTACACTATTTGGCCCAAACTTATCTAGCTTATTTTTATTTTAAATAAAGTCGTAATAAGCTCATGGGCTGCATGTTGCATTTTGCACTAAAGGCCCAAAGACACTTGTTTGAATTTTTGGATTTTAGTTGTTTGGTTTGAGTGTTTGTTTGCTATAATCTTTTTTGGATAAGAGTAGTAAACAAATCAGCAGTATTTTTGTGTGTGAATAAATAGCACAACATTAAGGGTTCTTGGTGGTTACAAAAGCTAAGGAAGAAAGGCATTGAATTGGAAGACATGTGGGACCAAACTCTTCATTGTTGACTTCAATGCATCAAGCCTTGTGAAGGAATCTTCCTAACAGCTATATTGAGAGCTTAATTGGCTAATATAGTGTGGAGAAGGTGTTGGACAGCTCCCTAAAGACAAATGAATGCACCAGACAAAGAAACAAATGCATTGAGTGCATTGTCTAGCTTTTATTGCTTGTCAGTTACAAATTGAAGAAGACAATGAAGCTAGCATTTAAAAAGTTGTCTAATGAATAATATAGCTGCTGCAATAATGCTCCAATTATTGTACACTTGAAGGCTAGTTGGTTACACATTGAATTAGGCATTAAACTAGCAATTAGTAAGCTTTTTAGGAATAGAGAAAGCTGATACCTTTACCTTGTAATCTCTATATAATGGCAAGTTTCTAATGAGAAGGATCAGAATTTTGGATGAAAAAGCTTGTGTTTATCACAATTGAGAGACTTATGTTCTCTTGGGTTCTGGATTGAGCCATTTTTGAACTTATCAAGAAGCAAACCTTCTTGTGACGTTCTTCACTCTGCTTATCAATTCCTTAGGGAATTGTGGCGCATCCATCCCTCATCTTTATCCATTTCTTTTTATTTTATTTGATAACAATTCTGTTTTAGAACAGCTTGTGCTATAATTTAGTTCGTCCATTTTCGCTTATTTAACTTCTGAATTTGTGAAAATGTTAAACTACAAAGTTGTTCATGACATCTTGAACTTCAATTTTGAGTCAAGAATCAATTAATTTGAATGCGAATTGAGTGAGAAATCGATGTTTGTATCTGACTGAATTTCTGGGCCTGAAACAACACATTAAATCTATTTGATTCTGCTTGTTTATTCTTGTCATGGCAATAAAAATGCATTGATAACTGAGTTTGGATTTCAACCAAAGATCGAATTTAACAAAATGACTACCCACATCAAAGTGGTTGTCATCATTTGGCATCAAAGCTATGGTTGAGGTTGAAATTCTACTTGCATTCATTTATTTATTTCAATTTCTGTTCACTTCTTCTTCTTCTTTCAATTCTGTCCAGTTTGGCATTTCTTTGAATTCGTGAGTTTGTCTAACTTATTTCTTCTTTTCTTGTCCAGAAAATACAACAAAAGGTTTCATTTTTGAAGGCTGCACAAGAAAGGAATTAAAAAAAAAAAAAGGAATCAATTACTGTCTAGTTTTGCAAAAAAAAAAAGATAGCCAATTTTTTCCCCTTATAAAAAAAATTCAAAAAAAAGGAGAAAGTGCAGACCCTTTCTTATTTTCTTGGACAAGTCCATTATGTGCTTCTCTTATCTTCATAGACAAACTCATATTTCTTCAATTCTGTTCTTATTTGCTTTTCTGCTTGCGAGATTGATTGTTTTCTTGTGTTGTTTATTTTTGACTCTCTAAAGAACTCAAAGAGAGCATATTAGTGGTAAAAGGCAAGAGAGTAACACTAGAGAAAAAGCCAACAATTGAGCGAAACACGAGTGTACACATAATTGAGTGATACACGTGAGAAGAGCGGTGAGGGCCTTTTCATTACTTGTTAGTTTTGTAAAATTGTTTTGGATTAAGCATGGCAGATAAATTAGAACTCCAATTGCAAAACTTTGCAAGACACATGGAGAAACTCTTCCAAGAACGTAGTAATATGTATCATGGGTATCTTGACAAGCTTGAGATGAGAAGTATGAAGAGACATAAGGATTCTCAAAAGAAAGAAAGCATAAGGAGAGTGAACGAGAAAGAAAGTGTAGAGAATTTATGGAGGGTCCTGTGTATGAGAAGTATTTGATTAGAGAATTTTTGGAGGATCCGGAGTATGTTAAGTATCATGAAGAAAAGAGGATGAGAAAAGAGGCCAGAAAACAAAAGAGGGCCTTGAAGAAAAAGGAGACATCGAGAAAGAGAGTGAAAAGAAAATTGAGGGCGTAAATAAAAAGAATAAGAATTATGAGGAAAAGAGTCAAGAACTAGAGAGAAAAGAGAATGCTCAAGAGAGAAAAGAATGGAAAAACAAAGAGAAAAAAATTGAGATCATTCTCCCAACACAGTGTACAAACTCTCTCATAATTTCTAACTCTAACCCTTTGTTTATCTTTGATGATTCTCTTGTGCAAGAACTTGAAGAAGTGTCTCCAAAGGAAGAATGGCAGCAAACTATTCAAGTGGAGGAAAAGAGAAAATTGAGTGCCCAATTGAAAGTCTCTTGAAACAAGAGAGGAAGGTTAATGAATCAAAGGTGGTGCCTGAGGGTGATTGGCGAAGGTTCCTCAAAGGATGCTTGCAAGGAAACTATCGGTTTGAACCCTTGCATTTTTTGTCTTCTACTACGTTCATTGATATATCTCTTGTTAAATTGTTTGAGAAGTCTCTTCCTCCTATGTTTGCTAGGTTTGCAAATTTACATGTTGAAATGCCTAACTTTTTCTATTCCCTTAAGCCTAGCTTGAGTGTTGAAACCATGAGGCATGAAGTGTTTAATCCATCCTATTCTTCTAAACTTGATTTGAGAATTATGAGCCAAGACTTGAAAGAATTCTTTGATAAATGTGTTGTTGTGCTTTCTAATGCTAACTTGGTTCATGACAACAATCTTGAAGAATGTGTTGGATTTCTTAAGAAACGGTTGTTTGCCAAGTTGGACACTTACTCTTTTGTTAAAAATAAGGTTAGCATTTTAAGGTTTCTTATGGGCACTAATTGTTTGCATGTGGAATTAATTGATGGTTACACTACCACATCTCTCCTCACTCTACCAAATTTTCCCAAACCTTTTATGCTTCCATATGATGCTCCTAAAGTGTTTGAAAGGGTTGTTTTGTCTCAAAAAGAATCATCCTTAGTTTTTGATAAGAAGAATATCCGTAAGGCCCAACTTGCTTGAGCCTTTGCAAAGACAAAGTATTTTCTCTCTTGTCACCATGTCCAATCCAAGAAAGGTAAATTTGGTCCTTAATCTCAATTTCAAGAGGTACAACTTTCTCATTACTTCTAAAATTCCTTTTCTTGAAAATGAACATGTTGGGTTGCTAAATGCAAAGAGTGGAATTGTGTTTCGCCTACTGTTTCGCCTACGGGGTACATTTGGTGATTTCTCACAATTTCCATTTGACCCGGGTGGGAAGGTTAACTTCTTCTTTCATGTCCTTGACTTGTAATTTTTTCTTCATATAGGCTGTGTTGGAACTAAAATTTGAGGTCAAATTTCTTCCAAGAAGGAGGGGATGATGAAGACCTGAAGTGCAAGGATGAAGAATCATTACATGGCATAAGTGAATCTATAATAAGGGAGTGACAAGAAAACAAAGTAGGGGCTGTACACTATTTGGCCCAAACTTATCTAGCTTATTTTTGTTTTAAATAAAGTCGTAATAAGCTCATGGGCTGCATGTTGCATTTTGCACTAAAGGCCCAAAGACACTTGTTTGAATTTTTGGATTTTAGTTGTTTGGTTTGAGTGTTTGTTTGCTATAATCTTTTTTGGATAAGAGTAGTAAACAAATCAGCAGTATTTTTGTGTGTGAATAAATAGCACAACATTAAGGGTTCTTGGTGGTTACAAAAGCTAAGGAAGAAAGGCATTGAATTGGAAGACATGTGGGACCAAACTCTTCATTGTTGACTTCAATGCATCAAGCCTTGTGAAGGAATCTTCCTAACAGCTATATTGAGAGCTTAATTGGCTAATATAGTGTGGAGAAGGTGTTGGACAGCTCCCTAAAGACAAATGAATGCACTGCACAAAGAAACAAATGCATTGAGTGCATTGTCTAGCTTTTATTGCTTGTCAGTTACAAATTGAAGAAGACAATGAAGCTAGCATTTAAAAAGTTGTCTAATGAATAATATAGCTGCTGCAATAATGCTCCAATTATTGTACACTTGAAGGCTAGTTGGTTACACATTGAATTAGGCATTAAACTAGCAATTAGTAAGCTTTTTAGGAATAGAGAAAGCTGATACCTTTACCTTGTAATCTCTATATAATGGCAAGTTTCTAATGAGAAGGATCAGAATTTTGGATGAAAAAGCTTGTGTTTATCACAATTGAGAGACTTATGTTCTCTTGGGTTCTGGATTGAGCCATTTTTGAACTTATCAAGAAGCAAACCTTCTTGTGACGTTCTTCACTCGCTTATCAATTCCTTAGGGAATTGGGCGCCTCTATCTCTCATCTTTATCCATTTCTTTTTATTTTATTTGATAACAATTCTGTTTTAGAACAGCTTGTGCTATAATTTAGTTCGTCCATTTTCGCTTATTTAACTTCTGAATTTGCGAAAATGTTAAACTACAAAGTTGTTCATGACATCTTGAACTTCAATTTTGAGTCAAGAATCAATTAATTTGAATGCGAATTGAGTGAGAAATCGATGTTTGTATCTGACTGAATTTCTGGGCCTGAAACAACACATTAAATCTATTTGATTCTGCTTGTTTATTCTTGTCATGGCAATAAAAATGCATTGATAACTGAGTTTGGATTTCAACCAAAGATCGAATTTAACAAAATGACTACCCACATCAAAGTGGTTGTCATCAGTTATGCGGACCAGGGTCGCCGACAGCTAGAGTTTGAAGAAGGAGAGCATGTATTTCTCCGAGTTACACCTACTACTAGAGTTGGTTGAGCGATCAAATCCAAAAAGCTTACTCCAAAGTTCATTAGACCCTACCAGATTCTTCGTCGTATTGGTCTAGTGGCATATCAGATTGCCTTGCCACCCTTTCTGTCAAATATTCACGACGTCTTTCACGTCTCTCAGTTGCGAAAGTTTGTTTCCGACCCTTCTCACATTATCGATCCTGATGTAATTCAACTAAAGGACGACCTATCATTTGAAGTATCACCTGCAAGGATTGTGGATCGAAAGACTAAGCAGCTGAGAAATAAAGAGATTCAACTTGTCAAGGTTGGTGATGTCAAGAAGGGGGTTTGGCGGTGACTTATGGCGTGTGCTGGGGGATTTTAATTCTGTTTGCTCCCTAAATGAGAGGAGACGGGTGGGTTATAACACCATACATTCAAAATACTTTGAAAGTAAGATAATTAATCATTAGGTACAGTCATCCTAAGAGAATTTAAACTCAAAATATAAATCAAGTTTAAATAGTACAAGGTCTTAACCAAATTTACATAGCCCTTCAAGGATCTAATACAAACCAAAAGTATTTTTGTACCAAATTCTTAAAGTGTTACATAACCAAAACTACAAAACATAGTCTTAAACTCCGGCCTCATGGCCTCTTCCGCTCTTTCTCTTTAACTTTGCACATCTGAAATAAATAAATAAATAAAGGACGAGATGAGATAAAAAATTTAGTGAGCTCTCCCCTCGACTCGTCACCATCGCTCCGCTTATTATACAATTCACAATAAGAATAGATAACATATAACTATGCATTGCATCTTCTTAATTATAAATATTAAATCTTTCTTCTTTGCTTTGTGTTATTGGGTTGTGTCATTGGCTTTGGTACCTAGACCCCAATTACACGCTTTCGGTTTGGTGGTTAGACGTCTTAACCATCCAAGTGGCGTCCCACGAGGCTAACCAAACCGATCTACCCCTATAAATAAAGGAGTCTTGCCATGGACTTCTTAGTGATTTTTGTTCACATCTTTCATTCTTTAATGCATGATTACAATGCAACATAGCTTACTAGAGCATATATATATATATATACAACCACCCTCTTAATCATTTGACTATTCAAAAGAATGTATAATCAATTCTATGAATGAACTTAACTATGAGTTTGAAACAATAGTGTATTCAAATCATACTTTATGACAATTCTTACAATCAAGACATAACAAGATCATACAAATCATCAATCATCACTTGAACTTAGCCATTCATAGACTCAACTCAACCCTTTGAAGCTCCATGGAACTATCAAAGAGGCAAACATAACATAAACATACATTTTTGGGGGTTGTGGGCAGCCATCCAACCTCTTGTAGACAAACCCACTACATAATCATAACATTAGTCATAAAGAAAAGCTTTAAATCAAAGGGGTTTACAAACCCTAATGTTGAACCCTCTGGGGTTCAAAGACTTCTTTGAGACATTCCTAATGTGGGACATATGGGTGCCCATCACCTAAGAGAAGGAAGAACTCACTAACTAGACCAAGGATTCGAGCTCCAAAGGCTAAGTTTCAGCTCCTTCTTCTCCTCTTTAGGGTTCAAGCCAATCTTCAAGAATACCCAAAATCACTTCCTTACAACTTTGATTCAAGCTTAGATTTAATGAAATCTAGCATGAATCATGGGTTTCCCTTTGGATTTGAGAAACCCTTAGTGTTTCTCTCTTTCTCCTCTCAAGATCGCCCCTCTTTTTTTTTCTGTCCAAAATCGCGTTGTTATGAGCTTGCTGTTGCGGTTTCTGCTTTTTAGCAGCTATGAATCGATTCACAACATATAGGTGAATCGATTCACACAGGAAAAAAAGTGCTTGAATCGAGTTTTAAGTGGATGAATCGATTCACACTTCGAGTCCCAGAGGATTTGTTTTTATGAATCGATTCACAGGGTGTGTGAATCGAATCACACCTGTTGAAATTCGATTCCCAGGGGTATTTACAGCCCTAAATCGATTCACAGGCTTGTGAATTCGATTCACACTATGCAAAACTCAAAGAAACTTGATTCTAACATTCAAACTTGAGTCGTACTCATATCCCTTACCAATCTCATCTCTTATTCCATCATTAACATCACTTTTAAGCTAATTCAACTCATCTAATCACTTAGGATCATCAAGACACAATATCCTCATTTTTTTCAATTATGAAAATCAACATGAAATTACTTGAAATTCACCATTTACTATAATTCTAAACTAACAATTGAGGGATTTGGGGTGTAACACTACTACCCACCTTTTTAAAAATTTTGTCCTCAAAAATTAGATAAAATTACATACCTATTGAAAAAGATAAGGATATTGATCTTGCATTTCCTCTTCGAGTCCCCAAGTGGCTTCTTCAGGAGCGGATCTTTCCCAGATAACCTTAACCAAAGGGATAGCCTTATTCCTGAGCGTCTTGAAATCACGGTCCACTATCTGGGCCGGCTCGGGTTTATACGTCAAATCTAATTTAAGTTGCACAGACTCATGATCCAAGGAATGAAATGGATCTAGAATGTACTTCTTAAGCTGAGACACGTGAAAGACATTGTGAAGATCGGACAAGGACGGAGGTAAAGCAAGTTGGGAAGCCACAGAACCGATTCGACTGAGGATTTGAAAATGTCCTATGTACCGAGGAGTTAGCTTCTTGGCTCTAAGAGCTCTACCGACACCTATAGTGGGAGTAACTCTCAGGAACACATGTTCTCCTTCCTCAAATTCAAGGGGTTTACGCTTATGATCTGCGTAGCTCTTCTGCCTACTCTGGGCAGCCTTTATCTTCTCCCTAATCATATGAATCTTATCCGTAGTTTCTTGAACAAGGTCAAGACCTAGAAACCTCTTCTCTCCTACTTCAAACCAACATAGGGGAGTCCTACACTTGCGACCGTAGAGAGCCTCGTACGGTGCCATACCTATGCCACAGTGATAGCTGTTGTTGTATGAAAACTCAATCAGTGACAAATACTTATCCCAACTTCCGCCATCCTCTAAAACACAAGCTTTAAGCATATCCTCTAGGGTTTGTATAGTTCTTTCCGACTGACCATCCGTCTGAGGATGATAAGCCGTATTCACGCTCAATCTAGTCCCTAAGGCTTGCTGGAGTGCCTTCCAAAACCGGGAGGTAAACTTAGGATCCCTATCAGAGATAATGTTGGTTGGAATTCCGTGAAGCCTAACAATCTCCCTGATATAGAGCTCAGCTAACCTAGCGGTTTTGTAAGTGAACTTAATGGGAAGGAAATGGGCAGACTTTATCAATCTATCCACTATGACCCAAACATAGTCATAACCTGACTGAATGCGAGGTAAACCTCCCACAAAGTCCATCGCTATACCTTCCCACTTCCATTCTGGAATTTCTAGGGGCTGGAGAGGTCCCGAAGGCTTTTGGTGTTCTATCTTGGTCCAGCAGACCAAACATTGGACTACAAACTCTGCCACATCATTTCTTATCTTAGGGCCACCAGTACCTCTGTCGCAGATCGTGGTACATCTTAGTAGAACCAGGATGCACCGAAAATCCACTTTTATGGGCTTCACCCAAAAGCTGTTTCTTGATGGAATCATCCTTAGGTACACAAATTCTTTGATGGAACAACAAAGTGCCATTCTCGGCTTCAGAGAAACCAGGGCGGTGTCTGCTAGACTGTAACTCCTCGTCTAAAGTCTGGGATAGTCTAATCTGGCTCCTAAAATCACAAGAAATGATGTGAACCTAGGATGACCACCCTTGATAAAAGAAGAATAAAATTAGTCCTTATTGAAATTCTTTAGAAATGACCTATCTGACTTGTTTTAGCGATATCTTGAGTTCCAGAAGTCTGATTGATGTGTTCTTTGATGCGTTGGAAAGCTAACAAAATTTCCTAGAAATTCTATTTCACATATCTTGAGCAAATTCGGCTTCTATCATGGTGGAAAATGGGCTGGAAGTTGAAGTCGAATTCCTAGACGAAAATACTTTGGTTTTTTATGTTGTTTGGGCTGCACTATTTTGGTATTTGGGCCAGGTCCAACTAGAATAAGGGGCTGCACGTTTTTTAGGCTGAAAAGGAGAGTAACATTGGCTTGCATGCCTAGTTATGGTGCTATTTATTACTATTATAAGTCATTAAGTTTTGGTGCTTTTATTTAGTCATTAAGTTATTACTATTATTAGGAGTTATGTCACTTAATTGTGACCTTTGGTTTTGTATCTTTCAACTAGCAGCCTAAGGGCTATATATGTATGCATCTATCAAGGAATGAAATTTAACTTGGATGTTCAATTTTGGTGTAAACCATTTGTGAGAGAAAATTGTTTCTCTTGGGTTCTTCATTGAGCCAACCTTGGTCTTATCAAGAAATCAGATTTCTTGTGGCGATCATTCATTTTGGCTTATCAATTTCTCTTGAAATTATGGCGCCCTCCATCTCTATTCTTATCCATTTTTATGTTTGTTTCTCCTTTGTTCTTATTCTTACAAATTGTGAGACTGGATTTTTATGTTATAATTCAACCTAAGATCGCTTAAAAGGCTACTATGGAGGTTGGTAGTCATCAGTTATGCGGACCAGGGTCGCCGACAGCTAGAGTTTGAAGAAGGAGAGCATGTATTTCTCCGAGTTACACCTACTACTAGAGTTGGTTGAGCGATCAAATCCAAAAAGCTTACTCCAAAGTTCATTAGACCCTACCAGATTCTTCGTCGTATTGGTCTAGTGGCATATCAGATTGCTTTGCCACCCTTTCTGTCAAATATTCACGACGTCTTTCACGTCTCTCAGTTGCGAAAGTTTGTTTCCGACCCTTCTCACATTATCGATCCTGATGTAATTCAACTAAAGGACGACCTATCATTTGAAGTATCACCTGCAAGGATTGTGGATCGAAAGACTAAGCAGCTGAGAAATAAAGAGATTCAACTTGTCAAGGTTGGTGATGTCAAGAAGGGGGTTTGGCGGTGACTTATGGCGTGTGCTGGGGGATTTTAATTCTGTTTGCTCCCTAAATGAGAGGAGACGGGTGGGTTATAACACCATACATTCAAAATACTTTGAAAGTAAGATAATTAATCATTAGGTACAGTCATCCTAAGAGAATTTAAACTCAAAATATAAATCAAGTTTAAATAGTACAAGGTCTTAACCAAATTTACATAGCCCTTCAAGGATCTAATACAAACCAAAAGTATTTTTGTACCAAATTCTTAAAGTGTTACATAACCAAAACTACAAAACATAGTCTTAAACTCCGGCCTCATGGCCTCTTCCGTCTTTCTCTTTAACCTGCACATCTGAAATAAATAAATAAATAAAGGACGAGATGAGATAAAAAATTTAGTGAGCTCTCCCCTCGACTCGTCACCATCGCTCCGCTTATTATACAATTCACAATAAGAATAGATAACATATAACTATGCATTGCATCTTCTTAATTATAAATATTAAATCTTTCTTCTTTGCTTTGTGTTATTGGGTTGTGTCATTGGCTTTGGTACCTAGACCCCAATTACACGCTTTCGGTTTGGTGGTTAGACGTCTTAACCATCCAAGTGGCGTCCCACGAGGCTAACCAAACCGATCTACCCCTATAAATAAAGGAGTCTTGCCATGGACTTCTTAGTGATTTTTGTTCACATCTTTCATTCTTTAATGCATGATTACAATGCAACATAGCTTACTAGAGCATATATATATATATATATACAACCACCCTCTTAATCATTTGACTATTCAAAAGAATGTATAATCAATTCTATGAATGAACTTAACTATGAGTTTGAAACAATAGTGTATTCAAATCATACTTTATGACAATTCTTACAATCAAGACATAACAAGATCATACAAATCATCAATCATCACTTGAACTTAGCCATTCATAGACTCAACTCAACCCTTTGAAGCTCCATGGAACTATCAAAGAGGCAAACATAACATAAACATACATTTTTGGGGGTTGTGGGCAGCCATCCAACCTCTTGTAGACAAACCCACTACATAATCATAACATTAGTCATAAAGAAAAGCTTTAAATCAAAGGGGTTTACAAACCCTAATGTTGAACCCTCTGGGGTTCAAAGACTTCTTTGAGACATTCCTAATGTGGGACATATGGGTGCCCATCACCTAAGAGAAGGAAGAACTCACTAACTAGACCAAGGATTCGAGCTCCAAAGGCTAAGTTTCAGCTCCTTCTTCTCCTCTTTAGGGTTCAAGCCAATCTTCAAGAATACCCAAAATCACTTCCTTACAACTTTGATTCAAGCTTAGATTTAATGAAATCTAGCATGAATCATGGGTTTCCCTTTGGATTTGAGAAACCCTTAGTGTTTCTCTCTTTCTCCTCTCAAGATCGCCCCTCTTTTTTTTTCTGTCCAAAATCGCGTTGTTATGAGCTTGCTGTTGCGGTTTCTGCTTTTTAGCAGCTATGAATCGATTCACAACATATAGGTGAATCGATTCACACAGGAAAACAAGTGCTTGAATCGAAGTTTTAAGTGGATGAATCGATTCACACTTGAGTCCCAGAGGATTTGTTTTTATGAATCGATTCACAGGTGTGTGAATCGAATCACACTGTTGAAATTCGATTCCTGTGGGTATTTACAGCCCTAAATCGATTCACAAAGCTTGTGAATTCGATTCACACTATGCAAAACTCAAAGAAACTTGATTCTAACATTCAAACTTGAGTCGTACTCATATCCCTTACCAATCTCATCTCTTATTCCATCATTAACATCACTTTTAAGCTAATTCAACTCATCTAATCACTTAGGATCATCAAGACACAATATCCTCATTTTTTTCAATTATGAAAATCAACATGAAATTACTTGAAATTCACCATTTACTATAATTCTAAACTAACAATTGAGGGATTTGGGGTGTAACACTACTACCCACCTTTTTAAAAATTTTGTCCTCAAAAATTAGATAAAATTACATACCTATTGAAAAAGATAAGGATATTGATCTTGCATTTCCTCTTCGAGTCCCCAAGTGGCTTCTTCAGGAGCGGATCTTTCCCAGATAACCTTAACCAAAGGGATAGCCTTATTCCTGAGCGTCTTGAAATCACGGTCCACTATCTGGGCCGGCTCGGGTTTATACGTCAAATCTAATTTAAGTTGCACAGACTCATGATCCAAGGAATGAAATGGATCTAGAATGTACTTCTTAAGCTGAGACACGTGAAAGACATTGTGAAGATCGGACAAGGACGGAGGTAAAGCAAGTTGGGAAGCCACAGAACCGATTCGACTGAGGATTTGAAAATGTCCTATGTACCGAGGAGTTAGCTTCTTGGCTCTAAGAGCTCTACCGACACCTAGTGGGAGTAACTCAGGAACACATGTTCTCCTTCCTCAAATTCAAGGGGTTTACGCCTATGATCTGCGTAGCTCTTCTGCCTACTCTGGGCAGCCTTTATCTTCTCCCTAATCATATGAATCTTATCTGTAGTTTCTTGAACAAGGTCAGGACCTAGAAACCTCTTCTCTCCTACTTCAAACCAACATAGGGAGTCCTACACTTGCGACCGTAGAGAGCCTCGCATTTGCCATACCTATGCCACAGTGATAGCCGTTGTTGTATGAAAACTCAATCGATGACAAATACTTATCCCAACTTCCGCCATCCTCTAAAACACAAGCTTTAAGCATATCCTCTAGGGTTTGTATAGTTCTTTCCGACTGACCATCCGTCTGAGGATGATAAGCCGTATTCACGCTCAATCTAGTCCCTAAGGCTTGCTGGAGTGCCTTCCAAAACCGGGAGGTAAACTTAGGATCCCTATCAGAGATAATGTTGGTTGGAACTCCGTGAAGCCTAACAATCTCCCTGATATAGAGCTCAGCTAACCTAGCGGTTTTGTAAGTGAACTTAATGGGAAGGAAATGGGCAGACTTTATCAATCTATCCACTATGACCCAAACATAGTCATAACCTGACTGAATGCGAGGTAAACCTCCCACAAAGTCCATCGCTATACCTTCCCACTTCCATTCTGGAATTTCTAGGGGCTGGAGAGGTCCCGAAGGCTTTTGGTGTTCTATCTTGGTCCAGCAGACCAAACATTGGACTACAAACTCTGCCACATCATTTCTTATACCGGGCCACCAGTACCTCTGTCGCAGATCGTGGTACATCTTAGTAGAACCAGGATGCACCGAAAATCCACTTTTATGGGCTTCACCCAAAAGCTGTTTCTTGATGGAATCATCCTTAGGTACACAAATTCTTTGATGGAACAACAAAGTGCCATCCTCGGCTTCAGAGAAACCAGGGCGGTGTCTGCTAGACTGTAACTCCTCGTCTAAAGTCTGGGATAGTCTAATCTGGCGCCTAAAATCACAAGAAATGATGTGAACCTAGGATGACCACCCTTGATAAAAGAAGAATAAAATTAGTCTTTATTGAAATTCTTTAGAAATGACCTATATGACTTGTTTTAGTGATATCTTGAGTTCCAGAAGTCCGATTGATGTGTTCTTTGATGCGTTGGAAAGTTAACAAAATTTCCTACAAATTCTATTTCACATATCTTGAGCAAATTCGGCTTCTATCATGGTGGAAAATGGGCTGGACGTTGAAGTCGAATTCCTAGACGAAAATACTTTGGTTTTTTATGTTGTTTGGGCTGCACTATTTTGGTATTTGGGCCAGGTCCAACTAGAATAAGGGGCTGCACGTTTTTTAGGCTGAAAAGGAGAGTAACATTGGCTTGCATGCCTAGTTATGGTGCTATTTATTACTATTATAAGTCATTAAGTTTTGGTGCTTTTTATTTAGTCATTAAGTTATTACTATTATTAGGAGTTATGTCACTTAATTGTGACCTTTGGTTTTGTATCTTTCAACTAGCAGCCTAAGGGCTATATATGTATGCATCTATCAAGGAATGAAATTTAACTTGGATGTTCAATTTTGGTGTAAACCATTTGTGAGAGAAAATTGTTTCTCTTGGGTTCTTCATTGAGCCAACCTTGGTCTTATCAAGAAATCAGATTTCTTGTGGCGATCATTCATTTTGGCTTATCAATTTCTCTTGAAATTATGGCGCCCTCCATCTCTATTCTTATCCATTTTTATGTTTGTTTCTCCTTTGTTCTTATTCTTACAAATTGTGAGACTGGATTTTTATGTTATAATTCAACCTAAGATCGTTTAAAAGGCTACTATGGAGGTTGGTAGTCATCAGTTATGCGGACCAGGGTCGTAAAGCGACTAGAGTTTGAAGAAGGAGAGCATGTATTTCTCCGAGTTACACCTACTACTAGAGTTGGTTGAGCGATCATATCCAAAAAGCTTACTCCAAAGTTCATTAGACCCTACCAGATTCTTCGTTGTATTGGTCTAGTGGCATATCAGATTGCCTTGCCACCCTTTCTGTCAAATATTCACGACGTCTTTCACGTCTCTCAGTTGCGAAAGTTTGTTTCCGACCCTTCTCACATTATCGATCCTGATGTAATTCAACTGAAGGACGACCTATCATTTGAAGTATCACCTGCAAGGATTGTGGATCGAAAGACTAAGCAGCTGAGAAATAAAGAGATTCAACTTGTCAAGGTTGTGTGGAACCAGAAGATAGGCGATGCTACGTGGGAGTTGGAAGAGAAGATGAAGAACCAGTATCCAAAACTTTTTCTCGGTACGTGTCTTACCTGTAGTTTTGAGGACGAAACTATTTTTAGAGGGGGAGTATTGTAACACCCGTATTTTTTGGGATGCGTTATTTATCGTTATTATAGTATATTCTGTCGTATTTATGCTATAATAAGCAGTTCCTTGTTTGCTAATCAAGTGATTTAATTAAATCAAGATAAAATTAAATTTGAGAATTAATATTTTATATTAATTCATGGTTCGAATATCGTTGAAAAATTCTAACGAAGTTTCGTCGTGTTTCGAATCGCCGGACTGTTTTGCAGCAGATAAAATTTTAAACAAACTCTGATTTCGATGAAAATCGAATATTTGTGAGTGTTTTAAATTGTTTTTATTATGTATGATAATTTATTTTCACGCGGTGAATTAACTTCTCGGTAAATTAATTTTCGCGAATTAATCGGCGGGAAATTAATCGGTAACGCGATTACTCGACGCCGTGTTTTAGCAACCCTAAGACTCTAGAATTAGAGGGTAATCATGAGAGATGTGAGATTGGATGAGATAGATTAGTTGATGTGATTAGCATCTTTGCTTTATTGAAAGGTGTCACACTTTGTGTGATTAGTTTTTTCTACACTTAATTTAAGCTAGTTTTAACCAAGTATTATTTTTAAGTGATAAAAATTAATTCTCCCCTCCCATAAGCAGCCCCAACCCATGCTCCCCTCTCTCTCAAACCCTCACAACTTCATCTTCTTCATTTTCTTGAGAGAGAAGTTCCAAACCCTCCATGGAAGCTACCCTCCATGTCTTGAATCACTTCACCTCTTTGCTTCCATCTTCTTGCTAGTTTCTTCTTCTACTCTTCATCATCATCTAGTTCATCATCAAGCAAGTTGGAGAGCACCATTTTTCTCCCCAAAACAGCCCCTAGGCCGCGAGCAAGAGGAGAGGAGAGGTGGTAGTTCTTTCACTTCCATTTCTTGATTTTATGACTTGTTTTGTGTTTGATTTATGCTTGGTTGTGATCAATGATGGATATGAACATCATATTCCTAATTCTTAGAACCCTAGGCGTGACCTAAGGGGGAAAAAGTGTGATCCTAGTGAATCAAGAATTAAATTGGTTAGTTTAGCTTCTTGATGTTGTTGTTGTTGTTGTATTGAGTGATAGTTTTGGAATTAGTACATTGTTTGAGTTGTTTTTGTTGATGAAAAACCTATGCTTGAAAAAGGGATTTATGGTGAATACTTGGTGAATCATTTAATTGATAGATGATTCTTGTTTCTTAGTTATTATAATTACCATTGTTATTGTTGAAGTTGTTCAATTAAAAGAGTTAGTAGGTTTTTGTTGAAAACCCTTATTCTTGAGGGACTTGAAAAGTAATTTTGGATCTTGATTAAGCTTTCTCATGAGTAATGGTTTGTTGTTTTGTAAAAATAATTCTCTAAGGAATGGCATTGTTACATGGTTTTGGAAGTTTGCAAATTGTCCCCAAATTGTTTTTTTTGTGTAAGGGCCGCGAGCCCTATAGGTTATGGGGAAGAAAAAATTTGTTGCAATCTTGTTTTTCATGGTGGTAACGATGTTTGATTGAGCTTTGGAAAATTTAGGAAAAGGTTTTATTTCATTTGGAATTGTTTTGAAGTTTCAAGGCTATGAAGCACATTGAGTAATTTGGGTTCCTTGAGACCCAAGAAAACCAAGTGGAGCTTTGCTCAAGTATTTGAGAAAAAGTGGTTAATTGGTGTTGTTTTATGCATTAAGTTTCAAGAAAGATGATTCTTACATAGATTGTTAAAGCGCCCAAGGTAAGGGAAATTCTTACATAATTAGTTTGGGCTTTTCGCCTTGTGTGTTGTTTGATTGATTGCGTGGTAGTACTTGTAGTATTACTATATGTTGTTTGAAACGTTGTAGCATGTTGTAGCATACTGAATTGTTATATGATGTCTGAAATGTTGTAGCATGTTCTTGGCCTTGTGTGGCATTATGATTTGTGTTGTTTTCCTCAAATCATGTTGGATTTAATTGGAACTTGGAATTGATCTGGAATATGAAAAATATTGTTGATGATACTGGATTAATTAATAACGCGTTAATCGATAGTTATTGGTTTGACGACTTACAACAGTAAGTCTGATGCGATTTCATGAGCCGAGAAATGTTTTCGATGTAAACTAAAGGTATCTTTCTAAAATAAGTCGGCGTACAAACACGCTTTATGGATCAGATGATTAGAAGTTGTTTAAGAGGTTCTTTTGAAAAGAAAACATTGTAAATTTTGAAAACGGTTGAGTTAAATAATGTGTTTGGGAAAATTCTGGCTAGGAAAGACTTGGCTATTATGAGTGTTCGCACCGCCTCTCTTTTCTGGGAATTATCCTAGCATATTATTTAGCACAACTAGGGTTTCAACGACCTAGAGCTAAAAAGTATTTTTAGCTAAATGGGAGTGATACAAAAACTAATAAAGAGATTTTCAAAGATACCAAATATCTAGATTTCTAAAGAAGTAGATATAGGGAACTTAGTATTTTCAAAGAGTAGATATGGGCCATGTGTCCTGTGCTGGGACTTAATGTCCTGCTTGCGTGCGCATTTTCTTGATTTAGGGTTGGACCTAGTGTTCCGTATGGCGTGCCTAGTATCTTAACCTAAAAATTGAGCCTAGCGTTCTGCATTACGTGCTTAGAGTTTTGATCTGAGATTGAGACTCGCGTTTCGCAATTGAACATCCGGACCTTTGTCCTGTGTTTGAACTCTTAGTAAATTGGGGTTTGAAATTCACTAAATTGAGTGAGTTGAGGTTTATTCGATCCGTATTGATTAATTAAACATTACTCAGGCGCTCCCTACGGTGGGCAAGCCAAATTAAAAGAAATATGCCGGAAGTTTTCTCTGATGCCGGAAGTTTTCTCCGATGATCTGAAAGGTTTAGATTGATGCATAATAACCATGGAGCATTGATATTAATGTATTGCCGGAAGTTTTCTCCGATGACGGAAGTTTTCTCCGATGCCTTATTGTTTCCCCAAGTTGGGCCGCAATGTGTTTACACAAGGATTTCATATGCACTGGGATGCATACTGACCATATTATAACATGTGATGATTGATGGTTGATTTACTGATTGCATTGTTTGGTCACATGTAAATGTTTGATATTGTGATGACCTGATCATTGATCTGTTATTAGAATTGTCTGCTCACATGCAATTGTTAGATATTGTGGTGACATGATTGTTGATCTGTTGGTTGATTTGTTTGCTCACATACAATGCTTGATATACCATGATGATGCATGTGGTCTGTTGAGTATGTATATGTTTGCATGCATGTTGTTGTATTTTATATATATATATATATATATATATATATATATATATTGTTTGCATGCGACATAGCCTATGATAAACTCGTGGACAAAGAATTTACCCTTGCACTATTGTTGGATTGGACATTCTTATGAATGTCACTTCCAGATGGAGCTCCATAGCTGCTGCTGTTTCGTCTTTCCAGGAGTGTTGAAGATTGAGCCAGTGGAGGAAGATTCCTCTGAGTGCTTCGTGCGTTGATCTTGCTGAACTGTTTCTCAGTAAGAGTTATAGTTGTTGGCCAGCTTAGCTTAGGGTTTTGTCTTTGTTGTTTTGTAATTACTCTATTCAGAAAACCTCGCCTCAGTGCGAAACGATTATGTTATGTTTTATGTTATGTGAAGTATTGATTGTGATGCGTTATACTCTGATATTTGCAAAAGACTGATTTTACATTATTTAGAAAATTGTAGTACTCTTTATGTCTCATTTTTTAAAAGGGTTTCAAAAAGAAAAAAAAATTTACTCCTATTTTCCATTGCGAAATACATAAGAGTACTTTTTAACAAAAAAGCATACAAGCATCAAATGTCTTCAGTATTAGATTGGGTTGCATAGTTGATATGATCCAAACTGGATGCATATAGTTTTTAACGGATCGTCCTCGAATTGACTCCTGTTATAAGGATTAATAGTAGCACTCAATAGTAGCGCTCCGAAAATGGGGTGTTTCATTAGTGGTATCAGAGCAATTCGGTTCTAACCGGACCGCTTTGGGTTAAGCTGACCTATATTGTTGGGAATTGTCGGGTATAAGTTTGTTATGCCTAGGTTATGTGAATCTTGTTTGTGATTGTCTGTAATGTTTCCTAGTTGAAACATGTGTAACATTGTGTGAAATCATCCCAGATGATTGATCTTGTTGTGGAGTTTTGGTTAGTTTAATTTGTAGAAATTCGATGCCTCCGGGACGAACTATTCGTTCTGCTAGAGCTAGTAACTTAGATGTGGATCACGTAATCCGAGTGATAGTCGGGATAGCAACTGCTGTTACCCCACATATTACTGCGGAGAATCAACATGATTTGCTAAGACGACAAGGGGAAGAGCGAGCTATTGGAGGGCCAGTTAAGCTAGATTATCGGGGCAAAGGACAAAGAGGAAGACAACAATAAGCAGCACCTTATTTTCGTCCTCAGGGAAATGATCGCAGTCAGGATCGTCTTGTGGCGCAGGCTATTGGGAACAGCCAGAACTAGAAGTGGCAATGTTAACACTGAGGAAGCAAGGAACCCTTGGCGGATAAATGCTCATCGAAGGACCGACTGTGCTTTAACTGCAAGAATCCATGACTCTTTTCTAGGGACTGCCTGTTGCCAAAGGAGGGATAAACCGAAAATGCTGCGAAGTTTGCACACCCAGCTACTGGAGGATGTGCCTACATGATAGGCAGGAGTGGGAATCACAAGCATTGATGGCTGGAGACGCACCACTTTAACGGTGAAGATGAAGTGCACAACATTAACCAGTATCCAACCAAGGAAAGGTTGTGTTTTAACTGCAAGGAACTAGGACATCTATCCAGAGACTGCGAAGTATCATGAGCTGAGTCTACTGTCAACAATGTTGGAGCTGCAAGATCAACCATTAAGGGGCGTGTTTACACACTAAACAGAGCAGAGAACTCATCATCTCAAGACTTCATCCCAGGAAACGCGACACAATGGAGTCGAGTGGGCAGAGTTTTACAAGAAAGATTATCCGTAAGAGACGCTATAATTATCGTATTATATGTATTATGATGTGTGCGTGATTCTAAGTATAGACCACATAAGTGTCTTGACTCTGTAATGTATTTTATTATTATATTAGATTCCAAAATCCAAATTTTTAATATACTTTTGGTATTACGATAGATGTTATTGTGATTGTGTATAATTGTTTGTGAGTGATGTTGTTGATCTTGTGGTTAATAATTTTTAGAATTTTCATTTCCTTTTGATGTCATAAAATCGTGGGTTTTTGAAGATTTGTGGGTGAGTATTTCAAATTACTTAAGTTTTTGATTTTGTGTTGTTTTAAATTATTTTGTTGGTGGCTTTGGAAAATTTTTCTTTTCTTTTGTTGTATGAAAACCGTGAGTTATTTCATGATTTTTCTAGTTGAATTGTTGTGGATTTTGTTATTGTTGTGGTTTAGGAGTTGTAGAGGAGATTTTGTGTTGATCTTTTGTTAACAAGCTTTTGGGTGTGAGTAGAATGATTTTGAGAAATGGATTTGAGTATATGTGTGCAAGTCGTGAGGCTCTTTGAGAAAACTAAAATTATTCCATGTTTTAATACTTGGTTTTTAGTGATTTTGTTGTTGTTGGTGTTTGATGCATGTTTTAGTTTTTGATTTAAATGTGTCTTGATGATTTTAAGACAATGACAAACCTAATCTCCAAAGAATCATAGTGTTCTTGAGAGGGTTGAGTCTTGAAGAGATCAAGTGGGTTTTAAGAAAAGTAATTCTAGCTTTGTATTATCTCTAGAACTTAGAAGTTTTAAAAATAAAAGAAATTTGATTTTGGGTTTCGTGATTAAAACGTGGTCGTGTAGGTATATTTGTGTAGGTATATCATATAAACGTAACTTAGTAGTCGTCTTGACCGTGTTTGTGATCGTGATGGAGTAGAGATCGTAACTAAGGCGTCGTTTGCAAGGACTACTTCAACATGGACGCGTAGTATTGTGTTTTGTAGACGTTTAAGTTGATGATGTAGTGTCTTATTTTAGTAAGGATGTATGAATAAAATGTATGCTTTGGTGTTTGACTGTTTGAGTGAATAGTTATCATATTGTACTAATTTTCAAAGTCCAAAGTTTATGATATGTTTTTAGTATTAAGTTATGATTTTTCAGATTTCCTAATTTTGTTTTGGTTTATAATTTTCGGGGATGAATTTTTTTTTTAAGGTGGGTGGTAATGCAACATCCCAATTTTTATGAAAATTATTTTATAGTTTCCGACTACTTGAAAATAAATCATAGAGATAGATCACCGCAATCGTTTGTTAAAAGTACGAAGAATTACAAAGATTGTCGTAAACAATTCGTGATTTTGATGATTAATTCAGATTAACAGACAGTGTAGACGTATACTGTTTTAATATGAATTAATCTTGAAAAATGTGAAAAATTATTGCTTGATTAAAGAAAATTATTTTATTGAAAGAAATAATTTTTAGGATTTAATAGATATTTTTAAGTCACAGTTTGAATTTTCATTGTTTAGTTATTGTATTAATTGTCTGTTTTATATCATATTTAATATGACTATTACTTTAAAGATTTTGTCTTGATAATTTTATTGTTTGAATTATATCTAGATGATAAGAGAAATTGAAATTAGTGATCCTCACTAATTTACAGTTTTTATTACGCTGCGAGAATTCTATTGAGTTCTGCAGCAACTAGGCTATTGGGTGAGTTTCTAACTAAAATATATTCAAACGTGATCCAAATTTTATAAAATTTGAGATCTTAGTATTTTCCATTATTTAGGATTTATTGAAAATTTTTCTGGAATTTTTGGGCATCAAAAAAATATATGGTGTTTTCTACGCCTAGAACTGCATTACGGTAGCGTTTTAACTCGTAAATTGAGAAAACAACGTTCATAGTAATACTTCTAATATTTTCAGGGATATTTTGGTTGATTAAAATTTTTGATTATAGAATAATTTATTTGATTTATTTTTGGAGTTTTTGGTATAAAAACCCTAATATATGCGTAACGCCGCACACTCGATTGAGCGCGAATGCGACGAAATAAAACATCTTGATATTTTTGGTTAAGGGGCGGTTCATCCAGCTACTAAGGGAGCTAAACCAGATCTTGGAAGATTCTTTTACAAGTGTTAAGTGGTGATTAGTGAGTTAGTAAAGGTAGTTAGTTAACTTAGTTAGTTTAGGACTTAAATGGTTAGTTTCAACTAAATGAACAAAATTAATTCCGTCCATGTCCTAGCTGATTTCGTGGCCTCCTTCCTTCACCACATTCAGCCATTCATTTCCCCATTAGAGAGAAAAACATGAAAAATTTCTAGAAAGAGAAAGTGTGGGTTTTGGATGATTTTGGTGATCAAGCTTGCATCTTTACTTCCTTCCTTCTCAATCCTTGTTCAATCATCATCTAATCTCTTGGTAATCTCCATGATCCTTCCCTTATCTCTCTTGAGTTCCATGATATGGGTTTTGAAGGATTTAAGAGTTGTTTTTGAGTTAAAGTGTTTGTTTTTGCTAGAAATACATGATTAGCCTTATAACCCTTTGTTTTCTTCTATGATTAGGTTTGTTCTTGATGTTTAAAGTTTGGAAAACCATAACCCCTATTCTGGCCGAACCTTTGGGGCTGTGCTAAGCCTTGTTTTTGATTTATTTTGTTGATTTGGAGTTAGTTCTTGAAGGTTTATAAGTAGTATATTTGAAACTAGTCATATATGCATATTTTACAAAGTTTTGAGGAATTAAATTATTTAGTTTTTAGGGGCTGGAACTGCTTATTAGTATGGTTTCGTTGATGTTTTAATTTGTTTTTAAAGTGTGTTAATTGTTTAAGAAGTTGGTTTTTTTGGTTAGGACTTTAAATCTATAAAGATTTGCAAGTTTAAAGCTTTGAAAAATGGGTTGAAACAAAATAAATTTGGGGCTGTTTTGGGGTTGCAAAAACAGTGGCTTAAGAACATGATTTGAGTGAGTTTTGACTTGGTTTTAATTGTGTTAAAGTGGCAAAAAAGTTGTCTTATGGTTAAAGAATTTAGGTGTATTAAATTTGTATGTTATGGAAGTGAAAAGTTGAAAAATTTGAGTTTGTTTTAGGGCACAAAACCGTGACCCTTAAGTTGGTTTAGAAACTTGTCTTAAGTTGTTTTATGCCTTAAAAAGGTTGTGAAAAGTGATTGATGATTTGATTTAGCAAAACATTTCAAAGAAACTTGATTTTGGGAACAGATTTGGGTTATGTTTCCAGAATTGTTTTGGACTTGTAATAAAATTGTTTCTAAAATTTTGTGACAAGTTTTAGTGTTTTGAAAAGTGGTTCAAAGTTGGGAAAACACTATTCAAAGTGGTAAAACACTATTCCAATTGGTAAATTTTGGGTTAGACATTTTTCTAAGTGTGTAGTGTTTGGAAAAGTTTCAAAACTTGCATAACTTAGACTTGATTAATGATATATGACTAGGTGTGATCCAAATGGAATTGAGTGAGTAATTCCTAGGTCTTTAGAGAACCTAGACCCGTGGCTGCCCTAGGGATATTAGGACTTAAGTTTTAGTTCTAATTGATTGAAACTTGCGTTGTTAAGGTTCGTGCGAGGAACGGCTTGATGATTGTTTGGAATTAGCTTGCTTGGATTGTTAAAGCGCCTAAGGTAAGGGAAATTCTTACATAATTAGTTTGGGCTTTTCGCCTTGTGTGTTGTTTGATTGTTTGATTGATTGCGTGGTAGTAGTTGTAGTATTACTATATGCTGTTTGAAATGCTGTAGCATGTTGTAGTATACTAAATTGTTATATGCTGTCTGAAATGCGGTAGCATGTTCTTGGCCTTGTGTGGCACTATGATTTGTGTTGTTTTCCTTAAATCATGTTGGATTTAATTGGAACTTGGAATTGATATGGAATATGAAAAATATTGTTGATGATAATAGATTAATTAACAATGCGTTGATCGACTGTTATTGGTTTAACGACTTACAACGGTAAGTCTGATGCGATTCCATGAGCCGAGAAATGTTTTCGATGTAAACTAAAGGTATCTTTCTAAAATAAGTCGGCGTACAAACACGCTTTATGGATCAGAGAATTAGAAGTTGTTTAAGAGGTTCTTTTGAAAAGAAAACATTGTAAATTTTGAAAACGGTTGAGTTAAATAATGTGTTTGGGAAAACTCTGGCTAGGAAAGTGATATGATCCAAACTGGATGCATATAGTTTTTAACGGATCGTCCTTGAATTGACTCTTGTTATAAGGATTAAGACGGAATAAAAATGAGAACTTTAGGAATTAGAGTCCTTAACCCTCAAAACTGGCGCCCACTTCTATTGAAGAAGGAAGAACAAATACAAGCTTTGCTCTTAAATCAATAATGGCGCATACAAACAGGTAAACAATAAGAATGAAATGCTAAAGGTGCAAGCTTTAAGAATGATGGCGCATAAATAAAAGAACGCAGCAAATAGAACAAAATAAAAAGATGGAAAATAAGATAGAAAATGGAAGGAGACGCCACACTCTCAAGAGAGTGATAAGTCCGGTGTAGATTCGCCACAAGAGAAAAGAAGCTCTTGATAAGAATCAGCAATGGTTCATCCAAGAACCTAAGAGACTCAGCTCTTTACACTCACAAAGGAGCAAACTTTCAATATTATTAAAAAAAACTTCTCAAATGATAGGAAGTACATTCCTATTTATAGACTAAAGAGGTGATGGCTAACCCTAATTCTAATCCTAGGAAGCACCTATCAGCATAAGGAGGCTAAACCTGGTGCAAGACCTAAGCCCAAAAGAAGGCTGTTAAAAAAACACAAATGAAAGCCCAAATTAAAAGAGAAACCCGTGTAGAAATTAGGGTTACATTTGGAGCCTATTGTTATCCATGATAGAGGCCGAATTTGGTGTTTAAGCTTGAAATACGACTTGTAGATAATTTCCTTATCTTTCTATCACATCAAAGAATGCCTCAATTGGATATCTACAGCTTAAGATACATCTAAAACACTGAGGAGACGTCACCACCAATGAAAATAATTTTTGAACAAAATCTAGTTTGGTTCTTCTTATTTGATAATTGGCTTGGTGCTTCTTCTCAAAGTTGACCATTCTTACTTTGCATCAGAAAGACTTGGCTATTAAGACTGTTCGCACCGCCTCTCTTTCCTGGGAATTATCCTAGCATATTATTTAGCACAACTAGGGTTTCAACGTCTTAGAGCTAAAAAGTATTTTTAGATAAATGGGAGTGATACAAGAACTAATAAAGAGATTTTCAAAGATACCAAATATCTAGATTTCTAAAGAAGTAGATATAGGGAACTTAATGTCCTGCTTGCGTGCACATTTTCTTGATTTAGGGTTGGACCTAGTGTTCCGTATGGCGTGCCTAGTATCTCAACCTAAAAATTGAGCCTAGTGTTCCGCATTACGTGCCTAGAGTTCTGATCTGAGATTGAGACTCGCGTTTCGCAATTGAACATTCAGACCTTTGTCCTGCGTTTGAACTCTTAGTAAATTGGGGTTTGAAATTCACTAAATTGAGTGAGTTGAAGTTTATTCGATCCGCATTGATTAATTAAACATTACTCAGGCGCTCTCTACGGTGAGCAAGCCAAATTAAAAGAAATATACAGGAAGTTTTCTCCGATGATCTGAAAGGTTTAGATTGATGCATAATAACCATGGAGCATTGATATTAATGTATTGCCTGAAGTTTTCTCCGATGACCTATTGCCGGAAGTTTTCTCCGATGCCGAAAGTTTTCTCCGATGCCTTATTGTTTCCCCAAGTTGGGCCGCAATGTGTATACACAAGGATTTCATAAGCACTGACATGCATACTGACCACATTATAACATGTAACGATTGATGGTTGATTTACTGATTGCATTGTTTGGTCACATGCAAATGTTTGATATTGTGATGACCTGATCATTGATCTGTTATTAGAATTGTCTGCTCACATGCAATTGTTAGATATTGTGGTGACTTGATTGTTGATTTGTTGGTTGATTTGTTTGGTCACATGCAATGCTTGATATACCATGATGATGCATGCGGTCTGTTAAGTATGTATATGTATATAAAGGCATGTTGTTGTATTATATATATATATATATATATATATATATATTGTTTGCATGCGACATAGCCTATGATAAACTCGTGGACAAAGAATTTACCCTTGCACTATTGTTGGATTGGACATTCTTATGAATGTCACTTCCAGATGGAGCTCCATAGCTACTGCTGTTTCGCCTTTCCAGGAGCGTTGAAGATTGAGCCAGTGGAGGAAGATTCCTCTTAGTGCTTCGTGCGTTGATCTTGCAGAACTGTTTCTCAGTAAGAGTTATAGTTGTTGGCTAGCTTAGCTTAGGGTTTTGTTTTTGTTGTTTTGTAATTACTCTATTCATAAAACCTCGCCTCAGTGCGAAACGATTATGTTATGTTTTATGTTATGTGAAGTATTGATTGTGATGCGTTATACTCTGATATTTGCAAAAGACCGATTTTGCATTATTTAGAAAATTGTAGTATTCTCTATGTCTCATTTTTTAAAAGGGTTTCAAAAAGAAAGAAAAAAATTACTCCTATTTTCCATTGCAAAATACATAAGAGTACTTTTTAACTAAAAGCAAACAAGCATCAAATGTCTTCAGCATTAGATTGGGTTGCATAGATATGATCCAAACTGGATGCATACTTGCGCGACTTCTATTGAAGGAGGAAGAACAAATACAAGCTTTGTTCTTAATTTAACAATGGTGCATAATAATATAAAAAGGAAAACAATGTGATTCAAGCGCCAAAGATTTAAACTTTAAGAGTAATGGCGCATAAACAATACGAAAATAGTAACCAGAATAAAATAAAAAAAGATGGAAAGAAGACAGAAAATGGAAGAAGACGCCACACTCTCAAGAGAGTGATAAGTCCGGCGTAGATTCGCCACTAGAGAAAGGAACCTCTTGATAAGAATCAGAGATGGTTCATCCAAGAACCTAAGAGACTCAGCTCTTTACACTCACAAAGGAGTAAACTTTCAATAGTATTCAAAAACTTCTCAAATGATAGGAAGTACATTCCTATTTATAGACTAAAGAGGTGATGGCTAACCCCAATTCTAATCCTAGGAAGCACCTATCAGCATAAGAAGGCTAAACCTGGTGCAAGACCCAAGCCCAATTGAAGGCTGTTAAAAAAACACAAATAAAAGCCCAAATTAAAAGAGAAACTCGTGTAGAAATTCGGGTTACATTTGGAGCCTATTGTTATCCATGATAGAGGCCGAATTTGATGTTTGAGCTTGAAATATGACTTGTAGATAATTTTCTTATCTTTCTAGCACATCAAAGAATGCCTCAACCAGATATCTATAGCTCAAGATATATCTGAAACACTGAGGAGACGTCACCACCAATGAAAATAATTTTTGAACAAAATCTAGTCTGGTTCTTCTTGTTTGATAATTGGCTTGGTGCTTCTTCTCGAAGTTAACCATTCTTGGTTTGCATCACTCTCTCCCCCTTCGAAAGAATTCGTCCTCGAATTTATAGCTCCAATCCCTGCATCACAAAAAAAAGTCTTAGTTTTATTGAAAATATTATAAAGAAAAAGCCAATTTCAAGGGAGACTTGACTTCCTTTTAATGGAAGGTCTCTTATTCTTTACTTTCCATGCAAAAAGGTGGATGATGCTTGCCACATTGCTGATTTGTTTTTCAAAGAAGTGGTGCGCCTACATGGCCTACCAAAAAGTATAGTGTCTGATCGTGACACTAAATTTCTAAGCCACTTCTGGAGAACTTTGTGGGGTAAGGTGGGAACTAAGTTACTATTCTCTACAACTTGTCATCCCCAAACTGATGGGCAAACTGAGGTAGTAAACAGAACTCTCTCTACTCTTTTAAGGGCTGTGCTTTCAAGGAATTTGAAAATGTGGGAAACATGGCTGCCACATGTTGAATTTGCTTATAATAGGGTTGTCCATAGTACCACAAATCATTTCCCATTTGAGATTGTGTATGGTTATAATCCCTTAACTCCTCATGATCTATTACCATTACCTAACACATCTCTTTTGAAGCATAAAGATGGCAAAGCAAAAGCTGAATTTGTGAAAAGTTTGCATGAGAAAATTAAATTGTAAATTGAAAAGAAAAATGAAAGCTATGCCAAAAGTGCAAATAAAGGGCGCAACGGGTTACTTTTGATCCCGGAGATTGGGTTTGGATCCATATGAGGAAAGAAAGGTTTCCTTCACAAAGGAAATCTAAGTTAATGCCTAGGGGCGATGGCCCTTTTTCAAGTGATTGCCAAAGTTAATGATAATGCTTATAAAGTTGACCTTCCAGGTGAGTATGGTGTTAGTGCCACTTTCAACGTTGCTGACTTGTCTCCTTTTGATGTAGGTGATGAAGACTTCAATTCGAGGTCGAATTCTCCTCAAGAGGGAGGAATGATGAGGACAAGGAGCACCAAGAAGCCATTCAAAGCTTAGGAGGACCAATGACTAGGGCAATGTCAAGGAGGGTCCAAGAAAGCTTAGTCCAATTCATGACTAAGACAATGACAAAAAAAGGCAAAGATGTAATTGCACCAAAAACCATGCTTGTCATACAAGCCATGGAGGAGGCGCAAGCATAACAAAGGCAGCCAAGTCATTTTATTTTAATTAAATAAAAGTGCAAGGGACCAATTGATTTATTTGGGGCCAAGGCACTAAGTTATTTAATTTCTTTTTGTGTGTTTAATCCACTTCAAGTGGCTGTGTGGCGCAAAGAGTAGGGGGTCCCACACCTCTCAACTACTCTTTGTGTAGTTTGAATGAGTCAATAATCTTGCTGCCAAAGAAAGACAAAGGAATTTAAAGCAATCAAGGCAAAAAGGAGTTACACAAGACAAAGAGATAATGCTCCAACAGCACAATAAAAGCGTAACAACCACCCATTTAATTGCATTCAATGTGTGGTTGTGAAACCTACCTAGTCATGAAGAGCAATCAACAAATGTGAAGCTGTCCCCTTACCTTTCATTGGCACCACTTAGACTATGAGACAGCAACAAATACTTTGTTTTTAATTTCCTTTTATTACACTAATTATGTTAGCCTAGGATTCCTTATAAAAGACTTTGTCTCTTTTTTTTTTTTGTAACTGCAAGAGCATCCCTCATTACATATAGGGAGCGCAAGCCTCATTAGAATTTCAACAAAGATTTCAGCAAAAATTGAGTTCATACTCTTTGGTTCTGGATTGGACAAGTTTTATTGATCTTATCAAGAAACTCTCTTCTTGTGGTGATCCTCACATTCATAGGCTTATCCTTGTCTTGGATTAGACTAAGGTGGCGCCCCTGCCTCCCATTCATCCATCTTCTTCACCTTTGATTGATCCTTGCATTTTTTGTTCTTTTCTTTTATTGAGGTTTTCTCAATCTGTTCCCTTCTTTCACTACCACCAAAACCACGAAATTCCTATAATCCATTCCCCATATTTCATTCACTAATATCAAAAATACAAAAACATAAGTCACAACCAAATTCTATATTGAAAATCAAACAAATGGCCAATTTCTACAACAAGGAGGTCATCCTAGATGATGATGAAGAGTAGAAGAAGAAACTAGCAAGAAGATGGAAGCAAAGAGGTGAAGTGATTCAAGACATGATGGAGGTAGCTTCCATGGAGGGTTTGGAACTTCTCTCTCAAGAAAATGAAGAAGATGAAGTTGTGAGGTTTGAGAGAGAGGGGGACACGGTTTGGGGCTGCTTATGGGAGGGGAGAATTAATTTTTATCACTTAAAAATAATACTTGGTTAAAACTAGCTTAAATAAAGTGTAGAAAAAACGAATCACACAAAGTGTGACACCTTTCAATAAAGCAAAGATGCTAATCACATCAACTAATCTATCCCATCTAATCTCACATCTCTAATGATTACCCTCTAATTCTAGAGTCTTAGGGTTGCTAAAACACGGCGTCAAGTAATCGCGTTACCGATTAATTTCCTACCGATTAATTCGTGAAAATTAATTTACCGAGAAGTTAATTCACCGCGTGAAAATAAATTATCATACATAATAAAAACAATCTAAAACACTCACAAATAATCACAACAAGTCACGATTCAATTTTCATCGAAATCGGAGTTCGTTTAAAATTTTATCTGTGGCAAAACTGTCCGGAGATTCGAAACGCGACGAAACTTCGTTAGAATTTTTCGACGATATTCGAACCATGAATTAATTTAAAATATTAATTTTCAAATCCAATTTTATCTTGATTTAATTAAATTACTTGATTAGTGAACAAGGAACTGCTTATTATAGCATAAATACGACATAATATACTATAATAACGATAAATAATGCATCGCGAAAAATACGGGTTTTCAAGTTTAGGGTTAAGGACTAGTATCATTAAACTTGACATGGTTGGCCACATGATTAGCTAAGGTTACAGTTAGGGACTTGTATCACTTAGCTTAATTTGCTTGACCACATTATTTGGGTTAGGTAGGAACTGGTATCACTTATCTTGACTTGATATACCACACGGTAAAGCCTAGGGTAAGCGACTAGTATCATTTGCTTGAATTGGCTTGCCGCATTTGTAGGGTTATTATTAGGAACTAATATCATTTAGATTGACTTGGTGGCCACATGGTAAGGTTTAGGGTCAGGGACAAGTATCATTTTACTTGACTTGATTGGCCACATGGTAAGGCCCAGGGTTAGGAACTAGTATCATTTTCTTGACTTGGTTTGCCACATTTGTAGGGTTAATGTTAGGGACTGTATCACCTGACTTGCTTGGCCGCATTTTATGGTTTAGGGTTAGGGACTTCTATCACTTAGCTTGATTTCCTTGACCACATTATTATGGTTAGGTTTAGGGCTAGCGTTAGGGACTAGTATCAATTAGCTTGACTTGATTGGCCACATGTTATGGTTTAGGGTTAGTGACTACTAGTGTTATTTAACTTGACATGGTTGGCCACATGATTTGGGTTACGGTTACGGTTTGGGACTTGTACCACTTAGCTTGATTTGGTTGGCCACATGATTAGGGTTCGGTTTAGGGTTAGGGTTAGGGACTAGTATCACTTAACAAGAGTTGGTTTGACACATGGTAAGGCTTTGGGTTAGGGACTAGTGTCATTTAGCTTGACTTGGTTGGCCACATAATTAGGGTTACGGACTTGTATCACTTTGCTTGATTTGGTTGGCCTCATGATTACATACTACTAACACTTAGCTTGACTTGGTTGGCCACATGGTAAGGCCCATCGTTAGGGACTACTATCATTTAACTTGACATGGTCGCCACATGATTAGGGATAGGGAATTGTATCACTTAGCTTGATTTGCCTGACCACATTATTAGGGCTAGGTTATGGATTAGGGTTACGATCTAGTACCACTTATCTTAACTTGGTTTGCTACGTGGTAAGGCCTAGGGTTAGAGACTAGTATAATTTGCTTGACTTGGTTTGCCACATTTTAAGGTTTAATGTTAGGGACTAATATCATTTAACTTGAATTGCTTGGCCACATGTAATGGTTTAGGATTAGGGACAAGTATCATTTAACTTGACTTGGTTGGCCACATGATTAGGGTTTGGGTTATAAACTAGTATCACTTACCTTTATTTGGTTAGCCTCCTGATTAGGGTTAGGTATCAAGTTTGGGTTAAGGACTAGTATCAGTTGCTTTGACTTTGTTGTCCACATGCTTTGGTTTGAGGTTATGGACTAGTATCGCTTAGCTTGACTTGGTTGGCCACAAGGTAAACTTTAGGGTAAGAGAGTAGTATCATTTACTTGACTTGGTAGACCACATGATTAGTGTTATGTTTAAGGACTAGTATCACTCAGATTGATTTGGTTGGCAACATGATCAAGGTTAGGCTTAGGGTTTAAGGTTAGGGACTAGTGTCACTTGACTTGACTTGGTTGGCCACATGGTAAGACTTAGGTTAAGGGACTAGTATCATTTAACTTGACTTGGTAAGCCACATGATTAGCTAAGGTTACAGTTAGGGACTTCTATCACTTAGCTTGATTTGCTTGGGCATATTATTTAGGTTAGGTTTAGGGTTAGGAACTTGTATCACTTTTCTTGACTCGGTATGCCACACGGTAAGGCCTAGTAGGGTTAGGGACTAGTATCATTTGCTTGGCTTGGTTTGCCACATCTGTAGGGTTATTGTTAGGAACTAGTATCACTTAGATTGGCTTGGGTGGCCACATGGTGAGGTTTAGGGTTAAGGACAAGTATCATTTAACTTGAGTTTGGTGGCCACATAGTAAGGCCCAGGGTTTGGGACTAGTATCATTTTCTTGACTTGGTTTACCACATTTGTAGGATTAATGTTAGGGACTAGTATCACTTGGCTTGCTTGGCCGCATTTTATGGTTTAGGGTTAGGCACTTGTGTCACTTAGCTTGATTTGCTTTACCACATTATTATGGTTAGGCTTAGGGTTAGCATTACGAACTAGTGCCACATAAGTTAACTTGGTTTGCCACATGGTAAGGCATAGGGTTAGGGACTAGTATCAATTGCTAGACTCGGTATGCCACATCTGTAGGGTTAACGTTAGGGTCAAGTATCACTTAGCTTGACTTGACTGGCCATATGTTATATGGTTTAGGGTTAGGGACTACTAGTGTTATTTAACTTGACATGGTTGGCCACATGATTAGGGTTACGGTTACGGTTTGGGATTTGTACCACTTAGCTTGATTTGGTTCACCACATGATTAGGGTTCGGTATAGGGATAGGTTTAGGGACTAGTATCACTTAGCATGACTTTGTTTGACACAGGGTAAGGCTTAGGGTTAGGGACTCATGTCATTTAGCTTGACTTGGTTAGTCACATATATAAGGTTAGGGTTATGGGCTTATATCACTTTGTTTGATTTGGTTGGCCTCATGATTACAGACTAGTATCATTTAGCTTGACTTGGTTGGCCACGTGGTAAAGCCCAGTGTTAGGGACTAGTATCATTTAACTTGACAGGGTTGACACATAATTAGGGTTACGATTAGGGAATTATATCACTTAGCTTGATTTGCTTGACCACTTTATTAGGGTTAAGTTTAGGGTTAGGGTTACGAACTAGTACCACATATCTTAACTTGGTTTGCCACGTGGGAAGGCCTAGGGTTAGGGACTAGTATCATTTGCTTGACTAGGTTTGCCGCATTAGTAGGGTTAATGTTAGGGACTAGTATCAATTAACTTGACTTGCTTGGCCACATGTTATGGTGTAGGGCTAGGAACAAGTGTCATTTAACTTGACTTGGTTGGCCACATGATTAGGATTAGGGTTACGAACTAGTATCACTTAGCTTGATTTGGTAGGCATCCTAGTTAGGGTTAGTATCGAGTTAGGGTTAAGGACTAGTATTAGTTGCTATGAATTGGTTGTCCACATGCTTTGGGTTAAGGTTATGGACTAGTATCACTTAGCTTGACTTGGTTGGCCACAAGGTAAACTTTAGGGTAAGAGACTAGTATCATTTACTTGACTTAGTTGGCCACATGATTAGTGTTACATTTAAGGACTACTATCACTTAGATTGATTTGGTTGGCTACATGATCAAGGTTAGGTTTAGGGTTTGGGTTAGGGACTAGTATCACTTGGCTCGACTTGGTTGGCCACATTTTAAGACTTAGGATAAGGGACTAGTATCATTTAAATTGTCTTGGTTGGCCACATGATTAGCTAAGGTTACAGTTAGGGACTTGTATCACTTAGCTTGATTTGCTTGAGCACATTATTTAGGTTAGGTTTAGGGTTAGGAACTGGGATCACTTATCTTGACTTGGTATGCCACACTGTAAGGCCTAGGGTTAGGGACTAGTATCATTTGCCACATCTGTAGGGTTATTGTTAGGAACTAGTATCACTTTGATTGACTTGGGTGGCCACATGGTAAGGTTTAGGGTTAGGGAAAAGTATCACTTAACTTGATTTGGTTGGCCACATGGTAAGGCCCAGGTTAGGGACTATTATCATTTTCTTCACTTGGTTTGCCTCATTTGTGGGGTTAATGTTACGGACTAGTATCACTTGACTTGCTTGGCCGCATTTTATGGTTTAGGGTTAGGGACAAACATCATTTAACCTGACTTGGTTAGCCACATGATTAGGGTTAGGATAACGAACTTGTATCACTTAGCTTGATTTGGTTAGCCTCCTGATTAGGGCTTGGTATCAAGTTAGGGCTAAGGACTAGTATCAGTTGCCATGACTTGGTGGTCAACATGTTTTGGGTTAGGGTTATGGACTGTATCGTTTAGCTTGACTTGGTTGGCCACAAGGTAAACTTCAGGGTAAGAGAGTAGTATCATTTACTTGACTTGGTTGGCCACATGAATAGTGTTACGTTTAAGGACTAGTATCACTTAGATTGATTTGGTTGGCCACATGATCAAGGTTAGGCTTAGGGTTTAGGTTAGGGACTAGTATCTCTTGGCATGACTTGGTTGGCCACATGGTTAGACTTAGGGTAAGGGACTAGTATCATTTAACTTGACTTGATTGGCCACATGATTAGCTAAGGTTACAGTTATGGACTTCTATCACTTAGCTTGATTTGCTTGAGCACATTATTTGGGTTAGGTTTAGGGTTAGGAATAGGTATCACTTATCTTGACTTGGTATGCCACACGGTAAGGCATGGGATTAGGGACTAGTATCATTTGCTTGACTTGGTTTGCCACATCTATAGGGTTATTGTCAAGAACTAGTATCACTTAGACTGACTTGGGTGGTCACATGGTAAGGTTTAAGGTTAGGGACAAGTATCATTTAACTTGTGTTGGTTGGCCACATGGTAAAGCCCAGGGTTAGGGACTAGTATCATTTTCTTGACTTGGTTTGCCACATTTGTTGGGTTAATGTTAGGGACTAGTATCACTTGGCTTGCTTGGCCGCATTTTATGGTTTAGGGTTAAGGACTTGTATCACTTAGCTTGATTTGCTTGACCACATTATTATGGTTAGGTTTAGGGTTAGCATTACGAACTAGTGCCACTTATGTTGACATGGTTTGCCACATGGTAAGGCCTAGGGTTAGGGATTATTATCATTTGCTAGACTCGGTCTGCTACATCTGTAGGGTTAATGTTAGGGACTAGTATCACTTAGCTTGACTTGATAGGCCATATGTTGTGGTTGAGGGTTAGTGACTACTATTGTTATTTAACTTGACATGGTTGGCCACATGATTAGGGTTACGGGGTAACCTAGGGACTTGCACCACTTAGCTTGATTTGGTTGGCCACATGATTAGGGTTCGGTTTAGTGATAGGGTTAGGGACTAGTAACACTTTGCATGACTTGGTTTGACACATGGTAAGGCTTAGGGTTAGGGACTAGTGTCATTTAGATTGACTTGGTTGGCCACATAATTAGGGTTTGGGTTACGGACTTGTATCACTTTGCTTGATTTGGTTGGCCTAATGATTACAGACTAGTATCACTTAGCTTGTTTTGGTTGGCAACATGGTAAGGCCCATCGTTAGGGACTAGTATCATTTAACTTGACATGGTTGACACATGATTTGGGTTATAGTTAGCGAATTGTATCACTTAGCTTGATTTGCTTGACCACATTATAAGGGTTTAGTTTAGGGTTAGGGTTACGAACTAGTACCACATATCTTAACTTGGTTTGCCACGTGGTAAGGCCTAGGGTTAGGGACAAGTATCACTTGCTTGACTAGGTTTGCCATATTTGTAGGGTTAATGTAAGGGACTAGTATCACTTGACTTGCTTGGCCACATGTTATGGTTTAGGGTTAGGAACAAGTGTCATTTAACTTGACTTAGTTGGCGATATGATTAGGGTTAGGGTTACGAACTAGTGTCACTTAGCTTGATTTGGTTAGCCTCCTGATTAGGGTTAGGTATCGATTTATGGTTAAGGACTAGTATCAGTTGCTATGAATTGGTTGTCTGCATGCTTTGGGTTAAGGTTATGGACTAGTATCGCATAGCTTGACTTGGTTGGCCACAAGGTAAACTTTAGGGTAAGAGACTAGTATCATTTACTTGACTTGGCAGGCCACATGATTAGTGTTATATTCAAGGGCTATCACTTAGATTGATTTGGTTGGCCACATGATCAAGGTTAGGTTTAGGGTTTTGGTTAGGGACTAGTATCACTTGGCTTGACTTGCTTGGCCACATGGTAAGGTTTAGGGTTAGGGACTAGTATAATTTAATTTGGCTTGGTTGGTGATGACCTCCTTGTTGTAGAAATTGGCCATTTACTTGATTTTCATTATAGAATCTGGTTGTGACTTATGTTTTTGTATTTTTTAGTAAGTGAAGAAGATGGATGAATGGGGGGAAGGGCGCCACCTTAGTCTAATCCACGACAAGGATAAGCCTATGAGTGTGAGAATCACCACAAGAAGAGAGTTTCTTGGTAAGATCGAATAAGCTGGCCAATCCACGACCAAAAAGTATGAACTCAATTATACAAGTGTAACTTTTTTTGCTGAAATCTTTGTTGACTTTTTATTGAGACTTGCGCTCCCTATATGTAATGAGGGATGCTCTTGCAGTTACAAAAAAAGAAGAGACAAAGTCTTTGTCATTCTCGGGATACAAGGAATCCTAGGCTAACATAATTAGTGTAATAAACGGAAATTACAAACATAATATTTGTTGCTTTCTCATAGTCTAAGTGGCGCCAATGAAAGGTAAGTAAAAGCTTCACATTTGTTGATTGCTCTTCATGACTAGGAAGGTTTCACAACCACACATTGAATGCAATTAAATGGGTGGCTATTACGCTTTTATTGTGCTGTTGGAGCATTTATCTCTTTGTCTTGTGTAACTCCTTTTTGCCTTGATTGCTTTGAATTTCTTTGTCTTTCTTTGGCAGCAAGATTATTGACTCATTCAAACTACACAAAGAGTTGCTGAGAGGTGTGGGACCCCCTACTCATTGCGCCACACAGCCACTTGAAGTGGATTAAATACACAAAAAGAAATTAAATAACTTAGTGCCTTGGTCCCAAATAAATCAATTGGTCACTTGCACTTTTATTCAATTAAAATAAAATAACTTGGCTGCCTTTGTTATGCAAGTTGCACCTCCCACATGGCTTGTATGACAAGCATGGTTTTTGGTGCAATTATATCTTTGCCTTTGTTTGCCATTGTCTTAGTCATGAATTGGACTAAGCTTTCTTGGACCCTCCTTGACATTGCCCTAGTCATTGGTCCTCCTAAGCTTTGAATGGCTTCTTGGTGCTCCTTGTCATCATCATTCCCTCCCTAAGGAGAATTCGACCTCAAATCAGTCTTCATCACCTACATCAAAAGGAGATAAGTCAGCAACATTGAAAGTGGCACTAACACCTTACTCACCTGGAAGGTCAACTTTATAAGCATTATCATTAACTTTGGCAATCACTTGAAAAGGGCCATCGCCCGTAGGCATTAACTTTGATTTCCTTTGTGAAGGAAACCTTTCTTTCCTCATATGGATCCAAACCCAATCTTCGGGTTCAAAAGTAACCCGTTTGCGCCCTTTATTGGCATTTTTGGCATAGCTTTCGTTTTTCTTTTTAATGTGCAATTTAATTTTCTCATGCAAACTTTTCACAAATTCAGCTTTTGCTTTGCCATCTTTATGCTTCAACAGAGATGTGTTAGGTAATGGTAATAGATCAAGAGGAGTTAAGGGATTATAGCCATACACAATCTCAAATGGGGAATGATTTGTGGTACTATGGACGTATTATAAGCAAATTCAACATGTGGCAGCCATGTTTCCCACATTTTCAAATTCCTTGAGAGCACAGCTTTTAGAAGAGTAGAGAGAGTTATGTTTACTACCTCAGTTTTCCCATCAGTTTGGGGATGACAAGTTATAGAGAATAGTAACTTAGTTCCCACCTTACCCCACAAAGTTCTCCAGAAGTGGCTTAGAAATTTAGTGTCACGATCAGACACTATACTTTTTGGTAGGCCATGTAGGCGTACCACTTCCTTGAAAAACAAATCAGCAATGTGGCAAGCATCATCCACCTTTTTACATGGAATGAAATGTGCCATCTTTGAGAACCTGTCCACAATAACAAAAATAGAATCTTTCCCATTCTTTGTTCTAGGTAACCCTAAGACAAAGTCCATGGAAAGGCCAATCCAGGGATATTCAGGAACAGGCAATGGAGTATAAACCATGGGGTAGGATTTGGCCTTTTTGCAAACAATACATCTTCCACAATATTTTTGCACATCAATTTTCATGTGAGGCCAATAGAAATGTTCTTGCAAAAATTCCAAAGTTTTAAGAACACCAAAATGTCCCATTAAGCCCTCCTTATGCCTCTTTGACTAAGAGTTCTCTAATGGATCCTTTTGGCACACACAACTTTTTTTCCTTAAATAAAAAATCATTGTGCCTAAAAAATCCATTATGGGCAGCATGCACACATTCAGCATATTTAACAGAAAAATCAAGATCATGCTCATACAAATCCTTAATGTGCTCAAGACCAAAAATTTTAGTTTCAAGAGTAGAGAGTAATGCGTACCTTCTTGATAATGCATCAGCCACAACATTGGCTTTACCCTTCTTATGCTTAATCACATAAGGAAATTGCTCCAAAAATTCAACCCATTTAGCATGCCTCTTGTTCAACTTACCTTGTCCTTTTAAATACTTCAAGGACTTATGATCACTATGAATGACAAATTCTTTTAGCAACAAGTAATGTTGCCACGTTTGCAATGCCCTTACTAAGGCATACAATTCCTTATCATAAGTTGAGTAATTTAGGGTAGGCCCTTTTAATTTCTCACTAAAATAAGCAATTAGATGACCTTCTTGCATCAAAACAGCCCCAATTCCAACATTGGAAGCATCACACCCAATTTCAAAAGATTTTGAAAAATTAGGCAATGCTAGAATTGGTGCTTGGGTGAGATTTTCTTTAAGAATAGAAAAAGCTTGTTCTTGTTTCTCACCCCATTTAAAACCAATTTCTTTTTTAACAATTTCATTAAGAGGTGCAGCTATAGTACTAAAATCCTTAACAAACTTCCTATAGAAACTTGCTAAACCATGAAAACTTCTTACCTCATTCACGTTTTTAGGTGCTGGCCACTCTTGGATTGCCTTCGCCTCTGCTTCATCCACATGTACTCCATGAGAGCTTATGACAAAACCTTGAAAAATAACTTGATCCGTGCAAAATACACATTTTTCCAAGTTTGCATACAAGTTTTCTTTTCTTAACACATTTAAAACTGCCCTTAGATGAATGCAAGGTCCTCTAAATTTTTGCTATATATCAAGATATCATCAAAATATACAATAACAAATTTACCCAAAAATTCCCTCAAAACATGGTTCATTAATCTCATGAAAGTGCTAGATGCATTAGTTAACCCAAAAGGCATAACTAACCACTCATATAAACCATATTTAGTTTTGAAAGCAGTTTTCCATTCATCCCCTTCCCTTATTCTAATTTGATGGTATCCACTTTTCAAATCAATTTCGGAAAACAAGCATGCACCAAACAGTTCATCAAGCAAGTCATCTAACCTAGGTATTGGATGCCTATACTTAACAGTAATATTATTAACAGCCCTACAATCAGTGCACATTCTCCAACTACCATCTTTCTTAGGGACTAAAATAACAGGGACAACACATGGACTTAAACTTTCTCTTACCCAACCTTTACTTACCAATTCATCCACTTGCTTTTGTATCTCTTGCGTTTGTTGTGGGTTGCTCCGGTAGGCTGGCTTATTAGGCAAAGTGGCGCCTGGGATGAGGTCAATGTGATGCTCAATCCCTCTCAAAGGTGGCAGCCCACTTGGCACCTCCTTAGGAAACAAATCCTCAAACTCCTGCAAAAGAAAATTTATGCAATTTGGCAATTCTTGAGTGTTAGGTAAATTTTCCAGTAAGGCCACCTCTTTGCTAAAGAGCAAATATAGGGGCTGATTAGAAAAAATAGCTTTTTTAACCACCCTTTTTGTCGCCATCAAATTTTCTTTCTTTTTTTCATCAATCTTTTTTTTGTCATTCTTTTTTCTCTCTTTTTCTTTGGCGATCTTTTCTTTTTCTTCTTTTCTTTTTCTTTTTCTTTTTCACATTTTTCTCTCAATTTTTTTTTGATCATCTCTCACCTCACTTGGGCTCAAAGGAGCCAATACAATTCGTTTTCCATGATGAACAAAAAATTACTTGTTGGTATGCCCTTCATGGCTTGCCTTTTTGTCAAATTGCCAAGGCCTTCCCAACAAGACATGGCTGGCCTCCATAGGAACTACATCACAAACAGCCACATCTTCATATTTTCCAATTGAAAAAGAAATTTCTACTTGTTCATCAACAATCATATCAACATCATTAACAAGCCATTGAAGCTTATATGGCTTGGGATGTGGTTGAGTTTCTAGTTGGAGTTTGGAAACTAACCTTGTGCTAGCAACATTTGTGCAACTCCCACCATCAATAATAAGGGAACATACCTTGCCTTGTATGAGGCACATTGAGTGAAATATGTTCTCCCTTTGAGTCACATCTTCCTCCTTTACCACGGCTTCCAACAACCTTTTCATCATAAGTAACTCTCCGCTAGGTATTTGGGCCTCCTCCTCGTCACAATCCTCTTCATACTCTTCAGCCCCTTCATCTTCCTCCTCAACCTCCTCTACAATCATAATTCTCTTGGTAGGACATTGGGATGCAATGTGTCCTAAGCCTTGGCACTTGAAACACTTAACAACCCGGTTAGTTGAAACAACTTGAGAAGGACTAGTTGTAGTGTTTTTACCTTTTGTGTCAGCCGCAGCTTCTTTGGATGATGAAGCAACCATGGCCAGATTCTTGCATGGCCTAAATCATGATATAATGACATAGTGGAACTGCAACACTATGTTCAATTAGACAATTTGGTACATCAAGCCACAAAGGTAGAACAACAACTCAAGACGAAGGGCCAAATAAGAAGAAGCACTACCACTTCCAATCCTCAAAATTGGAAGAGCAATATAAAGATACCAAATGATGACCTCCTTGTTGTAGAAATTGGCCATTTACTTGATTTTCAATATAGAATCTGGTTGTGACTTATGTTTTTGTATTTTTGAGTAAGTGAAAAAGATGGATGAATGGGAGCAGGGGTGCCACCTTAGTCTAATCCAAGACAAGGATAAGCCTATGAGTGTGAGGATCACCACAAGAAGAGAGTTTCTTGATAAGATCGAATAAGCTGGTCCAATCCAGAACCAAAGAGTATGAACTCAATTACACAAGTGTAACTTTTTTTGCTGAAATCTTTATTGACCTTTTATTGAGACTTGCGCTCCCTATATGTAATGAGGGATGCTCTTGCAGTTACAAAAAAGGAAGAGACAATGTCTTTTTCATTCTAGGGTTACAAGGAATCCTAGGCTAACATAACTAGTGTAATAAAAGGAAATTACAAACAAAATATTTGTTGCTGTCTCATAGTCTAAGTGGTGCCAAAGAAAGGTAAGGAGACAGCTTCACATTTGTTGATTGCTCTTCATGACTGGGAAGGTTTCACAACCACACATTGAATGCAATTAAATGGGTGGCTGTTATGCTTTTATTGTGCTGTTGGAGCATTTATCTCTTTGTCTTGTGTAACTCCTTTTTGCCTTGATTGCTTTGAGTTTCTTTGTCTTTCTTTGTCAGTAAGATTGTTGACTCATTCAAACTACACAAAGAGTTGTTGAGAGGTGTGGGACCCCCTACTCTTTGCACCACACAGCCACTTGATGTGGATTAAACACACAAAAAGAAATTAAATAACTTAGTGCCTTGGTCCCAAATAAATCAATTGGTCACTTGCACTTTTATTCAATTAAAATAAAATAACTTGGCTGCCTTTGTTATGCAAGTTGCGCCTCCTCCATGGCTTGTATGAAAAGCATGGTTTTTGGTGCAATTACATCTTTGCCTTTGTTTGCCATTGTCTTAGTCATGAATTGGACTAAGCTTTCTTGGACCCTCCTTGACATTGCCCTAGTCATTGGTCCTCCTAAGCTTTGAATGACTTCTTAGTGCTACTTGTCCTCATCAGTTGGCCACATGATTATTTGTGGTTATAGTTAAGGACATATATCACTTAGCTTGATTTGCTTCAGCACATTATATGGGTTAGGTTTAGGTTTAGGAACAGGTATCACTTATGTTCACTTCATATGCCACACGATAAGGCCTAGGGTTATGAACTAGTATCATTTGCTTAACTTAGTTTGCCATATCTGTAGGGTTATTGTATGGAACTAGTATCATTTAACTTGAGTTAGTTGGCCACATGGTAAGGCCCAGGGTTTGGGACTAGTATCATTTTCTTGACTTGGTTTGCCACATTTGTAGGGTTAATATTAGGGACTAGTATCACTTGGCTTGCTTGGCCGCATTTTATGGTTTAGGGTTAGGCACTTGTATCACTTAGCTTGATTTGCTTTACCACGTTATTATGGTTTGGTTTAGGGTTAGCATTACAAACTAGTGCCACATAAGTTAAATTGGTTTGCCACATGGTAAGGCCTAGGATTAGGGACTAGTATCAATTGTTAGACTCGGTCTGCCACAACTGTAGGGTTAACGTTAGGGTCAAGTATCACTTAGCTTGACTTGATTGGCCATATGTTATGGTTTAGGGTTAGGGACTACTAGTGTTATTTAACTTGACATGGTTTGCCACATGATTAGGGTTACGGTTACGGTTAGGGACTTGTACCACTTAGCTTGATTTGGTTCGCCACATGATTAGGGTTCGGAATAGGGATAGGGTTAGGGACTAGTATCACTTAGCATGACTTTGTTTGACACAGGGTAAGGCTTAGGGTAAGGGACTCGTGTCATTTAGCTTGCCTTGCTTGGTCACATAATTAGGGTTAGGGTTACGGACTTATATCACTTTGCTTGATTTGGCTGGCCTCATGATTACAGACTAGTATCATTTAGCTTGACTTGGTTGGCCACATGGTAAAGCCCAGCGTTAGGGACTAGTGTCATTTAACTTGACATGGTTGACACATGATTAGGGTTACGGGTAGGGAATTATATCACTTAGCTTGATTTGCTTGACCACTTTGTTAGGGTTAAGTTTAGGGTTAGGGTTACGAACTAGTACCACATATCTTAACTTGGTCTGCGACGTGGTAAGGCCTAGGGTTAGGGGCTAGTATCATTTGCTTAACTAGGCTTGCGACATTAGTAGGGTTAATGTTAGGGACTAGTATCACTTAACTTGACTTGCTTGGCCACATGTTATGGTTTAGGGTTAGGTACAAGTGTCATTTAACTTGACTTGGTTGGCTACAAGATTAGGGTTAGGGTTACGAACTAGTATCACTTAGCTTGATTTGGTAAGCATCCTGGTTAGGGTTAGGTATCGAGTTAGGGTTAAGGACTAGGATTAGTTGCTATGAATTGGGTGTCCACATGCTTTGGGTTAAGGTTATGGACTAGTATCGCTTAGCTTGAGTTGGTTGGCCACAAGGTAAACTTTAGGGTAAGAGACTAGTATCATTTACTTGACTTGGTTGGCCACATGATTAATGTTACGTTTAAGGACTAGTATCACTTAGATTGATTTGGTTGGCCACATGATCAAGGTTAGGTTTAGGGTTTGGGTTAGGGACTAGTATCACTTGGCTTGACTTGGTTGTCTACATGGTAAGGTTTAGGGTTAGGGACTAGTATCATTTAATTTGACTTGGTTGGCCACATGATTGGCTAAGGTTACAGTTAGGGACTTGTATCACTTAGCTTGATTTGCTTGAGCACATTATTTGGGTTAGGTTTAGGGTTAGGAACTGGGATCACTTATCTTGACTTGGTATGCCACACGGTAAGGCCTAGGGTTAGGGACTAGTATCATTTCCCACATCTGTAGGGTTATCGTTAGGAACTAGTATCACTTAGATTGACTTGGGTGGCCATATGGTAAGGTTTAGGGTTAGGGAAAAGTATCATTTAACTTGACTTGGTTGGCCACATGGTAAGGCCCAGGGTTAGGGACTAGTATCATTTTCTTGACATAGTTTACCACATTTGTAGGGTTAATGTTACGGACTAGTATCACTTGGCTTGCTTGGCCGCATTTTACGGTTTAGGGTTAGGGACAAACATCATTTAACCTGACTTGGTTGGCCACATGATTAGGGTTAGGTTTACGAACTAGTATCACTTAGCTTCATTTGGTTAGGCTCCTGATTAGGGTTAGGTATTGAGTTAGGGTTAAGGACCAATATCAGTTGCCATGACTTGGTTGTCAACATGTTTTGGGTTTAGGTTATGGACTAGTATTGCTTAGCTTGACTTGTTTGGCCACAAGGTAAACTTTAGGGTAAGAGAGTAGTATCATATACTTGACTTGGTTGGCCACATGAATAGTGTTACGTTTAAGGACTAGTATCACTTAGATTGATTTGGTTGGCCACATGATCAAGGTTAAGCTTAGGGTTTAGGTTAGGGACTAGTATCTCTTGGCATGACTTGGTTGGCCACATGGTTAGACTTACGGTAAGGGACTAGTATCATTTAACTTGACTTGACTAGCCACATGATTAGCTAAGGTTACAGTTAGGGACTTCTATCACTTAGCTTGATTTGGTTGGGCACATTATTTGGTATGCCACACGATAAGGCCTAGGGTTAGGGACTCGTATCATTTCCTTGACTTGGTTTGCCACATCTGTAGGGTTATTGTTAGGAACTAGTGTCACTTACACTGACTTGGGTGGCCACATGGTAAGGTTTACGGTTAGGGACAAGTATCATTTAACTTGTGTTTGTTGGCCACATGGTAAGGCCCAGGGTTAGGGACTTGTATCATTTTCTTGACTTGGTTTGCCACATTTGTAGGGTTAATGTTAGGGACTAGTATCACTTGGTTTGCTTGGACGCATTTTATGGTTTAGGGTTAGGGACTTGTATCACTTAGCTTGATTTGCTTGACCACATTATTATGGTTAGGTTTAGGGTTAGCTTTACGAACTAGTGCCACTTATGTTGACTTGGTTTGCCACATGGTAACGCCTAGGGTTAGGGATTGGTATCAATTGCTAGACTCGGTCTGCCACATCTGTAGGGTTAATGTTAGGGACTAGTATCACTTAGCTTGACTTGATTGGCCATATGTTATGGTTGAGGTTTAGTGACTACTATTGTTATTTAACTTGACATGGTTGGCCACATGATAAGGGTTACGGGGTAACCTAGGGACTTGCACCACTTAGGTTGATTTCGATGGCCACATAATTAGGGTTCGGTTTAGGGATAGGGTTAGGGACTAGTAACACTTAGCATGACTTGGTTTGAAACATGGTAAGGCTTAGGGTTAGGGACTAGTGTCATTTAGATTGACTTGGTTGGCCACATAATTAGGCTTTGGGTTACGGACTTGTATCACTTTGCTTGATTTGGTTGGCCTCATGATTACAGACTAGTATCACTTAGCTTGTTTTGGTTAGCCACATGGTAAGGCCCAGCGTTAAGGACTAGTATCATTTCACTTGACATGGTTGACACATGATTAGGGTTACGGTTAGGGAATTGTATCACTTAGCTTGATTTGCTTGACCACATTATTAGGGTTTAGTTTAGGGTTAGGGTTACGAACTAGTACCACATATCTTAACTTGGTTTGCCACGTGGTAAGGCCTAGGGTTAGGGACAAGTATCATTTGCTTGACTAGGTTTGCCACATTTGTAGGGTTAATGTAAGGGTCTAGTATCACTTAACTTGACTTGGTTGGCCACATGTTATGGTTTAGGGTTAGGGACAAGTGTCATTTAACTTGACTTGGTTGGCCACACGATTAGGGTTAGGGTTACGAACTAGTATCACGTAGCTTGATTTGGTTAGCCTCCTGATTAGGGTTAGGTATCGATTTAGGGTTAAGGACTAGTATCAGTTGCTATGAATTGGTTGTCCACATGCTTTGGGTTAAGGTTATGGACTAGTATCGCTTAGCTTGACTTGGTTGGCCACAAGGTAAACTTTAGGGTAAGAGACTAGTATCATTTACTTGAATTGGCAGGCCACATGATTAGTGTTACGTTCAAGGACTAGTATCACTTAGATTGATTTCGTTGGCCACATGATCAAGGTTAGGTTTAGGGTTTTGGTTAGGGACTAGTATCACTTGGCTTGAATTTGTTGGCCACATGGTAAGGTTTAGGGATAGGGATTAGCATCATTTAATTTGACTTGGTTGGCCACATGATTAGCTATGGTTATAGTTAAGGACTTATATCACTTAGCTTGATTTGCTTCAGCACATTATATGGGTTAGGTTTAGGGTTAGGAACAGGTATCACTTATGTTCACTTGGTATGCCACACGGTAAGGCCTAGGGTTATGAACTAGTATCATTTGCTTAACTTAGTTTGTCGCATTTGTAGGGTTATCGTATGGAACTAGTATCACTTAGATTGACTTGGGTGGCCACATGGAAAGGTTTAGAGTTGTGGACTAGTATCAATATCTTGACTTGGTTTGCCACATTTATAGGGTTAATGTCAAGGACTAGTATCACCTGACTTGCTTGGCCGCATTTTATAGTTTAGGGTTAGGGACTTGTATCACTTAGCTTGATTTGCTTGACCGCATTATTATGGTTAGGTTTAGGGTTAGCGTCACGAACTAATGCCACTTATGTTGACTTGGTTTGCCACATTGATAACTACCAACCTCCATAGTAGCCTTTAAAACGATCTTAGGTTGAATTTTTATTGAACTGAATTTTTTTTCATTTTTTTTTGTACAGAATTCTGGACAAAATTGAGATGGAGATGAGATGAACAGAATAAAACAACTTAAGAAAATAAATTCAACCCCAACCTTTGCTTTGATACCACTTGATGACTATCAACCTCTATTGTAGCCTTTGAAGCGATCTTAGGTTGAATTTTTATGGAATTGAATTTTAGAACAAGTAAATAGAAAAGAAATGGAATAGAGATAAGAGATGGACGCACTACAATTCCCTAAGGAATTGATAAGTAACATGAAGACGCCACAAGAAGAGTTAACTTCTTGATAAGTCAGTTTTGGCTCAATCCAGAACCCTAGAGAAACAAGTCTCTCATAATGTGTAAAACACAATTTTTAACATCCAAATTCTTCTATTTCATTCATGAATTTCGTGCATACATATAGAGGGTAGGAAATACATTAAAAAACATCCCACTAATGGATAGTAATAAGCTCAATTGATGGTGTAACTCCTATACTAATGTCTGGACCTTAGTTGCACACTAACTAGTGCTTTTAAAGTGGCAGTTACATATCTCTAACAAACTCCTAAATGGGTTATTTCAAAAGGCATGCAGCAGCTACAATTATTTGCTTAATTTAAATAAAAAGCTTATGCAACTCACTTAAAATAAATAACACAAAATTAACAAAAATATTTTAGTCCAGATTTTCGTCTTCAACTTCCTGTCCATTTTCCACCTTGATAGAAGCCGAATCTGATTAAATTGCGTGAAATATAACATGTAGAACTTTTTGTATCCTTTTCAATACATCAAGAACCATATCAAATAGACTTCTGTAGCTCCTGATTCAGCCAAAACAAGACAGACTAATTTCCATATCAATCAGACCAATTTCCAACTAATTTCAATAAAGCCCAATTTTGTTCTTCTTTTGTCCAGGGTGGTCATCCTAGTTTCACATCACACATGGTATGGCCTAGAGTTAGGGACTAGTATCAATTGCTAGACTCGGTCTGCCACATCTGTAAGGTTAATGTTAGGGACTAGTATCACTTAGTTTGACTTGATTGGCCACATGTTATGGTTTAGGGTTAGGAACTACTAGTGTTATTTAACTTGACATGGTTGGCCACATGTTATGGTTTAGGGTTAGGAACTACTAGTGTTATTTAACTTGACATGGTTGGCCACATGATTAGGGTTACAGTTACGGTTAGGGACTTGTACCACATAGCTTGATTTGGTTGGCCACATGATTAGGGTTCGATTTAGGGATAGGGTTAGGGACTAGTATCACTTAACATGACTTTCTTTGACACATGGTAAGGCTTAAGGTTAGGGACTCGTGTCATTTAGCTTGACATAGTTGGTCACATAATTAGAGTGAGGGTTACGGACTTATATCACTTTGCTTTATTTGGTTGGCCTCATGCTTACAGACTAGTATCATTTAGCTTGACTTGGTTGGGCACATGGTAAGGCCCAGCGTTAGGGACTAGTATCATTTAACTTGACATGGTTGACACATGATTAGGGTTACGGTTAGGGAATTGCATCACTTAGCTTGATTTGCTTGACCACATTATTAGGGTTAAGTTTAGGGTTAGGGTTACGAACTAGTACCACATATCTTAAGTTGGTTTGCCACGTGGTAAGGCCTAGGGTTAGGGACTGGTATCATTTTCTTGACTAGGTTTACCACATTTGTAGGGTTAATGTGAGGGACTAGTATCACTTAACTTGACTTGCTTAGCCACAAGTTATGGTTTAGGGTTAGGGACATGTGTCATTTAACTTGACTTGGTTGGCCACTGATGAGGACATAATAAGCAAGGACACTAGTGAAGCACTACAAGGACTAGGAGGACCAATGACAAGGGCACGTGCCTAGAAAGCTAAGGAGGCCTTAAACCAAATGGTGGCAACTATAATGGGAGCAAGGCCAAAACAAGAAGGAATGGAGCCCAAATTGGTCAACTACTTGGGTCTACATGAAAGAGGGCTGGGCGCATGATATGCTGCCCATTTTTACTTGTCTATTTTAAATAAGTTGTAATAAAATGTGTTGGTGCAGAACTTTTAATTAATTAGGCCTAACACTTAAGTTTATTTTTCATGTGTGTTTATTTTGAATGGAGCAAGGGCTGTTACATGTGGTATGTGCTGCCCAAGCCCAAATGTTGAGTTATTTTTGTTGTTTTTGTTGGTTTGAGTGATGTTTGGGCTGAAATATGGGGGAGGACGAAATGGAGCTGCAAGGGGGGTGCAAGAGCACTTATTTGGAGTTAGAAGAAGCATTTCTTTGATGCCTTTTGAGATGCCATACTGAAGCATCAGTTTTGAGAACTTGTAACCACTATCCCATTAAGAGTCCACAAAGTCATAAATAGGGAGGTTACAATTACCATCAAGAGTAATGCTAATTAAGTGGCTTGGCCCCATCATTGTAATTCAGTAGAGAGAGTCCTTACCTCTATATATATTTCACCCAAAATCAATAAAATGGTTAGCTTGGAATTTTCAGAAAGTTGATACCTTGTGTATTGTTGAGAGTATGTCTCTCTTGGGTTCTTCATTGGACCTGCCCTTTTGATCTTATCAAGAAACCAAGTTTTCTTGTGGCGATCATTCCCTAAGGCTTATCATCTCTTCTTCTTTCCCATAGAAGCAAGAGTGTGGCGCCATCCCCATTTCTGTCTACTCCATCTTTTTCATTTCTTCTTTGTTCTAGTTTCCTTAATTCTGGTTCTTTTCTATTCAGCCTTTGCATTTCCTTGTTTATTTAAATTCTTGCAATTTACAATTCATTGTCTAATTTATCTTCTCCAATATAATCTTGTGAATTGCAACTGAATTACACAAGGGTTGATAACCATGCAAATTGGATAGTCATCAATTGGTATCAGAGCAAGGTTCTGATTGGACCAATTCTTGCTTTCATATTTGTTCTTAGATTAATTTTGCAATTCCTTCCTTATATATTATGTTTGATTAAAAAAAAAGGATAGATATCAGCAAAACAGAAAGAAAAAAAAATATAGCAATCTGCAAAACAGAAAAAAAATGAAAAAAAAACGAAAAAAAAAACGAAATTCTGGGCTGTGAAGGATTTGTGAATTATATTCTTCTTGCTTGCTTAAAAAAAAAAAGTTTGAGTTAGTTTGTTCCTTTCTCATACCGTCTTCCTTGCTATTGTTATTGCTCTCCTTAAGTCTTGTGTTGTGTTTACCATTAGAATTCTGTTTCTTGTGTGATTGAGGCTGGTTTCATTAAAGAACTCAAAGAGGGCATTGAGTGGAAAAAGGCAAGAGTGTATATCCTAGAAAAAGCCTAAATTGAGTGAAACACGAGTGGTAACAAATTTTTGAGTGAAACACGTGAGTAGAGTGGTGAGGTCCTATTCTCCATATTATTATTTTTGTCTCTTTAGCAGAAAATTCATGGCTGAAAATAGTCCCCTCGGGCCCAAGAACAGCAGACTATTGAGACACAAATAGCGACCTTGACTCAACACATGGAGAGGCTGATGCGCCAACAAGCAGATGAATTCCATGAGAGACTTGATCAAATGGAGAGGAATAGAACACCTAGACATTCCTCTCAAGGTGAAAGTGAAGGATCTGAGGGAAGGAGGCGTAGGGAGAGACATGAGAGGAGAAGGAGAGAAAATGAGGGAAGAAATAATAGAGAGGAAAGGTTGGGTGGGATAAAAATAAAAGTACCATCTTTTCAAGGAAAAAATGATCCAGAGGTGTATTTGGAGTGGGAGACAAAAATAGAACAAATTTTTTCTTGTCACACCTTTACAGATGCTAAAAAGGTGCAGGTTGCTGCCCTTGAATTCATTGATTATGCCCTGGTGTGGTGGGATCAAACCTTGAAAGAAAGAAGGAGATTTGAAGAGCCACCCATTGAGACTTGGGAGGAGATGAGAAGAATCATGAGAAAAAGATTTGTACCTTCCTATTACCATAGGGAATTGTACAATAAACTTCATAGACTCACCCAAGGGTCTAAAAGTGTTGATGAGTATTTCAAAGAAATGGAGATGGCCATGATACGAGCTAATGTGGTGGAGGAAAGAGAAGCAACTATGGCACGATTCCTACATGGCCTAAATCGTGACATAAGTGATGTGGTGGAGCTGCAACATTATGTTGAACTAGAGGAGTTGGTACACCAAACCATCAAGGTGGAACAGCAACTCAAAAGGAAAGGCCATACAAAGAAGAATCCTTCCACTTTCAACTCCCTAAGTTGGAAGAACAATCCAAAGAAGGAGGGTACCACATCCTCCAAAGAGGCTACGGCTGACCCTAAGGGGAAAGCTATTTCTTCTTCTAATGATGTCTCACCAAGCACTAAAAATCGTGATGTTAAGTGCTTCAAGTGTCAAGGCCGAGGACACATTGCATCACAATGTCCAACTAAGAAGGTGATGATCTTGAAAGACAACGGAGAATTTTCTACGGAGACCTCATCCGAATCTGAAGAAGAAACTGAAGTGGAGAAGCCACCAGAAGGAGATTTGCTCATGGTGAGAAGAATGTTGGGAAGCCAAATCAAAGAGGAGGACATAAACCAAAGGGAAAACATCTTTCATACAAGGTGTTTGATTCAAGGAAAGGTATGTTCTCTAATAATTGATGGAGGGAGTTGTACTAATGTGGCTAGCACACGTTTGGTGTCAAAACTTAATTTGGAAACAAAACCTCACCCAAAACCTTATAAACTCCAGTGGCTAAGTGAAGTGGTAGAAATGACCGTAAACAAACAAGTTGAGGTTTGTTTTTCAATTGGGAAGTACCATGATGTTGTTTTGTGTGATGTAGTACCTATGGAAGCTAGTCACATGTTACTTGGGCGGCCATGGCAATTTGATAAAAAAGCCACCCATGAGGGACACACAAATAAATTCTCATTCTTGCATAATGATCAAAAGATTACTCTTGTACCATTGTCTCCTAGAGAGGTGAGAGAGGATCAAAACAAAATGAGAGAAAACAAAGAGCAAGAGGAAAAAGAGAGAGAAAAGAAAGAAGAGGGCAAAATTAAAAAGAATAAAAATAGTGAGAAAAAAAGTGATGAAAAAGAGAGAAAAGAGAGTTTTCTTGCTACAAAAGGAGAGGTGAAGAGAGCAATTTTTTCACACCAGCCCCTATACTTACTTTATTGCAAGGAATTTAATTTACTCAGAACAATACTGAAGCAAAAATTTTGCCAAGTGGAATTGAGTTTCTTTTGCAGGAATTTGAAGATGTGTTTCCAAAGGAGGTACCAGATGGTTTACCCCCTATAAGAGGAATAGAGCATCACATTGATCTCATTCCCGGAGCCTCCTTGCCTAATAGGCCAGCATATCGTAGTAATCCTCAACAAACTCAAGAGATACAAAAGCAAGTTGAGGAATTGGTGCGCAAAGGGTGGGTAAAAGAGAGCTTGAGTCCTTGTGCTGTGCCGGTAATTTTGGTACCTAAGAAGGATGGTAGTTGGAGGATGTGCACTGATTCTAGAGCGATCAACAACATCACCATCAAATATAGGCATCCTATTCCCAGGTTAGATGATTTACTTGATGAACTATTTGGTGCATGCTTATTTTCGAAAATTGATTTGAAAAGTGGGTATCATCAAATTAGAATAAGGGAAGGGGATGAATGGAAAACTGCTTTCAAAACAAAATATGGTTTGTATGAATGGATGGTTATGCCATTTGGTTTAACTAATGCACCTAGTACTTTTATGAGATTAATGAACCATGTTTTGAGGGAATTTTTGGGTAAGTTTGTTGTTGTGTATTTTGATGACTTCTTGATATATAGCAAAAGCCTAGAAGAACATCATGGACATTTGAGTGTTGTTATGCATGTGCTTAGGAAAGAAAAATTGTATGCAAACATGGAAAAATGCATCTTTTGCACTGATCATGTAGTCTTCTTAGGATTTGTTATAAATGCTAAGGGTGTGCATGTTGATGAAGAGAAAATAAAAGCAATTCAAGAGTGGCCAACCCCCAAAAATGTGACTGATGTTAGGAGTTTCCATGGCTTAGCTAGTTTCTATAGGAGGTTTGTGAAAGATTTTAGTACCCTAGCTGCACCTCTTAATGAAATTGTTAAGAAAGATGTGGGGTTTAAGTGGGGGGAAAAACAAGAGCACGCATTCACTGTCCTTAAGGAAAAGCTAACTCATGCACCAATACTTGCATTGCCTAATTTTGCAAAGTCTTTTGAAATTGAGTGTGATGCTTCTAATGTTGGTATTGGGGCTGTTCTTATGCAAGAAGGGCATCCCATTGCTTACTTTAGTGAAAAATTGAATGGGGCTGCTCTTAATTATTCCACTTATGACAAAGAATTGTATGCCTTGGTAAGGGCTTTGCAAACTTGGCAACACTATCTCTTGCCAAAAGAATTTGTCATTCATAGTGACCATGAATCCTTGAAGCATTTGAAAGGGCAAGGTAAGTTGAACAAGAGGCATGCCAAATGGGTTGAGTTCCTTGAACAATTTCCTTATGTGATAAAGCACAAGAGAGGTAAGGCCAATGTGGTTGCGGATGCACTCTCAAGAAGGTACGTCTTACTTTCTTCTCTTGAAACAAAGTTGTTTGGTCTTGAGTTTCTTAAAGAATTGTATGTGAGTGATCCAGATTTCTCTTCTAAATATTCTTCTTGTGAGCATGCTGCCCAAAATGGATACTTTAGGCATAATGATTATTTGTTTAGAGAGAAAAGATTGTGTGCGCCAAAAAGTTCCATTAGAGAATTGCTTGTGAGAGAAGCACATGAGGGGGGACTAATGGGTCACTTTGGGGTTCAAAAGACTTTGGATATGTTGCAGGAACATTTTTATTGGCCCCACATGAAAATTGATGTGCAGAAATTTTGTGATAGATGCATTGTGTGTAAGAAGTCCAAATCTAAGGTAATGCCTCATGGTCTTTATACTCCTTTGCCTATTCCTGATTTTCCTTGGATTGATATTTCTATGGACTTTGTTTTGGGGCTGCCTAGAACAAAGAATGGCAAAGATTCTATTTTCGTGGTGGTTGATAGGTTTTCAAAAATGGCACACTTTATACCTTGCAAGAAAGTTGATGATGCTTGTCATGTTGCTGAATTGTTCTTCAAAGAGGTTGTGCGCCTACATGGGCTGCCAAGAACCATAGTTTCAGATCGTGACACAAAATTCTTAAGTCATTTTTGGAGAACTTTGTGGGGTAAAGTGGGCACAAAACTGCTTTTCTCCACTACTTGTCATCCTCAAACTGATGAGGACATAGGAAGAGGCATAACCAAGGAAGGCAACATAGAGAACTTACAAAGCCTTGGAGCTCCAATGACAAGGGCAAGATCCAAGAAGGTTAAAGAAGCTCTAAATAGTCTTGTATCCAGTTTATTTGAAGCGGGTCCTAATCCAAAAGAACTGAAGCCCAAGATGGTGAATTGCTTAATCCAGATTGAGGGAATAAAGGCATGAAGGCATTGGTGTTGGGACCAATCTGCATCTATATCATGTTTATGTTATTTGTTTTCTTTCTTTAAGTTTAAACTTGTATTTGGGCTAAATTAGGAAACTGTTGGGCCCATTTGTTAGAGACTTGAGTTGGGCTAGGGTTAAGCAAGCTTGTAAGGAGTGCCACTATAAAAGGCTCTTTCAAGTTGCTGGAAATCAGATTTTGGACATTGAGCATATTGCTTGTGAGAGTTTGTTCTCTAGAGTTCTTGAGATAATTCATTTTGAACTTATCAAGGGTGTTGATCCTTGTGGCGTTCCTTAGGGCTTATCAATCCTTGGATTGTGGCGCCTTCCAGTTCTTGTTTTGGTGTTTAATTTTGTTTTCAGTTTCCATTGCATCAAACCCTAACCCCCAAATTCCCTGATTTTCGTTTTAGCTATCTTCAGTCATATCTTCTGTTATACACGGTCTTTTTCAGTGATTCTTGAGCCTAAATCGCGTTTCAGAAAGCGCTCGTTCTCCTCGTTTTGGAATCACACAATTCTGAGTTCCGTAGCGTCAGATACATCGAGTTTTAGCAAGACACGTTTTGGTTCCAGATTTTGAGTTTCCAACCTAGAAGGTCCTGAATTGAATCATGTCAAGGAGGATTACATCAGGTGGTATCAAAGCTCAGTTCTAGGGTTGGAATTGAGTTTGAGTTCTACTGCTACAATTTATTGGTAAACCTAAATCCCTAATTCTATTTGTCATTAGTTTGAATTGTTGGTCTTGTTTCTTAGTTGAGTTGTTATTTTGGTCTGATTAGTGTTTCTTTTGTTTTCCAATTGCTGAAATATCCTAGTTTGATTCAGATGGTTAGTTTTATGTATTAGAAGCATCACATGCAGAAAAAGTAAAAAAAAACCAAAGAAGGAAAAAAAAAATTTGTTCAAATTGTGGTTGTTGCTTCTTGAAATTCTGTAAAAAAAGTATAAAAAAAAAAATTTAGAATATCAGCTCTGTTCTCCTCAAAAGTCATTGTACACCACTTGTTTGACAAAATTCCTAAGAGACATCTTGAGTCATTTCATTCTGTTTTTATTTTGTTTTGTCTTGTTTGTGTTTTCTTGTTGTCAATTGTGGTTCAACACTCTTGTGTGTTTTTGTGATTCAATTAAGAACTCAAAGAGAGCAATTGAGTGGAAAAAGGCAAGAGAGCTACATTACACAAAAGCCTAATTAGAGAGAAACAAACACGAGCGATACATCACTGAGTGTAGACACGTGAGAAGTGTGGTGAGGTCCTTTTTGCTTTCACTTTCGTTTTTGCTCCTTGTTTGAATTATGGCAGGAACCGGTGGTGATGGTACTCCTCATCTTGATGGAGCTCAAAGGTTGCTACTTGATGCTATGACTACACAAATGCAAAGGATGATGAGAGAAAACAATGAAGAACTCTATGGAAGAATTGAACAGCTAGAGAATCAATTGAATAATAATGAAGGTGATCCAAATGGAGATAGGAGGAGACAAGATAGAAGGAGAAGAAGAGACCTTGAAGGTGATCCAAGGGAGGACAGAATTGAGGGAGTCAAAATAAAAATTCCCTCATTCAAAGGAAAAAGTGATCCGGAGGCCTATTTGGAGTGGGAAATGAAGATTGAGCAATTATTTGCATGCCATAACTATACGGAGGACAAGAAGTTGAAGGTGGCAGCCATGGAGTTCACTGATTATGCTCTCATTTGGTGGGACGCATTACAAAAGGAGAGAGCAAGATATGGAGATCCATTGGTAGGTACTTGGGAAGAGATGAAGAGATTGATGAAAAGGAGGTTTGTTCCATCCCATTACCAAAGGGATTTGCACAACAAGCTCCAAAGACTTACACAAGGAAGCATGGGTGTAGATGAGTATCATAAGGAGATGGAGGTGGCCTTGATTAGAGCCAACATCATTGAAGAACGAGAGGCAACTTTGGCAAGGTTTTTACATGGGTTGAATAGTGACATTAGAGATGTTGTGGAGTTACAAAATTATGTTGAATTGGATGACTTGGTGCACCAAGCAATCAAGGTAGAGCAACAACTCAAGAGAAAAGGCAGCATGAAAAAGAGTTCTTCCAACTTTAATTCTCCAAGTTGGAAGGATAGAAATAAGAAGGAGGGAAGTGCTTCATCAAGCACATCCATGACTGCACCTCCTAAGATCCAAAATAAGTCTAATGAGGCTCCTAAGAAAACGAGAAGTAGCGAGGTTAAATGTTTCAAATGTTTGGGGAGAGGTCACATAGCCTCTGAATGCCCAACCAAGAAGACCATGCTACTTAAGGAGAATGGGGAGATTACTAGTGGTTCATCTTCAGATTCTGCCCCACCTAGTGATGAAGAGAATGAGGAGGAAGTCCCTGAAGGAGACTTGTTCATGGTTAGAAGAATGTTAGGAAGCCAATCAAGAGACTTGGATGAAAGTCAAAGGGAGAACATTTTCCATACTCGATGCCTCATCCAAGGTAAGGTATGTTCTTTAATTATAGATGGAGGAAGTTGCACTAATGCTGCTAGTGCAAGGATGGTCTCAAAAATGAACTTGGTGACTAAACTCCATCCACAACCATACAAGCTTCAATGGCTTAGTGAGGAAGGTGAGTTGATAGTGAATCAGCAAGTGGAGGTAGATTTCTCTATTGGGAAGTATGAAGATACAGTTCTATGTGACGTGGTGCCAATGGAGGCTTGTCATTTACTTCTTGGGAGACCGTGGCAGTATGATAAGAGAGTCATCCATGAGGGATATACAAACAAGTTCTCTTTTGTCCATAAAGAGCATAAATTACGCTTGCTCCTTTGTCTCCAAGAGAGGTTGGTGAGGATCAATCAAAAATGAGAGAGAAAAGAAAGCAAGAGAGAAAAGAAAGGGAAAGTGAAAAGAAAGAGAGAAAAGAAAAGGAGAGGAAAAAAAAAAAGAAAAACACAAAATCTGTTTTTAAAAGAAAAAGAAGAGAAAAAGGCTATGCATTCAAAGAAGCCAATACTCTTGTTCTTGAGTAAGGAAAGTAATTTAAAGGATGTATGTCCTAATCACCCTCTTCCTAGTGAAGTTTCCTCTTTGTTGCAGGAATTTGAAGATGTCTTTCCCAAGGAGGTACCTCATGACCTACCACCTATAAGAGGTATAGAACACCAAATTGACCTCATTCCAGGTGTTTCACTACCCAATAGGCCAGCATATAGGAGCAATCCCCAAGAGACCAAAGAAATCCAGAAGCAAGTTGAAGACTTGATGCAAAGGGATGGGTGCAAGAGAGCCTAAGTCCATGTGCAGTCCCAGTCATTCTTGTGCCTAAGAAAGATGGAACTTGGAGAATGTGTACTGACTGTCGAGCCATCAATAATATCACGGTAAAGTATAGGCATCCCATTCCTAGATTAGATGATTTGTTGGATGAATTGCATAGGGCTTGTGTGTTTTCCAAAATTGATCTTAAAAGTGGATATCATCAAATTAGGATTAGAGAAGGAGATGAATGGAAAACAGCCTTTAAAACAAAATATGGCTTGTATGAGTGGTTGGTCATGCCATTTGGCTTAACAAATGCTCCTAGCACTTTCATGAGGTTAATGAACCATGTGTTAAGGGAGTTTTTAGGGAAATGTGTTGTGGTTTATTTTGATGACATTTTGATTTATAGCAAATCCCATGATGATCATCTTGTGCACTTGGGAAGTGTTTTGGAAGCTCTTAGGCGTGAAAAATTGTATGCCAACATGGAAAAATGTGTCTTTGTACAGATCATGTAGTTTTCCTTGGTTTTGTTGTTAGCTCACAAGGAGTGCAGGTCGATCAAGAGAAGGTGAAAGCCATGCAACAGTGGCCAACGCCTAAGAACGTGCGAGGTAAGAAGCTTTCATGGCTTAGCTAGTTTCTATAGGAGGTTTGTCAAAGATTTTAGTACATTGGCTGCACCTTTGAATGAAGTGGTTAAAAGACATGTGGGATTTAAATGGGGTGAAAAACAGGAGCAAGCCTTTTCTATCCTCAAAGAGAAATTAACTCATGCACCTATTCTTGCATTGCCTAATTTTGCTAAATCTTTTGAAATTGAATGTGATGCATCCAATGTGGGGATAGGGGCTGTTTTGATGCAAGAGGGGCATCCCATTGCTTATTTTAGTGAGAAATTGAATGAGGCTGTTCTTAATTACCCTACATATGATAAAGAGCTGTATGCATTGGTGAGAGCATTACAAACATGGCAGCACTACCTTTTGCCAAAGGAATTTATGATACATAGTGATCATGAATCTCTGAAGTATTTAAAGGGACAAGGTAAGCTTAACAAGAGACATGCCAAGTGGGTTGAGTTTCTTGAGCAGTTTCCCTATGTAATCAAGCATAAGAAAGGTAAGTCTAATGTGGTCGCTGATGCACTTTCAAGAAGGTATGCCTTGTTTTCTACTCTTGAAACTAAGTTCATTGGTTTCGAGCAAATTAAGGAATTGTATGAACATGATCCAGAATTTTCTCAAATATATGAAGCTTGTTTGCATGCCTCTCAAAATGGGTACTTTAGGCTTAATGACTATTTGTTTAAAGCAAACAGATTGTGTGTGCCTAAAAGTTCCATTAGAGAGTTACTTGTGAAGGAAGCACATGAGGGGGGATTAATGGGACATTTTGGAATCCAAAAGACTTTAGACATGCTGCATGAACATTTTTATTAGCCACACATGAAACGTGATGTACATAGGTTGTGTGAAAGATGCATTGTGTGTAAGAAGTCTAAATCTAAAGCAATGCCTCATGGATTGTATACTCCTTTGCCAATTCCTGACTTTCCTTGGATTGATATTTCTATGGATTTTGTTTTAGGTCTTCCTCGATCTAAAAGTGGCAAGGATTCAATTTTTGTGGTGGTGGACAGGTTCTCCAAGATGGCTCACTTCATACCATGCAAGAAAGTGGATGATGCTTGTCACGTGGTAGATTTGTTCTTTAAAGAGGTTGTAAGACTTCATGGTTTACTTAGAAGCATTGTGAGTGATCGGGACTCTAAGTCCTAATCACTTTTGGAGGACACTTTGGGGTAAGCTTGGAACCAAACTTCTCTTTTCCACAACTTGCCACCCTCAAACTGATGGCCAAACTGAGGTAGTGAACAGAACTCTTTCTTCTCTTTTAAGGGCTGTAATAAAAAAGAATATTAAGTCATGGGAAGAATGTTTGCCCCACGTTGAGTTTGCATACAATAGGGCAGTTCATAGTACTACTAGTTATTCTCCCTTTGAAATTGTCTATGGCTTTAACCCTCTCACTCCCCTTGATTTAATGTCCTTGCCTAACAGTTCTGTTCTGACACATAAGGATGGAAAAACTAAAGCTGAATATGTTCGAAAATTACATGAGAAGGTAAAGGCACAAATTGAGAAAAAGGTGGAGGGCTATGCGAGGCAAGCTAATAAAGGAAGGAGAAAGGTTGTGTTTGAACCGGGTGATTGGGTTTGGATTCACTTAAGGAAGGAAAGGTTTGCTGCCCAGCGGAAATCTAAGCTTCAACCTAGGGAGGATGGGCCTTTTCAAGTGTTGTCCAGGATTAATGATAATGCCTACAAGATAGAACTTCCCGGTGAGTATGGTGTAAGTGCTACTTTTAATGTGGCTGATTTGTCCCCTTATGATGCAGGTGAAGAAGATTCCAATTTGAGGACAAATTCAGTTCAAGAAGGAGGGAATGATGAGGACATAGGAAGAGGCATAACCAAGGAAGGCAACATAGAGAACTTACAAAGCCTTGGAGCTCCAATGACAAGGGCAAGATCCAAGAAGGTTAAAGAAGCTCTAAATAGTCTTGTATCCAGTTTATTTGAAGCGGGTCCTAATCCAAAAGAACTGAAGCCCAAGATGGTGAATTGCTTAATCCAGATTGAGGAATAAAGGCATGAAGGCATTGGTGTTGGGACCAATCTGCATCTATATCGTGTTTATGTTATTTGTTTTCTTTCTTTAAGTTTAAACTTGTATTTGGGCTAAATTAGGAAACTGTTGGGCCCATTTGTTAGAGACTTGAGTTGGGCTAGGGTTAAGCAAGCTTGTAAGGAGTGCCACTATAAAGGCTCTTTCAAGTTCTTTGGAAATCAGATTTTGGACATTGAGCATATTGCTTGTGAGAGTTTGTTCTCTAGAGTTCTTGAGAGAATTCATTTTGAACTTATCAAGGGTGTTGATCCTTGTGGCGTTCCTTAGGGCTTATCAATCCTTGGATTGTGGCGCCTTCCAGTTCTTGTTTTGGTGTTTAATTTTGTTTTCAGTTTCCATTGCATCAAACCCTAACCCCCAAATTCCCTGATTTTCGTTTTAGCTATCTTCAGTCATATCTTCTGTTATACACGGTCTTTTTCAGTGATTCTTGAGCCTAAATCGCGTTTCAGAAAGCGCTCGTTCTCCTCGTTTTGGAATCACATAATTCCGAGTTCCGTAGCGTCAGATACATCGAGTTTTAACAAGACACGTTTTGGTTCCAGATTTTGAGTTTCCAACCTAGAAGGTCCCGAATTGAATCATGTCAAGGAGGATTACATGACAAACGGATGGACAAACTGAGGTAGTAAATAGGACTCTTTCTACTCTTCTTAGAGTTGTCCTTAAAAAGAACCTTAAAATATGGGAAGAATGTTTGCCTCATGTGGAGTTTGCATATAATAGGGCTGTCCATAGTACTACTCAATATTCACCTTTTGAAGTTTTTTATGGATTTAATCCTTTAACTCCTCTTGATTTATTGCCATTGCCTAACACTTATCTTTTGAAGCATAAAGATGGGAAGGCCAAGGCCGAATTTGTGAGAAAATTGCATGAGCAGGTGAAAATGCAAATTGAGAAGAAAACTGAGGGCTATGCTAGACATGCAAACAAGGGAAGAAAAAGGATAGTTTTTGAACCCGGTGATTGGGTTTGGGTGCATATGGGGAAGGACAGGTTTCCTTCACAAAGGAAAAGCAAACTTCAGCCAAGAGGAGACGGACCTTTTCAAGTGCTATCCAAGATTAATGATAATGCTTACAAGATAGCACTACCCGGTGAGTATGGTGTTAGTGCTACCTTTAATGTGGCTGATTTGTCTCTTTTTGATGTAGGTGATGAAGATTTCAATTCGAGGTCGAATTCACTTAAAGAAGGAGGGGATGATGAGGACATAATAAGCAAGGACACTAGTGAAGCACTACAAGGACTAGGAGGACCAATGACAAGGGCACGTGCCTAGAAAGCTAAGGAGGCCTTAAACCAAATGGTGGCAACTATAATGGGAGCAAGGCCAAAACCAGAAGGAATGGAGCCCAAATTGGTCAACTACTTGAGTCAACACGAAAGAGGGCTGGGCACATGACATGCTGCCCATTTTTACTTGTCTATTTTAAATAAGTTGTAATAAAATGTGTTGGTGCAGAACTTTTAATTAATTAGGCCCAACACTTAAGTTTATTTTTCATGTGTGTTTATTTTGAATGGAGCAAGGGCTGTTACATGTGGTATGTGCTGCCCAAGCCCAAATGTTGAGTTATTTTTGTTGTTTTTGTTGGTTTGAGTGATGTTTGGGCTGAAATATGGGGGAGGACGAAATGGAGCTGCAAGGGGGGGTGCAAGAGCACTTATTTGGAGTTAGAAGAAGCATTTCTTTGATGCCTTTTGAGATGCCTTGCTAAAGCATCAGTTTTGAGAACTTGTAACCACTATCCCATTAAGAGTCCACAAAGTCATAAATAGGGAGGTTACAATTACCATCAAGAGTAATGCTAATTAAGTGGCTTGGCCCCATCATTGTAATTCAGTAGAGAGAGTCCTTACCTCTATATATATTTCACCCAAAATCAATAAAATGGTTAGCTTGGAATTTTCAGAAAGTTGATACCTTGTGTATTGTTGAGAGTATGTCTCTCTTGGGTTCTTCATTGGACCTGCCCTTTTGATCTTATCAAGAAACCAAGTTTTCTTGTGGCGATCATACCCTAAGGCTTATCATCTCTTCTTCTTTCCCATAGAAGCAAGAGTGTGGCGCCATCCCCATTTCTGTCTACTCCATCTTTTTCATTTCTTCTTTGTTCTAGTTTCCTTAATTCTGGTTCTTTTCTATTCAGCCTTTGCATTTCCTTGTTTATTTAAATTCTTGCAATTTACAATTCATTGTCTAATTTATCTTCTCCAATATAATCTTATGAATTGCAACTGAATTACACAAGGGTTGATAACCATGCAAATTGGATAGTCATCAATTAGGGTTTGGGGTACGAACAAGTATCACTTAACTTGATTTGGTTAGCCTCCTGATTAGGGTTAGGTATCGAGTTAGGGTTAAGGACTAGTATCAATTACTATGAATTGGTTGTCCACATGCTTTAGGTTAAGGATATGGACTAGTATCGCTTCGCTTGACTTGGTTGGCCACATGATTAGTGTTACGTTCAAGGACTAGTATCATTTAGATTGATTTGGTTGGCCACAAGATCAAGGTTAGGTTCAGGGTTTGGGTTAGGGACTAGTATGACATGGCTTGACTTGGTTGGTCACATGGTAAGGTTTAGGGTTAGGGACTAGTATCATTTAATTTGACTTGATTGGCCACATGATTAGCTATGGTTATAGTTAAGGACTTGTATCACTTAGCTTGATTTTCATGAGCACATTATTTGGGTTAGGTTTAAGGTTAGGAACTGGTATCACTTATCTTGACTTGGTAAGCCACACGGTAAGGCCTAGGGTTAGGGACTAATATCATTTGCTTGACTTAGATTGCCACATCTGTAGGGTTATTGTTAGGAACTAGTATCACTTAGATTGACGTGGGTGGCCATATGGTAAGGTTTAGAGTTATCGACTAGTATCATTTTCTTGACTTGGTTTGCCACATTTGTAGGGTTAATGTTAGGGACTAGTATCACCTGACTTGCTTGGCCGCATTTTATGGTTTAGGGTTAGGGATTTGTATCACTTAGCTTGATTTGCTTGACCACATTATTATGGTTAGGTTTAAGGTTAGTGTTACGAAATAGTGCCACTTATGTTGACTTAGTTTGCCATATGGTAAGGCCTAGGGTTAGGGGCGTGTATCTTTTGCTAGACTCTGTCTGCCACATCTGTAGTGTTAATGTTTGGGACTAGTATCACTTAGCTTGACTTGATTGGCCACATGTTATGGTTTAGGGTTAGGGACTACTAGTGTTATTTAGCTTGACATGGTTGGCCACATGATTACGGTTATGGTTAGGGACTTGTACCACATAGCTTGATTTGGTTGGACACATGATTATGGTTCGGTTTAGGGTTAGGGTCAGGGACAAGTATCACTTAGCATGACTTTGTTTGACACATGGTAAGGCTTAGGGTTAGGGACTCGTGTCATTTAGCTTGACTTGGTATGCCACATAATTAGGGTTAGGGTTACGGACTTATATCACTTTGCTTGATTTGGTTGGCCTCATGCTTGCAGATTAGTATCATTTAGCTTGACTTGGTTGGCCACATGGTAAGGCCCAGCGTTAGGGACTAGGATCATTTAACTTGACATGTTTGATACATGATTAGGGTCACGGTTAGGGAATTGTATCATTTAGCTTGATTTGCCTGACCACAAAATTTGGGTTACGTTTAGGGTTAGGGTTACGAACTAGTACCACATATCTTAAGTTGGTTTGCCACGTGGTAAGGCCTAGGGTTAGGGACTGGTATCATTTGCTTGACTAGGTTTACCACATTGTAGGGTTAATGTTAGGGACTAGTATCACTTAACTTGACTTGCTTGGCCACAAGTTATGGTTTAGGGTTAGGGACAAGTGTCATTTAACTTGACTTGGTTGGCCACATGATTAGGGTTAGGGTTATGAACAAATATCACTTAGCTTGATTTGCTTAGCCTCCTGGTTAGGGTATGGTATCGAGTTAGGGTTAAGAACTAATATTAGTTGCTATGAATTGGTTGTCCACATGCTTTGGGTTAAGGTTATGGACTAGTATCGCTTCGCTTGACTTGGTTGGCCACAAGGTAAACTTCAGGGGAAGAGACTAGTATCATTTACTTGACTTGGTTGGCCACATGATTAGTGTTACGTTCAAGGACTAGTATCACTTAGATTGATTTGATTGGCCACAAGATCAAGGTTAGGTTCTGGGTTTGGGTTAGGGACTAGTATCACTTGGCTTGACTTGGTTGGCCACATGGTAAGGTTTAGGGTTAGGGACTAGTATCATTTAATTTGACTTGGTTGGCTACATGATTAGCTATGGTTATAGTTAAGGACTTGTATCACTTAGCTTGATTTTCTTGAGCACATTATTTGCGTTAGGTTTAAGGTTAGGAACTGGTATCACTTATCTTGACTTGGTATGCCACACGGTAAGGCCTAGGGTTAGGAACTATTATCATTTGCTTGACTTAGTTTGCCACATCTGTAGGGCTATTGTTAGGAACTAGTATCACTTAGATTGACGTGGGTGGCCATATGGTAAGGTTTAGAGTTATGGACTAGTATCATTTTCTTGACTTGGTTTGCCATATTTGTAGGGTTAATGTTAGGGACTAGTATCACCTGACTTGCATGGCCACATTTTATGGTTTTGGTTAAGGATTTGTATCACTTAGCTTGATTTGCTTGACGACATTATTATGGTTAAGTTTAAGGTTAGTGTTGCGAACTAGTGCCACTTATGTTGACTTGGTTTGTCACATGGTAAGGCTTAGGATTAGGGACGTGTATCATTTGCTAAACTCAGTCTGCCACATCTGTAGTGTTAATGTTTGGGACTAGTATCACTTAGCTTGACTTGATTGGCCACATGTTATGGTTTAGGGTTAGGGACTACTAGTGTTATTTAACTTGACATGGTTGGCCACATGATTAGGGTTACGATTACGGTTAGGGACTTGTACCACTTAGCTTGATTCGGTTCGCCACATGATTAGGGTTCGTTTAGGGTTAGGGTTAGGGACTAGTATCACTTAGCAAGACTTGGTTTGACACATGGTAAGGCTTATGGTTAGGGACTAGTGTCATTTAGCTTGACTTGGTATGCCACATAATTAGGATTAGGGTTACGGACTTGTATCACTTTGCTTGATTTGGTTGGCCTCATGATTACAGACTAGTATCACTTTGCTTGACTTGGTTGGCCACAAGGTATGGCCCAACGTTAAGGACTTGTATCATTTAACTTGACATGGTTGACACACGATTAGAGGGTTACGGTTAGGGATTTGTATCACTTAGCTTGATTTGCTTGACCACATTATTATGGTTAGGTTTAGGATTAGCATTACGAACTAGTGCCACTTATGTTGACTTGGTTTGCCACATGCTACTGGTTCTTCATCTTCTCTTCCAGCTCCCATGTAGCATCTCCGGTCTTCTGATTCCACACGACCTTGACAAGTTGAATCTCCTTGCTCCTTAACTGCTTGGCCTTTCGGTCGACAATCCTTGCGGGTGATGCTTCGAATGATAGGTCATCCCTTAGTTCAATCACATCCGGTTCAAAGACATGAGAGGGGTCGGAAACATATTTTTGCAACTGTGAGACGTGAAAGACGTCATGAATGTTTGACAAGAAGGGTGGCAAAGCAATCTGATATGCCACTGGACCAATACGACGAAGAATCTGGTAAGGTCCAATGAACTTAGGAGTAAGTTTCTTGGATTTGATCGCTCGACCAACTCCAGTAATAGGTGTGACTCAGAGGAATACATGCTCTCCCTCTTTAAACTCTAGCGGTCGGCGACCCTGGTCCGCATAACTCTTCTGTCGACTCTGAGACGTCCGCATCTTATCTCTGATCAGTCGGATCTTCTCTGTAGTCTGCTGAATCATGTCTGGTCCCACGACAGAACTCTCACCGTTCTAGTACCAACAAAGAGGCGTCTGACACTTACGTCTATACAACGCTTCATAAGGTGCCATACCGATACTCACATGAAAACTGTTGTTGTAGGTGAACTCCACTAGCGGTAAGATATCGTCCCAACTCCCTCTGTGATCCAATGTGCACGCTCGTAATAAATCTTCTAGTAATTGAATCGTTCTCTCGGTCTGACCATCGGTCTGAGGGTGATATGCTGAGCTAAGCTTGAGTTTCGTCCCCATTGCCTCTTGCAATGCCCTCCAAAAATGAGATGTAAACTTCGGATCTCGATCGAAAATGATGAAAGAAGGTACGCCATGCAGTCGCACAATCTCTGCGATGTAGATCTCTGTCAGCTTCTCCACGTTGTATGTCGATCTCACTGGCAAGAAATGTGCATATTTGGTCAGTCGGTTGACGATCACCCAAATCAAGTCATGCCTCTTCTGCGTCCTCGGCAATCCCACAACGAAATCCATAGAAATGCTATCCCACTTCCACACTGGTACGTCAAGCGGTTGTAGCATCCCTACTGGTCGCTGATGTTCTACCTTCGCCTTCTGGCAAGTTAGACAGGAAGCCACATACTCTGCCACTTGTTTCTTCATTCTGGGCCACCAAAAGTGCTTCTTCAACCCCTGATACATCTTCGTAACTCCTGGATGAATAATCAAACCACTCTTGTGCGCCTCGTCGAGAATCAACTTCCTCAGCTCAGCTACGTTGGGTACACAAACACGTCCATTGCATCTCAAGATGTTGTCTGCTCCAACCTTGAATTATGTTGCTTTCCCTCGTGCTATCAGCTCAACCATCTCTTGTAGTAGCTTGTCATGAGCTTGCTGTTCCTTAATCTCCTCTAATAATCCATTAGAAATGGTGAGCATACCAAACTTCAGCTTTCCTGGCAACACTTCCACGCTCAACTTCAAGTCTCGGAACTTTTCTAGCATCTCCAACTCCTTGATCATCATTGCTGAAACTAAAACGCTCTTCCTGCTCAGTGCATCAGCTACCACGTTCGCCTTCCCTGGATGATATTCCAAAGTGAAGTCGTAGTCTTTCAGAAATTCTGTCCATCCTCACTGTCGCATATTGAGCTCCTTCTGATCGAACAAGTAATTCAGGCTCTTGTGGTCGTTGTAGACAGTGAACGTACTCCCATAAAGGTAGTGCCTCCAAATCTTTAATACAAAAACCACTGCAGCAAGCTCCAAATCGTGCGTAGGATAATTCCTCTCGTGAATCTGGAGCTGTCTCGAAGCATAAGCCACAATTTTCTGATGTTGCATCAGCACGCATCCTAATCCTTGGTGTGACGCATCGCAATAAACCTCGTAAGGTTCTTCCGGTTGGGGTAAAATCAACACAGGTGATGTTGTCAAAAGCTCTTTCAGTCTCCGAAAACTGGATTCGCACTCTTCAGTCCAAGCAAAAGGTTGATCCTTCCTCATTAGTCGTGTAAGCAGTGCGACAATCTTCGAAAAACCTTCGATAAATCTCCGATAGTAGCCTGCTAATCCAACAAAACTTCTGATATCTGTTATGGTCTTCGGTTGTTCCCATGCTAACACAGCTTCAATCTTAGCTGGATCCACAGCTATTTCATCCTTAGTTATCACATGTACAAGAAAATTCACCTCCTCTAACCAGAACTCACACTTAGAAAGGTTAGCATAAAGCTGCTTCTCTCGTAGTATCTATAGTACTCGACGTAGATGCTCTTCGTGCTCCTCTCTACTCCTCGAGTAAATCAAAATGTCGTCGATGAACACTACCACAAACTGATCCAAGAATAGGTGAAAGATCATGTTCATGTAGTCCATAAATACTGCGGGCACATTCGTCACTCCAAATGGCATCACCAGGTACTCGTAGTGACCATATCTCGTCCTGAAAGCTGTCTTGGGGATATCCTCTTCCGTCACTCGAATTTGATGGTACCTGACTTCAAGTCGATCTTGGAGAATATCGCAGCTCCTCGAAGTTGATCCATCAAATCATCGATACGCGGCAACGGATACCGATTCTCAACAGTAACTTTGTTGAGTTGGTAATAATCCACGCACAGTCTTGATCGTCCATCCTTCTTCTTCACTAGCAGCACTGGGGCTCCACATGGTGACACACTCGGTCATATGAACTGCTTCGACTCTAAGTGCTCAATCTGAGACTTCAACTCTATCATCTCAGCTGGAGACATCCGATTGGGCACTATCGAAATCGGTCCTGTTCTTGGAAGCAAATCGATGGAGAATTCGATTTCCCTTGCTGGCGGTAATCCCGGCACATCTTCCCAAAAAACATCGAAGAAGTCGCAAACCACGGGGAACATTCTTCAACTCGAGCTCTTGAGAAGCTTCTGAACTAGCCAAGTACATGTATTCCTGAGTTCCCTTTTTCAATGAAACACCAATGTGATTAACAGATAGGCAGTTGGAAATTCCGAGGTCAGGAAAAACCACGGTTTTTCGGGCACAGTCCAAAAGGACATGATGGTAAGACAACCAATCCATCCCGAGAATAACATCTAGACCCTTAAGTGGCGAACAGACCAAATTAACCACAAATTTTCTACCCTGGATGACCACTACACAATTAAGGCATGCAGTGTTAGTAACCAAGGTTTTAGCAGCTGGGGTAGTAACTACTTGTTTGAATGGTAAAGCAGTCACGGTTAATTTTAAACGATCTACGCAATCTGAGGAAATAAAGAATGGGTTGCACAGGAATAAAAAAGAACAGATAGGGATTTACCGTCAAGCTCACAGTCTCCCTGGATGAGATCCTCAGCCTGCTCTGCCTCTTCACCGCTCATGCAGAAGACTCTGCCTTTAGCCATCGGGCGTTTCCCTTTAGCCTTTGCTGCATGCATTGCCGGTTTAGCCTTAGGTGCTTGACAATCCTTGGCGAAGTATCCCGGATTCTTGCAGTTGAAGCATATATCATCCTTCTCAGTACATCTGCTTGCATAGTGTCCTGGCTTCCCACAACGGTAACAAGTTACATCGGCGCTAGTCTGACTCCCGCCTTTCGCATTCTGGGCCATCGGACGATACTGTCCCCCTTGTTGTTGTTCCCTTGGGGTCGACTATACGGCCTTTTCTGCTGTTTTCCCTTTTGAGCAAACCTCTGCCCTGTGTTTTGGGGTCTCACTGGTCTGCCAATACCAATCTTCTTCTTGGCGCTCCTTATAACTTCCACCTCAACACACCTGTCAATCAGTTCTTGAAGATTCCTGATTCTTAGAGAAGTCACCGACTTCTGGATGTCGAACCTTAGGCCTCGCTGGAATCTCTTGCTCAACCATCCCTGGTCAGCTCGGTCACGGAACGGACTGAAGTACCTAGCAAGCGATTCGAACTTGGCAGCATACTCGGACACAATCATGCTACCTTGCTGTAGTCGAAGAAACTCCTGCTCTTTCTCGGCTCGTGCTGTGTCAGGAAAGTACTTATCCAAGAATCTCCTGCGGAAAGTTTCCTAAGTGATCTCACGACGCTCTGCCGTCAAAGTCTGCTTCACTCCCTTCCACCTTGACATTCTCTGGATAATGAAGTGCCTCGAAGATCTTCTCTATCTCCTGCATCCATAAATCTGCCTTATCCGGATTCGGTTCGCCGAAAAACTTCGGTGGATCATGCTTCCGAAAATCCGCCAATCCTCTTGCCTCTACATTCCGCTCTGCCCTTTGCTGTTGCTGCAGATTCTGCTGGGTCAAAGCCGCCGTCTGCTGGGCCATAGCATTAGACTGTTGAGTTGCAGTAGCCGATTGTTGGGCCATAGCTGCCGCCATTTCCGTCATTGCCTGAATTGCTCGTTCCATGTTGGAGTTATCTAATCCGGCTGTAGGGTCTCAGCGAGGTGGCATTAGATTTTGTAAAATCCAAAACCTGTTGGAATCTCACAAACAAATGATGTGTTAACACACATTGCTTCAATCAAGAAGCAATTCAAACAATTGGTAGACAAACTGCTTCACTCAGCAAACAATAGCAATACAACACAACTAATCACTCAACAAACACAACCCGACACAGTGACCAGTTCCAAATTTCCTATGCACAGTCCGGTTGGAACCGAATTGCTCTGATACCACCATTGTAACGACCCGTTTTCGGACAACTACTCGACTAGAAATAAACCTATATTCGACGCATTTTTTTTTAAAACGGTACTCTTGTGTCTTTCAGAAAATGCGGTACATTTTTTTTATTTTTTAAACAACATCATCCGCAAGCACGCACAGAGTAGCTACAGCATTTCGAAACATGGTGCAATTTAGGACACAAGACACATGCACTGGGAATACGTACATGCATACATAGACAAGTCATCAGATATAGTACGTGCAAAATAACCAGTGCAGAAATGTACAAGAGAAATATGCAAAATACACCTATGGTATGAAGACCCTCGTAAGAGAAGTCATACCCCGGGGGTACTCCCGGCAGACACCCACGCAGGGGGCTGCTCCAAAAGTAAACCGCCAGTCTACCCCGTGGTACAAAAAAAATCCTGAACCCGACTGGTCACTAAACTAACTGTACACCAAAAGTAAATACTACAGCCATCCCAAAACACAACATGCAACAGTCAATCACGACAAATAAAAGTCGTTGCCCGGATCCTCGGAGAGGTCCTCCTCACCATCGTCCGCCATCGGATCCTCCACGTCCTCGCCATCGCCTGGGTTGCCATCATCATTTGAAGGAACCACGGGAAAGGGTCAACTTCTCAATAAATCAGGAAATAACAATCATAACAATGGGCAAAACAAGTATATGCACAGTATTCGAGACGCAACTCAAACTCTCACAAGACTCGACTCAATTTTCATATTCTCTCGACACTTGACAATTTTCCGAAATGTAACGCCGATCCATCCACTGAACGTCAGCCGTAGCCTTGGGCTCTCCGCTCACCCTAGAACATTCAGCTCAGGTTCCTTGACGCTACGACGCCTAGCTAATCTGCCGAAAAACCAGCCGGAGCCGTTTAGGGGATCCTAGCACCCTAGGTTAATCGGATCAAAGCTCAAAAACGTCACGACACTCAACGACTCGACTAAACTCTCGCACTCCAATGAATAAATCGCCGCATACGATAATTCAGGAAACAATTGAATAATTATTAGACCGCATATCAAATAATATTCATGCCAAGCTCAAAATAGTGCGAACAGTTCAGCAGTATAAGCAATTCATCTCAACAATCATAACTCAGCAAACAACGACAGTCAAACAACTCAGTTCATCCCTCTACAACTCAATGGAGTTAGCAGAGAGGCAATCAAACAAGTGTGGGGGGTTGGGGACAACTGCCAACAACTTGCAGACAAGCCCACTAAATAATCATAATATCACAAAGCAGTAAAACGAAATGGTACAAGGCCCTCACTTCGAACCCTGAGGTTCCCAGACTTCTTCGCATAAATACTTGAATTTAAATTCCTATCAATATCTAAAGTTGCCCTTACCACAAATGCTAACTAGCGTAGCACTGCAAGCTTCGCGTCCACGCTGCACGATCTCCGAGTTCGAAACTCCTATCACTACAAGTAAACTTAGCACAATCCTATAAACTCAACTTAGGAACCTAGGCTCTCAACATAACCCTTTTCTAACCAAGCATTCACACCAAACATTTAGTCACCAACTACTTGAAAATAATAAGGTTTTGGAACCAAAATTATTTCTTAAGAAAACCAAACATAATACATTTTCTAATATTCTTGAAAACCTTTAAAGTAACACAATTCATTTAATCACTACAACTTGAAAGAAAGAGGTTTTGGAACTAAAATCTTTTCTTGAAAAAAAAAACTAAACATAACACATAGAAGACTTTGAAATGAAAACAATTCCAATTAACCACTCTTTTCATAATTCTCTTAAGCCTAGAAATACATCCATACAATCATTTAAACAAATTCACACAAAATAATTTTCCTTCCAACCTCCCTTATGGCCTCTCGGCGACCACCCTTATTCTATACAAAAGATTTGCAAAACTTGTTTTTACAATCTAACAACCCATTTCCAAATCATTTACCTATACTCCAAGACATCAAAACATCAAGACATACACAAGACATAATTCAAAGCACATCTCAAACATATTCCAAAACCATTTCCAATTACTTCAAGAGCAAAGTTTCCAAATCTTAGATTAGCATCATTTCACATAGCATTTTTTTTTCTTTCAAATAACAAGTCATGATCAAGACCAAATTCACCAAGTTTCATAACTTATTTACAAAAACATCTCCAAAAGTAGAAGTTTCAAAGAGTCCTTCCAATTCTTTTGATTCCAAAACATTTTAATCATGGCCACAACAATGCTAATAATTAGAGAACAACCCAAACAAGTTCCACATGCTATTTTAGTCCCTCAAGAACCAATTTTTCACAAATCACTTACTAATTCTCTTACTTAAGCATGCATAACACATCCAATAGTCATTAAATCAATCAAGACATGTTATTCATCAATTAAATACATGATTCACCAATTAAAAGGAAGATACAAAACATTTTTTCCCCTTCTAATTTCCTCCTAGGACTCACGGTCCTACTCCAGTTTTCAAAGAAAAATTACAATTTTTCATACAACCTCACCAACACAAATTTTATCAATTCTTTTACTTCATCAAACCACACTTAAAACAATCAAACAAATCCTCATCAAAGCTAGGCATGTTTTTACAACATTCAAGAATCTAAAATTCCAAAATAAATTCCTAATCATGCATACAATCCAAAATTAACAACTAAGACAACAACAACATCATCAAAGAGACTCATTCAACTAATTAATTCTTGATTCACTAGGATCACATCTTTTTCCCCTTTTTCTCCCCTTAGGTCACGCCTAGGGTTCCATGGATTTGGGGGTATGGTGCTCACATCCATCATAGATCACAACCAAGTAGAATCAAACACAAAACAAGCATGAAAATCAAGAAAGGTAAGCAAAGAAATCAACCTAGTAAGGAGGAGGAGGGAGGCGCTGTTTGTGCAGAAAAATGGGGGAGGAAAATCACTTTTTCTTCTTGCTTGGATGGTTGGAAGATGAATGATCAAGTGGAGGAAGAACTTGGGTGCAAGAATGGTGGAGATTGGAGGTCAAAAACTCAAGAAGATGAAGGTTGAAGACTATGGAGCTCCAAACCCTTTCTTTCTCTAGAAATGGAAGAAGAAGATGATATGAAGGGTAGAGAGAGGGAGGGTCACGAAAATGGGGCTGCATATAGCTCCCTCCTTTCATTTATTTTACTTAAAAAAAATGAATAAGCATAGTTAATATAAAATAGTTTAGTAAAAAGGAATTTTTCAAATTGGTCACACATATAATGACACCTAGCAATAAAGTAAAGATGCTAATCCCATCAACTAATCCAACCCATCTAATCTCACATCTCTCATGATTACCCTCTAATTCTAGAGTCTAAGGGTTGTGAAAACACGGCGTCGAAAAACCCGCGTTACCGATAAATTCGTGAAAATTAATTTAACGAGAAATTAATTCATTGCGTGATAATATTTAATTATAAATAATATAAATCATGTCAAACACTCAAAAATAGCCTCAACAAGTTACGTTTTGATTTTAATCGAAATCGAGATTCATTTAGAATTTTATCTGCAGCGAAACTGTCCGACGATTCGAAACGCGACGAAACTTCGTTGGAATTTTTTGACGATATTCGAATCGTGAATTAATATAAAATATTAACTCTCAAATATAATTTGATCTTGATTTAATTAACTCACTTACTTAGGGAACAAGAAATTGCTTATTATAGCATAAATACGACAAAATACAATAAATAACGCCAAATAACGCATCGTAAAAATACGAGTGTTACAGATCACTCCATTCCTATTCTTGATTATTGAATCAGAACCCGAACTAGCAATGATCACTTCGTTTTCTTTTTTATCAAAGCACCAGTACCCAACCTGATGATGATCATTCACTTTTTTTCTCTGTTGATCAAAGCGTAGAACCCGACCTGGCGATAATCATCCATTCCTTTCTTTGTTCGATCAATGCACTAGGATCCAACCTAGCAATCATCACTCTATTCCTTTTCTTGATTATTGCACAAGAACCTGACCTGGCAATAATCGCTTCATTTTCTTTTTTACCAAAGAACCGGTACCCGACCTGCTGATTAAAGTAAGTAAATACAATACAAGAAGGGGGTTGAATTATGTTTTTAGTCAATCTTCATGAAGGTAATGTAGCTGTGGTATCAAAGCAAGTTCGGAAAGCATGTATGCTGAAAAAGAACAGACAAGTGATGTGAACGCAAGGATTGGGAATAAGGAAAAACACAACGATGTATACTGGTTCACTATCCAACTGATAGCTACATCCAATCCCTTCGTTTCGGAAGGCTTTTTCCACTATATACAACCCGATTGCAACAACCTTATGAGTATCTACTGCCTAACTGGCTATACCCGCACCCTCTCAAAACTACTAAATAGAGTCGAGCCTTTGAGGAACAAGCCTTCACTCGACTTTTACAAAGAACTTCTCAAAATGACACAGTACAGTCAAGCCCTTGACAAAGAAGCCTTCACTCGGCTTTTACAAAGTTTGAGTTGAATGAAATCAATGTTAACTATCACGCATGAGAGGATTTACAAATAAGCACAAAGAATAACATTCAAATAAGAAAGGATTTTTCAATGAAGTTTGTTGATTTTTAAGATAGACAGAGTTTGGGTACTTGTATTAAAAAATGTTGTCTTTACTGTCTTTAGGTCTTGAGGTATTTATAGCCTTTTCTAAGATAGAGACGTTGTGACTCAACAGTAATCCCGTTGTGAGACACAGGCTTGAGAAGTTTTAAATTTTTTCCGTTGCCTTTGTTTTTTTCTGAGTAGTGATGACACTTTCTGTAGGATCCTACTTTTGCGGAAGAGTAGTTTTCCTTTTTTGTGTAAAATACTCTTTTGTCTTTGACTGCTTTCCCAATGTTGCCAATTGACTATATTTGAAATAACTATCGTTTGACCTTCCTTTGTATGTACTCTTCATTCTCCTCATTATTCCTCGTACTTGGTCAGACAGAGTAAATGCGGTGTTTGTCTTACTTGGAAGTCTGACATCTTCACCCTATTCCTTGTAAAGTTTTCCTGAAAATAGAATATGATGATCTTCATGATGAGCGTAGTCAGACATGTGATTCCACTTGCTGTGTTTGATTCTTGTAGATCATGTCTTTAGATATTCTCTTTGATTCCAACTTCAGACATGTGTAGTGTGACCTCTTTGCGTTGATTGTCTTCTCAAATTAAAGAATAGTGAGATTCATTTTGAACCAATATACAATATATCAATACATTTTAATATGTTCTGCACACTTCAAAACACACGTTAGAAAACCTTAAGATAAATTGTTCTCTTATCACTCGTCTTGGTTCCAATAATCTCACCCTTTTTGCTGATGACAAACTCGAGATTTTGATGAACAATTTCTATTATGGTTGTATGAAAAAATCTAGTTAATTTTTTAAAGACTTCACAACTCATAACTCCCCCTGAGTATTGGCTAGAAACTTTAAAAATCAACTATTCATGTATGCTGATAATATGCATAATCAGAGTATCATGCAGAAGCAATATCAGTCATATCAAATGTTAGTCAGTTCTAATAAGCAATCATATGACTGAAGCAGACATCAGAAGTAAGTCGAACACATATATCAAAATATGAAAACGAATGACATGGTGTGTTTGTGCTTTGGAAAATTATAGAAATTCATGCTCAAAATTCATTGTCCCCCTGAGCATATTCATCAAAACTCTTCAAACTCCTGTATACTTCTGTACACTATTCTCCCCCTTTGTCATCAACAAAAAGAAATAGGAGAAAAAGAAAAGAACCATCATTGTCAAATGAGTTTAAAAGTAACAAGAAAACTAGGAAAGAGGTGTGACAAACCCCAATTTTGTCTGTTGTTATGGGAACTTTTGAGTATTTGAGCATATCATTTCGTGCTATTTAAAGTATAAAAGTACTCAATTGTGTCTCATTTTGCATAATTATAACAAAGACAACATCTTGAGTAGAAGATGCATATTTGGATCGGAACTGGCAGGAACTTACTATATTCTAAGATTCTGGACAATCAGTACGGATGGACCTAGCAACATACAGCCTTGCCTATCTCATAGACTCTGCAGGGTATACCCTGTAACGACCCGGATTGCTTTCAAGATTGCCGACTATCCCCAAAAATCAACACGGGTCTTTTCAGCATGCTTTGTCCTCTTGAGTGTATTGTTCTTAAAAGATGTGAAAAATGAAGTCATGGCATTGGATGCAGGAGTGGTGCCCGATGGATGGAATGGAGCGAAGAAATTTTAAAAGCTAGAAGGACGAAATCCAAAGAAAGCAAAATCATCTATTGAGGAGCCACCATAGATTGAACTCAAACATTTACCTGCGAATCTTAAATATGTGTTTTTATATCAACCTTCTTCTTTACCAGTAATAATTTCATCCTATTTGACAGGTTGCATGGAAGAGAAACTCCTGAGAGTCCTAAGAAAGATCAAGGAAGCTTTTGATTGGAGAATCCATGACATAAAAGGAATTAGTCCCTCAATATGCACTCACAGAATTTACATGGAGACGGACCATAAACCAAAAGTGCAGCCTCAGTGAAGGCTTAATCCAAATCTGAAGGAAGTAATCAAATAGAAAGTTATTAAATTACTTGATGCTAACATTATTTATCCTATTTCTGATAGCTCTTGGGTGAGTCCTGTGCAGGTAGTACCTAAAAAAGGAGGAACCATAGTTATGGAAAACAATCAAAAGGAATTGATCGCGGTGAGGAAAGTAACTGGCTAGCGTATGTGTATCGACTACAGGAAATTAAATGTAACAACCAGGCAAGATCACTTTCCCCTACCTTTTATTGACAGGATGCTTGAAAAACTTTATGGACATGAATTTTATTGTTGTTTGGATAGCTATTCTGGCTATATGCAAATTTTCATAGCTATGGAAGATCAAGAAAAAACCATTTTTACATGCCCCTATGGGACCTTATGGGACCTTTGAATATAGAAGAATGCCATTTGGTTTGTAATGTCCCTACGACATTTTAGAGATGCATGATTGCTATTTTTTCTGATATATTAGAAAACTGCATAACAATATTTATGGATGACTTTTTTGTCTATGGGTCCACATTTGATGTTTGCTTACATAATTTAGACCTTGTGCTGAAAAGATGCATCGAAACAAATCTAGTTTTAAATTGGAAAAAATATCAATTCATGATTTTAGAATGTATAGTATTAGGACACAAGATTTCTAAAAGGGGCATTGAGGTCAATCCCGCAAAAATTGAAGTCATTGCTAAATTGTCACTCCCCAAATTCAGTCCGAGCAATAAGGAGTTTTCTAGGACATGTAGGTTTTTATAGAAGATTCATAAAAGATTTTTAAAGAATTGCAAAATTGCTTTCTAATCTTCTAGTTAAAGATGTGCCTTTCAAATTCTCTAGTGATTACTTAGAAGCATTCATGACTTTAAAATTTTAGCTAATAAATGCTCCTGTTGTTATAGCTCCTGATTGGTCTGTACCATTTGAACTAATGTGTGACACGAGTGATGTGACGGTTGGTGTAGTTTTAGGCCAAAGAAAGAATAAAATCTTTCACACTATCTATTATGCCAGTAGGACTTTGGATGAAATTCCGAGAAATTACACCACTATCGAAAAAGAACTACTAGCGGTTTATCTTTGCATTTGATAAATTTCGTTCTTATTTGGTCATGTCAAAAGTTATAGTTTACACTGACCATCTGCCATAAGACATTTACTTGCTAAACAGGATGCAAAGCCATGGCTAATCAGATGGGTTCTACTATTACAAGAATTTGACATGGAAATCAGAGATAAATGAGGCGTAGAGAATGTCATCGCTGATCAACTCTCAAGAATAGACGCAATAGTAAGGCCACCTGTTAAAGGACAAATTCGAGAGACTTTCCCAGAGGAGCACTTGTTTTCAATCTCATCAGTGTCATGGTATGCCAAATTTTGTTAACTACTTAGCTGGTATGGTGCTCCCACCTAATTTATCATATGCTCAGCGTAAGAAGTTCTTTGCTAAGGTTAAAAATTATTTATGGGATGATCCATATCTCTGTTTAAAATCTCTGCTGATAAAATAATTAGGAGATGTATTCCAGAAATAGAATTTCACTCTATATTAGAACATTATCATTCCAAAGAGGCGGGAGGTCATTTTGGTCCTACCAAGACAGCCAAAAAAGTATTACAATGTGGTTTTTACTGGCTTACTCTTTTTAAAGATGCTTATAACTTTGTTAGGACATGTGATCCTTGCCAAAGGAGTGTGAATATTTCTAGGAGACAAGACATGCCCTTAAATAATATTTTTGTTTGTGAACTTTTTAATGTTTGGGGCATAGACTTTATGGGACCCTTTCCTAAGTCTTATATTAATATTTATATGTTAGTGGCTATGGATTACGTATCTAAATGGGTGGAGGCAGTAGCACTACCAACTAATGATGCCCGAATGGTCGTTAGATTTTTGGAAAAAAAATATTTTTACTAGATTTGGAACTCCTAGAGCTATAACTAGTGATGGTGGTACTCATTTTTGCAATAAAAAATTTGAAAATCTTTTTGAAAAATATGGTGTAACACATAAGGTTGCCACACCCTATCACCCACAAACCAATGGTCAAGTAGAAATCTCTAATCGGGAGCTTAAGAAAATTTTAGAAAGGACTTTGAATAGTTCAAGAAAGGATTGGTCATTAAATCTTGACGATGCACTATGGGCATATAGGAATGCTTTCGAAACTCCAATTGGTATGTCACCTTATAGACTAGTATTTGGAAAGGCATGTCATTTACCTATTGAATTAGATGCAGCTTGCGGGTGAGAAGCGGTTATTACAACCTAACGAAATGGATGAATTTCGTCTCGAGGCATATAAAAATGCAAAGCTGTGTAAGGAATATACAAAAAAAATGGCACGACAAGCGCATTCAAAAACAAAGTGTCTAAATTGGAGACAAGGTATTGTTATATAATACACGTCTCTGTTTGTTCCTAGGAAAGCTGATGTCCCGTTGGTCAGGCCCATATGAAGTAATACAAGTATTCCCTTATGGAGCACTTGAAGTCCGCAAAAACAATGGCGAGACATTTAAGGTGAATGCACAATCGGAAAAGTGCTATGAAGAGGGCATGGCAAGGGAGGCTCCTGTCATGCTACTACAATCACTAACCACTTAACACAGAGCAATATGTCAGGCTCGTGACATAAAACAAGGGATGTGCTGGAGGCAACTTGGGTTATTTAATTTTATTCTATTTAATTTTCTATTTCTAATAATCTCCTTGTGACTCAAAGTTTCTCCAACCGTTCAATAGCCCCATCGATAATGCCAGCGCAACAACAGTACTTGAATCACCCTTCCGCAATTAGCTCGTGAAATTATCAGAGGGGTGTTCCTTTCCACTTTAATTTATTTTTCGCACCTATTTAATTGGAAATATTTTTGGTGCTTATTTTGTTACTGTTAATAGTGAGGACATTGGTAAAATAAGTGTGGATAGGGAACTTATATCACTTGGCTATGCTTGTAACTGTTCAATTATGGAGAACTTGATATTTTCTGATTTAGGGGTTATTTTAAAAAAAATTCTGACATCTTGTGATTGAAATGAAATTGTTGCTAGTTTTAGAATTTGCTGATAATTAGCATTGCAGTTTTATAAGTCTCAACTTGTCTGTGTGAATCACTAAATGTGAGATTTGAGCCAAAATGAGAGGTTACATCATATTTTTACCTCTTTTCATTGATTAAGTGATATCTTTCCCATGTGGTGCATTCTAGAACTTGCGCTAAGACTATTGCAACGCGAATATTAATTTGCTTTCTTGTACAATCGGTAGGGGCAAATTTAGGAATTTTTCAGGCATACTTCAATTTTGGAAACCTTTTACCACTAGTTGCCCATTTTTGTGCTTATTATTATATTTCTTTCGTACCCCCTTTCGTTGATATTGATTATTATTATTATTCAGGTAACCTTGGAAAATACAGTTGTTAGAGCAATTAGTGGCAAAAATCAAAAAATTAATGTTAGGAATCCCTCAGAAAATTTTGAGAATAAGGAAGACTTTGCAAATACTTTCCCCTCCTAGATTAAATAAATTGTTATATTACTACATAAAAAGCATCAAAGGAGGGAAATGAAAGGGGAAAAAAAAAATCTATTGTAGCCTTCGAAAAATAATTAGAAAAAAAAGTTGATGTTGAATATTAGAGGGATCATTGTCTGCTCTTTACAGTTACAAAGTAAAAGGTTTCTTGTTTGGTCGATTTGGTTCTAACCTTTTTGCATGACATTTTCTTTCTTTTTATCCCACCTAACATTATTACCATGGCCTCGTTACAACCCATGGAAGATGTAACACCTCGCATTTTTCATACATTGCATATTTTTAAATATGTGTTTATTTCATCAACTACTATGATTTAAAGATTTAGTGATTCCGATTCCCCTATGTATGCTTGAATTATTGAGAAATGTTGAGTTTATATTTATATGTATCTTTAGAAAATATTAGCATTTATTTGTATTTTTACAAAATTGAGGTAATATATTATTTAATATTTCATTTTATAGAATATTAGTATTCGAGATGTCATTTATTTGAGGGGTTAAAAGATTTCAAAGATATATAGTAATGAATTTTTACTGATTTACTATGTATACCCGTTATTTATTGATACACGACGCTAATTTTTGATTATTATGTGTTGATTAAATTTTAATGTGAGATTATGTTTAATAATGTTTTAAGAGTATATGAAAGTATTTAGGAATTCATTAGGGTCGATTCGGAACCAAAGTGCACATGTTAGGACACCTTTGAGGGAGTTCAAGACTTGCTTTTTTTTTTTTGAATGGCAATTCAAGACTTGCTTTGATTTGGTAAATAATTCAGCCATCGTATTCTGTATATTCGAACCCTTTAGCGACAAAATTAGATTTAGACATCTTCATGAAAGTTGTATATATTTCTCTCATCTTTCATTTGCCATTAGTTTGACTCAAATCTAATGTCTAGAACTGAAGATAAGCTCTTCGGAGGCAATGCTGCCCATGTGTAGCTTTTGGAATGGTTGAGTAAATTTCCACTGAACTTTTGACCCACTTAGAATCCGATTCTAGACATCAACATTAGAGAGGAATTTAAAGAAAATTGTCTTATCTTTGCAACATAACAAATAACACCATAATCGGACTCTTGGAGCTCGAGATATGGTCAAAACGGTGGAGCAGCGACAGCAAAAAATACTGTTCTGAATTTTTACCGAGTTTTACTGGGTTTTACCACTTTGGGGCTGCTTAAATTCGACCCAATTCGACCCTAAGTCTAACAGTCCTATCTAAACCTATTGAGACTCTCACTGACAATTCTAAATAGTTTCCCAACTCTATAGCAAACTTTCTCTTCTCCCTCACTTTCCCTCAACTCCTTCCACCATTGAAGGAGCTTGAGCTGTGTATTGGGCTTCGATCCAAGCTGCGATTTTGAAGAGAGGAAAGCGATCATCATCATCTCCATACCATAGAACTCTCTTCAATCCAAGTTTCGGTAAGCCTCTCATTATTTTGACATCGGGGTTTCGTTCACAAAATTGATTTCTAACGCTTCCTTGTATTCTCCCGTTTTCGTAGTGAACCTTTCTCCAAAGGACCTTCACAAAATTCCGTCATCTTCCACCCCTATTGTCAAATTTGAATTTCATGGCCTTAAGGTAAAGCGGGAGATTATTGTGGTTGGGGATATTTGAGGGAATAGGTGAAGGGGTTGTCCTTGAACCCCGTTGTTTGATTTTACTATTTGTGTGATAAGTATATGTTCGGTTTGTTATAGCTTTGTGAAATTTATTTTCGCTCGTGATATTTGTGTTCCGATTTTCATTGGTTCACCTACTTTATTTTGTTAGCGCACAAATTGGCTTTGTGCCTAGCAATCGGCACAAGATAACCATGCCTAGATTATATGCATTTGAGATTAGTCCGCTTTACTATTTACATTTCCTTTTGAAAACAAAAGCATGGAAGTTTTTGTTAAATTAATTAAAGGAAGAGATACGGGTCAGTGTGTATTGTAATTGGCATATTGAATAGTTTTCATTGGACAAGCTTTAAAAGTATTAGGCAGATCATGATTTCTTGAATTAGTTTTTTTATGGTGAACTATTTGTATTTTATTAGTGCATAAATTGTGAATTATGGCCTGCAGGAAACGAGAATTATTTGCATATTGTTTGTGCTTAAATTGTGAATCACTGGACAAGCTTTTAAGGTGAACTTTCTTGAATTGTGAATTTTAAGATTATATAAATGATCCAAATAGATACTGTTTTTTAAAGTTATTGTTAGTTGGAAATTTTAGAACCATTTAAATTACCTCGTTTATATTTAAATTGTAGTGTTTCTTTGTAAAATATATATTGTTTTCTTTCCGTCTTGTTTCTGCTGCTGTGCAGATTTTTATTGTGCAGATTTTTCTGCTTTCTACAATATTTTTCTTTTGTTGCTGTTTCTGTTTTTATGCAGAAATTACTGTTGCAAAAATTACTATTTTCTGCAGTATTTCTTTGTGTTGCTGTTTCTGTTTTATGCAGGAATTGATGTCTGCAAAAATTCTGTTTTCGACAGTATTTCCTTGTGTTGTTGTTTCTGTTTTATGCAGGAATTACTGTCTGCAAAAATTCTATTTTATGCAGTATTTTTCTTTATGTTGGTGTTTCTATTTTTTTGCAGATTTTTGTCGCTGTTATTTCTGTTTATATGTGTAGAATGTTGCTATGAAAAGTGCTGTTTTTTTGCATATTTTAATTATATGAACAGGACCCAAATACATGTTGTGGTCAATTTATTATGGCTGTTTCTAAGTGTTTTACTTGAATGATTAAATATGCGGTTGTTGTTTTAAGTTGTTCTTGTAATTTATTTTGTATCTTGCTTATTAAATTGTGATAATAATTGTAAAACGTTCACGTTTGTGGCAACGACCTTGAAAGGATAAATGACTTTGTCTGCAAGTCACCTAGCTATAAGTAGCCATAATGGGACTTGAGTCATTCCTTGTGAGATGATCCTAGCCATATGGGCCACGATGGATTGTCGATGAAAAATTGAACTATGACGTTCGGAGGAAACCCGACCTTGTGTGTATTGACATACCAAGCCTTGTGATTAGGATTTGGGAGAACGACCGTTGAAATGAAAGGGGGTGAGCCTTCGTGGCGAATAATCATGGCCTTGGGGATGAGATACTAAATATGTGGCACACCTAAGTGACTCAAGCTGCAACTTGATGTCGGGAAGCTACTTGCAAGATTACGTGACTCCCGACAGTCCCCAGACAATATCATGACTAGTGAGAGTATGAGGTAATGAAGCGATCACCGCAAATGCTCTCCCCTCAATAAACCAAATATATACTCCTAGTCCGATTCCTAGAGTAGTACTTGGTACCACATGCATATGAAGTAGTGTTGCTAGTATCTTCATCTTTCTTGAGATAGCTATGTGACCCTGAAAAATGGTGAATTTTATCTGTGAGTGCTTATGGTTTTAAATGTGAGTGTTGTATGATGTGTATGTAAGGTGGTGTATATTTGTATGAGTTGTGTTGCTATAATTGCATATATATATATATATATATATATATATATATATATATATATATTATGACAACCACCCTAAAAATTCAATGGAGTCGCCACAAATATTTTATTTTTAGGAAAACATTGGAAAACCTATTTACATATTTACGAAAAAAAGAAGAAAGATCTTTGAACCAAGTTGGGATTCGGGAGTTGATTACGCATAGAGAAGGTTTTAGCACCTCTATGACGCCCGTTTATAAAAACGGTACCCTTAATTGTTCAAAAAAATGTTTGTTTGCCATTAAAGAATTAATTTCCTTATCGAAATTTATTTATTAAAAAAATAGAAATAGCCCAAAAATAACCTTATTATTACGAAAGGGATAAAAATATAGATACAAATGGCCATAAAAAAGCAGGAGTCCTAATTTAAATGAATTACTAACCAAAGAGTTCAAATCAAGAGTTTAAATTCTCATTATTGACCACAAGTGGGCCTTAGGCCCACACCCTTGTCTTTAATTTATGAACAGGTTTCTCTTTGAGAATGATAGATGTTGTCATTGCTTCCTTAAAAAAGAGAACATCAGAATCACATTCCTAAACCTTTGGATAATTGCTAAACACTACTATTAATTACTTACTACCAAAATATAACTGAAACCTTAAAATAAATTAATTTACCTATTTCCGTTTTTATAATAAAAATAATTAAACTAATCATAGATTACTACTCGATTTTATTTAATTATGGAGATAAACATAAACAATATTTAAAAAAAAAAGGGACAGAATGAGGAAAGTAAAATGAAAATTTCAAATAAATTAGGAACCCTAGATACCCTAATTCGATCCCAACCCTAAGATTAGGGTTCACGGCGGCCAAGCTAGCAGAGGACCAACTAGGGGGAACCAAGGTTCACCCCCTTTGCTTCGGCCAAGGGTTATCAGGACACAGAGACCAAAAAATAAGAAAAGGAAAAATAACGAAAATGAAGAGATGGAAAGAAGGATGGTCTTAAAAACAAAGAAATTCCAAACACACAGAAACTCACAGAATATAAGAGAATAAATGCCACTTTGATGAGAGATCCTTAAACAATTCGGATCCTTCTCAAAGAAAAATTACAGAAAGAAATCCCTAAATCTACATCTGTGAATTTGTGCTCTCCTCCAAGTTTTTTCTTCCTGATGCCCCTTTTATTCTTTTTCTCTCTTCAGCCTGAATGCTCTTTTTTTTGTACTCTCTTTCTTCTCAGTTCACTAAGGTTCCCCCCTCCTCAGTTGCATGTCTTTTGCTTTTATAGCTTCATAGTCCCTGTCACAAGAATAGAATCAAATCAGAATAATAATAAAAATTAAAGGAAAAGAAAGGAGATAGAAACTTCCCTGATTTCGTCAAATGTACACATTTTTCTTATTTCTCCTGAGATCTCGCTCGAATCATGACCGGATTTTGAGGGAATGGAGGGTTTGATTTGGTTTGATTGAGAAAATGAAATAAGAGATTTGAGGGAGAAGAGATGGATGTAGTGCGGCTAGGTTAGGGTTAGGCTGGAGAGAAATGGAGATGAGATGGGAGGGCGCCGCGGCTATAGGTGGAGAGGAATTAGGGTTTGGAAGAAGGGAGAGTGAGAGAATGAGAAGAAGAGAAAAATAGAGAGGGAAGTGGGGAGAGGATGAGAGAGAGGGAAAGAGGGCAAAAATTGAGGGGGAGGTGCGGCTGCTTACTTTCTGAGGGAAATGAGGAAATGAGAGTGAGGGTTAGGTTGAAATTAGGGTTAAAAGGAAGGTTTGGGCTGGGTATTGGTTTGGGCCGCGTAGGGGAAGAAATAAAAGAGGGGGTGCAGCGAGTGAGAGGAAGCTGCGCAGGGAGACGCAGGCAAAGCGCAGGTGGGGTGTGTGTAGCTAAGGGTAAGGGAAAGGCGCAGGGGGCGCTATCCAAAATAAACAGGGATGTGCGGAGTAAATGGTGAGAGATGGGAGCGTTGGGCTGGGCTGAGTGCATGAAATGGGTGCAGTTTGTTAGTGGCACCCCCAGTTTCATCACTTTGCACCCCTCTTTCCTCTTTATTCATTTTTCTTCCATTTTTCCTTTTTCTTTCCTTCTATTTCTTCTTTTTCCTTCTTTATTTATAAGACCAAAAATATTATTATTAATTCAAGTAAAATAAATAAATAAATAGAGCTCGAACAAAATTGGGGTATGACATACATACATATATATATATATAATTATACTATTTTATTCACTTATTCTCTCTAAATATCACCACAACTCAACTACAACGTACTCACCCCTTTTTGTTTATATGTCTCTTGTGTGTTTCGTGTTAAATTGCAGATGCTGCTAATCCCGAAGTTAATGGCTAAACTAAAGAATATGAGTGACTGCTAAATTTTGTCTTATGTTGTTATTTTTATGTTTGTAAACTACAAAATTTATTTAGTTTCAATTGGGTTATGTAATAGCTCTGAGATAATGTGATAAAAATATTTTCGGGGGTGTATTCGGCTTATTTAGCTTTACCAAATTCATTTCTAAATTAATACTTGTTTATCTTTTGGAAAAATTGACTTAAAATTTTATTGAAATGTGATACTCGCGTAGCACAGGAATTTTTACGTGAATTAAATTTTGTTACGTTAATTTTAATTGTTTAAATTTTTACGTTATTTCCGCACGGTGCTATTTATAAGACAATTGTTTGAAAATTAAATACGTATAAATTTTCATTTCTCTTCATTTGAATAATTTTATTTTATTCAAAAAGGGGTTAAGGGTGTCACAGAAGAACCCTTTCCTTTTTGCATGATAAGTGGATTTTAATGGTAGAGTTTTTGTCAATGTACAAGCCTATGACAATGTCACTTCCTTGGAAAAATTTGAGTGTTAATGGCTACACCTTCAAACAGTTTGAGAGTGGTGAGATGAGTGACATATAAATCACAGATTGATGAGCTTGTTGGACTTACATCTCTAATTGGGCATGGTATTACTTAGCACTTCTTATGATATTGCTCTGTTGTCATGTAACTTGTTTATGCCCCTAGTCAGTAAAAACAATTTTTCTCATAATTATCCAAGTGGTTTGCGTGAGGCCAGGCGAAGCTCAAGTGTGGGGAGGTTGATAAACCCCAATTTTGTCTATTGTTATGGCAACTTTTGAGTATTTAATCATATCATTTTGTGCTATTTAAAGCATAAAAGTACTCAATTGTATCTCATTTTGCAGAATTATCGCAAAGACAACACCTTGAGTGGAAGAAGCATATTTGGATCGAAACTGGCAAGAACTGACTATATTCTAAGATTTTGGACAGTCAGTACGGGCAGACCTAGCGACATACGACCGAACGTATCTCAGAGACTCAGTAAGGGCATACCCATTGATCCAGTACAGGCTGGTGCCGATGAAAAAGTCCAGTGCGGCCGTAGCAAAAGGCTGTACGGCCATACCTAATGTAGTTAGGCCACAACAAGTGCAAAGATAATGGCAAGCGCTGATGCCAAAAGTCGGTACGACCACACTTAAAGACGGTATAACCGTACCAAAATTCTGTCCCACCGTCTTGCCGTCAGAGCTCTGGAGAAGAAGAGAATCGCAAAGAACAACTTAGAGGACCGTCGTCATACCAAAAGGGTGTCTCAGTTCCATTTATTTTTGTCTTTTACGGATTTGTATTTGGATTCTCGTTAATCTATGATATTACTAAATACTATGAGTAGTTAAACCATCACTAGGGGATGATGGGGGACCTTTTACTATGTCTTTGATATCTGTTTAATTGATATTATGAGTTTCCTATTATCCTGTTGAATGTCTTAATCTCATAGGGTCTGGCCAATCCTTAATAAGTTAGTTAATTGTAAGCGATCGTACCACAATTAGTTGATGGAACTCTAGGAATAATTGAACTCGTTGATTATGTCAGATCAAGGATAACTTCCTGTTTCCAATCAGTTATTGAATTATTGCTCTTTCTGCTAATTGTCTTGCATGATCATTGAGGGTAGTTCGTAGGAAGAAGGCTATATTAATATCACATGATTGTTGGGAATTAATAATATAAGAGTGGGTGATTGACTTTCAAATAGAGAATGTAGCTCAAAATAGTTAATTAATAAATTCAACAACTAAGTATTAGTGAACCCTGTTTCCCTAGGCTTTCCATATTTGATCTCTATTTTGTTCTTGCGAAATTGCTTTTGTCCCATTGCCTCTTAGGATCTTTATTATGTTAGTACTTGTAACATCCCAATTTTCTTCATCTTGATAAGTGCTTGATTGTGTGCATGATTGTATATTTAATTGAGTTATTAGGATAAGCCTAGGACTAGGGTTTCGGGGGTCGAACGATAGAACAGAGCATTTTTAGGTCAGGCAGTACGCTTAAGCGTGCCAGGATGGATGCTTAAACGTGGGCATGCTTACTCATAGGCATTGAATGCTTAAGTGTGATCGTTTAGGAGGTTCAATGAGAGTTTTACACGTGGCATCCTGTTATTGGACCGTGTTCTGAGAAGACTTCGCGCTGAAGTTTCTGTCGGGGTCGCACGCTCAAGTCGTCGCTTAAGAGTGGGAATGCTTAAACGTTGGGGGCCAACGCTTAAGCGTGGCGACTTGGATCATTTTTTTTATATAAATAGTCACCATATTAATTTTACCTTCTCCTTTTACATTTTCACGACCAAAGAGAGGGAAAAAGACTCAGAACCACCATTTTTGAGTTCTAAGAGTTTTGAAGCTTGGATTCCAAGTAATCCAGGTCGCACTATCCAATACCGATCGTACTGTTGGGTTCATGGCTCTTCGTTCCTTGACTTACTTCCTTTTGATTGTTGTTACGACACAGTAAGTCGGTACACCGGCAACGACCTAATTTGTCATTTGGTATGGTTTCACTCCGTTCTTCATTCATTAAATTCCTAACCTTAATTTGTCGTTGTTCTAGGTTCTATATAATGAAACGAGTACCGAACGAGCTAGGGTTTGACCCAGAGATTTTCATCCCCTCTGTTCCTCATGCAATCAGTAAGTAATGTCTCTATTTTAATTCTAATTTTCGTGGTTTATGTGATGGTGGCTTGTACCTTTGATTCCTTAGTTGTTATTCTTCACATTTTAGGGTTTTGGTGTAAGTTGGGATACTATATATGCAAGAATCCAACCGAGACTTTTATTCCATTTGATGGTCAGTATATTCAACTTAGAAACAGAACTCTAAGTGCGTTCCTGTTAACACACCAAACTGTCTTCTTGTATGGGGCATTTTTTTAGTATTTAAACATGTTATTTTGTGCTATTTAAAGTATAAAAGTGCTTACTTATGCCCCATTTTGTAGAAATATCATAAAGACATCACTTGGAGCAAAAGATGCGAGAACAGATAAAAAAATTGGCAAGTTTTTGAGTTTTTTGGCGTTTCTGGACAAGAGGTACGGCTTGACATCCAGTCAGTATGGTCGTACCTCTATGCAAGAACAGCAGTATGGGCGTACCCCCTTGGTCAGTACAGCCTGGCGCCGAAGAAAAAGTTTAGTACGGCCGTACCAAAGACTAATACAGCTGTACACAATTGCTGTCAGGGAGCACAGAGTGTACAAGTACGGGCCAGCGTCGCAAACAAGGTTTGGTACAACCATGTATAAATGCAGTACGGCCGTACCTCATCCCAGAACGTACAAATTTGAAGCCAGATGACCTAGTTTACATCCTCACTATAAAATGGCAATTTTAGCCTACTCTAGAGACCTTATGACCAATTTTTGACTTCTTGCCCACTTTCTGAGAGTTTCTCAAAAATCCCTTGCTATTTCATTGAGTTTTGAATCCTTGGAGCTTCTTGCCAATCCTATTTTGCTGTTGGAGCTCGTGAGGACGCAGAGAACGTGCTTAAGGACTGTCGTCATACCGAAAGGGTGTTCCGGTTTAGACTTATACACTTTATTATGCATTTTTATGGATTTATGTATGAATTTATCATTTGTCATGAGTAGCTAAATCCATCACTAGGGGTGATGGGGGATCCTTTACTATGATTTTGATATTTATTTAATTTGTTTTATGAGTTTCTATTATCCTACTGATTATTTTATCCCTAGCATGCTTAATCCTATAAGGCCTGATCAACCTTTAATCAGTTGACTTAATTGGAGGCGATCGCACCACAGTTAGTTAATAGAACTCTAGGAATAAAAGAACTTGCGTTTTATGCCATATCAACGATAAGTGCTTGTTTCTAATCAGTTATTAGATTAACAAACTCATCGTTGCTTAATGCTCTATCCTTTAAATGCCTTACATGATCAAACTGGGTAGTTCTTAGGAAGAAGACTATTAATGTAACACCCCAAATTTCTAAGCTAAGTTGAGAATAAGTTATGAGAAGAATTGTGTGATTGTATCGAAGCTTAAATTGATTTCAAAGTGAGTGGATAGAATTACACAAAGTTTTGATAAGAAAGTTAATGGGTTTGAGTTGAGGAATAAGTGTGGATTTAATCCTAAGATGGTTAAAGGTGTTGATTTGTAGTTATGGAAGTTAATTTGAGAAGAAAATCTCAAGGTTTGGTGTTAAAACTAAGTTTTCTGGGTTTTTCTGCAGTGTGAATCGATTCATATAGCTTAGGAATCGATTCACAGCATTAAAACTCCTTTGGCATCAAATTTTAGCAGTGGGAATCGATTCACAGAAGCCAGGAATCGATTCACATAAGACAAAGCCCTTTGGGACTCATGACGAGAATCGATTCACTCATTAAAGCTGCGATTCAGGCACTTTTTGCACTTTGTGTGAATCGATTCACACTATCTTTGTGAATCGATTCACAATTTGCAGTAATTGTTTAAAAGCGTTGTTTCAAATGAGCGTAATCTAGAAATAGAAAGAGGGAAGGAAAAGAAGAAAGGGAAAGGAGAAAGAGGAGAGGAGAGCTAGGGTTTCACCTTTGAGAAGGATTGAAGAGATTCATGTTGGATTTCTTCAATCACTTGCCTAAATGGAGAGTTTGAGAGTGGAGATTTGAGTATTTGGAAGATTTGGGTTTGAACCCTAGAGAGGAGAAGAAGAAGTACGAATTTGGAGAAGAATAAGGGGAGAAGACCCACTCCAAAGAAGGATGGTTCAAGTTCTTGGATGGAGAAGGAAGATTGAAGGTTGAAGATCAAGATTTGGGAAGTATTTGGGGGAGCCCCAAGTTGAGCAAAGAGGGAAAAGCTTGAAGAGGAGCAAAGAGTCCAAAGTTCAACCTTCCTAGCTCAATGTCTTGAAGAATAGAGGTGAGTTCTTCAACCCTTAGGTGATGGGCACCCATAAGTCCCACATATAGGAATTTCTCTTCCTTTAGTAATATGTGAACCCTAGGTTCAAGTTAGGTTTTAGATACCTATAAGAGGTTGAGTTGTTATTGTTTTGATTGTTATGATTGTGTAGTGGGCTTGTTTAAAAGTGGTTGGCGACTGCCCCCAACCCCCCACAGTTGAATGTATGCTTGATGTTTCTCTCTTGAGAACTCCATAGAGTTTCAAGGGATTAGTTAATGTATGTGTTGTCCATTAATTTGGCAAATTGTGATGCTTGTCTAAGAGCCATAAGCTTAAGTCATAGAGGTCAAAGAAAGGACCCTAGGAAAAGGATGTAATAGAAAGGATGTATGAATTAGTGTTCATGATTTGGAGTCATTAGAGATAAAGGGATGCTATTAATGTAAGCTTGATTCATTGAAATAATTGTAGTTTCCTTGAATAGTTAAGTAATGAGTATGGTTGCATTTCTATGAACATGCATACAATCATAAGCATATGCTAAAGTCCATGGCAAGACTCCTCTATTTATAGGAGTAGATCGGTTTGGTTAGCCAAGTGGGACGCCCTTGGAGGGTTATGACGTCTAACCACCATTCCGAAAGTGTGTAATTGGGGTCTAGGGACGGAAGCCTACGACACCACCCAATAACACAAAATGCCTTACATGCAAAGCATCATATTATATATCTCCTATGAATGGTATAATATGTGAAGTGATGTTAAGTTTATGAATGTTAATGAATTCCTTGTATGTATTTATATATACGTATTCGGAATTAGCTTAGTTAGTTGTATGAAATCTTAGATAGCACACCCCTAGTCGCTTAATTATTATATAGTAATGAGCATTGTGATTAGATCACTTAAAGGATAAGCAAGCTAGGTTGATTGGGATTTGTGGTATAGAACATAAGGCAAAGTCCAATAGTACGAGGAAAAGTAAAGATGTGCTAAGCATAGGTTAAAGAATGGATATTTATAAGATTGATGTAGGTTTGCTATACATTTATGTGTTTAGTTTAATCACAAGTTGATAAGTGGCATATTGGTCCTAGGATTACCCTATGGTATAATATACTAAGTTTTTAATTCAAGCTAGCGCCTTCTAAAGTGTCTTAGATTAGGGAGATCAAGAAGTTGCAAGTCAAGTCCTTATGGTACATAGGGAGAGTATGTCTAGGTTTGAAATGCCTAAGTTAGTCTTTTCAGCCTAGAATGTTCCGAGGAGAGAATGGTGAGGAGTCCGTGAAGGGCTCACTGAGATTTATAATCTCACCCTTTTCCTTTTGTTGTTTTTCAGATAAGCAGGTACTGAAGACGATGAGTCAAAGCTCCAAGTTCAGGACTCATAGGCTAGCTTGATATTGCCGTGGGAATTTTATATTCCTAGTTATGTATAATTTGTAATCTATTCATTAGATTTATGAATTAAGTTTAATTTATGACTTGGATTACTGTAATCAAGTCTGTAAGTTATTAGTAACTCCTGTGTTTTAATGTAATTTGTCGTACTTTCAATTATGTTGAGGTGCGGGTGTTACAATTAACATTGCATGATCATTGGGTGTTAGTAATTTTAGAGTGAGTGATTAGCTTTCAACCAGGAAATAGATCTCATAATAATTAATTAGTAAATTCAGGAACAAAGTATTGGTGAACCCGGTTCTCCTAGGCCTTCCATAATTGCATTAACTTGTTCTTGCGCATAGTTTGAATTACTATTTTATTTTAGTATTAATCCATGCAATTCTCTAATCCCAACCTTCGTTAGCCTAAATAATATAGAGTCATTATTATATTGGTACTCGCACATTCCCTGTGGGTCTTAAATATACTCTACTATTATTACGAGTTACGATCAGGTGCACTTGCCTGAGCCGCAACAAGTTTTTGGCGCCGTTGCCTGGAAGTATTTTAGCGATATTAATTGAACGAGATTCTAGTTACTTTAGGCATTTTATTTTGTTTATTTATTTTTCTGTTTCTTATTATTTTATTTTCTGATTTTATCTATTTTTTGTTTAAATTAGTTATTATAATTATTAGTTTAATTATATTTTATTTTATTTTTCTAAGAGCCATTCTAATTTGGTTTCCTTTGGTGTATGCAAACACGGTCTCAACGTCCTGAATTGAGATTTGATCCAGAAATTGAAAGAACACTTCGTTTGTTGAGAACACAACAGCTAGCAATGGAGAATGAGCTCATGTTAAATGAGTACTTCACTCCAACTACGGACGTGGCAGACAGCGTCAACTATCCGTCAATTGAGGCGACTAATTTCGAACTGAAGCCAGCACTGATTTCAATGGTGTCCTCAGTGCAATTCTCTGGTTTACCTTCTGAAGACCCGAATGCTCATCTCAAGAGATTTCAAAACATTGCTAACACTATCAAGTGTCAAGGTGTGACACCGGAGGCCATCAAGTTAAGGTTGTTCTCATTCCGATGAGGACATAAAGAGCAAGGATGATCAAGTTCTACAAAGGCTGGGAGGTCCTATGACAAGGGCACGTGCTAAAAGAGCTAAGGAGGCCTTGAACCTTTTGGTGATCCAAATGTTTAAGGAGAGCCCAATACTTGAAGACTTAGAGCCCAAATTGGTCTATTGCATAGATGGGCCAATGGATGGCGCATGACCCAATGTCATGCATTATTTTAAGTTGTTTTGATGTGTTTAAAATTGAATAAATTGTTGGGCTGAACTATCTAATTTGCGCTAAAGCCCAACAAACAGTTTGTTTGGTTTCTTGCATTTTTGTCATTTGGAGTGTGTTTTTTTCTATGGCCTTTTAATTGAGGAAAACAAATAATTCAGCTACACTAAAGCTGAATGAAGGCACCATCAAGAGGGGGGAAGAAACTAATGAAGATTCATGAATCACAAGACAAAGAATTGAAGAGCATCAATGCATTGTTTCACCTTTAATGCTTGGTGGTTACACTTTGAAGAATCAGAATTGAAGGAGTAGTTCATTGCATTGTCTCACCTTTAAATATTTGGCAGTTACACTTTGAAGACACATTGAAGCCAAATTTTAAAGCTTTGTCTAAAGGAATTTCTAGCAGCTCCACTATGCATCACGCCTAGGTTCATCCTTTGGGCTGATGCACCACGCCTAGACACTTACTTGGGCTGCTGACTTGGTGTTCATTTTTTGTTCCATTAAGTGCTAGTTGGTTACACTTTGTATTACACATTTAATTACCCATTAGTGGGCTGTTTAGGAAGAGAAAAAGCAGCTGCATTTCCTTGTATTCCCCTTTATATTCACGCCATTATCAATAAAAAGATCATAATTTTGTTTTTGAGAAAAACTAGTGTTAAACACTTGGGAGAGTTATGCACCATTGGGTTCTGGATTGAGCCAAACTGAACTTATCAAGAAGTGACCTTCTTGTGGCGTTTTTCGCCTTGCTTATCAATTCCTTAGGGAATTGTGGTGCTTCCATATTCTTTTGTTCTTGTCAATTGCGTTAAAAACAACACTTGTGTCTTAATCTGATTTCAACCAAAGATCGTAACAAGGCTACTTAACAAAAAAGGTAGTCATCAAGTGGTACCAAAGCTTAGGTTGAGGTTGAAATTTTTGTTTGTTTTTCCTTTCTTCCATTCAGTTTCTGTTTACTTCTTCTTCTTCTTCTTCTTCTTCTTCTTCTTCTTCTTCATTTCTATTTTTCATTTCCTTTCAATTGTGAGTTTGTCTAACTCTGTTTTTCTTTTTGTCCAGAAAATTATAAAAGAATCATCTTTGAAGGCTGCACAAGAAAGTTAAAAAAAAAGGAACAAGAGCTGTCAAGTTTTGATTAAAGAAAAAGAAAGACAGCTTTGCCTTTTAAAAAAAAGTTGAAATATTAAAAAAAAAAGTTGCAGTCCCTTTCTTGATTTGGACAATTTCATTTAGTGTCTTTTCTTTATTTCATTGATAGACTCACTTTCTTAAAATTCTGTTTTTCTTTGTTTTGTTACAAGATTGTTTGCTTACTTGTTTTGTTTGTGTTTGGCTTCTTTAAAGAACTCAAAGAGGGCATTTGAGTGGAAAAAGGCAAGAGTGCACATTAGAGAAAAAGCCTAAATTGAGTGAAACACGAGTGAAAAAAAAAAATTCTTTTGAGTGAAACACGTGAGTAGAGTGGTGAGGTCCTATTCTCTATATTTTGTATTTGTCTCTTTTGTAAAAAATTCATGGTTGAAAACAATCCTCCTCTGTCTCCAAGAACTGCACGTCTACAAATGCAAATAACAGCTTTGGCTCAAGAAATGGGGAGGATGTTGCGCCAATTATCAGATGAGTTCCATGAGAGACTTGATCAGTTGGAGAGGAATAGATCATCTAGACATTCATCTTAGGCTGATAGTGAAGGATCTGAAGAAAGGAGGCGTAGGGAGAGACATGAGAGGAGAAGGAGAGGATAGTTTGGGTGGCATAAAAATAAAGTTGCCATCTTTTCAAGGAAGGAATGATCCAGAGGCGTATTTGGAGTGTGAGATGAAGGTTGACCAAATCTTTTCATGTCACAATTTTACAGAAGTAAAGAAAGTGCAAGTGACAGCCTTGGAGTTTTCTGACTATGTTTTGGTGTGGTGGGATCAAAACATCAAAGACAGAAGAAGAAATGAAGAGCCACTATTTGCAACTTGGGAAGAGATGAAGAGATTGATGAAAAGAGATTTGTGCCTTCTTATTACCATAGAGAATTGCACAACAAGCTGCAAAGACCCACCCAAGGGTCTAAAAGTGATGTGAACCTAGGATGACCACCCTTGACAAAAGAAGAATAAAATTAGGCTTTATTGAAATTCGTTGGAAATGACCCATCTGACTTATTTTGGCGATATCTTGAGTTCCAGAAGTCCGATTGATGTGTTCTTCGATGCGTTGGAAAGCTAACAAAATTTCCTACAAATTCTATTCATGTATCGTGAACAAATTCGGCTTTTATCATGGTGGAAAATGGGCTGGAATTTGAAGAAGAATTCCTGGACGAAATATTTTGGTTATTATGCTGTGTGGGCTGCACTAATTTAATGTTAGGGCCAGACCCAATTGGAACAAGGGGTGCACATTTTTCTAGGCTGAAAAGGAAGAAAAACCTTTGGCTTGCATGCCTAATTACTCTTTGGGCAGTTTTAGTACTATTTATTTAGTCATTTAGTAAAGATAGTTATCATTATTAATTATGATAGTTATAAGATAATTAGTAATGATAGTTAATACTATCAATAGGAGTTATGTCACTTAATTGTGACCTTTTGTTTTCTTTTTTCTTTTTTTTTTCAATCAGCCTAAGGGCTATATATGTACACAATTCTATGCATGAAAATTTAACTTGGATGTTCAACTTTGGTGTAAACCATTTGTGAGAGAAAATTGCTTCTCTTGCGTTCTTCATTGAACCATACTTTGATCTTATCAAGAGGCCTCACTCTTGTGGCGATCCTCATTCTTGGCTTATCAATTCCTAGGAATTGTGGTGCCTTCCATCTCTATTCTTATCCATTTTTCTGTTTGTCTCTCCTTTGTTCTTATTCTTACAAATTGTGCTACTGAATTGTGTAAGGAAATTCAACCTAAGATCATGATAAAAGGCTACTATTCAAGTTGGTAGTCATCATTTGGTATCAAAGCAAAGGTTTGGGTTGAATTGTTCTTCTTTTTTTCCTTCATTTTTGTGATTTAAACCATGGGTGAAACATCAGCCCTTTCAATGGCATATTTGATTTATCAAAGAGACTTTTTGATGGATCCAGAGTATGTGAAGTATCTTGAAGAAAGGAGGATGAGAAAAGAGAAAAGAAAGCAAGAGAAAGCCTTGATAGAGAAAGAGAAAATGAAAGAAAAGTTTGAAGGCAAATATGAGAGTGCATTTGAAGAGAAAACAAAAGAGAGTAAAGAGGGAAGCGAAGAAAAAAATGAGAGCTTAGAGAAAGAAGTAGAGGTGAATGCAAAAGAGAGTAATGCAAAAGTGGGAGAGGCAAAAGAAAGTGTGGTGAAGGAAATAATCATGGATACTTGTTTTGATTCTAACCGTTTACCAAATTGTGTCAATTCTATTGAGGAACAGGTTGCAGACCATATCACAAAGGAAGCCTACGAGACGACCAATGTATTTGGAAAATTGCTTCCAGGGGAAGAATGCATTGCATCAACTAAAGTTGAATTGCAAGAGGAAAATGAGGGAGTGAAGACAACTAGAGGATGGCCAACTCTTAAATACGAGAATGAGTCCTTAAATACACTTGGGAAGTCATTAGATTCTATGACTCTAATTCATTCTCCTAAGTTTTTTATGGTTTCAACTCTTCGAATTCTTCTAAGTTGTTTCTTTGGTCTAGCAATTCTACCCTTGATCATAAAGAGAAGAAAGTGAATGAAATAGAATTTCCTCAAGAAATGGCCTACTTTCAAGAAAAACAGAGGCAAGATAATTATGCTTTGGAATCCAAAAAGAAAGAGGAGCAAGCTAGTCATTAAGCTAGTCATTCCAATGAACTTGCAAATTTCTCTAATGTGAAAGTTACATGTGGTGAGTTCATTAGACTTATTTTTGACCCCGGAGGGATTGGATCTAGAAATGCGTGGTCGAATTCCCTTGAAGAGGGAGGGAATGATGTGAACCTAGGATGACCACCCTTGACAAAAGAAGAATAAAATTAGGCTTTATTGAAATTCTTTGGAAATGACCCATCTGACTTATTTTGGCGATATCTTGAGTTCCAGAAGTCCGATTGATGTGTTCTTTGATGCGTTGGAAAGCTAACAAAATTTCCTACAAATTCTATGCATGTATCTTGAACAAATTCGGCTTTTATCGTGGTGGAAAATGGGCTGGAATTTGAAGAAGAATTTCTGAACGAAATATTTTGGTTATTATGCTGTGTGGGCTGCACTAATTTAATGTTTGAGCCAGACCCAATTGGAACAAGGGGTGCACATTTTTCTAGGCTGAAGAGGAAGAGAAACCTTTGGCTTGCATGCCTAATTACTCTTTGGGCAGTTTTAGTACTATTTATTTAGTCATTTAGTAAAGATAGTTATCATTATTAATTAGGATAGTTATAAGATAATTAGTAATGATAGTTAATACTATCAACAGGAGTTATGTCACTTAATTGTGACCTTTTGTTTTCTTTTTTCTTTTTTCTTTTTCCAATCAGCCTAAGGGCTATATATGTACACAATTCTATGAATGAAAATTTAACTTGCATGTTCAACTTTGGTGTAAACCATTTGTGAGAGAAAATTGCTTCTCTTGGGTTCTTCATTGAACCATACTTTGATCTTATCAAGTGGCCTCACTCTTGTGGTGATCCTCATTCTTGGCTTATCAATTCCTAGGAATTGTGGTGCCTTCCATCTCTATTCTTATCCATTTTTCTGTTTGTCTCTCCTTTGTTCTTATTCTTACAAATTGTGCTCCTGAATTGTGTAAGGAAATTCAACCTATGATCATGACAAAAGGCTACTATTCAAGTTGGTAGTCATCAAAAAGTGTTGATGAATACCACAAGGAGATGGAATTGGCTTTGATTAGAGCCAATGTGGAGGAAGATCGTGAAGCACTCATGGTACAGTTCTTACATGGCCTAAACCGTGACATTAGTGATGTGGTGGAGTTGCAACACTATGCGGACATGGAAGACTTGGTTCACCAAGCCATCAAGGTGGAACAACAACTCAAGAGGAAGGGTCACTTGAAGAAGAGTTCCTCTAACGTGAACTCATCAAATTGGAGGGAAAAATTTAAGAAGGAGGGTTCATCATCTTCCAAAGAGCACACGGCTGACCCTAAGGGGAAAGCTACTTCTATTCCTAATGATACTCTTTCTAACACTAAAAATCGTGAAGTCAAATGTTTTAAGTGTTTAGGCAGGGGTCATATTGCCTCTCATTGTCCAAGCAATAAGGTGATGGTGTTGAAGAACCCTAGAGAAGATTCTTCGGAGTATTCATCCAAATCTGCCCCAAATAGTGAGGATGAAAAGGAAGAGGAGTTCCCACCAGAAGGAGACTTGCTCATGGTAAGGAGGTTGCTAGGAAGCCAATTTAAAGAAGATGATACAAGTCAAAGGGAGAATATTTTCCATACGAGGTGTCTTGTTCAAGGGAAGGTATGCTCTTTAATTATTGATGGAGGAAGTTGTACTAATGTGGCTAGCACACGTTTGGTGTCAAAACTTAATTTAGAAACTACACCTCACCCAAAACCTTATAAACTCCAATGGCTAAGTGAAGCGGTAGAAATGACCGTAAACAAACAAGTTGAGGTTTGTTTTTTGATTGGGAAGTACCATGATTTTGTTTTGTGTGATGTGGTACCTATGGAAGCTAGTCACATGCTGTTGGGAAGGCCATGGCAGTTTGATAAGAAGACCAACCATGAAGGGCACACCAACAAGATTTCTTTCTTGCATAATGATCAAAAGATCACTCTTGTACCATTGTCTCCTAGAGAGGTTAGAGAGGATCAAATAAAAATGAGAGAAAAGAAAGAGCAAGAGGAGTTGAGAGAAAAAGAGAGTGAAAAGAAAGAAGAGGGCAGAATTAAAAAGAGTAAAAATAGTGAGAAAAAAAGTGTTGAAAAAGAGAGAAAAGAGAGTTTTCTTGCTACAAAAGGAGAGGTGAAGAGAGCAATTTTTTCACACCAGCCTCTATACTTGCTCATTTGCAAGGAATTTAATTTACTCTCTAACAATGCTGAAGCAAAAATTTTGCCAAGTGGAATTGAGTTTCTTTTGCAGGAATTTGAAGATGTGTTTCCAAAGGAGGTACCGGATGGTTTACCCCCTATAAGAGGAATAGAGCATCACATTGATCTCATTCCCGGAGCCTCTTTGCCTAATAGGCCAGCATATCGTAGCAATCCTCAACAAACCCAAGAGATACAAAAGCAAGTGGAGGAATTGATGTGCAAAGGGTGGGTAAAAGAGAGTTAGAGTCCTTGTGCTATACCGGTAATTTTGGTACCCAAAAAGGATGGTAGTTGAAGGATGTGCACTGATTGTAGAGCCATCAACAACATCACCATCAAATATAGGCATCCTATTCCCAGGTTAGATGATTTGCTTGATGAACTATTTGGTGCATGCTTATTTTCGAAAATTGATTTGAAAAGTGGGTATCATCAAATTAGAATAAGGGAAGGGGATGAATGGAAAACTGCTTTCAAAACAAAATTTGGTTTGTATGAATGGTTGGTTATGCCTTTTGGCTTAACTAATGCACCTAGTACTTTCATGAGATTAATGACCCATGTTTTGAGGGAATTTTTGTGTAAGTTTGTTGTTGTATATTTTGATGATATATTGATATATAGGAAAAGCTTAGATGACCATTACAATCATTTGAGGGCTGTTATGCATGTGCTTGGAAAAGAAAAATTGTATGCAAACATGGAAAAATGCATTTTTTGCACTGATCATGTAGTCTTCTTAGGATTTGTTATAAATGCTAAGGGTGTGCATGATGATGAAGAGAAAATAAAAGCAATTCAAGAGTCGCCAACTCCCAAAAATGTGACTAATGTTAGGAGTTTTCATGGCTTAGGTAGTTTCTATAGGAGGTTTGTGAAAGATTTCAGTACTCTAGTTGCACCTCTTAATGAACTAGTTAAAAAAGATGTGGGGTTTAAGTGGGGGGAAAAACAAGAGCATGCACTCTCTGCCCTTAAGGAAAAGCTCACTCATGCACCAATACTTTCATTGCCTAATTTTGCAAAATCTTTTGAAATTGAGTGTGATGCTTCTAAGTTGGTATTGGGGCTATTCTTATGCAAGAAGGGCATCCCATTGCTTACTTCAGCAAAAAATTGAATGGGGTTGCTCTTAATTATTCCACTTATGACAAAGAGTTGTATGCCTTGGTAAGGGCTTTACAAACTTGGTAGCACTATCATTTGCCAAAAGAATTTGTCATTCATAGTGATCATGAGTCCTTGATGCATCTTAAAGGAAAAGGCAAGCTGAATAAGAGGCATGCCAATTGGGTTGAATTTTTGGAGCAATTTCCTTATGTGATCTAGCATAAGAAGGGTAAGAGCAATGTAGTGGCTGATGCGCTTTCAAGGAGGTATGTGCTACTTTCTACCCTTGAAACTAAATTTTTTGGTCTTGAACACATTAAGGATTTGTATGAACATGACCCTGGTTTCTCCTCTAAATATGCTGAATGTGTGCATGCTGCCCAAAATGGATACTTTAGGCACAATGACTATTTGTTTAAAGAAAAAAATTATGTGTGCCAAAAGGATCCATAAGAGAACTACTAGTAAAAGAGGCGCATGAGGGGGGATTAATGGGACATTTTGGGGTTCAAAAGACTTTAGACATGCTGAATGAACATTTTATTGGCCACATATGAAAGTTGATGTGCATAAATTTTGTGATCGATGCATTGTTTGTAAAAAGTCTAAGTCTAAGGTAATGCCTCATGGTCTTTATACTCCATTGCCTATTCCTGATTCTCCTTGGATAGATTTGTCTATGGATTTTGTGTTAGGGTTGCCACGGACAAGGAGTGGCAAGGATTCCATTTTTGTGGTTGTTGACAGGTTTTCCAAAATGGCACACTTCATACCACGCAAAAAGGTTGATGATGCTTGCCATGTTGCTGACTTATTCTTTAAGGAGGTGGTGCGCCTCCATGGACTACCTAGGAGCATTGTTTCAGATCGTGACTCAAAATTCCTAAGTCACTTCTGGAGGACCTTATGGGGTAAGCTAGGCACGAAGCTTCTTTTCTCCACCACTTGTCATCCTCAAACGGATGGACAAACTGAGGTAGTAAATCGAACTCTTTCTTCTCTTCTTAGAGTTGTGATTAAAAAGAATATCAAGTCTTGGAAAGAGGGTTTGCCTCATGTGGTGTTTGCATATAATGGGGCTGTCCATAGTACTACACAACATTCCCCATTTGAGATTTTGTCTATGGATTTAACCCTTTAACTCCTCTTGATTTGTTGCCATTATCTGACACTTCTGTTTTAAAACACAAAGATGGCAAAGCTAAGGCTGAATATGTGAAGAAGTTACATGAACATGTGAAGGCTTAAATTGAGAAGAGAACTGAAAGCTATGCCAAATATGCCAACAAAGGAAGAAAAAGGGTGGTATTTGAACCTGGAGATTGGGTTTGGGTACACATGAGGAATGAAAGGTTTCCTTCACAAAGGAAATCAAAGCTCCAGCCAAGAGGGGATGGACCATTCCAAGTGCTGTCCAAAATCAATGATAATGCTTATAAAATAGCATTACCAGGTGAGTTTGGTGTTAGAGCTACTTTTAATGTGGCTGACTTGTCTCCTTTTGATGTAGGTGAAGAAGATGTCAATTCGAGATCGAATTCACTTAAAGAAGGAGGGGATGATGAGGACATAAAGAGCAAGGATGATCAAGTTCTACAAGGGCTGGGAGGTCCTATGACAAGGGCTGCTAAAAGAGCTAAGGAGGCCTTGAACCTTTTGGTGATCCAAATGTCTAAGGAGAGCTCAATACTTGAAGACTTAGAGCCCAAATTGGTCTATTGCATAGATGGGCCAATGGATGGTGCATGACCCAATATCATGCATTATTTTAAGTTGTTTTGGTGTGTTTAAAATTGAATAAATTGTTGGGATGAACTATCTAATTTGTGCTAAAGCCCAACAAACAGTTTGTTTGGTTTCTTGCATTTTTGTCATTTGGAGTGTGTTTTTTTCTATGGCCTTTTAATTGAGGAAAACAAATAATTCAGCTACATTAAAGCTGAATGAAGGCACCATCAAGAGGGGGAAAGAAACTAATGAAGATTCATGAATGCACAAGACAAAGAATTGAAGAGCATCAATGCATTGTTTCACCTTTAATGCTTGGTGGTTACACTTTGAAGAATCAGAATTGAAGGAGTAGTTCATTGCATTGTCTCACCTTTAAATATTTGGCAGTTACACTTTGAAGACACATTGAAGCCAAATTTTAAAGCTTTGTCTAAAGGAATTTTTAGCAGCCCCTCTATGCACCTAAATCACGCCTAGGTTCATCCTTTGGGCTGATGCACCATGCCTAGACACTTACTTGGGCTGCTGACTTGGTGTTCATTTTTTGTTCCATTAAGTGCTAGTTGGTTACACTTTGTATTTCACATTTAATTACCCATTAGTGGGCTGTTTAGGAAGAGAAAAAGCAGCTGCATTTCCTTGTATTCCCCTTTATATTCACGCCATTATCAATGAAAAGATCAGAATTTTGTTTTTGAAAAAAACTAGTGTTAAACACTTGGGAGAGTTATGCACTCTTGGGTTCTGGATTGAGCCAAACTGAACTTATCAAGAAGTGACCTTCTTGTGGGCCTTGCTTATCAATTCCTTTGGGAATTGTGATGCTTCCATTCCTTTCCTCTTTCCATATTCTTTTGTTCTTGTCAATTGCGTTAAAAACAACACTTGTGTCTTAATCTGATTTCAACCAAAGATCGTAACAAGGCTACTTAACAAAAAAGGTAGTCATCACATTCTCACTACAAAGGAAGGCATAACTATGGTTAGATTCACTTGCACCGAATTCTATTACCACTTGGGAGGACCTAAAGAATAAATTTCGGAATAAATATTTTCTTCCCACCATGGGAGAGATTTCAAGTTCTACTTAGGAGCTGCCCTCATCATGGTTTTACTAAACGGCAGTTGGTTCAAATTCTATACAATGGTTTCACAATGCAGACTAGAGGTCCTATAGATGCTACTTGTGGAAGATCTTTTGGGAAGAAGACACGCACTGAGGCTTATGAAATAATGACTGAGATGGCTCAGAATAATGCTCAGTGGTCGGCAGGAGAAAGACAAAACCGAAGAAAAACTCAGCAGGAAGGAATTTACAAGGTAAACACAAATACAGCTCTCAAAGCCAAATTGGAAGCAATGACCAAGTAGATAGAGACTCTAATGGCAACGCAGACTCAGTCTAATGCAGTAGTAACTAGTAATGACTGAGGATGCATGGCGATTGAGAGCCATTTGGAAGAAGTCAACGCTATAGGCCAAAGGGATTTAGATCCAAAAGCCAAAATGCAAGAAGCCATGCTGAAATATATGCAGAGACACAGACATCCTTGTATGGAAGTTTTAGCTGGTTACATGGAAAAAACTAATGAAAGGCTCAAGGCCATTGAAACCAGGACAACTAGAGCGTCCTGTAATTTCTGTGGAGTAACCGGTCATGATTCTAAGGACTGCACCGAAGAGGTGAACTTTATAGGAAACAAGGTACAAAATGACCCCCACTCCAACACTTATAATACCGGATGGAGGAACCACCCAATTTTTCATGGGGAGGTCAACAGAAATCACAAGGCCAAAACCAGAATGCCTACAAGACTCCACATTTACAAAACCGAGCTCAAGGTGATAGGGGTCCCAGTTGGAATGACTTTAACAACTTAGTGGGACAAATGGACGAGAGGTTCAAAACTATAGAAAAATTATTAGGCACCACTGCAGAAGATGATGACTACCTTTTTGTAAAGTAGCCTTGTTACGATCTTTGGGTTGAAATCAGATTAAGACACAGGTGTTGTTTTTAGCGCAATTGACAAGACAAAAGAATATGGAAAGAGGAAAGGAATGGAAGCACCACAATTCCCTAAGGAATTGATAAGCCGATCGAAGAAGCATACAAGAAGGTTACTTCTTGATAAGTTCAGATTTGGCTCAATCCAGGAACCCAAGAGTGCATAAGCTCTCACAAGTGTTTAACACTAGTTTTTTCTCAAACAAAATTCTCCCCTTTTCAATGATAATGGCGCTATTTAAAAGGAAAATACATGGGAATTCAGCTGCCTTTTTGTCTTCCTAAACCAGCCCACTAATTGCTAATTAAGTGTGTAAAACAAAATGTAACCAATTAGCACTTAATTGAACAAAAAATGAACATAAGTAATCAGCCCAAATGATGTTCTAGGCGTGACCCTTCAGCCCAAAGGATGAACCTAGGCATGGTTTAGGTGCATAGAGGAGCTGCTGGGAATTCCTTTAGACAAAGGCTTAAAATTTGGGTTCATTGGGTCGTCAAAGTGTAAGCGCCGAATATTTAAAGGTGAGACAATGCAATGAACTACTCCTTCAATTCTGATTCTTCAAAGTGTAACTACTAAGCATTAAAGGTGAAACAATGCATTGATGCTCTTCAATTCTTTGTCTTGTGCATTCCTTGAGTCTTCATTAGTTTCTTTCCCCCTCTTGATGGCGCCTTCATTCGGCTTTAGTGTATTTGAATTATTTGTTTCCTCAATTAAAGGCCATGAAAAACACACTCCAAATAAAGAAAATGCAAGAAACCAAACAAACTAATTGTTGGGCTTTAGCACAAAATTAAGAGTTCAGCCCAACAATTTATTCAATTTTAAACACACCAAAACAACTTAAAATAATGCATGACATTGGGTCATGCGCCATCTATTGGCCCATCTATGCAATAGACCAATTTGGGCTTTAAGTCTTCAAGTATTGGGCTCTCCTTAAACTTTTGGATCACCAAAGGTTCAAGGCCTCCTTAGCTCTTTTAGCACGTGCCCTTGTCATAGGACCTCCCGACCCTTGTAGGACTTGATCATCCTTGCTCTTTATGTCCTCATCATCCCTCCTTCTTTAAGTGAATTCGACCTCAATTGACATCTTCTTCACCTACATCAAAGGAGACAAGTCAGCCACATTAAAAGTAGCACTAACACCAAACTCACTGGTAATGCTATTTTATAAGCATTATCATTGATTTTGGAAAGCACTTGGAATGGTCCATCCCCTCTTAGCTGGAGCTTTGATTTCCTTTGTGAAGGAAACCTTTCCTTCCTCATGTGTACCCAAACCCAATCTCAGGTTCAAATACCACCCCTTTTTCTTCCTTTGTTGGCATATTTATTGGCATAGCTTTCGATTCTTCTCAATTTGAGCCTTTACCTGTTCATGTAACTTCTTCACATATTGACCTTAGTTTTCCATCTTTGTGTTTTAAAAGCAGAAGTGTCGGATAATGCAACAAATCAAGAGGAGGTTAAAGGTTAAACCATAGACAATCTCAAATGGGAATGTTGTGTAATACTATGGACAACTCCTATATATGCAAACTCCACATGAGGCAAACACTCTTGAGACTTGATATTCTTTTTAATCACGGCTCTAAGAAGAAGAAAGAGTTCGATTTACTACCTCAGTTTGTCCATCCGTTTGAGGATGACAAGTGAGTGGAGAAGAAGCTTTGTGCCTAGCTTACCCATAAGTGTCCTCAGTGACTTAGGAATTTTGTGTCACGATCTGGAAACAATGCTCTAAGGCAGCCCATGAGGCGCACCACCTCCTTAAGAACAAGTCAGCAACATGGCAAGCATCATCAACCTTTTGCATGGTATGAAGTGTGCCATTTTGGAAAAACTCCTGTCAACAACCACAAAAAATGGAATCCTTGCCACTCCTTGTCGTGGCAACCTAACCACAAAATCCATAGACAAATCTATCCAAGGAGAATCAGGAATAGGCAATGGAGTATAAAGACCATGGGGCATTACCTTAGACTTAGACTTTTTACAAACAATGCATCGGTCACAAAATTTATGCACATTAACTTTCATATGTGGCCAATAAAAATGTTCATTCAGCATGTCTAAAGTCTTTTGAACCCCAAAATGACCCATTAATCCCCCCTCATGAGCCTCTTTTACAAGTAGTTCTCTTATGGATCCTTTTGGCACACATAATTTTTTTCTTTAAACAAATAGTCATTGTGCCTAAAGTATCCATTTTAGACAACATGCACACATTTAGCATGTTGAGAGGAGAAATCGGGGTCATGTTCATACAAATCCTTAATGTGTTCAAGACCAAAAATTTAGTTTCAAGGGTAGAAAGTAGCACATTACCTCCTTGAAAGCGCATCAGCCACTACATTGCTCTTACCCTTCTTATGCTTGATCACATAAGGAGAAATTGCTCAAAAATTCAACCCATTTGGCATGCCTCTTATTCAGCTTGCCTTGTCCTTTAAGATGCTTCAAGGACTCATGATCACTATGAATGACAAATTCTTTTTGGCAAAGATAGTCTTTGCCAAGTTTGTAAAGCCCTTACCAGGCATACAACTCTTTGTCATAAGTGGAATAATTAAGAGCAGTCCCATTCAATTTTTAGCTAAAGAAAGCAATGGGATGCCCTTCTTGCATAAGAACAGCCCCAATGCCAACATTAGAAGCATCACACTCAATTTCAAGATTTTGCAAAATTAGGCAATGAAATATTGGTGCATGAGTGAGCTTTTCCTTAAGGCAGAGAATGCATGCTCTTGTTTTTCCCCCCTTAAACCCCACATCTTTTTACAATTTCATTAAGAGTGTGACTAGAGTACTGAAATCTTTCACAAACCTCCTATAGAAACTAGCTAAGCCATGAAAACTCTAACATCAGTCCACATTTTGGGAGTTGGCCACTCTTGGAATTGCTTTTATTTTCTCTTCATCAACATACACCCAGCATTTATAACAAATCCTAAGAAGACTACATGATCATTACAAAATATGCATTTTCCATGTTTGCATACAATTTATCTTTTCTAAGCACATGCATAACAGCCCTCAAATGATTGTAATGGTCATCTAGCTTTGCTATATATCAAGATATCATCAAAATATACAACAACAAACTTACCCAAAAATTCCCTCAAAACATGGTTCATTAATCTCATGAAAGTACTAGGTGCATTAGTTAAGCCAAAGGCATAACCAACCATTCATACAAACCAAATTTTGTTTTGAAAGCTTGATTTTCCATTCATCCCTTCCCTTATTCTAATTTGATGATACCCTTTTCAAATCAATTTTTGAAAATAAGCATGCAAATAGTTCATCAAGCAAATCATCTAACCTGGGAATAGGATGCCTATATTTGATGATGGTGATATTGTTGATGGCTCTACAATCAGTGCACATCCTCCAACTACCATCCTTTTTGGGTACCAAAATTGCAGGTCTGACACAAGGACTCAAACTCTCTTTACCCACCCTTTGCATCAATTCCTCCACTTGCTTTTGTATCTCTTGGGTTTGTTGAGGATTGCTACGATATGTTGGCCCTATTAGGCAAGAGGCTCAGGGAATGAGATCAATGTGATGCTCTATTCCTCTTATAGAGGAGTAAACCATCGGTGCCTCCTTTGGAAACACATCTTCAAATTCTGCAAAGAAACTCAATTCCACTTGGCAAAATTTTTGCTTGACATTGTTAGAGAGTAAATTAAATTCCTTGCAAATGAGCAAGTATAGAGGCTGGTGTGAAAAAAATTGCTCTCTTCACCTCTCCTTTTGTAGCAAGAAAACTCTCTTTTCTCTCTTTTTCAACACTTTTTTTCTCACTATTTTACTCTTTAATTCTGCCCTCTTCTTTCTTTTCACTCTCTTTTCTCTCAAGCTCCTCTTTTCTCTTTCTCTCTCATTTTTATTTGATCCTCTCTAACCTCTCACAGGAGACAATGTAATTACAAAGTGATCTTTTTGATCATTATGCATGAAAGAAATCTTGTTAGTGTGCCCTTCATGGTTGGTCTTCTTATCAAAGCGCCATGGCCTTCCCAATAGCATGTGACTAGCTTCCATAGGTACCACATGAGCACAAAACAAAATCATGATACTTCCCCAATCGAAAAAATAAACCTCGACTTGTTTGTTTACGGTCATTTCTGCTTCCAAGCAGCCATTGGAGTTTATAAGGTTTTGGGTGAGGTTTAGTTTCCAAATTAAGTTTTGACACCAAGCGTGCTACATTAGTCTGACTTCCTCCATCAATAATTAAGAGCATACCTTCCATGAACAAGACACCTCGTATGGAAAATATTCTCCTCGACTTGTATCATCTTCTTTAACTTGGGCTTCCTAGCAACCTCCTTACCATGACGAGTCTCATACGGTGAGACTCCTCTTCACTTTTCATCCTCACTATTTGAGGCGATTTGGATGAATACTCAGAAGAATCTTCTCTGGGTTCTTCAACACCATCACCTTCTTGCTTGGACAATGAGAGGCAATGTGACCCTGCTAAACACTTAAAACATTTGACTTCACGATTTTTAGTGTTAGAAAGAGTATCATTAGGAATAGAGTAAGCTTTCCCTTAGTGGTACGCTGTGTGCTCTTTGGAAAATGATGAACCCTCCTTCTTAAATTTGTCCTCCAATTTGATGAGTTCACGTTAGAGGAACTCTTTCTTCAAGTGACCACTTCCTCTTGGTGTTGTTCACCTACGATGGCTTGGTGAACCAAGTCTTCCATCTCTGCATAGTGTTCGCGACTCACCACATCACTAATGTCACGGTTTAGGCCATGTAAGCGAGTACCATGAGTGCTTCTCGATCTTCCTCCACATTGGCTCTAATCAAAGCCGATTCCATCTCCTGTGGTATTCATCAACACTTTTTAGACCCTTGGGTGAGTCTTTGCAGCTTGTTGTGCAATTCTACATGGTAATAAGAAGGCCTGAAATCTCCTCCTCATCAATCTCTTCATCTCTTCCCAAATTCTGTTGGTGGGCTCTTCATTTCTTCTTCTGTCTTTGGCGTTTTGATCCCTGGCACCCAAAGCATAGTCGAGAAAACTCCAAATTGCCACTTGCACTTTCTTTGTACAGTAAAATTGTGACATAGAAAGATTTGAGTCGACCTTCATCTCCCAGCTCCAAATATGCCCTCTGGATCATTTCTTCCTTGAAAAGATGGCACCTTTATTTTTATGCCACCCAGACTATCTCTCTATCTCCAGTCATATCCTCTTCTTCTCTCATATCTCTCCCTATGCCTCCTTTCTTGGATCCTTCCTTTATCGGCCAGGAAGAATGTCTAGATGATCTATTCTCTCCAGTGATCAAGTCTCTCATGGAACTCATCGATTGTTGGCGAGAACATCCTCCCCATTTCTTGAGCCAAAGCTGTTATTTGCATTTGTAGACTTGCGAGTTCTTGGAGAGGAGAGAGGGCCCATTTCAGCCATGAATTTTACTGCAAAGAAACAAATATAAAATATAGAAAAATAGGACCTCACCACTCTACTCACGTGTTTCACTCAAAATTTTTTTTCCACTCGTGTTTCACTCAATTAGGCTTTTTTTTTCTAATGTGCACTCTTGCCTTTTTCCACTCAAATGCCCTCTTTGAGTTCTTTAAGAAACCAAACACAAACAAAACAAGTAAGCAAACAATCTTGTAACAAAACAAAGAAAAAGCAAATTTTAAGAAAGTGAGTCTATCAATGAAATAAAGAAAAGGCACTAAATGAGATTGTCCAAATCAAGAAAGGGGCCATAACTTTTTTTTTTTTTAATATTTCGAATTTTTTTTTTTTTTTTAAAAGGCAAAGCTGTCTTTCTTTTTCTTTTTTTCTTTTTTTAATCAAAACTTGGCTGACTCTTGTTCCTTTTTTTTTTTAATTTTCTTGTGCTGACCTTCAAAGATGATTCTTTTATAATTTTCGGACAAAAAGAAAAAAGCGAAGTTAGACAAACTCACAATTGAAAGGAAATGAAAAATAGAAATGAAGAAGAAGAAGAAATGAAACTGAATAGAATAAGCGAAAAACAAACAAAAATTTCAACCTCGGCTTTGAGCTTTGGTACCACTTGATGACTACCTTTTTGTAAAGTAGCCTTATTCACGATCTTTGGGTTGAAATCAGTTAAGACCACAGTGTTGTTTTTAGCGCAATTGACAAGACAAAAAGAATATGGAAAGAGAAAGGAATGGAAGCACCACAATTCCTAAGGAATTGATAAGCGATCGAGCATACAAGAAGGTTACTTCTTGATAAGTTCGATTTAGCTCGATCCGAACCCAGAGTGCATAGCTCTCACAAGTGTTTAACACTAGTTTTTTCTCAAACAAAATTCTCCCCTTTTCATTGATAATGGCGCCCATTTAAAAAGGAAAATACATGGGAATTCAGTTGCCTTTTGTCTTCCTAAACAGCCCACTAATTGCTAATTAAGTGTGTAAAACAAAATGTAACCAATTAGCACTTAATTGAACAAAAAATTGAACATAAGTAATCAGCCCAAATGATGTTCTAGCGTGACCCTTCAGCTTACCCAAAGGATGAACCTAAGGCATGATTTAGGTGCATAGAGAAGCTTATGGAAATTCCTTTAGACAAAAGCTTTAAAATTTGAAGCTTCAATGTGTCTTGAAATGTAATGCGCGAATATTTAAAGGTGAGACAATGCAATGAACTACTCCTTCAATTCTGATTCTTCAAAGTGTAACTACTAAGCATTAAAGGTGAAACAATGCATTGATGCTCTTCAATTCTTTGTCTTGTGCATTCATGAGTCTTCATTAGTTTCTTTCCCCCTCTTGATGGCGCCTTCATTCGACTTTAAGTGTAGCTGAATTATTTGTTTTCCTCAATTAAAGGCCATAGAAAACACACTCCAAATAAAGAAAATGCAGAAACCAAACAAACTAATTGTTGGGCTTTAGCACAAAAATTAAAGAGTTCAGCCCAACAATTTATTCAATTTTAAACACACCAAAACAACTTAAAATAATGCATGACATTGGGTCATCGCCATCTATTAATGCCCATCTATGCAATAGACCAATTTGGGCTTTAAGTCTTCAAGTATTGGGCTCTCCTTAAACATTTGGATCACCAAAAGGTTCAAGGCCTCCTTAGCTCTTTTAGCACGTGCCCTTGTCATAGGACCTCCCAGCCCTTGTAGGACTTGATCATCCTTGCTCTTTATGTCCTCATCAGAAGACCAGAATTCACCAAAAGACCAAGTTTCAACCTTGGTAAATTTAATGACTCGAAGGGAAAAATGAGCACATCCAAGTTAAGTGGAACCAAATCCAAATGAGAAGTGCAATGCTATCTTCACCAAAAAGGAGGAACCAGTCATGGCAATTAAGGACATTTTGGAGGGAAGTGAAGAAAAAAAGGCAAAAATTGAGCCGTAGCAGGTAAGTAACTCTTCTTCCCAATGTCCTAAAAATTCTTTTAATGATAGGCAAGTAATTAAGTTGTTAGAAAAACTTAGGAAATTGCATATCAATATTCCTTTTGCTAAAATTGTCTCTGAAGTGTCTAAATATGCCAAGTTTTTAAAAGAAATAATTTTTAATAAAAAAATTGGAAGAAATAGAGACAGCAAATTTGAATGAAGATTTGCTCTGCGATGCTAATGAATAAATTACCAGCTAATCTTAAGGACCCAGGAAGAAGTAGAGACAACAAATTGGTAATAATTCTTTTAATTCATTATGTGATTTGGGTTCAAGTGTAAATCAAATGCCCCTGTCTGTTTTTAGAAAGCCAAATTTGCAGGAACCACATTCTTGTAACATGTCTTTGCAGTTAGCTGATAGAACTCTTGTTTACCCAAGAGGGAGGGATAATAGAGGACATGTTAGTCAAAGTGGGGAAATTTATTTTTCCAGCAGACTTTGTGGTTTTAGACATGGATGAAGATAAAGATGTTACTATTATATTGGGATGACCATTCTTGGCAACAGGAGATGCCACTATCCAAGCAAAAAAGGGAATTATGACTCTAAAGATTGAAGATGAAGAGGAGGTATTTAAAATTTATATTGCTAACAAATTGTCTTCCTCTAGAGCATTGTTGTTTCCTGCTGGACATTAAGCATAAACAGGCTAAAGAAAAAGAAGAGCAAGTTGAGGAGCAAGATAGCAACTCTATTGAACAGAATAGGGACATAACCGCTTCCTTCATGTTAGAAGCACTCTGTTTACCAAAATTCAAAGGACTACCTGGAGAGGATCCTGTGCTCCATACGCTGATTTTTTATTAATTGGTTAAGTCTGACAGATACAAGAAACCACCGCAAATGAGATAAGACTAAAGTTATTCTCTCTTTCTCTCGGAGATGTGGTTAACCAATGGTTCTAAATTTACCCGCAATTTTACTTTGAATCATGGGACAAATTAATGGAAGAGTTTGTCAAGACATCCCAATCCACATCTGAAGCAGAAGACAAAAAAGATCATATCCAAGGGTTTAAACAGTTGGAAGGTGATACTTCTGAAGAGTTTGCTAACTTTGAAATAGACCCATCCATTATTTCAGAGGTGTCAGCCCTGCAATTTAAAGGAACAACAAGAATAACATGAGACAGTTCTGCAAAATGATGAGAAATGCTAAATATTGAAACTTGTTTCCGGATGAAGAAAAATTGAAGATCTTCCCGTTTTCATTAGATGAGGAAGTGAAGATATGGCTGTATCTCCTAGCAGCGGAAGAAATAGAGACGTGAAATGACTTAGTAAAGAAATTTATCAAGACATTCTTGCCATTTGTTAGGAAGCCAATTTATATCTGTGATGAATGTGGATGCACAATGAAACCCACTAAAGTGTAACATGTAACACCCCGATTTTCGTGAGAGTATATATGTGTGGATGTAATTGTAGATATTATTATTATTATTATTATTATTATTATTATTATTATTAAAATAGTTGATAATATGTTTAGTTACATCATTACTGGATTTTATGAGTTTATATATATATATATATATAAATTTATATATGAATGTATATCTATGTGGGTATTTTTAAGTGATAAGGTGCACCATTATATTTTAATATTATTGTAAATGTGTCTATATATTTTACATATTAAAATGTGATTATATATTTTGTATACATAATATGTAATTGATTCATATTGATATGTAAAAGAGTTATATTAATTATATTAGTTATGCTTATATTAATATACAATTATTTGTATTCATATTTATAATATGTTTATATTATTATAAGATATATATTTAGGATAATTATAGTTTTATGGAGATAAGATCAATTAGATATCTTAGAGATTCAGCCCTTCGATAGACATGCTTATCTTATCTTAATATGCAAAAATCCTATCTACAAACAATTACTTCTTTTAACTCTAAACGTATATCGCCCTTTTGACGCTTTTAGATTCCAATTTAGGATTTTCTCGCGAAACACATTTTTGTAGGAAATGCTCTTAGCTTTTCAACGCCACCAAGAACGTTCCAATTTGACATCTGTAACTTAAGTTACAGCAAAAATAGTGACACAGTGTTGTTACACCCTTTTACGCGTTTTTACCTGTTTTGAACCGTTGGGCTCGACCTGTGTGATTCGTTCGAACCAAATGACTTAAACACTTAGGGAAAGGTTAGGTAACTTAAACCTAACCTTGAAAAATCAATAACAACGTTCTAATCACTCTCAAATCACTAAAGAGATTCCTAAGTACTGTCGGAGCCGTTTTTGATTGTTCTCGCTCGTTTCTCATCGGAATTCGACGCCGTTTGAAGGGCTGCAACCGTGGAAAGATTTACTATCATCTAAATTGATTATTTTTCTGTTTGGGAAGAGTAGATGTCGTGGGTTCTTTCCTTTCTGTTGTGATTTCATCTTGCGTTTTTGGGAATTGTAACACTGTTCTTCACTATTTCTCAATCAAATTCGATACTGTCTTCAACCTTTGTTTGGAGACATATTCTCTATCATTCTGGAACCAATCTCTTGCTGTTTCTATGACTAAAATTCGTGGTAAGTCACCGCTCTTCCGTCATGGATTCCATCTATTGGTGTTAGGGACTAAAACCACCATTTTTGACTTTTCTTTCTCTTATGATGTCAGAACCTTGTTCCATTTGAACCTACAGGACTGGAGGAACGTCCTTGACCTTATTATAGCAAAGTCTTACTGTTATTGAGAATAATTTCGTGGTAAGTAAGCTTACTGTTTTAGCATTCATCCTTTGGTTTTGGGAACTAGAAACATTTTTTCTGGCATATCTTCCTCTCCCAAAGTCAGAATCACGTGCCGTTTGAAGCTACACTGTAACACTCGTAATTTTTACGATGCGTTATTTGGTGTTATTTAGTGTATTTTGTCGTATTTATGCTATAATATGCAATTTCTTGTTCTCTAAGTAAGTGAATTAATTAAATCAAGATCAAAGTATATTTGAGAGTTAATATTTTATATTAATTCACGGTTCGAATATCGTCGAAAAATTCTAACGAAATTTCGTCGCGTTTCGAATCGCCGGGCAGTTTAGCCGCAAATAAAATTCTAAACGAACTCTGATTCGATGAAAGTCGAAACGTAACTTGTTTAGACTATTTCTGAGTGTTTGACATGATTTTTTATTATTTATAATTAAATATTATCACACGTTGAATTAATTTCTCGTTAAATTAAATTTCGCGAATTTATCGCTAACGCGGTTTTTCGACGCCGTGTTTTAACAACCCTTAGACTCTAGATTTAGAGGATAATCATGAGAGTTGTGAGATTAGATGGGTAGGACTTATTGATGTGATTAGCACCTTTACTTTATTGCTAGGTGTCACTTAATGTGTGAAGGATTTGAAAATTACCTTTTACTAACTTATCCTAGTTTTAATTTTGCTTATATTATTTTGAAGTAAAATAAAAGAAGGGGAACCCTATATGCAGCCCCAATTTCGTGACCCCCCTTCTCTCTACCTTCATATCATCTTCTTCCTCATTTTCTAGAAAGAGAAGCTCTCCACCTCCATAGCTTCCAAGCTTCTCCATACTTGAACTCCTTCACCTTTCTTCTTCATCTTTCTTGCTACGAACTTCTTCTTCCATTCATTCTCATCTATTTCATCACCAAGCAAGGTTGAGGGAAGCATTTTCTCCCCCCAAAACAGCCCTTGGCCGCGAGCATCAAGGGGAGGAGAGGTGGTGATTCATTTCTTTTTCTTCTCCAATTTTATGCTTTGTTTTGTGTTGGATTATGATCAATGAGGGAAGTGAACATCCAAACCCCCTAATCTTGGAACCCTAGGGTGCAATCCTAAGGGGAAAAAGAGGGAAGGATGTAATCCTTAGTGAATCCATGAAATTAATGGGTTGATTGAGTTTAATTTGTGTTGTTGTTGTTGATTGGAGTGGTAGTTTTAGAATGAACATGTTGTTGGGTTGTTTTTGAGATGAACACCTATTCTTGGCAAAGAGGATTTGTGGGATTTAATTGTTGAAGCATGTAATAAATTGGTTGAATGAGTCTCTTTGATGTAGTTGTTGTTGTCTTAGTTAAAGTTTTGGAACTAAAACTATGTTTGGGTAAATTTTGATGAAAAACCTATTCTTGGATTGAATTTGATCTTATGTGAGACTCTTGAATGTTGAATAACATGCTTAAGTTGGATGATGATTTGTTTGAGTGTTTTAAATGTGGTTTGATGAAGTAAAAGAATTGATAAAATTGGTGTTATTGATTTTGGGGGATGAGTTGCAAAATTTTGGAAAAAGGGAGGTTGGGGCCGTGAGCCCTAGGAGTGGATTTGGAAGAGAAAAATTATCTTGTGTCTTTCTTTTAATTGATGTTAGTAATTGTTATTGTGCTGAAATTGATTTGGTGAAGAAATTGGGATTTAAGTGTTAGTTTAGAAGTTGTTGAAAATCTTTTGGTTATAAGTATTGAGAAAATAGTTTTGATGTTTGATTTAAATTTCCTTAAGTGTGCTAGTGGTTATATGATGTTGGTTAAGTTTGAAAATCATTTTTGGGAAGTTATTGGGTTGCTCTTGAGTTATTGACATTGTTAGTATTATGTTTGAAAGGTGCTTTGTGTAACACCCCAATTTTTGTATTAATACATATGTATATATGCTTGAATATATTAATAATTTTTGTGATAATTTTTATGTAAGTTACTTTGGAAATTAGTATTTTTAGTAATGCTTTATTGTTTTATTATTATCTTTATTTTTGTAAAACATTAGTTTGAAATATTAATATTATCTTGTTAATAATTATTTAAATTTAAGGAGTATTGGAATGATATTTTATTATTATTCTTAGTACTATTGTTAAGAGAGAATTGTAACACCGTCAAATTTGAATTTTTAGGATCTATAAATTGTGTGCTCATATTGATAGTTTTGTGACCGCTTATGTGTGTTTGCCTTAATAATTAGTATATTTTAATTGATATTATTTTATTTTATTCTTATTAAATATTAGTCTTGAATTTATTATAGACATTTTAGAATAATGGTATATTTTAGAAGTTAGTATAAAAATGATTTCTTTTTAAGTGATAATTGTTTACGTAAGAATATATATATATGAATCTTAGTGCAGCGTAGAAGTAAGAATTGAATCTTAGTGCAGCGTAGAAGTAAGAATCTTAGTGCAGCTTTCTTTTATTTAATTTTTTATTATTTTATTTTTTAAATGGTGGATAGAAAGAGGTTGGGCTTTCTTTCAAAAAAAAAGAAAGAGGTTGGGCTAATGACCACGTTTCTGTTCCTTTCCACGCACGTCCTCCATTACGCGGTACTATTCCTCGTCTTGCTCACGCATTCGGCTGATCAAAAAAAAAAACGAAACCCTTATTCCTTTTCTTCTCTCTTCTTGTTCTCACATCCTAGGCCACAGAAAAATCCCAAAACTTACAACCCAACTCGAAATCGACCAAAGAACACGTTTACAGCCTCTGTTCATTCAACCGCGGCTCCGTTCGTCGCGTTTATTAACGCTGGGCGAGCTGTAATTTCACTTTTTCGGACACCACAGTTTTCGGTTCAAAAAACGGACGTCGTTTTCGGATTCCTCGCGTCGAAACCTTCAGAAAACAATACTCCTTTGCTCGATTCGGTGAAGTTGATGTCAGACCCTTCGTAACCCCTTTGTCTCGGTATGGCGTTCTCCGGTCACTCTTTTTGCTTCTTTTTAATTTCGTTTCAGCCTTAAAAATTCTGAAAAAAATATATTATACTAATTATTATTTTTTCCAGCCGTGTTTCGCTCTTCCGTAAATTTTATCCTGTGCTCAGTTGGTGCTCAAATTGTTGTTGTAGCCAGTTTTCTTCGCCTTGGAATACTTCAAACTTTTATTGAGGTAAGGGGGTAGATGGATACAAGATTAGTGGACTTATGGATATAATTAGGCAATAGGGACGTCCCATGGTCCCTAGACTTGGCGCGGTTATGCAAAATAAGTACCATTGCCATTGTGATGGGAAAATTTGATATTAAATTATGTCATGATGTTAATGTTAATTGAAATTGTCTTATAAGGTGTTGTTTGAATTGATGTGTTACGATGAAATGTCATGTATAGATCATATGATGATTTGGTTGTCTTGGCTTGTTATTGATAAATATATGTAAATGTGTTTAAATGAGATTGCTTGTTGCTATTTGATGTTCTGGATTTGTTGTGTTGAGTGAGAGCTAGATTATCATAGAGTGTGGTTTGTTACACTTAGATTCTCTAGGTGGTATATCATGGTTATGTGAAAGGATAAAGTATGGATGATGGGTGTAATTGTTAGGAGTTAACTAAGGTATAATGATATTTTTAGCGTTTAAGTTATGGTACAAGCAAGTCTTAGGACTAGGATATGATGGTCATATTGTGGTGTCGGTGGTTTAAATGTTTTAGAAGCAAGATTTGGTGTTATGAGTATTTCAGCCTAGTTGACAACTTAGAGTAATAGTTATACAGAAAAATTATGCAGAAAGATGACTAAGTCTAGAATTATTTTAGCAAAGTCTCACTAATTGAATTTTTTAAATTCCGGATATAATAAGTATTGACCCAAACTCTCTTGAATAGTGTCCTATAATTTTAGGGGAGTAGTACGGTACGTCCGGTCAAATAAGTAAGTTGAAACACTTAAGTTAAGAGTTGGTAATTTAGTTAATTTAGCCTAGACTTAGTGTGGTGAGGTAGGTTGATAACTTGGACTTGTTCCAAGATTGTGGGAAATTTCTCAGTTTACTGACGAGTAGTACCTTGTTATCGTTGTTATAGCCGGCCGCTTGATGAGATGGTTGGTGAGTTGTTGTTGTTGTTGTTGTTAGACACTTGCTTGGTTTGTGTTCATGCATCATATGTGTCTTGTTAAGTTAACGTTATTGGGGGTGAGCAACGATGATGCGATATAGTATCGGCCATGATGGGCAAGGTACCCGGCCTTGGGGGTCAATCGGGTAGGAGCGTCTTATATAAAGGCGGTGGATAGCTACCACAGCTGGGGCGTGACCAATAAATATACCGGTTACCCTGACTAGACACTGTTCATACTCAAGAGTGATGATGTTTTCTCACTCGCTCATCTGAGTTGGTTTGGATCCACATGTTCGGTGAAGTAGACGTTGTCTAGGATTGCATAAGTACTCGTTGAGTCAAGCATTCATGTTATGTGTTGATTAAGTTAACGTGTTGTATGCGCATTGCTTAAGCTATGTCCCTTGCCGTTTTGTGCTATGATTGTATATGATGTCTAACCCCTTTTTGCTGTGGCTACTCATACACCATTGTGTGTGTTTAGATGATGAGACTGCAGGTGACGATGACGACGTGGCTGAGGAGTGATCTATGGGCGCGGTCATCGTAGATTAGGATTTTCGAGGTTTTGGTTATTATCGATGTTGTTATTTTCGAAGTATATGTTTAGGGTCAGCTCTGAGACGTTGTGACATCGGGGTGTTTGTATCATTCGAATTTTATTCGTGACTGTCAATTGATTATTTCCGCAAGTTTATGAGAGTGTGACGACTTTATCCTTATTTATGAAAATTTTATTTGACTGTATTTTTCAGTAGTTGTTACATTTTTTTCTTAATTTATTTTCGTAACGATAACATGCGGGGTAGAGGGTGTCACATTTAGAGACTAATATTTTACAAAATAAGGTAAAATAATAGTGCAGCGTAGAAGTAAGAATTGAATCTTAGTGCAGCGTAGAAGTAAGAATCTTAAATTTCCTTAAGTGTGCTAGTGGTTATATGATGTTGGTTAAGTTTGAAAATCATTTTTGGGAAGTTATTGGGTTGCTCTTGAGTTATTGACATTGTTAGTATTATGTTTGAAAGGTGCTTTGAGTTATGCCTTGTGTGCCTTGTGTATGCCTTGATGCTTTGATGTCTTGGAGTATAGGTGAATGATTTGGAAATGGGTTGTTAGATTGTAAACAAAGAAGTTTTGCAAATTTTTTCTTTTGCATGAAAAAAGGGGGTGTGGCCGAGAGGCCATAAGAAGTGTTGGAAGGAAATTATTTAGTATGAACTTGTTTAAATGCTTGCAAGAAATGTGTTTTAGGCTTTTCAAAATGTATAAAAAAATGGTTAATTGAGGTATGCTTATTTTAAGGTTTTCAAGGAATTAAAGATATGTGTTATGTTAACCTTTCAAGAAATGATTTTAAATTTTTAAAAACCTATTTCTTTCAAGTTGTTAGTAATTAAATGCTTGAGTGAATACTTGGTTAGAAAAGGGTTAGGTTTTGAGAGCCTAAGTTTCTAGTTAGTTCTTAGACTTGTGCTAAGTTTATTTGTGATGATAGGAGTTACGAATTCCGAGAACGTGCGACGTGGGCTCCAGGCATGCGGTACCACGCTAGCAACTAACTGTGGTAAGGGTAGCTTAGATATTGATAGGAGTTTAATTTTTAGCCTTATGAGAAGAAGTCTGAGAACCTCAGGGTTCGAAGTGAGGGTCTCGTACCCCTTCGACTTTTATTTCTTAAAATTGTAATTATGATTATTTAGTGGGCTTGTCTGCAAGTGGTTGGCAGCTGTCCCCAACCCCCCACACTTGTTTGATTTCCTCTCTATCAACTCCACTGAGTTGCAGAGGGATGAACTGAATTGTCAATTTGCGTTGTTTGCTGAGTTGTGATTGGTTGAAATGAATTGCTTATACTGCTAAACTGTTTCGCACTATTTTGAGCTTGGCATGAATATTATTTGATATGCGGTAAAAAAATTATTCAATTTGCTTCGTGAATTATCGTATGCAGCGACCTATTTATTGGAGTGCGAGAGTTTAGTCAAGTCGTTGAGTTGTCGTGACGTTTTTGAGCTTCGATCCGATTAACCTAGGGTGCTAGGATCCCCTAAACGGCTCCGACTGGTTCTTTGGCAGCTTAGCTAGACGTCTTAGCATCAAGGAACCTTAGCTGAATGTCCTAGGGTGAGCGAAGAGCCCAAGGCTACGGTTGGTATTCAGTGGATGGATCGGTGTTACTTTCCGAAAATTGTAAGTGTCGTAAGAATATGAGTCTTGAGTTGAGTCTTGTGAGAGTCTTGAGTACTGTTCATATAGTTGTTTTTACCTATTGTTATGATTGTTATTCCCTGATTTATTGAGAAGTTAACCCTTTCCCGTGGTGCCTTCAACCAATGATGGTGACCCAGGCGATGACAAAGAGCGTGCTGATACCCGCGATGAGGACATCGTCGGAGATCATCTTTGATTTTCCAGACTTTGAGATACCCGCGACGATGGAGTTCGACCCCATCTCCCGTCGCGTTGTTTATACTCGGGATGTTGTACAGAGCTCCCGAGAGGGTGGTATGGTAGTGAGACAGGAGACTTCACGGCGCACAGTGAGCTTCCCGATTCGAATGACGCAGGTGGTGGACGCTTGGCGAGCTATTCAGTGAGAGAGGACTATGCCAGCATCATCTTCCTGCGGAGGAGGTGCTAGCCGAAGAGGATGTGCCGGAGGACGTACCAGTGGCTGTATCTTTTATTGATTTGACTGGAGAGGACCCGATGGACGATGAGGAGGAGGAGGATCCATCTGAGGATTCGGATAGTTATCTGTAGTCGTCTTGTTGTCTGACTGTCTGTTTATGTTATTTTGGATGACTGTAGTATTTGTTTTGGTGTACAGTTTGTCTGGTGACCAGTCGGGCTTGATGGATGTTTTTTTTTGTATTACAGGGTAGACTGGTGGTTTACTTTTGGAGCAGCCCCCTGCGTGGGTGTCTTCCGGGAGTACCCCCGGGGTATGATTGCTCTTACGAGGGTCTTCATACCATAGGTGTATTCTCTCGTACATTTTCATGCACTGCTTTATTTTGTACGTACTGTTTATGCAGACTTGGTTATGTAGATATGTATGTATTTCCAGTGCTTGAATCTTGTGTCTAATTTGCACCATGTTTCGAAAACACTGTGGCAACTCTATGTGTACTTTGCGGATGTGACTGTTTTAAAAAAAATAGACCATATTTTCCAAAGGACACAAGAGCACTATTTTAAAAATGCATCGCATACAGGTTTAGTTCTAGTTTAGTAGCGGTCCGAAAACGGGTCGTTTCAATAGTGGTATCAGAGCAGTTGGGTTCTAACCGGACTGTGCATAGGAAACTTGGATCTGGTAACCGTGTCGGGTTATGTTTGTCAGGTAAATAGTCGTGTTGTATTGTTATTGTTTGTTGAGTGAAGTAAATTTTTGCTTGAAAATTGTTTGAATTGTTTCTTGATTGAAGCAGTGTGTGTTAACACATTCTTGATTTTGAGGTTCTGACAGGTTTTTGGACCTTGGAGGACCCTTATGCCACCTCATACAGACCCTACGACAGGATCGGATAACCCCAAACATGGAGCGAGCAATTTAAGCAATGACGGAGATGGCGGCGGCTATGGCTCAACAATCGGCTGCTGCGACTCAACAATCTAACGCTATGGCTCAGCAGACTGCGGCCTTGACCCAGCTGAACCAGCAACAACAGCAGAGAGCTGAGAGGAATGCGGATGCTAGAGGATTAGCTGACTTTCGTAAGCACGACCCACCAAAGTTCTACGGCGAGCCGAATCCAGACAAGGCAGATCTTTGGATGCAGGAGATAGAGAAAATCTTCGAGGCACTCCATTGCCCAGGGAATGTTAAGGTGGACTATGCAACCTACTTGCTGCTAGGAGATGCCGAGTACTGGTGGAAGGGAGTGAAGCAGACTTTGACGGCAGAGCGTCGTGAGATTACTTGGGAAGTTTTCCACAGAAAATTTATGGACAAATATTTTCCTGATACTGCACGAGCGAAGAATGAGCAAGAGTTCCTCCGACTACAACAAGGTAGCATGACGGTGTCGGAATATGCTGCTAAGTTCGAATCACTTACAAGGTACTTTAGTCCGTTTCGTGACCGAGCTGACCAAGGATGGTTGAGTGAGAGATTTCAGCAGGGATTAAGGTTCGACATCCAGAAGTCTGTGACGTCTTTAAGAATCAGGAATCTTCAAGAACTGATTGACAGGTGTGTTGAGGTGGAAGTTATGAGAAGCGCCAAGAAGAGGAGTGGTATAGGGGGACCAGTGAGACCCCAGAGCGCAGGACAGAGATTTGCTCAGAAAGGAAAACAGCAGAAGAAGCCGTACAGTCGACCTCAAGGGAACAACAGCAAAGGCATCTATTGTCCGATGGCTAAGAACATGAGAGGCAGGAGTTAGACTAGCGCCGATGTGACTTGTTGCCGTTTGGTAAGCCAGGACACTATGCGAGCAACTGTACTGCGAAGGATGATGTGTGCTTCAACTGTAGGAAGTCGGGACACTTCGCTAAGGATTGTCAAGCACCTAAGGCTGAACCGGCAATGCACGCAGCAAAGCCAAAAGGGGAGCGTCCGATGGAAAAGGCAGAGTCTTCTGCATGAGTGGGGAAGAGGCAGAGCAGACTAATGATCTCATTCAGGGAGATTGTGAGATTGAGGGTAAATCCTTATCCGTCCTTTTTGATTCCAGTGCAACCCACTCTTTTATTTCCTCGAATTGCATAGATCATTTTAAATTGACTGTGACTGCTTTACCATTCAAACTTGTAGTTACTACCCCAGCTGCTAAAACCTTGGTTACCAACACTACAAGCCTTAATTGTGTATTGGTCATCCAGGGTAGAAAATTTGTGGTTAATTTGGTCTGTTTGCCACTTAAGGGTCTAGATGTCATTCTCGGGATGGATTGGTTGTCTCACCACCATGTCCTTTTGGACTGTGCCCGAAAAACAGTAGTTTTTCCTGATCTTGGAATTTCCAACTACCTATTTGTTAATCACATTGGTGTTTCGTTGAAAGAGGGAACTCAGGAATACATGTATTTGGCTAGTTCAGAAGCTTCTCAAAAATTCGAGTTGAAGGATGTTTCTGTGGTTTACGACTTCTCAGATGTCTTTCCCGAAGATGTGTCAGGATTACCACCAGCGAGGGAAATCGAATTCTCCATCGATTTGCTTCCAGGAACAAGAACGATTTCAATAGCGCCCTATCGGATGTTTCCAGCCGAGATGAAAGAGTTGAAGTCTCAGATTGAACACTTGGAGTCGAAGCAATTCATACGACCGAGCGTGTCACTTTGGGGAGCTCCAGTGCTGCTGGTGAAGAAGAAGGATGGACGATCAAGATTGTGCGTGGATTATCGTCAACTCAATAAAGTTACTGTCAAGAATCGGTATCCATTACTGCGTATCGATGATTTGATGGATCAACTACGAGGAGCTGCGATATTTTCCAAGATTGACTTGAAGTCAGGTTACCATCAGATTCGAGTGAGGGAAGAGGATATTCCCAAGATGGCATTCAGGACAAGATATGGTCACTACGAGTACCTAGTGATGCCATTCGGAGTGACGAATGCGCCCACAGTATTAATGGACTACATGAATAAGATCTTTCACCCATTTTTGGATCAGTTTGTTGTGGCATTCATAGACAACATTCTGATCTAATCGAAAAGCGGAGAAGAACATGAAGAGCGTTTACGCCAAGTACTACAGATACTATGAGAGAAGCAGCTTTATGCTAATCTTTCTAAGTGTGAGTTCTGGCTCGAAGAGGTGAATTTTCTCGGACATGTGATATCCAAGGACAGGATAGTTGTGGATCCAGCCAAGATTGAAGCTGTGTTAGCATGGGAACAGCCGAAGACTGTAACAGATATTAGAAGCTTCGTTGGTTTAGCAGGTTACTACCGGAGGTTTATTGAGGGTTTTTCGAAGATCGTAGCACCGTTACACGACTTACGAGAAAAGATCAACCGTTCGCTTGGACCGAAGAGTGTGAATTCAGTTTCCAGAGGTTGAAGGAGCTTTTGACGACAGCGCCTGTGTTGATCTTGCCTCAACCAGAAGAGCCTTACGAGGTTTACTGCGATGCGTCACACCAAGGATTAGGATGCGTGCTGATGCAACATAGGAAAATTGTGGCTTATGCCTCGAGACAGCTCAAGATTCACGAGAGGAACTATCCTACGCATGATTTGGAACTTGCTGCAGTGGTTTTCGCATTGAAGATTTGGAGGCACTATCTCAATGGAAGTACGTTCACAGTTTACAGCGATCACAAGAGCCTGAAATACTTGTTCGATCATGCGACTTCACTTTGGAATACCATCCAGGAAAGGCGAACGTGGTAGCTGATGCACTAAGTAGGAAGAGCGTTTTAGCTTCAGCAATGATGATCAAGTAGTTGGAGATGCTAGAGAAGTTTCGAGACTTGAAGTTGAACGTGGAAGTGTCACCGGGGAAGCTAAAGTTTGGAATGCTCACCATTTCTAATGGATTATTAGATGAGATTAGGGACCATCAAACTGATGACAAGCTACTACAAGAGAAGGTTGAACTGGTAGCACAAGGAAAAGCGACAGAATTCAAGATTGGAGCGGACAATATCTTGAGGTGCAACGGACGTGTGTGTGTGCCTGATGTGGCGGGACTGAGGAAGTTGATTCTTGATGAGGCGCATAAGAGTGGATTGAGTATTCATCCGGGAGTTACGAAGATGTACCAAGACTTGAAGAAGCATTTTTGGTGCCCCAGAATGAAGAAACAAGTGGCAGAGTATGTGGCTTCCTGTCTTACTTGCTAGAAAGCGAAGGTAGAACATCAACGACCAGCAGGGATGCTACAGTCACTTGACGTACCTGTGTGGAAGTGGGATAGTATTTCTATTGATTTCATCATGGGTTTGCCAAGAACGCAGAAGAAGAATGACTCGATTTGGGTAATCGTTGATCGATTGACTAAATCTGCTCATTTCTTGCCGGTGAGATCGACTTACAACGTGGAGAAGCTGACAGAGATCTACATCGCGGAGATTGTGCGACTGCATGACGTACCTTCTTTTATTGTTTCCGACCGAGATCCGAAGTTCACATCTCACTTTTGGAGGGAATTGTAAGAAGCGATGGGAACCAAGCTCAAACTTAGCTCAGCATATCACCCTCAGACCGATGGTCAGACTGAGCGAACGATTCAATCACTAGAAGACTTGCTGAGAGCGTGTACGTTGGATCATAGAGGAAGTTGGGACGATGTCTTACCACTAGTGGAGTTCACCTACAATAACAGTTATCACGTGAGCATCGGTATGACACCTTACGAAGCATTGTATGGACGTAAGAGTCAGACGCCTCTTTGTTGGTACCAGAATGGTGAGAGTTCTGTTGTGGGACCAGACATGATTCAACAGACGATCGAGAAGATCCGATTGATCAGAGATAGGATGCGGACGTCTCAGAGTCGACAGGAGAGTTATGTGGACCAGGGTCGCCGACCATTAGAGTTTGAAGAAGGGGAGCATGTGTTCCTCCGAGTTACACCTACTACTGGAGTTGGTTGAGTGATCAAATCCAAGAAACTTACTCCTAAGTTCATTGGACCTTACCATATTCTTCGTCGTATTGGTCCAGTGGCATATCAGATTGCCTTGCCACCCTTCTTGTCAAACATTCATGACGTCTTTCACGTCTCACAGTTGCGGAAATATGTTTCCGACCCCTCTCATATTATTGAACCGGATGTGATTCAACTACGGGATGACCTATGATTTGAAGCATCACCTGCAAGGATTGTCGATCGAAAGACTAAGCAGTTAAGGAACAAAAAAATCAAACTTGTCAAGGTCGTGTGGGATCAAAAGACCGGAGATGCAACATGGGAGCTAGAAGAGAAGATGAAGAACCAGTATCCAGAACTTTTTCTCGGTACGTATCTTACCCATAGTTTCGAGGGCAAAACTATTTTTAGAGGGGGAGTATTGTAACACTCGTATTTTTACGATGCGTTATTTGGCGTTATTTATTTTATTTTGTCGTATTTATGCTATAATAAGCAATTTCTTGTTCTCTAAGTAAGTGAATTAATAAAATCAAGATCAAGGTATATTTGAGAGTTAATATTTTATATTAATTCACGGTTCGAATATCGTCGAAAAATTCTAACGAAGTTTCGTCACGTTTCAAATCGCCAGGCAGTTTAGCCGCAGAAAAAATTCTAAACGAACTCCGATTTCGATGAAAATTGAAACGTAAGTTATTGAGACTATTTCTGAGTGTTTGACATGATTTTTTATTATTTATAATTAAAAATTATCAAGAAATGAATTAATTTCTCGTTAAATTAATTTTCGCGAATTTATCGGCAACGCGGTTTTTCGACGCCGTGTTTTAACAACCCTTAGACTCTAGAATTAGAGGGTAATCATGAGAGGTGTGAGATTAGATGGGTAGGACTTATTGATGTGATTAGCACCTTTACTTTATTGCTAGGTGTCACGTAATGTGTGAAGGATTTGAAAATTACCTTTTACTAACTTATCCTATTTTTAATTTTGCTTAAATTATTTTTAAGTAAAATAAAAGAAGGGGAGCCCTATATGCAGCCCCAATTTCGTGACCCCCCTTCTCTCTACCTTCATATCATCTTCTTCCTCATTTCTAGAAAGAGAAGCTCTCCACCTCCATAGCTTCCAAGCTTCTCCATACTTGAACTCCTTCACCTTTCTTCTTCATCTTTCTTGCTACCAACTTCTTCTTCTATTCATTCTCATCTATTTTATCACCAAGCAAGGTTGAGGGAAGCATTTTCTCCCCCCAAAACAGCCCTTGGCCGCGAGCATCAAGGGGAGGAGAGGTGGTGATTCATTTCTTTTTCTTCTCCAATTTTATGCTTTGTTTTGTGTTGGATTATGATCAATGAGGGAAGTGAACATCCAAACCCCCTAATCTTGGAACCCTAGGGTGCAATCCTAAGGGGGAAAAGAGGGAAGGATGTAATCCTTAGTAAATCCATGAAATTAATGGGTTAATTGAGTTTAATTTGTGTTGTTGTTGTTGATTGGAGTGGTAGTTTTAGAATGAACATGTTGTTGGGTTGTTTTTGAGATGAACACCTATTCTTGGCAAAGAGGATTTGTGGGATTTAATTGTTGAAGCATGTAATAAATTGGTTGAATGAGTCTCTTTGATGTAGTTGTTGTTGTCTTAGTTAAAGTTTTGGAACTAAAACTATGTTTGGGTAAATTTTGATGAAAAACCTATTCTTGGATTGAATTTGATCTTATGTGAGACTCTTGAATGTTGAATAACATGCTTAAGTTGGACGATGATTTGTTTGAGTGTTTTAAATGTGGTTTGATGAAGTAAAAGAATTGATAAAATTGGCGTTATTGATTTTGGGGGATGAGTTGCAAAATTTTGGAAAAAGGGAGGTTGGGGCCGTGAGCCCTAGGAGTGGATTTGGAAGAGAAAAATTATCTTGTGTCTTTCTTTTATTGATGTTAGTAATTGTTATTGTGTTGAAGTTGATTTGGTGAAGAAATTGGGATTTAAGTGTTAGTTTAGAAGTTGTTGAAAATCTTTTGGTTATAAGTATTGAGAAAATAGTTTTGATGTTTGATTTAAATTTCCTTAAGTGTGCTAATGGTTATATGATGTTGGTTAAGTTTGAAAATCATTTTTGGGAAGTTGATTGGGTTGCTCTTGAGTTATTGACATTGCTAGTATTATGTTTGAAAGGTGCTTTGAGTTATGCCTTGTGTATGCTTTGATGCTTTGATGTCTTGGAGTATAGGTGAATGATTTGGAAATGGGTTGTCAGATTGTAAACAAAGAAGTTTTGCAAATATTTTTTTTGCATGAAAAAGGGGGGTGTGGCCGAGAGCCCATAGGAAGTGTTGGAAGGAAATTATTTAGTATGAACTTGTTTAAATGCTTGCATGAAATGTGCTTTAGGCTTTTCGAAATGTATAAAAAAATGGTTAATTGAGGTATGCTTATTTTAGGGTTTTCAAGGAATTAAAGATATGTGTCATGTTAACCTTTTAAGAAATGATTTTAAATTTTTAAAAACATATTTCTTTCAAGTTGTTAGTAATTAAATGCTTGAGTGAATACTTGGTTAGAAAAGGGTTAGGTTTTGAGAGCCTAAGTTTCTAGTTAGTTCTTAGAATTGTGATAAGTTTACTTGTGATGATAGGAGTTACGAATTCGGAGAATGTACGACGTGGACTCGAGGCGTGCGGTACCACGATAGCAACTAACTGTGGTAAGGGCAACTTAGATATTGATAGGAATTTAATTTTTAGCCTTATGCGAAGAAGTCTGAGAACCTCAGGGTTCGAAGTGATGGTCTTGTACCCCTTCGAATTTTATTTCTTAAAATTGTAATTATGATTATTTAATGGGCTTGTCTGCAAATGGTTGACAGCTGTCCCCAACCCCCCACACTTGTTTGATTTCCTCTCTATCAACTCCACTGAGTTGCAGAGGGATGAACTGAATTGTCAATTTGTGTTGTTTGCTGAGTTGTGATTGGATGAAATGAATTGCTTATACTGCTAAACTGTTTCGCACTATTATGAGCTTGGCATGAATATTATTTGATATGCGGTTAAATAATTATTCAATTTGCTTCATGAATTATCGTATGCGGCGACCTATTCATTAGAGTGCGAGAGTTTAGTCAAGTCGTTGAGTTGTCGTGACGCTTTTGAGCTTCGATCCGATTAACCTACGGTGCTAGGATCCCCTAAACGGCTCCGGCTGGTTCTTCAGCAGCTTAGCTAGATGTCGTAGCGTCAAGGAACCTGAGCTGAATGTCCTAGGGTGAGCGGAGAGCCCAAAGCTACGGCTGGTATTCAGTGGATGGATCGGCGTTACATTCCGGAAATTGTCAAGTGTCGTGAGAATATGAGTCTTGAGTTGAGTCTTGTGAGAGTCTTGAGTTGCGTCTTGAGTACTGTGCATATGGTTGTTTTTGCCTATTGTTATGATTGTTATTCCCGGATTTATTGAGAAGTTGACCCTTTCCCGTGGTGCCTTCAACCAATGATGGTGACCCAGGCGATGACGAAGAGCATGCTGATACCGGTAATGAGGACATCGTCGGAGCTCATCTTTGATTTTCCAGACTATGAGATGCCATCGACGATGGAGTTCGACCCCATTTCCCGTCGCGTTGTTTATACTGGGGATGTTGTACAGAGCTCCCGAGAGGGTGGTATGGTAGTGAGACAGGAGACTTCACGACACACAGTGAACTTCCCGATTCGGATGACACAGGTGGTGGATGCTTGGTGAGCTATTCAGGGAGAGAGGACTATGCCAGCATCATCTTCCTCACCAGAGGGACCCCTCGAGATCCCGAGGCATACTGCTTCCCGAGGATGAGGACCGAGAGTTCGATGGACTGCTTGTAAGAGCGTGATCAGACGTGGGACTGCAAGAGCTTCTACTTCCAGGGTGGTTGTTACTCCGAGTCCTTTGGCAGAGCATGTGCCAGAGCCAGCAGTAGAGCCAACCTCCCCCATGCTTGATAGGACCCCTACTCCGCCGGTGGACCCTTCTCATGTGTGTAACGTGTGCGGAGAGGTGGGTTGTAGCGGTGCAGGTGCTGCGGAGGATGTGCTACCAGGAGAGGATGTGCCGGAGGACGTACCAGCGGCTGTACCTTTTATTGATTTGACTGGAGAGGACCCGATGGACGATGAGGAGGAGGAGGATCCATCTGAGGATTCGGATAGTTATCTGTAGTCGTCTTGTTGTCTGACTGTCTGTTTATGTTATTTTGGATGACTATAGTATTTGTTTTGGTGTACAGTTTGTCTGGTGACCTGTCAGGCTTGATGGATTTTTTTTTGTATTACAGGGTAGACTGGTGCGTGGGTGTCTGCCGGGAGTACCCCCGGGGTATGATTGCTCTTACGACGATCTTCATACCATAGGTGTATTCTTTCGTACATTTTCATGCACTGCTTTATTTTGTACGTACTGTTTATGCATACTTGGTTATGTAGATATGTATGTATTTCCAGTGCTTGAGTCTTATGTCTAGTTTGCAGCATGTTTCGAAAATGCTGTGGCAACTCTATGTGTACTTTGCGGATGTGACTGTTTAAAAAAAAAAATAGACCATATTTTCCAAAGGACACAAGAGCACTATTTTAAAAATGCATCGCATACAGGTTTAATTCTTGTTTAGTAGCGGTCCAAAAACGGGTCGTTTCATACGCGATCGTTGAAGCGTATGAAAAGTTTGCACTGTTCTTATTCAGATTTCTCGTTGGAGGACTGAGTTGGAATGTGTCTAGCTGTTTGGATCGCTTCTTTGCTATTTGGACGTTTGGACGCTTGACTTCTTGATTGCTTGGAATAGAGGTAAAAAGTGGGTGGTTGATTCATATAGGAATTGGGTAGCTAGGGATTTAATTAATATGATTGGGGTGTCCCATGACCCCTAAGTTTCACGCGACATTAATTCTCGCTTTCTCTCCATTCCAAGACAAATGGTTTTTGCTTATGATACTGTTTTTATGTGCTAAAACCCTTGTGGGAGCAGGGGATTAAATTATTAAATTGTTGATCAGGTAGTTCGAATGATATGAGCATATCTATTGATGTTAAATTACTTGTTTTGGCACTGTTTTGTATGCTACATGTTTAAGGATTAATTGATTGTTCCAAATGTGTTAATTATGCATGAACATGCTATTAGAAACATGATTGTAGTGATGTTTGTTTATGGTTGTTAATGTAAAATATATGTATATGCTTAAGCCCCTGGTTTGTCTAAGTATCGGTTGTCGTAGCCATGGTTTGGCTACATTGCCTTGTACAAAATTGTTGATCTATGTTGTTATGGTTAGTGTATTTATTATCCAAGATTGTTTCTTATAGGCCAATATGTCCCTAAGAGTCTTAGGACATTTGGACTTTGGTTTAGAAGTAAGATATGGTACCTAGTGCAACTAAGTGGACTGGGTAGTAAAATTTGTTAAAAGAAAATATTAGATTGAGTTAAGGTAATTGGTATGGTTGTGTAATTACTTGGTTTAAGGTTGGTTACAACTTGAATATAGGTTGGCAAAATTTGTAAGTTTCACAAGAGATAGGATGATAAAATTGGAAAATCAACTAAGTGAGGAGTCCCAGCTCTGATAAAATTGTAAGGTTGGTTTAAAGCTAAGCATAAGTTACTTAGGCTTCAAGAAAATAAATAAAAAATTATGCATACTCGTTGACGAATTGATGAATGTTTATGTGAGACCCAGCTATAAGGAGCTCGTTTATGGGTACTCTTTGATGAATGTTTGTGTGAGACTCAGCTCTACAAGGCCAGCTTGTGGGACTCAGCTCTGAAAGGCCTGTTTATGGACCCAGTCGATGATTGGTCCGTTTATGGGATCCAGCTTTGAAGAGCCCGTTTATGGGGGAGCTCGTTCATGAGTACTCCACCGTTTATGTTTAGAAATCTGTAAGGATCTTGTCTACTGGTATAGTATGAGGTATGTGTGATCGAGTATAAGATAGACGGGTCTTGTATTATGAGTTAGTAACAGATGATGCTTTATTGTTGTTGACATATTTGAATGTTGTTGCCTAGTTTTGGTTAAGACATTGGATGATTGGTAGAATCATGTGTTTGTTGTATGCGTATCATGTTTGTTATTTCCCCTACCGTGTGATTTCTATATGAATGTAATTCCTCACCTCTTCTTCTTTTGTGGCTATTCGTGCACCACGATGTACGGGTAGATGGTCAGCTTGCAGGTGATGCTGAGATCGACGTCGATGCAGAGTTGTAGTCTTCAGGCTGCTTAACTTAGGACGTTGTGTTTATGATTGACTGATTGTTTGTGACTTTCCATTTTTGAAGTATTTATAAAAGGGGGAATTCTACTCTGACCACGTGACAACGGGTTGGGATGTTTTTACTCGTATTTTTCCTAATTAATATCCAGTTGATTTGTAAATCGTTTGAGAACTATTTTATGAAAAGAAAAAAAACCGTAAGAGGCTCGTGTTTGCCTAAGCCTTCCCTAATAAGCATGTAAGATGTTCAACTTTAGCGACTTTTGATGTGATGTCCGTTACTTGCGAAATGATTTGAGAAAATCCTATTTTTCACAAACAGACTATAATTTTCGCATTTACTCTTTAACAATACTTTTGACGTAAAGGGTGTGACATAACACCCCAAATATCGGGGGCTACTTAACGAACTAAAACCTTGAATGCGAAATAATTTTCAAAGATATAATACTCTTCTTACTTCATAAAAACACGGGTAAATTTTTTTCTTTTTAAAAACTCTTTCGCAATACCACAAGTCAGAGTATTACAACATTGTTGAAACATATTGATGCACAACTAAAATGCAAAGGAGAATATAACTGGAAATGCGTCTGAATATATATATATATAAGCCCTGAGGCAGTACAACTTTTCAAAGTTTTAATAAAGAGAAATCAAAATACAACATCAAAATAGGAATACACTTGGCATATGAATTTTCTACAAGAATGAGTTACTCCCGGCAAACACCTGTGCAAATGGCTGCTCCAAAAGTGATGCCTCAGTCAGCCTCCAAAATACAAAGCGAAATACAGACAGAATCCAAAATAAGAGACACTAAGCTGATCGACACACTAGCTCAAGCAGCAGGAGCGGCTGACTGATCCTTGCGCGTAGCCTCAAAATAGGCAAGCGTGTCCTCACAGGACATTAGAGTATGGAAGGTACCACACTGCTCACACCTCTGTGACTCTAAGTCAAATTCCTCATAGGGGTCCTCCTCCTCCTCCTCATCCTCCATCACTGCATCCTCCACATCATCCGCCACTCGTATAGTGGCGTCGTCATTATCACTAATAGCATCGACGGTAGGGATAGCGGGAGATGCATCCATAACACTGGCCTCCTCATCGGATGAATCGATGATCCAACCTCCGAATTTGTAATCTGCCCTACCACAGTGAGGACAAATAAAAGGATCCACCGAAGGAGTAGCTTCGGGGATGGCAATAGGAGATGAAGGAGTGCACCCTACAGGAGATGGTGGTTCCACATGGGAAACAGCGAGTCTACGGCGACATGTGAAGTGGATGCTCCAACATATATAATAGTAATATGTATATGCACACATAACATACTATCATAACAATTAATCAACACAATAAAGATGCACCACAAATCTCTATTGGTTAGTCTATATGCCAATACACATGACTCTGGAATATCACACTCGAAAGGGGCTCAATACCAGGCTCAATCATTACTCCCCGCAGGGATTTGTATCCAGAACATTACCATCTGATGACACACGCCCATTTTCCACTTGACTGTCGGTACGTGTATCACCCATACCTCAATATAAATTGAAAGTACGACAAATTACATTAAAGCACAGGAATTACTAATAATTTACAAACTTGATTACAGTAATCCAAGTCATAAATTAAAACTCAATACATAATCTAATAAATAGATTAAAACTTTAATGAATAATAAAACTAAAATCTGGATGCCAAGTCTGGAGCTTCGCCTCGTCATTCATCGATACCTACTTATCTGAAAAACATAAAAGGAACGGGGTGAGATATAAAACCTCAATGAGCCCTTCACGGACTCCTCACCATTCTCTCGTCGACTCTTACTAGACTAAAAAGACTTACTTAGACTTTATCTGTCAAGCCTTACTTTTCTTCTCTCTCTCAGAAATTAACTTCAAAACATAATACTTAGTAGACACCTTAAGTTTGAAACCATAGGATGCACTATCTGAAGCTTAAACTTATACTTAAAATTAAACCTTAAACTTTAGCTTGGAACGTTGCTGGTTGTACTAATCCTAGTCCAATATTCATAGTGACAACTTGTGATAAAACTAGACATGAACATATAATGTTGCTTTTATTGTAATGCACAGGGATTATATTATCACCACTGGCCTTGTTCAACCACGTGGCTTACCTGCTACGTCACCCATAGGACTTATGGTAACAGTAAGGACTATTCACCACTGGACTATTGATCACTGGCCTTGTGCCAAGTGGCTACCAGATGGCTACCCGTACTACCACTCAACATAACTATGCATCATACAAATATTCTTTTCTATGTTGTCGGATTTGGTCATATGCTTAATTCCATAGACCCCGCTCAACATAGCTTTCGATATGGTGGTTAGACGTCTTAACTCTCCAAGTGGTGTCCCACGAGGCTAACCATACCGACATATCCTCTTATGAGGCAACTTGGTATCTTTTAAGACCCTTGGGCATGACTATGCATATGTGCATATTGCAATCAAGTAAAACATCAAAGTAGGATTTGAAATCCTCATACTCTTTTCATAATGCTAAGAGGTTGACATGGAAAAATCTACGGTTCAAGCATAACATCCAATTGTAATTGTTTGAATTCTAGCACATGCATCTTTGATGAACAAAAGAACTAGACAACGCAATTTCTTATGAGACTCAAACACCACTAAATATATTTCATCATTTAGCTTTTGTTATCGTATAATTATTTGATTCCATCTAATGCGTTTTCAATACATATTCATAAGGAATGAGATCGTTCACCTATTCATTCTAGGCAATTAGGCCTCTTAATTTATGAAATCTTTACTTATCTAAACACTCATCAATGGAATTCTATTTAAACCCAGGAATTGATGTTAGGCAAGTAAAGCACATTACATACTTTAAATTCACATAATCACATAAACAAGTCATAACACATATTTATATGCAACTTCACATACCATCTCAAGTCAAAAACTCATTTCAAAACAAGGACACCATGGACATACACTTAGGGCTAATTGACAGCCTCATAATTGACCAATTTAATGTACAACACATACATTAAACATATACCTTGAAACTCTATGGGTCTAACATAGGAGTTATCATCAAACATACATAATCCCATTGAAGCTCTTTGAGGCATTCAAGGATTCAAGCATCACATAATAATTAGGGGGTTGGGGACAAAATCACAACCCTATTTCAGTCAAACCGCATATAATTTCATAATAATAACTTTAACATTAACTCAAAATCAAAGGGGTTAAAAAACCCTAACTTTGAACCCTTTGGGGTTCAAAGACTTCTTTGAGAACATTCCTATATGTGGATCTTATTGGTTGCCCATCACCTAAGAGATGAAGAACTCACCATTGTTGTTCAAGGCCTTGAGCTAGAATGGTTGAGCCTTGCCCTCTTTGATCTCTCTCACTTTTCCCCCCCTCTTCCTCAACTTAGGGCTTCATCAACTTCTTCCAAATCTTGATCTACCTCTTCAAGCTTCATCTTCATGCTCAAAAGCTTGAACCATTCTTGAAGAATCTTGATCTTCTTCCTCCTTCTTCATCTTCTTCTTCTTCTTCTAACTTCTAGGGTTCAAACCCAAATCTTCAAGAATACCCAAATCACACCCTCATGGAATCGTATCAGACATATCGTTGTAAGTCGTCAAACCAATAGCAGTCGATCAACGCATTATTAATTAATCCATTACCATCAACAATACTTTTCATATTCCAAACAATTTCAAGTTCCAATTAAATCAAACATGATTTAAGGCAAACAATACAAATTACTGATGCCACGTAGGGCCAAGAACATGCTACAGCATTTCAGACAACATATAACAATTCAGTATGCTACAACATGCTACAGTATTCCAGACAACACATAGTAATACTACAAGTACTACCATACAATTAATCAAACAATCAACCCAAACAGCACACAAGGCGAAAAGCCCAAACTCATTATATAAGAATTTCCCTTACCTTGGGCGCTTTAACAATCCAAGCAAGGTAATTCCAAACTATCGTCAAGTCGAACCTCGAGCGAACCTTAAGCACGAACCTTAACAACATAAACTTAATACAATCAGAACCCGAAAATACAACTCCTAACACCCTAGGATAGCCACGATTTGGGTCTCTAAAAGACCTAAGAATTACTCACTTAATCCCATTTGAATCACACCAAGTCATATGTCATGAATCAAGTCTAGGTTATGCAAGTTTTGAAACTTTTTCAAACACTACACACTTAGAAATATACCTAACCCAAAATTTACCAATTGAAATAGTGTTTTACCACTTTGAGTAGTATTTTGCCAACTTTGAACCATTTTTTTAATACACCAAAACATGTCACCAAATTTTAGAAACATTTTCATTACAAGTTCAATACAATCATTGAAACATAACCCAAATCTTTTCCCAAAATCAAACTTCTTTGAAAAGTTTTGCTAAACCAAAATCTAAATCAACTTTTACAACATTTTTAGAAGCATAAAACAAGTTGAACAATGTTTAAAACAAACCAAGGGGTCACGGTTTTGTGCCCTAAAATACAACTCAAAATTTCAAGCTTTTAACATCAAAATCTTATAAACTTTGATAACATAAATTCTTTTACCATAATCCAACATGTTTAAATGCTTAAACACACTTGAAAACAATTTATAACATGCACAAAATCATCCCTTTAAGCCACTGTTTCTGGCCCCCTAAACAACCAAATTTATTTTTCCAAAACTTCGTAAAACATGCATATATGACTAGTTTCCAAACATACCACTTATAACCCTTCAAGAATCAACTCTAAATCAACAAAAATCAAACAAAACCAAGGCATCCAGCAGCCCCTAGTTTCGGGCAAGACAAAAAGTTAGGGTTTCCAAATCTTTAAAATCAAGAACAAACACTTTTACCCAAAAACAAAACCCTAAAACCTTCTCTCTAGTTTTTCTTCCACCAAAGTAACAATGAAAAAAATGTGAAGGCTGGTCTTCCATTTATAGAGATTTCAAGGGACAAGGAAGGAAATATAATTGTTTCATTTTGTTGGAATCTAACTAATTAATCCTAAACAAACTACCTACCATTTACATAACTTCTACACAAACACCAACACTTGGCATGGAAGCTTCTAAACCTCCATGTTCAGCCCCCCTTAACACATGTGCAGCTGCCATACATCTCCCTTGGTCAGTTTTGTCGTGTTATAGATCAATCGGGTGTGCGGCGTTACGCGTTTATTAAGGTTTTTGTACCAAAAAACCCCGAAATAAATCTAATAAATTTCTGTATAATCAAAAATTATTAATCAACCAAAATGTCTCTAAAAATATTAGAAGTATTTCTATGAATGTCGTTTTGTTGATTTACGAGCTAAAACGCTACCATAATGCAGTTTTGGACGTAGAAAACACCCTATATTTTTCTGATGCACGAAAATTCCAAAATAATTTCCAATAAATCCTAAATAATGGAAAATGTTAAGATCTCGAATTTTATAAAATTTGGATCACGTTTGGGCATGTTTTAGTTAGAAACTCATCCAATAGCCTAGTTATGGTAAAATTCAAAAGAATTATCGCAGCGCAATAAAAGCTGTAAATTAGTGAGGATCACTAATTTCAATTTCTCTTGTCATCTAAATATTATTCGAACAATAAAATTATCGAGACAAAATTATTAAAAATAAAAGTCATATTAAATATGACATAAAACAGACAATTTAACAAATACTAAACGTCGAAAATCCAAACTGACTTAAAAATATCTATTAAGTCTTAAAATTATTTTTCATTCAATAAAATAATTTTATTTAATCAAACAATAATTTTTTACATTTTTCAAGATTAATTCATATTAAAAACAGTAAATTGTTTAAAATAAATGTTTGTAGTTCTTCGTACTTTTAACAAACCATTGAGGTGATCAATCTCTATGATTTATTTTTAAGTAGTTGGAACTGTAAAATAATTTCATAAACGTTGGGATGTTACATTACCGCCCTCCTTAAAAAAGTTCCCCGAAAATTCACTTATAAGGCAAAACAAAATCAGAAATTTGAAAAATTTCATAACTTAATGCCAAAAGCATATCATAAATATTGGATTTCTGAAATCTAGTGCAACGGGATAATTAGTCTACGGAAAACAGTCAAACACCAAGGGATACATTTTATTCATATATTCTTACAAACAAAACACTATATCATCAACTCAACATTCACAAAACACAATGATAAGCTCCTACGCGGAAGAAGTCTTTGCAAACGATGCTTTATTCCAAACTAAAGATCTCTACTCAACCACAATCACGAACACGGTCACGACAGCTCCTGAGCCACGACCACACGCTAAACACCAACCAAGCATCATCCGCACAAAACACCCACACAACCATGGTCCTAACACAAAAACCAACATCAAATCTCTTTTCTTTTAAAAACATCTAACTTCTAAAAATAACACCAAACAAGAATTGATTTTCTTAAAACCCATTTGATCTCTTCAAGACTAAACCATTCTCAAGAACACTATGGTTCCTTTGAGATTAGGTTTTTCATTGCCTTAAAATCATCAAGATATACTTAATCAAAACTGAAACTTAAATCAAACTTAAAGTCATCAAAATACACTTGGAACAAAATTAACACTTTCCTTAAAAGCTTTTAAATATCAACAACATCAAAATCACTAAGAACATATTATTAGAACTTGAAATCTTTTTACTTTTTCTCAAAGAGCCTCCTGGCTTGCACACAGACACTCAAATCCATTTCTCAAAATCATTCTAACTCACACATAAGTTCTTTAACAAAAGCTTAATACTAAAACCCTTATCTAAAATTCCTAAATCCCAATAGATACCAAATCATTAAAGGTTTAAGTTGGAAAAACTTGAAATCCAACCTCACACATATAAATGTGGTCACGGGTTCATGCTTCCAATTTAACATCAATCTTTCAAAATTTGTTTCAACACTACTTTCATGAAATTTGATTTTCCAAGCAAAACAAGATCAAAAACATTTTTCAATATAAGATCAACTAGAAAAGTCATGATATAACTCACAGTTTTCATACATCAAAAGAAAAGAAAAGTTTTTCAAATCTATCAACAAAATAATTTAAAACAACACAAAATCAAAAGCTTAAATACTTTGAAATACTCACCCACAAATACTTCTAAGGCCCATGGTTGTAAGACATCAAGGGTAAAGGACAACTCTCAAAATCACCAACAAGAACAATATCACCAACACCATCATTACATTCAGAAATAAAAGAGGATCTATCCCAAAAATCATCCTAAAGCTAGTGGTTTCTCAAGAAGGAAATGGAAGAAAGATTAAGCTCTAACACTCTCACCACCACACGGTTGAGCACAAGTAAGGAGAAGGATGAAGGAAAAGTGGAGGTTTTGTAGCAAAATAGTTCAGGGCTCACAAGGGAATAAAAAGGAAGGAAGCTAAAGTTCTCCCCCACCAACACCAAAACACTAAAGGAAACTTATTCTCCCCTCTATTATTGAGAAGGAACCGGCGAAAGAAAGGAAGGGAAAAGTGACCCCCACCCAAAATTTCTACTAAGTCATCTATGTGTCTAAGGACAAAGACAAGGTGGAATAGGATTTTGTAAAAATGTCTAGCTAACTACTCATCACGCACTAGATTCCCACTAATCAATTTTCACCTACTCCAAAATGCTTTCTTGACTTAGCCCTCATGGTTTCTACATCGCACTATTTCGTGGCGTCAGGTAATCGCGTTACTGATTGCTCGATTGGTGATAAATCGTGTAAATTAAATTATCATGATAAATTCAACGCACTCTAAAATATTTGCGTATAATAAATATGCTAATAAAATAATCATATAAATAATATATACAAATAATCACAATAACATATATTGTAATACCAAAAATATTTTATAAATCTTGATTTTGGAATATAATACAATAGAGAAATACGTCACAAAGTCAAAATACTTATGTGGTCTATACTTAGAACCACGCACACACCATAATACATATAATACGATAATTATAGCGTCTCCTACGGATATTCTCTCTTGTAAATCCCGGTCCACTCATAACTCCTCTGTGTTACGTTTCCTGGGATGAAGTCTTCAGATGATGAGCTCTCCGTTACGCTTAATGTGTAGACACGTCCCTTAGCAGTTGGTCTTGTAATTCCCACATTGTTGGCAACAGGTTTAGCTCGTGGTATCCTGCAGTCTTTGGACAGATGTCCCGGTTCCATGCAATTGAAGCACAGTCGGTCCTTTGATAGGCATTGATCAGCCAAATGTTCTTTATTCCCACACTTGAAACAGTACATTTCCCTCTTTTGAGTATTTCCAGCAGCTGGGCATGCAATCTTCACTTCATTTGTAGTTAGTCTCACCTTTAGCATCAAACAGACCTTTGCATAGTGCCCTGATTTCTTGCAATTGTAGCACACCTTCTCCTTTAGGCATTTGTCAGCTAAATGCTCATTACTCCCACAGTTGTAGCAACACAATTCCTTTTCATGGCTATTTCCAATAGCCTGCACCACAGGGTGATTCTGACTGCGGTCATTCTCCCGAGGATGGAAATAAGGTGCTCCTCATTGTTGTCTTCCTCTTTGTCTTTTGCTCTGATAATCCGTCCTAACTGGCCCTCCAACAGCTCGCTCCTCCCCTTGTTGCCTTAGCAACTCATGTTGATTCTCCACGGTGATCTGTTGGGTAACATTAGTTGCTATCCCGGCTATCACTCGGATTACGTGATTCATATCTGAATTCCTAGCTCTAGCAAAAAGATTCATTCGTCTCGGAGGCATTGAATTTCTATAAGGTAAACTAATCAGAACCCCATAATAAGGTCAATCATCTGAGATGATCGCACACAATTTCACACAATATCACATCTGTTTTAACTAGGAAACATTGCAGACAATCACAAACAGAATGCACATATCCTAGGCATAACAAACTTATACCCGACAATTCCCGACAATCTAGGCCAGCTTAAACAAAGCGGTCCGGTCAGAACCGAACTGCTATTGTAACACTCCGTTTTCGTAGCGCTACTGTGCAACCTAATCTAATGCTGAAAAACATTTAATGCTTACATGCTTTCAGTAAAAATTACTCTTTTATATTTCGCAATGGAAAATAGGATTAATTTTTTCTTCTTTCCTTGAAACCCTTTTCAAAATTGAGACATAAAGAGTACTGCAATTTTCTAAATAAAGCCAAATCAGTCATTTGTAAATATCAGAGTATATCACATTACAATTAATGCTTCAGATCACATAAGACATAACATTATCATTTCGCACTGAGGAGAGTTTTTCGAAGAGTGTAATTACAAGGCAAATACGTAATTACGCAAATAATCGAAACAAAACCCTAAGCTAAGCTGGCCAACAACTATAACTCTTACTGAGAAACAGTTCAGCAAGATCAAAACACGAAGCACTCAGAGGAATCTTCCTCCACTGGCTCATTCTTCAACGCTCCTGGAAAGGCAAAACTGCTGCAGCTATCGAACTCCATCTGGAAGTGACATTTATAAGAATGCCCAATCCAACAATAGTGCAAGGGTAAATTCTTTGTCCACGAGTTTATCATAGGCTATGTCGCATGCAAACAATATATATATATATATACACACACACACACACACACATACACACACACACACATATATATATATATGTATATATATATATATATATATATAATACAACAACATGCCTTTATATACATATACATACTTAATAGGCCGCATGCATCATCATGGTATATCAAGTATTGCATGTGAGCAGACAACTCAAACAATAGATCAACAATATAGTCATCACATAACAATTCATCAATGATCCATCACACGTCATAAATATGGTTAGCCATGCATGCCAATGCATTATGAACGAGTTTGTGTATACACCTGTAGCCTTAAACAAGGTCAGCAGTGACAAGGAACTTTATTTCCCAACGTCCGAACCAAATTCCCCTACCAAGGGTATAGCCATGCATTAGGCTTTGCTGCCAGACTGGCAATGAAGTGACAACTCGTCCTTTTGAAGTCCTTAAGACAATCAAACACTCCGAGTGTCGATGCTCAATGGTCAGTATGCATCCAAACGAATTCTTTACTTTGGCTCACTCACCGTAAGGAGCGTCCTTGATATGTTTTCATTAATCAATGCGGAACGACGATACCTCTACTCACTCAGTTTAGTGAATTTCAAATCTCAGTTTACTTAGAGTTCAAACACAGGACACAGGGTCCAGGTGTTCAATTACGGAATGCTAATCTCAATCTTAGATCAAAACTCTAGGCATGTAATGTGGAACACTAGGCTCAATTTTTAGGTTGAGATACTAGGCACGCCATACGAAACACTAGGTCCAATCCTTGATCAAGAAAATGCGCACGCAAGTAGGATGTCAAGTCCCAGCACAAGACATATGCTCAATAGGAACCCTAGGTTCCCAACATTTTATTCTGTAGAAATCTGGGTCTTTAAAATCTTTGAAATCTCTTTCTCAGTTCAGGTCTCTCTTTTATGCACTATTGTATCTGAAAATACTTTTTAGCTCTAGGTCATTAAAACCCTAGTTGTGCTAAATAATGCATTAGGGAAAATTCCCAGGAAAGAGAGGCTGTGCGAACACTCTTAATAACTAAGTCTTTCCTAGCCAGAATTGTCCAGACGCATCATTTAACTCAACCGTTTTCACAAATCACATTTTTTTTACTCAAGTTCTTTTTCCTACTATTGATTCATTGAAAATTCTTTGCAAGCTTTAGCTAGTTATACTAAAACCCCCACGTATACTTTTAAGTCAAAATGCCCTTAACAATTTACTTAAGAAATCATAACTCTGATCCATAAAGCGTGTTTGAACACCTAATTATTTTAGAAGATACCTTTAGTTTACCTCGAAAACACTTCTCGGCTCATGAAATCGCATCAAACTTACCGTTGTAAGTCGTCAAACCAATAGCAGTCGATCAATGCATTATTAATTAATCCATTATCATCAACAATATTTTTCATATTCCAAATCAATTCCAAGTTCCAATTAAATCAAACATGATTTAAGGCAAACAATACAAATTACTGATGCCATGTAGGGCCAAGAACATGCTACAGCATTTCAGACAGCATATAGTAATACTACAAGTACTACCATACAATTAATCAAACACTCAACTGATGAGGATTGCTACGATCAGTGCACATCCTCCAACTAATGCTGAAGCAAAAATTTTGCCAAGTGGAATTGAGTTTCTTTTGCAGGAATTTGAAGATGTGTTTCCAAAGGAGGTACCGGATGGTTTACCCCCTATAAGAGGAATAGAGCATCACATTGATCTCATTCCCGGAGCCTCTTTGCCTAATAGGCCAACATATCGTAGCAATCCTCAACAAACCCAAGAGATACAAAAGCAAGTGGAGGAATTGATGCGCAAAGGGTGGGTAAAAGAGAGTTTGAGTCCTTGTGCTGTACCGGTAATTTTGGTACCCAAAAAGGATGGTAGTTGGAGGATGTGCACTGATTGTAGAGGGGGGACTGATCGTAGCAATCCTCATCAGTTGGTAATGCTATTTTATAAGCATTATCATTGATTTTGGAAAGCACTTGGAATGGTCCATCCCCTCTTGGCTGGAGCTTTGATTTCCTTTGTGAAGGAAACCTTTCCTTCCTCATGTGTACCCAAACCCAATCTCCAGGTTCAAATACCACCCTTTTTCTTCCTTTGTTGGCATATTTGGCATAGCTTTCAGTTCTCTTCTCAATTTGAGCCTTTACCTGTTCATGTAACTTCTTCACATATTCAGCCTTAGCTTTTCCATCTTTGTGTTTTAAAACAGAAGGGGCTGATAAAGGCAACAAATCAAGAGGAGTTAAAGGGTTAAACCCATAGACAATCTCAAATGGGGAATGTTGTGTAGTACTATGGACAACTCTATTATATGCAAACTCCACATGAGGCAAACACTCTTCCCAAGACTTGATATTCTTTTTAATCACAGCTCTAAGAAGAGAAGAAAGAGTTCGATTTACTACCTCAGTTTGTCCATCCGTTTGAGGATGACAAGTGGTGGAGAAAAGAAGCTTTGTGCCTAGCTTACCCCATAAGGTCCTCCGGGTGACTTAGGAATTTTGTGTCACGATCTGAAACAATGCTCCTAGGCAGCCCATGGAGGCACCACCTCCTTAAAGAACAAGTCAGCAACATGGCAAGCATCATCAACCTTTTGCATGGTATGAAGTGTGCCATTTTGGAAAACCTGTCAACAACCACAAAAATGGAATCCTTGCCACTCCTTGTCCGTGGGCAACCCTAACACAAAATCCATAGACAAATCTATCCAAGGAGAATCAGAATAGGCAATGGAGTATAAAGACCATGGGGCATTACCTTAGACTTAGACTTTTTACAAACAATGCATCGGTCACAAAATTTATGCACATTAACTTTCATATGTGGCCAATAAAAATGTTCATTCAGCATGTCTAAAGTCTTTTGAACCCCAAAATGACCCATTAATCCCCCCTCATGAGCCTCTTTTACAAGTAGTTCTCTTATGGATCCTTTTGGCACACATAATTTTTTTCTTTAAACAAATAGTCATTGTGCCTAAAGTATCCATTTTGGGCAGCATGCACACATTTAGCATATTTAGAGGAGAAATCAGGGTCATGTTCATACAAATCCTTAATGTGTTCAAGACCAAAAAATTTAGTTTCAAGGGTAGAAAGTAGCACATACCTCCTTGAAAGCGCATCAGCCACTACATTGCTCTTACCCTTCTTATGCTTGATCACATAAGGAAATTGCTCCAAAAATTCAACCCATTTGGCATGCCTCTTATTCAGCTTGCCTTGTCCTTTAAGATGCTTCAAGGACTCATGATCACTATGAATGACAAATTCTTTTGGCAAAAGATAGTGCTGCCAAGTTTGTAAAGCCCTTACCAAGGCATACAACTCTTTGTCATCAAGTGGTACCAAAGCTCAGGTTGAGGTTGAAATTTTTGTTTGTTTTTCGTTTATTCTATTCAGTTTCTGTTTACTTCTTCTTCTTCTTCATTTCTATTTTTCATTTCCTTTCAATTGTGAGTTTGTCTAACTTCGTTTTTTTCTTTTTGTCCAGAAAATTATAAAAGAATCATCTTTGAAGGCTGCGCAAGAAAATTAAAAAAAAAAAGGAACAAGAGCTGTCAAGTTTTGATTAAAAAAAAAAAGAAAAAAGAAAAAGAAAGACAGCTTTGCCTTTTAAAAAAAAATTCGAAATATTAAAAAAAAAAAGTTGCAGCCCCTTTCTTGATTTGGACAATCTCATTTAGTGCCTTTTCTTTATTTCATTGATAGACTCACTTTCTTAAAATTCTGTTTTTCTTTGTTTTGTTACAAGATTGTTTGCTTACTTGTTTTGTTTGTGTTTGGCTTCTTTAAAGAACTCAAAGAGGGCATTTGAGTGGAAAAAGGCAAGAGTGCACATTAGAAAAAAAGCCTAATTGAGTGAAACACGAGTGGAAAAAAAATTCTTTTGAGTGAAACACGTGAGTAGAGTGGTGAGGTCCTATTTTCTATATTTTATATTTGTTTCTTTTGCAGAAAATTCATGGCTGAAAACAGTCCTCCTCTGTCTCCAAGAACTGCACGTCTACAAATGCAAATAACAGCTTTGGCTCAAGAAATGGGGAGGATGTTCCGCCAACAATCAGATGAGTTCCATGAGAGACTTGATCAGTTGGAGAGGAATAGATCATCTAGACATTCTTCTCGGGCTGATAGTGAAGGATCTCAAGGAAGGAGGCATAGGGAGAGATATGAGAGGAGAAGAAGAGGATATGACGGAGATAGAGAGGATAGTTTGGGTGGCATAAAAATAAAGGTGCCATCTTTTCAAGGAAGAAATGATCCAGAGGCATATTTGGAGTGGGAGATGAAGGTTGACCAAACTTTTTCATGTCACAATTTTACAGAAGCAAAGAAAGTGCAAGTGGCAGCCTTGGAGTTTTCTGACTATGCTTTGGTGTGGTGGGATCAAACGTCAAAGACAGAAGAAGAAATGAAGAGCCACCAGTTGCAACTTGGGAAGAGATGAAGAGATTGATGAGGAGGAGATTTGTGCCTTCTTATTACCATAGAGAATTGCACAACAAGCTGCAAAGACTCACCCAAGGGTCTAAAAGTGTTGATGAATACCACAGGAGATGGAATTGGCTTTGATTAGAGCCAATGTGGAGGAAGATCGAGAAGCACTCATGGCACGGTTCTTACATGGCCTAAACCGTGACATTAGTGATGTGGTGGAGTTGCAACACTATGCAGAGATGGAAGACTTGGTTCACCAAGCCATCGTGGTGGAACAACAACACAAGAGGAAGGGTCACTTGAAGAAGAGTTCCTCTAACGTGAACTCATCAAATTGGAGGGACAAATTTAAGAAGGAGGGTTCATCATTTTCCAAAGAGCACACAGCAGACCCTAAGGGGAAAGCTACTTCTATTCCTAATGATACTCTTTCTAACACTAAAAATCGTGGAAGTCAAATGTTTTAAGTGTTTAGGCAGGGGTCACATTGCCTCTCATTGTCCAAGCAAGAAGGTGATGGTGTTGAAGAACCCTAGAGAAGATTCTTGAGTATTCATCCAAATCTGCCCCAAATAGTGAGGATGAAAAGGAAGAGGAGTTCCCACCGTAAGGAGACTTGCTCATGGTAAGGAGGTTGCTAGGAAGCCAAGTTAAAGAAGATGATACAAGTCAGAGGGAGAATATTTTCCATACGAGGTGTCTTGTTCAAGGGAAGGTATGCTCTTTAATTATTGATGGAGGAAGTTGTACTAATGTGGCTAGCACACGGTTGGTGTCAAAACTTAATTTGGAAACTAAACCTCACCCAAAACCTTATAAACTCCAATGGCTAAGTGAAGCGGTAGAAATGACCGTAAACAAACAAGTTGAGGTTTATTTTTCGATTGGGAAGTATCATGATTTTGTTTTGTGTGATGTGGTACCTATGGAAGCTAGTCACATGCTATTGGGAAGGCCATGGCAGTTTGATAAGAAGACCAACCATGAAGGGCACACTAACAAGATTTCTTTCATGCATAATGATCAAAAGATCACTCTTGTACCATTGTCTCCTAGAGAGGTTAGAGAGGATCAAATAAAAATGAGAGAAAAGAAAGAGCAAGAGGAGTTGAGAGAAAAGAGAGTGAAAAGAAAGAAGAGGGCAGAATTAAAAAGAGTAAAAATAGTGAGAAAAAAAGTGTTGAAAAAGAGAGAAAAGAGAGTTTTCTTGCTACAAAAGGAGAGGTGAAGAGAGCAATTTTTTCACACCAGCCTCTATACTTGCTCATTTACAAGGAATTTAATTTACTCTCTAACAATGCTGAAGCAAAAATTTTGCCAAGTGGAATTGAGTTTCTTTTGCAGGAATTTGAAGATGTGTTTCCAAAGGAGGTACCGGATGGTTTACCCCCTATAAGAGGAATAGAGCATCACATTGATCTCATTCCCGGAGCCTCTTTGCCTAATAGGCCAACATATCGTAGCAATCCTCAACAAACCCAAGAGATACAAAAGCAAGTGGAGGAATTGATGCGCAAAGGGTGGGTAAAAGAGAGTTTGAGTCCTTGTGCTGTACCGGTAATTTTGGTACCCAAAAAGGATGGTAGTTGGAGGATGTGCACTGATTGTAGAGGGGGGATTAATGGGTCATTTTGGGGTTCAAAAGACTTTAGACATGCTGAATGAACATTTTTATTGGCCACATATGAAAGTTAATGTGCATAAATTTTGTGACCGATGCATTGTTTGTAAAAAGTCTAAGTCTAAGGTAATGCCCCATGGTCTTTATACTCCATTGCCTATTCCTGATTCTCCTTGGATAGATTTGTCTATGGATTTTGTGTTAGGGTTGCCACGGACAAGGAGTGGCAAGGATTCCATTTTTGTGGTTGTTGTGTGTTTCCCAAAATGGCACACTTCATACCATGCAAAAAGGTTGATGATGCTTGCCATGTTGCTGACTTGTTCTTTAAGGAGGTGGTGCGCCTCCATGGGCTGCCTAGGAGCATTGTTTCAGATCGTGACACAAAATTCCTAAGTCACTTCTGGAGGACCTTATGGGGTAAGCTAGGCACAAAGCTTCTTTTCTCCACCACTTGTCATCCTCAAACGGATGGACAAACTGAGGTAGTAAATCGAACTCTTTCTTCTCTTCTTAGAGCTGTGATTAAAAAGAATATCAAGTCTTGGGAAGAGTGTTTGCCTCATGTGGAGTTTGCATATAATAGAGTTGTCCATAGTACTACACAACATTCCCCATTTGAGATTGTCTATGGGTTTAACCCTTTAACTCCTCTTGATTTGTTGCCATTATCGACACTTCTGTTTTAAAACACAAAGATGGAAAAGCTAAGGCTGAATATGTGAAGAAGTTACATGAACAGTAAAGGCTCAAATTGAGAAGAGAACTGAAAGCTATGCCAAATATGCCAACAAAGGAAGAAAAAGGGTGGTATTTGAACCTGGAGATTGGGTTTGGGTACACATGAGGAAGGAAAGGTTTCCTTCACAAAGGAAATCAAAGCTCCACCCAAGAGGATGGACCATTCCAAGTGCTTTCCAAAATCAATGATAATGCTTATAAAATAGCATTACCAGGTGAGTTTGGTGTTAGTGCTACTTTTAATGTGGCTGACTTGTCTCCTTTTGATGTAGGTGAAGAAGATGTCAATTCGAGGTCGAATTCACTTAAAGAAGGAGGGGATGATGAGGACATAAAGAGCAAGGATGATCAAGTCCTACAAGGGCTGGGAGGTCCTATGACAAGGGCACGTGCTAAAAGAGCTAAGGAGGCCTTGGACCTTTGGTGATCCAAATGTTTAAGGAGAGCCCAATACTTGAAGACTTAAAGCCCAAATTGGTCTATTGCATAGATGGGCCAATAGATGGCGCATGACCCAATGTCATGCATTATTTTAAGTTGTTTTGGTGTGTTTAAAATTGAATAAATTGTTGGGCTGAACTCTTTAATTTTGCGCTAGAGCCCAACAATTAGTTTGTTTGGTTTCTTGCATTTTCTTTATTTGGAGTGTGTTTTTCTATGGCCTTTTAATTGAGGAAAACAAATAATTCAGCTACACTAAAGCTGAATGAAGGCGCCATCAAGAGGGGGAAAGAAACTAATGAAGACTCATGAATGCACAAGACAAAGAATTGAAGAGCATCAATGCATTGTTTCACCTTTAATGCTTAGTAGTTACACTTTGAAGAATCAGAATTGAAGGAGTAGTTCATTGCATTGTCTCACCTTTAAATATTTGGCGATTACACTTTGAAGACACATTGAAGCCAAATTTTAAAGCTTTGTCTAAAGGAATTTCCAGCAGCTCCTCTATGCACCTAAATCATGCCTAGGTTCATCCTTTGGGCTGAAGGGTCACGCCTAGAACATCATTTGGGCTGATTACTTATGTTCAATTTTTGTTCAATTAAGTGCTAATTGGTTACATTTTGTTTTACACACTTAATTAGCAATTAGTGGGCTGTTTTAGGAAGACAAAAAGGCAGCTGAATTCCCATGTATTTTCCTTTTAAATGGCGCCATTATCAATGAAAACGGGAGAATTTTGTTTGAGAAAAAAACTAGTGTTAAACACTTGTGAGAGCTATGCACTCTTGGGTTCTGGATTGAGCCAAAAATTGAACTTATCAAGAAGTAACCTTCTTGTGGCGTTCTTCGATTTGCTTATCAATTCCTTAGGGAATTGTGGTGCTTCCATCCCTCATCTTTATCCATTTCTTTTTATTTTATTTAAAAACAATTCTGTTCTGAATATAATTTCAACCGAAGATCGAATTTATCAAAAAGACTACCCATATCAAAGTGGTTGTCATCATCAACCCAAACAACACACAAGGAGAAAAACACAAACTCATTATATAAGAATTTCCCTTACCTTGGGCGCTTTAACAATCCAAGCAAGGTAATTCCAAACTATCGTCAAGTCGAACCTCGCGCGAACCTTATGCACGAACCTTAACAACATAAACTTAATACAATTAGAAATCGAAAATACAAGTCCTAACACCCTAGGACAGCCACGGTTTGGGTCTCTAAAAGGCCTAAGAATTACTCACTTAATCCCATTTGAATCACACCAAGTCATATGTCATGAATCAAGTCTAGGTTATGCAAGTTTTGAAACTTTTTCAAACACTACACACTTAGAAAAATAACTAACCCAAAATTTACCATTTGAAATAGTGTTTTACCACTTTGAGTAGTATTTTCCCAACTTTGAACCATTTTTTTAAAACACTAAAACATGTCACCAAATTTTATAAACAATTTCATTACAAGTTCAAAACAATCATTGAAACATAACCCAAATCTTTTCCTAAAATCAAACTTCTTTGAAATGTTTTGCTAAACCAAAATCTAAATCAACTTTTACAACATTTTTAGAAGCATAAAACAAGTTGAAAATGTTTAAAACAAACCAAGGGGTCACGGTTTTTGTGCCCTAAAATACAACTCAAAATTTCAAGCTTTTAACATCAAAATCTTATAAACTTTGATAATATAAATTCTTTTACCATAATCCAACATGTTTAAATGCACAAAATCATCCCTTTAAGCCATTGTTTCCAGCCCCCTAAACAACCAAATTTATTTTTCCAAAACTTTGTAAAACATGAATATATGACTAGTTTCCAAACATACCACTTATAACCCTTCAAGAATCAACTCTAAATCAACAAAAATAAAACAAAACCAAGGCATCCAGCAGCCCCTGGTCTTATATTTATAGAGATTTCATGGGACAAGGAAGGGAATAAAATTGTTTCATTTAGTTGGAATCTAACTAACTAATCCTAAACAAACTACCTACCATTTACATAACTTCCACACAAACACTAACACTTGGCATGGAAGCTTGTATTTATAGAGATTTCAAGGGACAAGGAAGGGAATAAAATTGTTTCATTTAGTTGGAATCTAACTAACTAATCCTAAACAAACTACCTACCATTTACATAACTTCCACACAAACACTAACACTTGGCATGGAAGCTTGTAAAGCTCCATGTTCAGCCCCCCTTAACACATGTGTAGCTGTCATACATCTCCCTTGGTCAGTTTGGTCGCTTTATTGATCAATCGAGTGTGCGGCGTTACGCGTTTTAGGGTTTTTTGTACCCAAAAAATCCCAAAATAAATCTAATAAATTTTTATATAATCAAAAACTTATTAATCAACCAAAATGTCCCTAAAAATATTAGAAGTATTTCTATAAATGTTGTTTTCTTGATTTACGAGCTAAAACGCTACCATAATGCAGTTTTGGGCGTAGAAAACACTATATTTTTTTTTGATGCCCAAAAATTTCAGAAAAACTTCCAATAAATCCTAAATAATGGAAAATGCTAAGATATCAAATTTTATAAAATTTGGATTACATTTGGGCATGTTTCAGTTAGAAACTCATCCAATAGCCTAGTTACGACAAAATTCAAAAGAATTGTCGCAGCGTAATAAAAACTGTAAATTAGTGAGGATCACTAATTTCAATTTCTCTTGTCATCTAAATATTATTCAAACAATAAAATTATCGAGACAAAATCATTAAAAATAAAAGTCTTATTAAATATGACATAAAACAAATTAACAAATAACTAAATGTCGAAAATCCAAATTGTGACATAAAAATATCTATTAAGTCCTAAAATTATTTTTCATTCAATAAAATAATTTTATTTAATCAAACAATAATTTTTCACATTTTTCAAGATTAATTTATATTAAAAATAGTAAATTGTTTAAAATAAATCTTTGTAGTTCTCCGTACTTTTAACAAACTATTGAGGTGATCAATCTCTATAATTTATTTTTAAGTAGTTGGAACTGTAAAATAATTTTCATAAAAGTTGGGATGTTACATAAACCATACCAAGCATAAACCTATGTTGGTTGATGTAACATCCCAATTTTAAGAAAAGTGATTTTAACAATAAAATCCCGAATACTTGAAAAATAAGTCAGAGAGATTGATCACCTCGATGATTTACTGAGAGTATGGGAAATTATTTTGAGCTAGTTTGAATAATTTATTTATTATAAATAAATATTATTCAAGATGTCAATTCAAATTAATAGACAGCGTAGACGTATGCTGCGTTAATGTGAATTCATCAATTAAAAACCTTATTGTAAGTTTTCTGCGTGACGCGGTAACGCGTATATTGTGCTGACTAAAAAGTTGATTGAATTAAGTCAAGATGAAATTAAAATTAAGAATTAATATTTAATATTAATTCCTGATTCGAAAATCGTCGAAAAATTCTAACGAAGTTTCGTCGCGTTTCGAATCGCCGGGAAAGTTTTATCCGCAATAAAATTTCAAAACGAACTCCGATTTCGATGAAAATCGAATCGTAACTTCTCGTGGTTATTTTTTTTACTGTCTGATATTGTTTTAATATTTATAATGATATTCTATCACGCGGTGAATTAATTTATCAACAAATTAATTTCCGTGAATTTATCGGCGAAAGAATTAATCGGTAATGCGGTTATTTGATGCCGTGTTTTTGGCACGCTTTAGACTCTAGGATTAGAGAGTAAGGATGAGAGGTGTGAGATTAGATGGGTTAGTCTAATTAGTGTGATTAGAATCTTGTTTTATTGATAGGTGTCACATCTTGAGGGACTAGTTTTTGACACCTTATTAGATTAATTAATAACCTAATATTTATTTAAAGACACCCATTTTCAGACTATGGTACGCCACATTTTTATTTACACACCCCAATTAATATCCAATCTGACTTTCCCCATACCCTAGTTTTCTAATCCACGTTTTTAATCTCTACCAAAAACTACTCACTTTTGTTCTTGTCCTTTGTGCATCTCGCTGGAAACAAGCACCAGTACCCCCTCCATCTATTTATTCTACTTCTTTATTATTTTAAAAGTCATCTTTTTGAGTGTGTGGTTCAAAACACACCATCATATTCCTTTTCCCCTTCTACTTGCCAAACTACACGGTGATAACAATCCACTCTCACCTTTACAATTTTATTTTATCTCACATAAAACAAAACTTTGCTTTTGTATTCACACCGTGCGGTATTGAAAAAAAAAAGGGAGAACACCTTCTTTTCGTTCGGTCCAGTAACAGCACCACCGTCCATCTCTCTAAAACCGCCACATTCTCTCTAAATTTTCGGCCACCATGAGCCTTGAATGGGAAAACTAAGACTACATTCTTACTCCTCTCTTCATCCTCTTTCTATCTATATGAACAGAATTTTAATTGGAGCAAGTTGGAAAAATGGGTTTTTATTTCATGGAGTTTTCCGGCCAACTCCGGCCGTGTTTCACAAGCCAGCACCACCATTCTCTTCCTCTCATCATTCTCTACAAAGAAGTCCCCATCTTTTGTAAAAAGAGCAAGAATTGGTAGATCTGAAAACCCCAAAACCGCTACCTTTTAGGCGAGATTCCGCCGCCACGAACCTCCGCTCAAGAAACTAAGTAGATATTTGGAATCCTCTCCTCATCGGCAACAGAACGCACAAATAAATTTCATGATCAGAGCACCTCCGTCCGCGACCACCGCACCGAAAATTCAGAGACGCGCCAGTTCATCCTCTTCAGTAGTTGAGTTGATTTCCTGCTCTTTTTCGATTTTTTCCGTAAATCCCTTTATTGAGATCAATTATGATATGTGTGTATTGATATGATTAATGATTAAACCCGGTTGTGTAAAGGTTGCATACTTATACAAACTATCGATAAAAATGATTTGGTTTGGGATTTAAATTGTTATTGTAATTATTGAAATTTTTAAATTAAGAGAATTAGTAAGATTTTATTAAAAACCCTTGATTGTTGAAGTTGGGACTGAACTTGAATTTGGCTTGGGCTTGTATAATTTAATTGGGAGTTGTAACTGTTTTTGGAAATAGGGGTGTGTTAGTCGAGAACCCTCAAGGGTTTGTAATAGGAAAATTGTTTTGGAAACTTGTCTATAAAGATTGATTGATGTTGTTGAGCTTTGAAAATTTAGGAAAAATGATTTGAATAGAAAATTTGGACTTGCTCAATTAATTGGAATTGTTCTTGTTTTAAAACTTTCAAGAAAAATAATGATACTTTGTGTTCTAATTTTCAAAAGGAAGATTTTTGAGCTCCTAAGATTTAAGTTCTTTAATTAGTGAATTATTTTCTAATGTGTTATATTTTCAAGAAATGATTTTTAGTCCTAGAAACTTATCTTTTAATCAGTTAGTTATTATGTCTCTAAGTGGAAAAGCTTCTTCAAAACAAGTATTCCAAGTATGTAATTTATTTAAAACTAGTATTTTAAATTAAGTTTCTAAGTGAAAGTGGGTTGGTTAGGAAAAAGGTTAAGTTTGAGAGCCTAAGATTGTGGAACTAAGTTTTTTAGAATTTCTCTAAGTTTGCCTTGTATAATAGGCTCAAGTGGTCTAAGACCGTGCGGCGTAGAAGCGAGGAGTATGTGGATGCGTGGCTTGGAGTTCGGTAAGGGCAACTTTAGATATTTTTAGGCTTTTCGTTATTTAATTGCTTTATTAAATACGAAGAAGTCTGAGAACCCAAGGGTTCGAAGTGAGGGTCTTGTACCCCTTCGCTTTATTTTTATATATGTTGATTATTTAGTGGGCCTGTCTGCAAGTGGTTGGTAGCTGTCCCCAACCCCCCACACTTATTTGTTCCTCTCTGTGAACTCCATAGAGTTGCAGAGAGATGAATTCTATGAGTTGGTTGTTGTCGGTTGTTATTGAGCTGTGAATTGTTTGTGCTGTTTGTATCATTGAATTGCATTTCTTCATGCAAACTGCTTTTATTGCTTAATTTGCTGAATTGCGTTCCTTTATATTAAGCATGCTCTTATTATTTGATATGCGGTCGAATAATCTTGCGTATAACTCTTTGAATTATCGTGTGCGGTGAATTGTTCGTTGAAGTGTGAAAGCTTAATCGTGTCGTTTAGAGTTGTCGCGTTTGTGGTAACTCTGACCTGAATAGTGCCGGAATGGAGATTCAGTGTCATCAGAGTTTTAGACCTGAATAGTGCCGAAATGGAGATTCATCGCTCGAGTGTTTTCGATCTGAATAGTGCCGGAATGGGGATTCAGTATCGTTGTTAGCCTGTCGTTGAGACGTTTTTGAGCTTGAGCCGATTCACCTAGGGTGCAAGGATCCCCTAAAAGGCTACGGCTGGTGTTCGGTAGGGAATGGCTAGACGTTAGTTTTGCCGGGACGTTTTTGAGCTTGAGTCGATTCACCTAGGGTGCTAGAATCCCCTAAAAGGCTACGGCTGGTGTTCGATAGGGAATAGCTAGGCGTCGTAATGCTAATGGAACCTGAGCTGAATGTCCTAGGGTGAGGGGAGAGCCCAAGGCTACGGCTGGTATTCAGTGGATGGATCCGCGTTACTTCCGGTTTGTGGTAAAAGTGTTGAGAGAGGGAGTTTTGATTTGAGTCTTGGGTCACACTTGTGAATTGTATACACTGTTGTTTGCCTACTGTGTTATGCTTTGATTTATTGTGATTATTTGAGAAGTTGACCCTTGCCAGTGGTTCTGTCAATTAATGATTGTAACCCAGATGGCGGAGCAAGCAGAGGATTTGGGATTGCAAGGAGGAGCAGCTGTAGATGGTTAACTAGCTTGACTGTATGTAGAGTCTACTGGTAGTCTAGTAGGGAACGTATTGTGCCGACCAGCTATAGAATAATCGTCGTTGTTCAGTATTGTAATAAATATTTGTTACGTTTCAAGATATGTATTGTTAGACGTGAATTGATGTAATAATTGAATGTGGTTATGTGGTGTTTCTAAATAATTCCGCCATGTTTCTGGAGTCGCTGCAATACTCTGATAGCTATTTTGAAAAAGAAGTTTAAAAAAAAAATAGAACTACATTTTTGGAAAACGTGCAAGGCAGAGTATTTCGCCTTTCGAAAATATGTAAATTTTTGTCAAAATGTTCACTTAGTAGCACTCTGGAAACAGGGTGTTACAAAAGTGGTATCAGAGCAGTTCGGTTCTAATCGGACGTGAGTTGGGAAACTATAGCTGGTCAAGTGTCGGGCTTTGCAGAGAACAAACTGTAAGGGGTCCAGTTGTGTTTTTGTGTTTTGCTTGTTCTTCAAGTGGAGTAACTCTACTTGAAATTGTTTGAAATTGTTTCTTAACTGAAACAATGTGTGCTGAGACACAAAATTGTGGTGGGGTTCTAATAAGGCTAAATATCCTTGTGGGAATTCCGTACCGTAGAGATGAATGATCTTTTTGCTAAAGTTGATAGTTTAAGAGATGGATCAGAAGATTCAGGTAGCCCAAGATGCGGCAGGGACAATAGTTGTTGTTGCTCAACAGACTGCTATGGAAAATCAAGGAGACCTGTTAGGACAATAGGGAGAGGAGCAAACTGCAGGAGTCAAAAGATTGGTTGACCTCTTGTCCCCATGAAACTCTTGAGTCCTTAGGGAAATAAGAGATGAGATTCCAGGATTGTTGCAGGAGACGTTGCTATTATCTTTATTAACGTTATTAATATTATTGCTTAGTGTGACCTTTGAAATATTAGTGGTTCTAGATATAAACCACCGTGCTTGATGTTTGAATTAGTTTGACACGTACTAGATTTGGAAATCAAAATATTTCATGATTTTCTGAATGTGCCATGTGTGCACTGTAACACCTGAGGACGAGATCGACATCGTATTAGGACGACGTATCGAGACCTCGACCAAGACCTTGTGTCGAGATCCCGTGCCAAGATCGTTTGCCGAGGTCATTTGCCGAGCTGAGGAGACCGCGTGCACTAACTGCTGAGCTAAGGAGGTCGCGTACCGAGCTGAGGAGGTCGCATGTCGAGCTGAGGAGGCCGTGTTCACGAACTCGTGTTAGAACCTTATGCGCTGGCACGAGCACCCTAGTCGACATCGTGTCGAGATGATACCTCGTATTCTTTCGAACGTTATTTAGCGCTATTATTATATTGTTTGTAATAATTATCTTGTCGGCTTGCCGTTCTCGTCGCGTGTCTAGACCGTTGACCGACAGAGTAGAGGGTAATTATGAGGGAGGAACGATTAGACGGGTAGATTGATTGATGGGATTGGCATCTTATAGCTGGAGTTACGATTATACCCCTTTCTCACCAGCTGTATACCACGACCGATTCCCTCAGATACTCATTTCTCTTCTCTTCTTTCTTCTTCCTTCCTTCTGCTCTGAGTTTCGTTGTTTTTCTCCAAAAATCTCCATCGAAGAAACCTTGAGTTCCATCGAGATTCTGCACAAGCTTTCTTCATCAACCTTGTTCCTCATCATCTTCTCGACATATCCCGCCTGCTCGACCATCACCATTGAGGTATGAAGAACAGATTTTTCTTTTCCTCTGTGCTACTGTTTAGCGCTACTTTTTCTTTCCATTTTTAGCCAGTTTTATGCTTCCAAATCATGTCAAACTGATGGGTTTTCTTCTTCACGATATTACCTATCTTTCTAACCGATTAATTGGGCTTGTAAAACAAATTTTCTTCCCCTGTTTTTCTGCAATCGGCAGTGCCCAGAAACTCTTCATTTTCGGTTTGCTTCGATCTCTTATTTTTCGTTTGTTGCTTCTGGTTGTTGTTGTTATCGATCTATCTGTTGAAGCATCAGATAACCTTTTTCATGAACTTTTGATCGAAATCCCTAACTTTGTGTTAGAGGAAAAATATATTCAAGTTCTTGAGTTTATATTTTCTGGGTTGTGGTTAAGTTTGGGAAGAGAGCTAAGTGTATTAGAACCCATAGATCGAACTGAGTTATGTTTGTTTTAGGAAGTCTGATTCCCGAGATCGTGTGATTTACGAATCGAGGTGTACGGGAAAGCGAATCCAAGGACGTGGAAGCAATGAATCCGGATCGAGAATCAGACGCGTGTCGAGGTCGACTGAGAAGCGTACGTGTCGAGGTCGATTGAGGACATTACGTGTCGAAGTCGTTGTCGAGCTCGTTGAAGACAGCCGTGTCGAGATTGAGTAAGAGAAGTCGTTGTCGAGCTCATTTGAAGACAGCTGTGTCGAGGTCGTTGTCGAGCAGCATTAACTTGGAGTTCGGTAAGGGCACTTCACATTAATACTTTCATAGTATGCTAGTGTAAGGGCGCTTCACATTAATACTTTCATAGTATGCTAGTGTAAGGGCACTTCATATTCTACGTGGTTATGTTATTGTGTATGGATTTCTTGATCTGAGTCGAGCATGAAATGTTGTGATATGATTGAGTTTTTACATGTATTTAATATGTGATTGAATATATGTTGTGAATGGTGTACTGCATGTTGAATTGCGTTTCTTCATGTCGAGCTTGCTCTTGTTATTTGACATGCGGTTGAATATCTTGTGTTTAACTCTTTGAATATCGTATGCGGCGAATTGTTCATCGAGTGAGCGAGCTAGGTGAGTCGTATGACGTTTTTGAGCCGTGACCGGATAATCGAGGGTGCTAGGTCCCTTCGCTTACTGGAGATTGACTAGACGTCGCCACGCTATGGGACCTGAGTTGACTGTCCTAGGGAGAGCGAGGATCCCAAGGCTTCGGCTGGACTTTCCGACATACGGTACGGCGTGTGCATTCCGGAAAAATTGTCGAGTCGAGAGAAAATGGATTTGCGAGTTGTGTCGAGTTAGAGTGAGATGGTCGAGTCACGGCGGTGAATGTTATACTTTGCTGTTTGCTTATATCCTTTATGTCGAGCTTATCTTGAATTGTTAAGAAGTTGACCCTTTCCGTGGTGCCTTCAATCCATGACGGTTACCCGAGCGATGTCGAGGGTGCGTGGAACTCGACAGCAGACGATGCCGAGGAGGAGCTCGACGAGGACCCGAGTGACGACTGCATTTGTCGTGGATTGATTATGTTTGTTCGACGATTCTTTTGATGACTGCATTTGTTTTTCTTTGTGTTCGAGGTCGTAACGGCTTGGGCGGTTGTATTTTGTTGCTACTGAGGTAGACTGGTGGTCTTACTTTTGGAGCAAATGCGTGGGAGTTCGCTGAAGTACCCCTGTGGTATGATTGTTCTTTTGAAGTCGCAATACCTTAGGTGTATTTTCTTTATACATTTGCTACTCTGTATTTTGTATACATTATTATTTCGAGTGATATATATATGTATGTTATGCATGTATGTTTTATTAGAATTTAAGTCTTGTGTCTTAGTTGCACCATGTTTCAAAAGTCAGAATTACTCTGATGTGCACGAGTTGGTTTTATAAAAAAAAAATATATCGTATTTTTAAAAGGCACAAGAGTTTCGTTTTAAAACACATCTCATACAGGTTTATGTTGAGCTCGGTGTGTTGAGCTCGGTAACTCGAGCTCGGTATATTGAGCTCGGTAGCGGTCCGGAAACGGGTCGTTACATGCACTAACATCTGTGTTTCATGGTAGTCTACCCTTGTCCTGCTGTGAATGTTGTGACTGATTATGTGATTGTTTAATTGCATGAGCGTATTTTTATTTTCCCAATGAAGATATTATATGCTATTATGCTTAGCAGGCGTTAATTAAATGTCTCGTAACAATTTAATTTACGCGAGATCCATTTGACCCAGTTAAGTGGAATCCAGGGGTAAGTGGGGAATATAGTGTGATTTTAGTGCGTGACTAGGCGAGAACTAGTTAAGGGGTAGTACTCAGGATTCTTTTATCAAACCTTGTCTTGATTTTTTTTAAGAGATCTTAGGAGATTTCCTTTAGATAAAAACCAAGTATAGTTGGATGACTCATTATTCACCTTTTCCTTCCTTTCATGACCGGTTATGTTTTTTAAAAAAAAAAAGAATTTTGATTGATTTCCTTACTCTCCGGTCGGCTATGTTTGAAAAAAGAAAAAAAGAAAAAAAAAGAGATTTATGAGTGACTCCATTACCATCTTGTCGGCCACACCTACAGAGAAAAGTAAGGGAATAATTGGTCTATTGGGTAGTGATTGAGTGAGAGATGATTGATTCCCTTTTATCCTTTTCCTTTAGTGCGTCGCAAACCACTCATGCTCCAGAAACTTATTTTCTTCAACCTCCCTCATATATATATAAAACCGTGTGGTGGTGGGTAGTGTGAGGGATTTTGAGAGACTTAGAGAGCATTTCCTTCTACTCCCTTCTTGAGAAACCGCGAGCCTTAGGATGAGTTTGGAGAAAGATTCTCCCTTCGTTGCTTGTTATTTGCTGATGTGGGTGCTATTGTTGATGTTGATAATTTTGAGGATTTTGATATTCTACTTCTGTTAAAGTCTTGGTACCACGAGTTCTAGGAGGGGTTCTAGGTGAGTATCTCAATTTTTGTTCAACACCTGTAAGGATTGAATCTTTTAGAGAAATGAATTTGATTGTTAATAATATCGTTAAAGATGGTTTTGAGTTTAAAAGGATTTTTGGTAAATTGTTATTTCCTTTTTATCTTGGGTCGTTGGTTATTGATTTTGTTGAAAGGTTCCAAGTTTAGATGATTCTATAAAATCATAAATTAGTAGAAAAAGTTTGATTGAGTTAGAATTTTGTAATTGTTATTTTTGTATTTCAAGACAATGAAACACCTAATGTTTAAAGGAATCCTTGCATTCTTAAACAAGGTGGAGTCTTAGGGGATTAAGCATTTAAAATCTTTAATTTGTTTAATATGAGTATTATGGTTGCTAAAACTTTGAATGAAAAGAAAATTTCTTGGGTACTATTTACTGTTTGAAGAAAAAAAAAGTATTTGCTACCATGATAATTACGTGATTAACTGATTATGTTGCCAATTAGGCGCTTTAGAAGCTTGGGAACTATTTTGGGTTCGGAAGGAAATGAGTTATTAAGTTAGTTTTAATATCTGAACTAAAGTGTGTTTGATTAATTCATTTTAATATCTGAACTAAAGTGTGTTTGATTAATTTGAGACGATGAGAACCTAATCTTCAAGAGACCTTGTCGTCCAAGAGAATGGTTGAGTCTTGAGAAAAATATGAATTTTGCTTTTGTTAGTTCCTTATTTTGGGGTATTTCTAAGAAAATGATATCTTCTTTTAGGAAAAAAATGTTCGGTTGGAGAAATAGAATTTTAATTTTTTTTAAAGTTTGAAGTGAACTTTGGTATTCTTTATGTGTATAGTTGACTGCTTGAGAATAGGTCAGTATTATTTTCGTAGTAGTGGTGTGAAGCTGTAGTCGTCATCGTGTTCGTGCTTGGGTTCGTGTTCCTGATCGTGAAGGGGCAGAGATCGTGGCTCTCGAATGAAGCATCAGTAGGTCGCAAGGAATTCTTCGTCCATTAACTAAGCTTATTTTGTGGTGTGTTGTATGTTTATGCCTTGTGATTATTATTATTGCATGCTATGTTATGTAGCTATAACTATTATAATACTACATATACTAATATATACTAAGAGTGTCCTTGTGTGCAAATTATTTTATGGATTTAAGTAAAGTAATTTTTCCGTATTTTACTATTCGTGTAGTTTCGAGGACGAAACTATTTTAAGGGGGGTGGTATTGTAACATCCCAATTTTAAGAAAAGTGTTTTTAACAATAAAATCCCGAATACTTGAAAAATAAGTCAGAGAGATTGATCACCTCGATGATTTACTGAGAGTATGGGAAATTATTTTGAGCTAGTTTGAATAATTTATTTATTATAAATAAATATTATTCAAGATGTCAATTCAAATTAATAGACAGCGTAGACGTATGCTGCGTTAATGTGAATTCATCAATTAAAAACCTTATTGTAAGTTTTCTGCGTGAAGCGGTAACGCGTATATTGTGCTGACTAAAAAGTTGATTGAATTAAGTCAAGATGAAATTAAAATTAAGAATTAATATTTAATATTAATTCCTGATTCGAAAATCGTCGAAAAATTCTAACGAAGTTTCGTCGCGTTTCGAATCGCCGGGAAAGTTTTATCCGCAATAAATTTTCAAAACGAACTCCGATTTCGATGAAAATCGAATCGTAACTTCTCGTGGTTATTTTTTTTACTGTCTGATATTGTTTTAATATTTATAATGATATTCTATCACGCGGTGAATTAATTTATCAACAAATTAATTTCCGTGAATTTATCGGCGAAAGAATTAATCGGTAATGCGGTTATTTGACGCCGTGTTTTTGGCACGCTTTAGACTCTAGGATTAGAGAGTAAGGATGAGAGGTGTGAGATTAGATGGGTTAGTCTAATTAGTGTGATTAGAATCTTGTTTTATTGATAGGTGTCACATCTTGAGGGACTAGTTTTTGACACCTTATTAGATTAATTAATAACCTAGTATTTATTTAAAGACACCCATTTTCAGACTATGGTACGCCACATTTTTATTTACACACCCCAATTAATATCCAATCTGACTTTCCCCAGACCCTAGTTTTCTAATCCACGTTTTTAATCTCTACCAAAAACTACTCACTTTTGTTCTTGTCCTTTGTGCATCTCGCTGGAAACAAGCACCAGTACCCCCTCCATCTATTTATTCTACTTCTTTATTATTTTAAAAGTCATCTTTTTGAGTGTGTGGTTCAAAACACACCATCATATTCCTTTTCCCCTTCTATTTGCCAAACTACACGGTGATAACAATCCACTCTCACCTTTACAATTTTATTTTATCTCACATAAAACAAAACTTTGCTTTTGTATTCACACCGTGCGGTATTGAAAAAAAAAAAAAGGGAGAACACCTTCTTTTCGTTCGGTCCAGTAACAGCACCACCGTCCATCTCTCTAAAACCGCCACATTCTCTCTAAATTTTCGGCCACCATGAGCCTTGAATGGGAAAACTAAGACTACATTCTTACTCCTCTCTTCATCCTCTTTCTATCTATATGAACAGAATTTTAATTGGAGCAAGTTGGAAAAAATGGGTTTTTATTTCATGGAGTTTTCCGGCCAACTCCGGCCGTGTTTCGTCAAGCCAGCACCACCATTCTCTTCCTCTCATCATTCTCTACAAAGAAGTCCCCATCTTTTTGTAAAAAGAGCAAGAACTGGTAGATCTGAAAACCCCAAAACCGCTACCTTTTAGGCGAGATTCCGGCCGCCACGAACCTCCGTTCAAGAAACTAAGTAGATATTTGGAATCCTCTCCTCATCGGCAACAGAACGCACAAATAAATTTCATGATCGGAGCACCTCCGTCCGGCGACCACCGCGCCGGAAAATTCAGAGACGCGGCCAGTTCATCCTCTTCGCGTAGTTGAGTTGATTTCCTGCTCTTTTTCGATTTTTTCCGTAAATCCCTTTATTGAGATCAATTATGATATGTGTGTATTGATATGATTAATGATTAAACCCGGTTGTGTAAAGGTTGCATACTTATACAAACTATCGATAAAAATGATTTGGTTTGGGATTTAAATTGTTATTGTAATTATTGAAATTGTTAAATTAAGAGAATTAGTAAGATTTTATTAAAAACCCTTGATTGTTGAAGTTGGGACTGAACTTGAATTTGGCTTGGGCTTGTATAATTTAATTGGGAGTTGTAACTGTTTTTGGAAATAGGGGTGTGTTAGTCGAGAACCCTCAAGGGTTTGTAATAGGAAAATTGTTTTGGAAACTTGTCTATAAAGATTGATTGATGTTGTTGAGCTTTGAAAATTTAGGAAAAATGATTTGAATAGAAAATTTGGACTTGCTCAATTAATTGGAATTGTTCTTGTTTTAAAACTTTCAAGAAAAATAATGATACTTTGTGTTCTAATTTTCAAAAGGAAGATTTTTGAGCTCCTAAGATTTAAGTTCTTTAATTAGTGAATTATTTTCTAATGTGTTATATTTTAGTCTCAAGAAATGATTTTTAGTCCTAGAAACTTATCTTTTAATTAGTTAGTTATTATGTCTCTAAGTGGAAAAGCTTCTTCAAAACAAGTATTCCAAGTATGTAATTTATTTAAAACTAGTATTTTAAATTAAGTTTCTAAGTGAAAGTGGGTTGGTTAGGAAAAGGGTTAAGTTTGAGAGCCTAAGATTGTGGAACTAAGTTTTTTAGAATTTCTCTAAGTTTGCCTTGTATAATAGGCTCAAGTGGTCTAAGACCGTGCGGCGTAGAAGCGAGGAGTATGTGGATGCGTGGCTTGGAGTTCGGTAAGGGCAACTTTAGATATTTTTAGGCTTTTCGTTATTTAATTGCTTTATTAAATACGAAGAAGTCTGAGAACCCAAGGGTTCGAAGTGAGGGTCTTGTACCCCTTCGCTTTATTTTTATATATATTGATTATTTAGTGGGCCTGTCTGCAAGTGGTTGGTAGCTGTCCCCAACCCCCCACACTTATTTGTTCCTCTCTGTGAACTCCATAGAGTTGCAGAGAGATGAATTCTATGAGTTGGTTGTTGTCGGTTGTTATTAAGCTGTGAATTGTTTGTGCTGTTTGTATCATTGAATTGTGTTTCTTCATGCAAACTGCTTTTATTGCTTAATTTGCTGAATTGCGTTCCTTTATATTAAGCATGCTCTTATTATTTGATATGCGGTCGAATAATCTTGCGTATAACTCTTTGAATTATCGTGTGCGGTGAATTGTTCGTTGAAGTGTGAGAGCTTAATCGTGTCGTTTAGAGTTGTCGCGTTTGTGGTAACTCTGACCTAAATAGTGCCGGAATGGAGATTCAGTGTCATCAGAGTTTTAGACCTGAATAGTGCCGGAATGGAGATTCAGTGTCGTCTGAGTGTTTTCGATCTGAATAGTGCCGGAATGGGGATTCAGTATCGTTGTTAGCCTGTCGTTGAGACGTTTTTGAGCTTAAGCCGATTCACCTAGGGTGCAAGGATCCCCTAAAAGGCTACTACCGTGTTCGGTAGGGAATGGCTAGACGTTAGTTTTGCCGGACGCTTTTGAGCTTGAGTCGATTCACCTAGGGTGCTAGAATCCCCAAAAGGCTACTACCGTGTTCGATAGGGAATAGCTAGGCGTCGTAATGCTAATGGAACCTGAGCTTAATGTCCTAGGGTGAGGAGAGAGCCCAAGGCTACGGCTGGTATTCAGTGGATGGATCCGCGTTACTTCCGGTTTGTGGTAAAAGTGTTGAGAGAGGGAGTTTTGATTTGAGTCTTGGGTCACACTTGTGAATTGTATACACTGTTGTTTGCCAGTGGTTCTGTCAATTAATAATTGTAACCCAGATGGCGGAGCAAGCAGAGGATTTGGGATTGCAAGGAGGAGCAGCTGTAGATGGTTAACTAGCTTGACTGTATGTAGAGTCTACTGGTAGTCTAGTAGGGAACGTATTGTGCCGACCAGCTATAGAATAATCGTCGTTGTTCAGTATTGTAATAAATATTTGTTACGTTTCAAGATATGTATTGTTAGACGTGAATTGATGTAATAATTGAATGTGGTTATGTGGTGTTTCTAAATAATTCCGCCATGTTTCTGGAGTCGCTGCAATACTCTGATAGCTATTTTGAAAAAGAAGTTTAAAAAAAAAAATAGAACTACATTTTTGGAAAACGTGCAAGGCAGAGCATTTCGCCTTTCAAAAATATGTAAATTTTTGTCAAAATGTTCACTTAGTAGCACTCTGGAAACAGGGTGTTACAGTTGATAGGTCTACGGTGACTATCCTTAGCCACCGCATACCACCACCCCTCTTCTAAGGTGTTGCTGATATCAACCCCTAGTAGGGTTTGAGGTCCCCTACACATGCTAACAGTACTACTCTACCTATTTTCCCTAGTAATTGAGGTATTCTTCCCCCTCACCTAGGACTCCCAGCTAAGCTCCCAAGCTTTTAACCCTCGACCGATATCCGCGCTCCTGCCTTGGGCTACTTCTCCGAACCTTACTATTCTCTCAGACTTAAGGACTTCTGATGAGATTTGACCCTCACTAATCACCTTCGGACCTTACTAGGACTTGGACAACATGAAATTGTTTGGGAGTTTGAAAACAGAAAATTGACTATGAACCCTAGAATGGTGAAATGACCAAATTCAGAACTGAAACAAGCAAAAAGAACTGAATAGAGATGAGGAGAAAGGATCAAGAACAAGGCGCCACAAACAAGGATGTTTGATAAGCCAGGGGATCGCCACAAGAATTGGGAAATTGTTGATAAGATCAAAGTTGGTTCATGTAAGAACCCTAGGAGAGAAAGTCTCACCCAAAAAGAGTATTACCTCCAAATTCCAAATCTGATCTCTCCAAAATAGATTACAAGTGTTTTAACCTAAACAAGAGTTCAACAAGTGGCCTGCACCACTTGGGCCCAAAAATAAGCCTCAACTTACTAAAAATAAGGAAATACTAAACAACCAGAAAATAGGTTATGGGCTACACGAAAATAACATAAGTCCAAGGCCCATTTACATTATTATCAGTAACTTAAAAGTGGGCAAGCCCTAGCAAAAAGAACTTAATATTCTTGATCTGCTCTTTGAATGAATTGCACCAGTTTTGGCTCTTTGTGTTCTTGAATGGGCTTTGCCTCCAATAAGCTTGAAATCATTTTATCTAAAGCATCCTTTGCTTTCTTTGATTTTGACCTTGTCATTGGACCTCCAAGGCCTTGTAAATCCTCCATGCAGCCTTCCTTGGTCATGTGTCCTCCTATGTTCTCATCATTCCCTCCTTCTTGAAGTGAATTTGTCCTCAAATTTAAGTCTTCATCACCTGCATCAAAAGGAGACAAATCAGACACATTAAAAGTAGCACTAACAGCATATTCACCTGGAAGGTCTATCTTATATGCATTGTCATTGATCTTGGATATCACTTGGAATGGACCATCTCCTCTGGGCATTAGCTTTGATTTTCTTTGGGATGGAAATCTCTCTTTCCTGAAATGCACCCAAACCCAATTACCTGGTTCAAAAACTACCTTCTTCCTTCCTTTATTTGCATGCCTGGCATAACTTTCAATTTTCTTCTCTATTTGAGCCTTGACCTTCTCATGCAACTTTTTAACATACTCAGCTTTGTCCTTTCCAGCTTTATCTTTCAAATGAGCAATGTCGGGAAATGGCAGTAAATCCAAAGGTGTTAGAGGATTAAAACCATAAACAACTTCAAATGGTGAGCAATTAGTAGTGCTATGAACAGCCCTATTATAAGCAAATTCAACATGTGGCAAGCACTCTTCCCAAGTTCTAATGTTTTTTTAATGATAACTCTAAGAAGAGTAGAAAGAGTTCTATTCACTACCTCTGTTTGCCCATCCGTTTGGGGATGGCAAGTTGTGGAAAACAGGAGTTTAGTGCCAATCTTATCCCATAAAGTCCTCCAAAAGTGACTTAGGAACTTAGAGTCCCTGTCACTCACAATACTTCTAGGCAACCCATGGAGTCTTACCACCTCTTTGAAGAACAAATCTGCCACATGACAAGCATCATCCACCTTTTTGCATGGTATGAAATGAGCCATCTTAGAGAACCTGTCAACCACAACAAAAATTGAATCTCTGCCACTTCTAGACCGTGGTAGTCCTAAAACAAAATCCACGGAAAGGTCTACCCAAGGGCAATCAGGAACAGGTAAGGGAGTATACAAACCATGTGGCATAACCTTAGATTTGGATCTTTTATAAACAATACACCTTTCACACCACTTATGCACATCATGCTTCATGCGTGGCCAATAAAAATGCTCATGCAATATGTCCAAGGTCTTTTGCACCCCAAAATGACCCATTAAACCCCCCTCATGTGCCTCTTGAACAAGCAAATCTCTAATTGAACTATTAGGCACACAAAGTCTTTTATCTTTGATCAAATACCCATTATGCCTAAAATACCCATCTTGGGCAGTGTGGGCACATGAATGATAAATATGAGAAAACTCAGGATCATGCTCATACAATTCCTTAATATGCTCAAAACCAATGAATTTAGTTTCCAAAGAAATGAATAGAGCATACCTGCGAGAGAGTGCATCAGCAACCACATTAGATTTACCCTTCTTATGCTTGATCACATATGGAAATTGCTCAAGGAACTCAACCCACTTAGCATGTCTTTTATTCAGTTTGCCTTGTCCTTTTAAATACTTTAAGGACTCATGATCACTGTGAATCACAAATTCTCTGGGCAAAAGGTAATGCTGCCATGTTTGTAAAGCTCTTACCAAGGCATACAATTCCTTATCATAAGTGGGATAATTAAGTGCAGCCCCACTTAATTTCTCACTAAAATAAGCAATTGGATGACCTTCTTGCATTAAAACAGCACCAATACCCACATTAGATGCATCACATTCTAATTCAAAAGATTTTGAAAAATTAGGCAATGCAAGTACAGGTGCATGAGAAAGCTTATCCTTAAGGTCAGCAAAGGCTTGTTGTTGTTTTTCCCCCCATTTAAACCCCACATGTTTCTTCACAATCTCATTAAGGGGTGCAGCCAATGTACTAAAATCTTTGACAAACCTCCTATAAAAACTAGCCAAACCATGAAAACTTCTCACTTCACTCACATTCTTTGGAGTTGGCCACTCTTGAATGGCCTTTATCTTTTCTTGATCAACATGCACACCTTTAGAATTTATCACAAAACCTAGGAAAATCACATGATCTTGACAAAATGTGCATTTTTCTAAATTAGCATACAATCTTTCCTTTCTAAGACTATTCAAAATAGCTTTCAAATGTTCTAAATGTTCCTCTAAACTCTTACTGTAAACAAGAATATCGTCAAAATATACTACCACAAATTTTCCCAAAAACTTTCACAAGACATGGTTCATCAACCTCATGAAAGTACTTGGTGCATTAGTTAAACCAAAGGGCATCACTTTCCACTCGTACAAACCATATTTTGTCTTGAAAGCTGTCTTCCACTCATCTCCCTCTCTAATTCTAATTTGATTATATCCACTCCTCAGATCAATTTTAGAGAAATAAGAAGAACCATACAACTCATCAAGAAGATCATCTAACCTGGGAATTGGATGTCTATATCTGATGGTGATGTTGTTAATGGCTCTGCAATCAGAACACATTCTCCAAGTTCCATCCTTCTTAGGCACTAAGATCACTGGAACAGCACATGGACTCAAACTTTCTGTGACCCATCCTTTTTGCATTAAGTCCTCCACTTGTCTCTGAACCTCCTTTGTTTCTTGTGGATTACTTCTATAAGCTGGCCTATTGGGTAGTACAGCCCCTGGAACAAGATCTATATGATGCTCAATTCCCCTTAATGGTGGTAGGATAGGAGGTATCTCTTTTGGAAATACATCTCTAAATTCCTGCAAAATTGTCTCAATACCACTAGACAAAGAAAAATCTTTAGAATCATTAGAATCTAAGTTAAATTCTTTGCAGTAAAGTAAGTATAGTGGCTGTTTTGCAAACAATGCCCTCTTAACCTCACTTTCTTTTGCAAGATAACTCTCTTTTCTTTCTTTCTTTTCGCTCTTTTTCTCTTGGTCTTTTCTCTTTTTGTCCAATTGGCTTCCACTATTCTTTCCGCTCTTTGTTTCTTTTTCTTTCATTTCTTTTCTCTCTTGCTCTCTTTTCTCTCTCAATTTGTTTTGATCCTCACACACTTCTCTTGGAGACAAAGGTGCAAGTGTAACCTTGAGCTCATTATGCACAAAAGAATACTTGTTAGAGTAACCGTCATGATTGGCCCTTTTGTCAAACTGCCAAGGCCTACCAAGAAGCAAATGGCTTGCCTCCATAAGCACCACATAAAACAGAATCATGATATTTTCCAATTGAGAAACAAATTTCCACTTGCTTTTTCACAGCCATCTCACCATCTTCACTAAGCCATTGAAGCTTATTGGTCGTGGGTGAGGTTTAGTTTCCAAATTTAGTTTTGACACCAATCTGGAACTAACAACATTTGTGCAACTTCCTCCATCAATAATCAAGGCACAGACCTTACCTTGAATGATGCACCTTGTATGGAATATGTTCTCTCTTTGGCTTTCTTCATTTTCCTTTGAAAGGCTTCCCAACAACCTTCTCACTATAAATAAATCACCTTCAGCCGCAACTTCCTCATCATACTCATCCTCAGTTTGTGGGGCAGATTCTGAAGAGGATTCACTAATAATCTCTCCATCCTCCTTAAGCAACATGGTCTTTTTGGTTGGACAATCAGATGCTATGTGTCCTCTCCCCAAACACCTAAAACATTTTATCTCACTACTTCTTGTTTTCTTAGGAGCTTCATTGGACTTATTTTGTGTCTTAGGAGGGGCTGTCACGGATGTGCTTGATGAAGTACTTCCCTCCTTCTTATTTCTATCCTTCCAACTTGGAGAATTAAAGTTGTAGGAACTCTTTTTCATGTTGCCTTTTCTCTTGAGTTGTTGCTCTACCTTGATTGCTTGATGCACCAAGTCATCCAATTCAACATAATTTTGTAACTCCACAACATCTCTAATGTCACTATGCAGCCCATGCAAAAACCTTGCCATAGTTGCCTCCCGTTCTTAAGTAATGTTAGCTCTAATCAAGGCCACCTCCATCTCCTTATGATACTCATCTACACCCTTACTGCCTTGTGTAAGTCTTTGGAGCTTGTTGTGCAAATCCCTTTTGTGATGGGATGGAACAAACCTCCTTCTCATCAACCTCTTCATCTCTTCCCAAGTACCTACCAACTGATCTCCATATCTTGCTCTCTCATTTTGTAATGCGTCCCACCAAATGAGAGCATAATCAGTGAATTCCATGGCTGCCACCTTTAACTTCTTATCTTCCATGTGGTGAGGGTTTAGGGTTCCGCTAGGGTTTTTGCTTGCATAGCGCTCATGGCTGACAAGCCTCCCATCTGTCCATGGCCCTTCCTAGCCACGCCGCCGCCTGTTGTGGCTCCGGTTCAACCACAACAAAGCCGTTCTTTTGCTGCAGCGCTGAAAGATCCGATTGATGTTTCTCTATCACAACTTCCAAAGCCTTACCTCAAAGGTGATTCCGTGTGCATCAAGATTTCTGAGGAGGAATATCGTAAGGGCCTTGAGAGTAGAAGTTAAATCTACATGGTACGTTATTGTTCTCAAAAGGAGATAAACCGAACAAATACCATGACCTTCAAACCAAACTATCAAATTTGTGGAAGCCTGTTGGTAGGTGGCGCATGACTTCTCTTGGCAAAGGATATTATGAATTTGGATTCTCAACTCAAGAAGACTTCCGCAAGGTGTGGTCAGCGGGTACCATTTCTCTTGCGCCTGGTTTGCTTAGACTTTCTCAATGGTCACCTGACTTCAACCCCAAGCAACAGAAACAAACACACACACAATGCTAGATTCGTGTGCATGATTTGCCACAAGAATATTGGCGTCCCTTAATCCTTTTTGAAATTGCATCGGGTGTAGGCACTCCTGTGTCCATTTATGCTCAAACCAGGAATTGGGTGTTTGGCCACTTTGCCAGAATCTTGGTGGATATTGATCTCACATTTCCCTTGCTCAATTCTTTATTAGTTGAGAGGGATGGCCACACGTTTCATGTGGAAATTGAGTATGAAAAACTGCCTCTTTATTGTGATCGTTGCCAGATTATTGGTCATAATGCTTCCTCATGCAGAAAGGAGGTTCCAAACCAGAATCGTGTCTTGGTGCAGAGAGAAAAGAAACAAGTTACAGCGCAGGTTCAAAAACAATTCAAACCTATTGTGGAAAAACAAAATGATGTCACTGCTGAAGACCCTGCCATTCATGGTTCGGATGTGGCAATCGAGGCATGTGCTCATTTGGGAATGAACAAGGAGTATGATAATGTGGTCAACCGAATTGATGGCACTCAGTCCCCAGGGGGCCCTGCTATTAATCTGGATAATGCTCTTCACAATCAGGAATTGGAGAATGATGATGATATTGAAGTAGTATATGATGAGACAACTATGATTAGAAATTTGGAGGCTGATGAGGCAGTAGCAAATGGCAATGCAGACTTGCCTGTAACTGTGCCAGGGAATGTGCCTGTCACTAGCAGTAACTTGCCTCCTACGGCTCAACAAAATGACACAGAGAATGTGCAGCATCATGCTCTCCCTGAGGCAACTTCTGAGGCAACTCAAGAGGAGGAGAATATTGGTGTTACTATCTCCAATGAGTTTGTAGCTGATACTTTGGACAATTGTGCTTTTGAAGACAATTCTTCAAGCAGTGTGGCAAATATGCCCACTTATGCCACTCAATCCATGCCTGTGCAGCTGAGAAAAGATCTCCAAGTTGCTACCAAGTTTTGGAGTGAAATGGATGAGGAAGACATTGAGGAGGACCAATCACCTATTGCTATTCGGCCTCACAAGATGGTGCAGGAAGCTCTTCCAAGTTCACCATGGTTCTATCAAAATCTCAGAAGAAAAAGTTGAAAAAAGTAAGCAAAAAGCCAAAAACCAGTCTGCTGGTTATAACACCCGAGGAAGGGCTGCCTCTAGGCATCTTTCTCAATGAAGATCCTTTATTGGAATGCAAGAGGACCAGCTAATGATGACACTAGGTTAGTCCTTAAAAATTTGTGTCTTGCTAACAAACCAGATCTGGTTTTTCTCTCTGAACCTTGGGTTGATTTTTCTCAATTTCCTTCTGCATTCTGGAAAGTGGTGGATCTTAAGCTTCTTTCTCTTAATCATTGTGGTAATAGGCTGCCAAATCTTTGGTGCCTTTGTAAAGAGACACTTTGTCCTGATGTTATATCTATTTCCTCACAATATTGTGCCTTCAAGATGACTGTTAACCAGCAAACAGTTTACATTGCAGCAGTTTATGCTTCTAATTCTTATTTAATTAGAAGACAGCTTTGGTCAGATTTAGCAAGTTTGGAGCAGAATTTCGTGGGGCCTTGGCTGTTCATTGGTGATTTTAATGTAGTTCTTGGTGCTCATGAGAAAAGAGGTGGAGGTTTGCCCCTCAAAATTGCATGTGATGATTTTAATAATTGGACTAACAATGGCAAATTCTCTCATCTAACTCCTAAAAGTGCCCAATTCACTTGGTCGAATGGAAGAACTGGTGCTAGACATTCTGAAAGAAGGTTGGATAGAGCAATTGTGAATGAAGCTTGGATTAATTATTGGCATAACATCAGCTGCAACACTCTTGTAAGGAGCCAATCAGACCATTATCCTCTGCTGCTTACTTCTAATTCTGGTGTGAAGCCTGGTCCCTCTTCCTTCAAATATTTTACCATGTGGTCCTCTCATCCCGATTGTCTCAGGTTGGTTAAGGAAGCCTGGTCACAGCCAATTGTTGGTTGTCCAATGTTTGTTCTGATGCATAAATTAAAACGATTGAAATTGGCTTTCAAGGGCTGGAATAAAACAGTCTTCGGGGACATTCACTTGAAGGTAAAGGAGGCTATGGATGCTGTTGATGCTATTCAGTTGCAAATTGCATCAGTTGGCTACTTTGATGCTCTGCATGATCAAGAAATTGCTGCCCAAATGGAGCTCCAAGCGGCTCTTTCTCATGAAGAATCTTATTGGAAGCAAAAATCTAAAACTCAATGGTTTAGTCAGGGGGACAGGAACACAACTTTCTTTCATAGAGCAGCCAAGATTAAGCACTCTATGAAGCAAATGGCCACTCTTAAATATGGTGATGAGATTCTGGACTCCCATACAAATATTGAAAGGCATGTTTTAAACTTCTATTCTTCTATTTATGCCACTGCCAATAATTGCTTTGATAATGGCCTGGTGGATAATATCATTCCCCAATCGGTTTCCTCTTTGGATAATGCAATGCTTACTAATATTCCCTTTATGGAAGAAATCAGGGCTGCTGTTTTTGACATGAATGGCTCGGGTACCCCGGGTCCGGACGGTTTTGGTGGTTGCTTTTATCAAACTTTTTGGGACATTGTTGGTCAGGATGTCTACAACTCCGTCATGCAATTCTTCAAACATAATTGGATCCTTCCGGGTCTTAACTCCAACTTGGTAGTCTTAATTCCCAAATTTCCAGAGGCCGACAGGATTGAGGACTTCAGGCCTATTGCTCTAGCAAATTTTCAGTTCAAAATTATTTCTAAAGTGCTAGCAGACAGGTTAGCCACTATTGCACCTAAAATCATTTCTCATCACCAGCATGGTTTTATCAAAGGGAGAAACATCTCGGAGTGTATTTGCATTGCCTCAAAAGCTATAAACATGCTTGATCGAAAATCTTTTGGTGGTAATATTGCCTTAAAATTTGACATCAAGACAGCTTTTGATACTCTTGATTGGGCCTTTTTATTAAAAGTTCTTCATGGCTTTGGTTTTCATCCTCAATTCTGTGCGTGGATTACAACTATTCTTAATTCGGCCAGATTATCTTTTCTGGTCAATGGTCATTCGGTTGGCTACATGCCTTGCAAGAGGGGTGTCAGGCAGGGGGATCCGCTCTCTCCTATTCTTTTTTGCCTAGCTGAAGAGGTGTTGAGCAGAAGCCTCTCCCTTGCAGCTGATACTAATCGGTTGCAGCCTATGGCTGGTCTTAGGGGATGTCCTACTCCAACTCATATATTTTATGCAGATGATATAATGGTGTTTTGTAAAAGCACTAAGCGAAACCTGCAGCAGCTCATGCAGATTTTTGAGGATTATGGCCAAAATTCTGGTCAACAGTTGAGCCTTGATAAGTGCAAATTCTTTGCTGGATCGGTCCAACACTCCCGGCTGAGAGACATTTCTGAAATTCTTGGTTTCAATCAGGGTGTTCTTCCATTCACCTACCTTGGCGTACCTATGTTCAACGGTAAGCCTAAGGTGGTTCATTTGCAGCCTATAGCTGATAGAATTAAAACAAAATTGTCTTCCTGGAAAGGCGCCTTGCTCACTATCATGGGAAGAGTGCAGTTGGTGAATTCCATTATTAATGGTATGCTCATGTATAGTTTCCATATATACTCTTGGCCTGTTTCTCTCTTGAAAACTATTGATAAATGGACTAGAAATTTTGTTTGGTCTGGTAACATCCATGTGAGGAAAATAGTCACAGTTGCTTGGAGCAAGGTTTGCACTCCAGTTGAGGAAGGAGGCCTGGGTTTGAAATCTATTCGAGCCTTGAATGCTGCGGCCTTGTTGAAGTTGAGCTGGGACTTGATGTCCTCTAATGACTCTTGGGCTCTCTTCCTCATGGCTTGTTTTTTAAGAGATGGAAAACCGGCCTCCTCTTACATCAAGTCTTCCTTATGGCCAGGCATTAGAATTCATTTGAGCCAAATTCTTCTTAATTCTTCTTGGATTTTGGGGGATGGTGCAACCATTAATTTTTGGACAGACAATTGGCTCTCTAAACCAGTTGTGGAGTTTCTTAATTTCCCTCAGCCGATGCATGCTCTTTTTAAAACCAAGGTGAAGGATCTCATTATTGATAATTCTTGGTGTCTGCCTCTGGAGTTCCAGCATAGATGTCCTCAGCTTGTGGAGGAAATAAAGCAAACTGTCATTCCCTATGATCCTGGTCCGGATAAGCTTGTCTGGAGTTCTTCTGGCTCGGGTGATTTAACTTTGAAAGCTGCATTTATCTTCCTCAATCCTTATTCTATGGTGTCTCATTCTGGGAAGTCTCTCTGGCAGTCATTCATTCCTCCCAAAAAATCTTTTTTAGTTTGGCGTTTGCTGCATAATAGAGTAGCAACTGACGAGAACTTGATGGCCCGTGGTTGTAGTATGGCTTCCATTTGCTCTCTTTGTGGCACGGCTGAGGAGTCCTCTCAGCATTTGTTTTTGCACTGTCAGTTCGCCTCTGGTCTTTGGAGATGGCTCGCAAATGCCCTCAACATTAACATAGATATTAGTTCTTTCAGCTCTATTTTGAAAGTCCATGATGTCAAGTGCAGTACTCAGTTGAAGGATCTTAATCTTGCAGCAGTTATTCACACCATCTCTACAATTTGGTTTTGTAGGAACTCTTGCAGATTTCACAACAGGAAAGTTTCGAGGGAGCATGCAATTAGTCTAACAATGGCTGCTTCTCATCTCTCTGCCTCCATCTCAAAAGGTACTATGTTGAATTCAATTTCAGATTTTCAAACTCTTAAGAGATTCAAAGTAGTGGCTCATCATGTCAAGGCCCCTTTGATTAAAGAAGTTACTTGGTATCCTCCGCTTTGTGGTTGGATTAAATGTAACGTGGACGGTGCAGCGAAAGGTTCTCCAGGTCATGCTGCTTTTGGTGGTCTTTTCAGAGACTCTACAGGTGCCATTTTAGGCTGCTTTTCTGATTACTTAGGCATTAATTATGCCCTGCATGCTGAGTTCTTGGCTGCAATAGTTGCAATTGAGATAGCTTTTTGCAAAGGATGGCATTTCATCTGGCTAGAGTGTGACTCCAAAATTGTTGTTCATGCTTTCTCTTCAAGTTATAACGTTCCTTGGCAAATAAGGAATCGGTGGCTAAACTATCTTCATCTGTGCCAAGCAATGAATTTTCGAGTTTCTCATATTTTTAGGGAAGGCAACTGTTGTGCTGATAAATTAGCTAACTTCGGAACTTTGTCTCGATCCTATAGTTGGTGGGACATTGCTCCTGATTTTATTAGAGAGGAGTTCCTTCGAAATAGGCTAGGCCTTCCTAGCTATAGATTTTCTTAGCTTGTTTCCCTCTTGGGTATTGGCTTTTGTCCCCCCAAGTTTTTTGTTTTTTCTTTCATCTTTTTAATATATATTTGATGTGCTGCAAATGATTGTTAGTTATGGTATGCAAACAATTGTTCAATCTTCATTTCCCACTCCAAACAAGCCTCCGGATCACTCTTTCCTTTGAATGAGGGAATTTTTATCTTGACTCTGTGACACCCTCTACCCCGTCATGGCATTTTAGCAATGTAAGAAGAAAATAACACAAGATAAAAAAAAATATTCATTCGGATAAAACTTTCCTTTGAAACGAAATAGAGTTGTCATGTTCACAACATGCGGAAATAGAAAATGAGTATGAAATACAATTAATAAAAATAATGTCACAATAATTCAGAGCTCTTCCCCTAACCATTACATCGGAAGAAAACAATAACTTAAACAAGTAAACACAAGTCTTCTATCTATCACAGCGAGCTATCGTGATTACTTGCCGGCATTCATATCCTCAATACCTGCAGTCTCAGCATCTACACATACCCCGTGGGATATGCATAGCCACAAGAGGGGTTAGTCATCATAACCTCAGATAGTGCATACAGCGTAGGAAATTAATGAACAATGCGCAATATACAACAATTCCAATAAGGACATCTAATCACTAGCGTTAAGGCATAAGATGGTACCACAACGGCCAAATATCACATGCTACAACATCAATCACAACATTAAGGTACATTACCACAACAATTATATATCACATGCCTCGGCATCAACCACAACAACAAGGTACATTACCAACACTAAACAACCAGGCACATGATCATGTAAAACAATGTATTTATAGAACCATAACTATATGCATGTGGATCCACTTAAAACGAAGCCGGGATACCTTGCCCGCTTTGAATACCGTGTCGATGGTGTACCAATAACAACAGATCAACCTCACCCGTCACGGGATACCTTGCCCGATTCGCCCCATTAACCGTAGGACCGGAAACCTCGCCACACGGGATACCTTGCCCGATTCGCCTCTTTTTTCTTTTAACCGTAGGACCGGGAAACCTTGCCCGTCACGGGATACCTTGCCCGATTCGCCCTACTAACCAAAGGACCGGGAAACCTCGCCCGTCACGGGATACCTTGCCCGATTCGCCCTTTTGTTTTTCTTTTAACCGTAGGACCGGGAAACCTTGCCCGTCACGGGATACCTTGCCCGATTCGCCCTACTAACCAAAGGACCGGGAACCTTGCCCGTCACGGGATACCTTGCCCGATTCGCCCTTTTTAACCGTAGGGATCGAAACCTCGCCACACGGGATACCTTGCCCGATACGCCTACTAACAATAACAACAACAACAACAACAATGACGACGCCAAGATACATGAACATGACCAAACGCGGTGTCTAACCATAACATACTCTATCGCCATATTTTCGACGGAGTAACAACAACAACAACAGCAGAACACAATTCATAAGTTAGCTAGTGCCTTCTACCAATAACATGAACATTTAATAATCTTAGCAACTTTGATTAAGCACATACATCCAAGTGAAACTTTGGCATAGAAGGACTAGTTCTCTCAGATTAACATACTAATAAATCAATAGGCATCATAAATGAACCTTAGACATTCTACTTAAGCTTTACAATATCAACATAATTGCGGGGACTCGAGTTCTTTGATTCATACTTAGTGGCTACACTTTCATAGGGTCTAAAGCCTACTATTTAGTTATTTAATTTCCTTACATTGTCATTTATTAACAACCAATTTCTGTACATCAAGCATATAGCAACCAAAGCTCAATCATCACGCCAATTTCAACAACCAATAAAATTATCACATCACGTTACAATAAATATCACTAGTCAAGAATAGTAATTGAGGAGTTCGGATGTCTCCCTATCACGGTGGTGATAGTGCTCGTTTTTCGTTACCGCGCGAGGCGTAGGGGTCATGGGACACCCCTATTGTTCATACATGTTCCATACACTCACTAGAAGAGAACAACTACCCCTTACCTCAAGTGAATTTCGTGCTCCTAGGATGGCATGAGGTAACACCAAGCTTTTCCTTTCCTAGTGAAGCTTTCCTCAGCAAAACACAAGAGCAAGGGTTTAGGAATGGAAAAATCATGGTTTAGAACCCTAACATTGATCTTAAAGACAAAACTTATCATTAGAAGACTTACCACCTCCTATTCCTCCCAATGAGGCTGTACGAGTTACAATAACGATGCTCCCCGGTCGAGTCCCGTAGCGTAGTCTTGAGTTAGAGCCCTTGACACCACAAAATTGGAAGAAGGGAAGGAAGAGCTTTTCTCTGTTTGGATTGGTCTTATGAGCAGCTCCTAATCATGTTTAGGGTCTTAGAACTGATGCTTAGTGGCTAGGTTAAGTCTAGGGGTCGTGGTTGCCCTTTCAGGTCGAGAATGGGTCACACTGGGTCACAGAACCGGCCCAAAACGAGTTAAAACGCGAAACAGCGCGTAGTCACTTATCAGCTGTGGGCGCTGGCGCCAGACTCCTGGCGCCTGCGCCTGCTCTCGGTGAGGTCTGGGCGCCCGAGCTTCAGTCTGGGCGCCCGAGCTTGAGTCTGGACACTCGGTGCCACTGTTTTGGTCGTAGCTGGAGCTACAGATGTCCGATTGAGGTGTTCTTGGTGTCGTTGGAAAGCTAAGAGAATTTCCTACAATTTTATCTCTAATAGGCTTACCCAAATTCGGAATCTAACAGGATCAAAAATGCAGTTGAAATATTCTATAATATTCCTAAGTGTTACGCTTGCGTTGTGTTGACTCCAGAGAGCATATCTAGAGTTGTAGGTATCGAAATCGAGTCGAACTAAAGCCAACTAAAAGATAAGAGATAATGCTACAACTTTATTGAAGGGACTTAAATCCAATTGAGTTGTTAAGAGGTTCGAAAATGGGGAATATGATGACCGAAATAGCTAAATATAGGAATAAAGGTACATCTGGACACTTAATCGGCTGAAGGAACGGTAAAACATATGAAACCCAACCCAAGCAACAATAAGCATGTTCTAATACCCTAAGACATATCCTAATCTTGAAGGATGAAAAATTAGGGCTATTACAATTCTACCCCCCTAAAAAAATTCCGCCCCTAATTTCTCTAGGTGTTATTAAACGACACCTGCCTGTGTCCCTAAAACATCATGCAACCATCTTCATTCTGCATATATATATTCCACACAATTCTTTCTTAAGAGGGTCAACTAAGGTCACTAGCTGGAGAACTTAGTCCTTTTAAAGGTCTAGAATTTCAAAAGTTGTAACTTAAATGTCTAGCGTACTAACCAATCATATGCTCAGGTGACTTTCATCGCTCCTCCTAGGATTAACTCCTTAAACTAAGGAATACTAAAAATTACTATCTTAAGGCGTCAAAACTGCAACAACCACAACGAATCAACAAGACTAACATCTAAATCCTTAAGAACCACTCCATAAGTTGATTACCGGTCCTTATTCCGCATAACCATGTTCTTTAAAACTTAATACAACACACCGTACAAGGTCTACTAAGGTCAGGTGGAACTAAAACGAGATTGAGGTTAACTATCTTAGGGTAAAATCATGCGAAGCTAGACGTACAACCTTTATAAAACCAAATCATAATGAAAGCTATAATATATATATATATATACACACATTTAGCAACATATCATAAACAACAATTCAACAATCAATATTCACTTAAACATAATATACAAAGGTTAACGACCAAAGTACAACAAACTAAAGCATCAATTTAAAAAGAGAAAATAACATTTTTTTTTCATAAATATTAATACTAATAGAAAAAAAATGAAACATAAACAAAACAATTTCCCTTATCAAAGGCATTTTATATTGCAGCCAAGATTAATCACGAGCTAAATATATAAGCTGATCAAAAGGCATCAGGCATTTAAACTAGAAATCAATAATTTAGTAATGTAACACAGTCATATAATTATCTAACAGAGTTCAGAAACTTACCTCAGTTCAAGCATGTAACATTTTCAAAGCAAACTAAGCAATGTATATAACGTAGTGCTTTCACATTTCAATATAAATATTCAAGATAACCTCAAGTCTCCTTAAAAGAGATAACACGTTTGTATTTAATAGAGAGTCAAATGAAGCATAAAATATAGAAAGATCAATTAACCGCATGTCAGTGAATGTAACAAAATAAATTCTAATTAATTTTTTTTTAATATCAATCAAAAATAATTCAGCAATCAAGACTTAGTTAAGCAATATGCACACACAAAAATTATAGGCTAGAGTATGTTAGACTAAAACGTTAAAATATAATGAATAAAAAAAAGAAGTATTCATCATTTTTAATCTATTTATTCCGTAAAAAAAAAAAATAGAAACCTATTTATCCTAAAAGAAATAACATGTTTGCATGCAATGTTTCATAGTCATTAAAGTTAAGCACACAATATAGCAAAAGAAGTTTATCGCAAATTAAGGCATGACTAACTACAGTATTTATCTTAAGGTACCCTACGCAAAACCTTTATTATTTCTACTGCTCAACTTACTCTAGGAAAACATTCTATAGGGTGCTACACAATAATAGACTCAGTTTCTGTTAGAACATCAAAAATTGGTTTGGTGGTCTTATCAGAAGGCAAAACAATATATTTCCCAAAGATTAACTAATGTCCCCCATTACGTTCTACTTCTATCCTCACTCTAAGCTCGTCTCTACTCCTACGAAAAATTACTTTCCACCTTTAGAATCTACGGTTTCAAAGCCTTATGCCTATCCGAAGCCCTTAAGAATTTAACTGCAATGTAGATAATCCATGCCCATAACTAATTCTAGTATCTAAGGTAATTAAAAAAAAAACTAATACTACCCACCAAACTGATTGTCATTGCTTTTCTCACCGGCGGTGAGTGATTGGGCTGTCCCTCCTACTCGTTCAGCCAGGTAATCCAAGCAATAATAACCATGTGCAACAATCACCTATTCTTCTATAAGGTTCTCTGATAGGGGCTTAAGCGTAAAGATGTCGACGCCACATGATTACCCTCAAGCTCTACAAAAGATCCTTCCTATAGCATAGCCACGAATCCGCTGCTCTACTCTGATAACAAATTTCCCAGCTAACAATGCTGTAAATCTAACATAAGGTCAGCTTATCCTTTCTAGTTAAGCTACTAGCCCATTGTACTTACTAGAATTCCTTTAAGGTAATGGATAAAAGTCTTGCACCTTAAGTGCAACAACTAAGGGTTAACCTGCATCTCTCAGTTCTGGGTTGATCCTTCTCAATTCACTAAGCGTAATTTTAAACAAGATACTAAGAAATTAACAACTTAGGAAATTGCTAACCCAAGATTCATAGCTAATGGTTCAGGTACCTACTATCTTAGCTCTATCTATCATATACTCCTGTGAACTTAGCCCACTGAGAATTGTTCGGTTACTAGAACAAACAAAATTAAACAAGTAATACATGTAAGTCAACTCGTAGTTCACGCCTTTGAAACACAATAGACCACACACAAGCCCGGTTAGAACCGAATCGCTCGATACCACTAATTGTGACACCTCTACCCCGTCATGGCATTTTAGCAATGTAAGAAGAAAATAACACAAGATAAAAAAATATTCATTCGGATAAAACTTTCCTTTGAAACGAAATAGAGTTGTCACGCACACAACATGCGGAAATAGAAAATGAGTATGAAATACAATTAATAAAAATAACCCAAATCCCTGATGTCACAATAATTCGAGCTCTTCCCTAATCATTACATCTAAGAAAACAATAACTTAAACAAGTAAACACAAGTCTTCTATCTATCACAATGAGCTATCGTGATTACTTGCCGGCATTCATATCCTCAATACTGCAGCCTCAAGATCTACACATACCCCGTGGGATATGCATAGCCACAAGAGGGTTAGTCATCATAACCTCGGATAGTGCATACAATAGGAAATTGATGAACAATGCGCAATATACAACAATTCCAATAAGGACATCTAATCACTAGCGTTAAGGCATAAGATGGTACCACAACGGCCAAATATCACATGCTACAACATCAATCACAACATTAAGGTACATTACCACAACAATTATATATCACATGCCACGGCATCAACCACAACAACAAGGTACATTACCAACACTAAACAACCAGGCACATGATCATGTAAAACAATGTATTTATAGAACCATAACTATATGCATGTGGATCCACTTAAAACGGTCGGGATACCTTGCCCGCTTCGAATACCGTGTCGATGGTGTACCAATAACAACAGATCGAACCTCACCCGCCACGGATACCTTGCCCGATTCGCCCCATTAACCGTAGGACCGGAAACCTCGCCCGTCACGGGATACCTTGCCCGATTCACCTTACTAACCAAAGGACCTGAAACCTCGCCGTCACGGGATACCTTGCCCGATTCGCCATTTTTTCTTTTAACCGTAGGATCGGAAACCTTGCCGTCACGGGATACCTTGCCCGATTCGCCTACTAACCAAAGGACTGGAAACCTCGCCACACGGATACCTTGCCCGATTCGCCTTTTTTTTTTCTTTTAACCGTAGGACTGAAACCTTGCCCGCCACGGATACCTTGCCCGATTCGCCCTTTTTAACCGTAGGGACTGAAACCTCGCCGATCACGGGATACCTTGCCCGACACGCCTACTAACAATAACAACAACAACAACAACAATGACGACACCAAGATACATGAACATGACCAAACGCGGTGTCTAACCATAACATCCTCTATCGCCATATTTTCGACTTTGAGTAACAACAACAACAACAGCAGAACACAATTCATAAGTTAGCTAGTGCCTTCTACCAATAACATGAACATTTAATAATCTTAGCAACTTTGATTAAGCACATACATCCAAGTGAAACTTTGGCATAGAAGGACTAGTTCTCTCAGATTAACATACTAATAAATCAATAGGCATCATAAATGAACCTTAGACATTCTACTTAAGCTTTACAATATCAACATAATTGCGGGGACTCGAGTTCTTTGATTCATACTTAGTGGCTACACTTTCATAGGGTCTAAAGCCTACTATTTAGTTATTTAATTTCCTTACATTGTCATTTGTTAACAACCAATTTCTGTACATCAAGCATATAACAACCAAAGCTCAATCATCACGCCAATTTCAACAACCAATAAAATTATCACATCACGTTATAATAAATATCAGTAGTCAAGAATAGTAATTGAGGAGTTCGGATGTCTCCCTATCACGGTGGTGATAGTGCTCGTTTTTCGTTACCGTGCGAGGCGTAGGGGTCATGGGACACCCCTATTGTTCATACATGTTCCATACACTCACTAGAAGAGAACAACTACCCCTTACCTCAAGTGAATTTCGTGCTCCTAGGATGGCATGAGGTAACACCAAGCTTTTCCTTTCCTAGTGAAGCTTTCCTCAGCAAAACACAAGAGCAAGGGTTTAGGAATGGAAAAATCATGGTTTAGAACCCTAACATTGATCTTAAAGACAAAACTTATCATTAGAAGACTTACCACCTCCTATTCCTCCCAATGAGGCTGTACGAGTTACAATAACGATGCTCCCTACGAGTCCCGTGAGCGTAGTCTTGAGGTTAGAGCCCTTGACACCACAAAATTGGAAGAAGGGAAGGAAGAGCTTTTCTCTGTTTGGATTGGTCTTATGAGCAGCTCCTAATCATGTTTAGGGTCTTAGAACTGATGCTTAGTGGCTAGGTTAAGTCTAGGGGTTGTGGTTGCCCTTTCAGGTCGAGAATGGGTCACACTGGGTCATAGAACCGGCCCAAAACGAGTTAAAACGCGAAACAGCGCGTAGTCACTTATCAGCTGTGGGCGCCGGGCGCCTGCACTCCCTGGGCGCCCTGCGCCTGCTCTCGGTGAGGTCTGGGCGCCCGAAGCTTGATCTGGGCGCCTGCGCTGGTCTGGACACTCGGTGCCACTGTTTTGGTCGTAGCTGGAGCTACAGATGTCCGATTGAGGTGTTCTTGGTGTCGTTGGAAAGCTAAGAGAATTTCCTACAATTTTATCTCTAATATGCTTACCCAAATTCGGACTCTAACAGGATAAAAAATGCAGTTGAAATATACTATAATATTCCTAAGTGTTATGCTTGCGTTGTGTTGACTCCAGAGAGCATATCTAGAGTTGTAGGTATCGAAATCGAGTCGAACTAAAGCCAACTAAAAGATAAGAGATAATGCTACAACTTTATTGAAGGGACTTAAATCCAATTGAGTTGTTAAGAGGTTCGAAAATGGGGAATATGATGACCGAAATAGCTAAATATAGGAATAAAGGTACATCTGGACACTTAATCGGCTGAAGGAACGGTAAAACATATGAAACCCAACCCAAGCAACAATAAGCATGTTCTAATACCCTAAGACATATCCTAATCTTGAAGGATGAAAAATTAGGGCTATTACAATTCTACCCCCCTAAAAAAATTCCGCCCTCTAATTTCTCTAGGTGCTATTAAACGACACGGTTCGTGTCCCTAAAACATCATGCAACCATCTTCACTATTGCTATATATATTCCACACAATTCTTTCTTAAGAGGGTCAACTAAGGTCACTAGCTGGAGAACTTAGTCCTTTTAAAGGTCTAGAATTTCAAAAGTTGTAACTTAAATGTCTAGCGTACTAACCAATCATATGCTCAGGTGACTTTCATGGCTCCTCCTAGGATTAACTCCTTAAACTAAGGAATACTAAAAATTACTATCTTAAGGCGTCAAAACTGCAACAACCACAACGAATCAACAAGACTAACATCTAAATCCTTAAGAACCACTCCATAAGTTGATTACCGGTCCTTATTCCGCATAACCACGTTCTTTAAAACTTAATACAACACACCGTACAAGGTCTACTAAGGTCAGGTGGAACTAAAACGAGATTGAGGTTAACTATCTTAGGGTAAAATCATGCGAAGCTAGACGTACAACCTTTATAAAACCAAATCATAATGAAAGCTATAATATATATATATATATATACACACATTTAGCAACATATCATAAACAACAATTCAACAATCAATATTCACTTAAACATAATATACAAAAGTTAACGACCAAAGTACAACAATCTAAAGCATCAATTTAAAAAGAGAAAATAACATTTTTTTTCATAAATATTAATACTAATAGAAAAAAAATGAAACACAAACAAAACAATTTCCCTTATCAAAGGCATTTTATATTGCAGCCAAGATTAATCACGAGCTAAATATATAAGCTGATCAAAAGGCATCAGGCATTTAAACTAGAAATCAATAATTTAGTAATGTAACACAGTCATATAATTATCTAACAGAGTTCAGAAACTTACCTCAGTTCAAGCATGTAACATTTTCAAAGCAAACTAAGCAACAGATATAACGTAGTGCTTTCACATTTCAATATAAATATTCAGTATAACCTGAAGTCTCCTTAAAAGAGATAACACGTTTGTATTTAATAGAGAGTCAAATGAAGCATAAAATATAGAAAGATCAATTAACCGCATGTCAGTGAATGTAACAAAATAAATTCTAATTAATTTTTTTTTTAATATCAATCAAAAATAATTCAGCAATCAAGACTTAGTTAAGCAATATGCACACACAAAAATTATAGGCTAGAGTATGTTAGACTAAAACGTTAAAATATAATGAATAAAAAAAAGAAGTATTCATCATTTTTAATCTATTTATTCCGTAAAAAAAATAGAAACCTATTTATCCTAAAAGAAATAACATGTTTGCATGCAATGTTTCATAGTCATTAAAGTTAAGCACACAATATAGCAAAAGAAGTTTATCGCAAATTAAGGCATGACTAACTACAAGATCTATCTTAAGGTCCCATACGCAAAACCTTTATTATTTCTACTGCTCAACTTACTATAGGAAAACATTCTATAGGGTGCTTCACAATAATAGACTCGGTTTCATTAGAACATCAAAAATCGGTTTGGTGGTCTTATCGTAAGGCAAAACAATATATTTCCCAAAGATTAACTAATGTCCCCCATTACGTTTCTACTTCTATCCTCACTCTAAGCTCGTCTCTCCGCCTACGAAAAATTCCTTTCCACCTTTAGAATCTACGGTTTCAAAGCCTTATGCCTATCCGAAGCCCTTAAGAATTTAACTGCAATGTAGATAATCCATGCCCATAACTAATTCTAGTATCTAAGGTAATTTAAAAAAAAACTAATACTACCCACCAAACTGATTGGCATTGCTTTTCTCACCGTGGTGAGTGATCGGGTCGTCCCTCCTACTGTTCACCAGGTAATCCAAGCAATAATAACCATGTGCAACAATCACCTATTCTTCTATAAGGTTCTCTGATAGGGGCTTAAGCGTAAAGATGTCGACGCCACATGATTACCCTCAAGCTCTACAAAAGATCCTTCCTATAGCATAGCCACGAATCCACTGCGCTACTCTGATAACATATTTCCCAGCTAACAATGCTGTAAATCTAACATAAGGTCAGCTTATCCTTTCTAGTTAAGCTACTAGCCCATTGTACTTACTAGAATTCCTTTAAGGTAATGGATAAAAGTCTTGCACCTTAAGTGCAACAACTAAGGGTTAACCTGCATCTCTCAGTTCTGGGTTGATCCTTCTCAATTCACTAAGCATAATTTTAAACAAGATACTAAGAAATTAACAACTTAGGAAATTGCTAACCCAAGATTCATAGCTAATGGTTCAGGTACCTACTATCTTAGCTCTATCTATCATATACTCCTGTGAACTTAGCCCGCTGAGAATTGTTCGTGTACTAGAACAAACAAAATTAAACAAGTAATGCATGTAACTCAACTCAGAGTTCACGCACTGAAACACAATAGACCACACACAAGCCCGGTTAGAACCGAACTGCTCTGATACCACTAATTGTGACACCCTCTACCCCGTCATGGCATTTTAGCAATGTAAGAAGAAAATAACACAAGATAAAAAAAAATATTCATTCGGATAAAACTTTCCTTTGAAACGAAATAGAGTTGTCACGTTCACAACATGCACAAATAGAAAATGAGTATGAAATACAATTAATAAAAATAACCCAAGTCCCTGATGTCACAATAATTCAGAGCTCTTCCCCTAATCATTACATCGAAAGAAAACAATAACTTAAACAAGTAAACACAAGTCTTCTATCTATCACAGCGAGCTATCGTGATTACTTGTCGGCATTCATATCCTCAATACCTGCAGTCTCAGCATCTACACATACCCCGTGGGATATGCATAGCCACAAGAGGGGTTAGTCATCATAACCTCAGATAGTGCATACAGCGTAGGAAATTAATGAACAATGCGCAATATACAACAATTCCAATAAGGACATCTAATCACTAGTGTTAAGGCATAAGATGGTACCACAACGGCCAAATATCACATGCTACAACATCAATCACAACATTAAGGTACATTACCACAACAATTATATATCACATGCCACGACATCAACCACAACAACAAGGTACATTACCAACACTAAACAACCAGGCACATGATCATGTAAAACAATGTATTTATAGAACCATAACTATATGCATGTGGATCCACTTAAAAGCGGCGGGATACCTTGCCCGCTTTGAATACCGTGTCGATGGTGTACCAATAACAACAGATCTAACCTCACCCGTCACGGATACCTTGCCCGATTCGCCCCATTAACCGTAGGGATCGAAACCTCGCCACACGGGATACCTTGCCCGATTCGCCCTTTTTTTTCTTTTAACCGTAGGACCGGGAAACCTTGCCCGTCACGGGATACCTTGCCCGATTCGCCCTACTAACCAAAGGACCGGGAAACCTCGCCCGTCACAGGATACCTTGCCCGATTCGCCCTTTTTTTTTTCTTTTAACCGTACGACCGGAAAACCTTGCCCGTCACGGGATACCTTGCCCGATTCGCCCTTTTTAACCGTAGGACCGGGAAACCTCGCCCGTCACGGGATACCTTGCCCGATACGCCCTACTAACAATAACAACAACAACAACAACAATGACGACACCAAGATACATGAACATGACCAAACGCGGTGTCTAACCATAACATCCTCTATCGCCATATTTTCGACGGAGTAACAACAACAACAACAACAGCAGAACACAATTCATAAGTTAGCTAGTGCCTTCTACCAATAACATGAACATTTAATAATCTTAGCAACTTTGATTAAGCACATACATCCAAGTGAAACTTTGGCATAGAAGGACTAGTTCTCTCAGATTAACATACTAATAAATCAATAGGCATCATAAATGAACCTTAGACATTCTACTTAAGCTTTACAATATCAACATAATTGCGGGGACTCGAGTTCTTTGATTCATACTTAGTGGCTACACTTTCATAGGGTCTAAAGCCTACTATTTAGTTATTTAATTTCCTTACATTGTCATTTGTTAACAACCAATTTCTGTACATCAAGCATATAGCAACCAAAGCTCAATCATCACGCCAATTTCAACAACCAATAAAATTATCACATCACGTTACAATAAATATCAGTAGTCAAGAATAGTAATTGAGGAGTTCGGATGTCTCCCTATCACGGTGGTGATAGTGCTCGTTTTTCGTTACCGCGCGAGGCGTAGGGGTCATGGGACACCCCTATTGTTCATACATGTTCCATACACTCACTAGAAGAGAACAACTACCCCTTACCTCAAGTGAATTTCGTGCTCCTAGGATGGCATGAGGTAAACACCAAGCTTTTCCTTTCCTAGTGAAGCTTTCCTCAGCAAAACACAAGAGCAAGGGTTTAGGAATGGAAAAATCATGGTTTAGAACCCTAACATTGATCTTAAAGACAAAACTTATCATTAGAAGACTTACCACCTCCTATTCCTCCCAATGAGGCTGTACGAGTTACAATAACGATGCTCCCCGGTCGAGTCCCGTAGCGTAGTCTTGAGTTAGAGCCCTTGACACCACAAAATTGGAAGAAGGGAAGGAAGAGCTTTTCTCTGTTTGGATTGGTCTTATGAGCAGCTCCTAATCATGTTTAGGGTCTTAGAACTGATGCTTAGTGGCTAGGTTAAGTCTAGGGGTTGTGGTTGCCCTTTCAGGTCGAGAATGGGTCACACTGGGTCACAGAACCGGCCCAAAACGAGTTAAAACGCGAAACAGCGCGTAGTCACTTATCAGCTGTGGGCGCCGGGCGCCTGCACTCCCTGGGCGCCCTGCGCCTGCTCTCGGTGAGGTCTGGGTGCCCGAGCTTCAGTCTGGGCGCCCTGCGCCTGAGTCTGGACACTCGGTGCCACTGTTTTGGTCGTAGCTGGAGCTACAGATGTCCGATTGAGGTGTTCTTGGTATCGTTGGAAAGCTAAGAGAATTTCTTACAATTTTATCTCTAATATGCTTACCCAAATTCGGACTCTAACAGGATCAAAAATGCAGTTGAAATATACTATAATATTCCTAAGTGTTACGCTTGCGTTGTGTTGACTCCAGAGAGCATATCTAGAGTTGTAGGTATCGAAATCGAGTAGAACTAAAGCCAACTAAAAGATAAGAGATAATGCTACAACTTTATTGAAGGGACTTAAATCCAATTGAGTTGTTAAGAGGTTCGAAAATGGGGAATATGATGACCGAAATAGCTAAATATAGGAATAAAGGTACATCTGGACACTTAATCGGCTGAAGGAACGGTAAAACATATGAAACCCAACCCAAGCAACAATAAGCATGTTCTAATACCCTAAGACATATCCTAATCTTGAAGGATGAAAAATTAGGGCTATTACAGACTCTCTCAATTCTGTCCTCCCTTGGATATCCTTCATTGTCTCTTCTTCTCCTTCTATCCTGTCTCCTCCTATCTCCATTTGGATCACCTTCATGATTATTCAATTGATTCTCTAGCTGTTCAATTCTTCCACAGAGTTCTTCATTGTTTTCTCTCATCATCCTTTGCATTTGTGTGGTCATAGCATCAACCAGCAACCTTTGAGCTCCATCAAGTTGAGGAGTTCCATCACCACCAGCTCCTGCCATAATTCAAATAAGAAACAAAACAAAAGTGAAAGCAAAAGAAAAGGACCTCACCACACTTCTCACGTGTTTACACTCTAATGGATGGTTCCACTCATGTTTACACAAAAATTGGCTTTTTAGCAACTGTAACTCTCTTGCCTTTTTCCACTCGTTCTCTCACTTAAAGTTCTTACTTGAATCAACCAATCTATTTCAAGAACAAACTTCCCAAACAGAATTTGTAGAACAAATAACACAAGTAGCAAAGAACAATTTTACTACTAACAACTCAAGAAGACATCAAACAAGAACCAGGACCTTCAATACACTTTTTTTTGAACTTTCGGACAATAAAGAAACAAAACAACAATTTAGAAACATAAGGACACACAGTTATACAAGAAAAAAAAGGAAACTAGGGAAGCAACAAGTTGTAAGTTCTATGTAGTCTAGGAGCTCAACACAACACCAAACAAACAACACTCCAATTTCACCTTTTTTTTTTTTCAATCTCCGGACTTTTTTTTTAGCAGCGTTTCCTAAAATTAGGCATTTCACTTAATAAGAAATTAGGTTTTTGAATATATCAAATAGACAGCTTTAGCAACAACGAAATTGAGCCTCCAAACCTGAAACACCTTCAAACAGCCACAATGAGGACTGCAATCAATTCAGCCGTAACTCAAGCAATAGAACTCGGATTTCGGTGATTCCAAATCGAGGTGAAATTTCACGTTTTAAAACACAATTTCGACTCAAGAATCATTGGATTTGGACAACGGAAACGCACGATAGCACAGCTCCCAAACAGCATCCAAAACTAGCCTAGTAGCTAGCTTTGATACTGTAACGACCCGTTTCCGGACCGCTACCGAGCTCAACATACCGAGCTCGAGTTACCGAGCTCAACACACCGAGCTCAAGTTACCCTGTATGCGATGTGTTTTAAAACGATACTCTTGTGCCCTTTAGAAAAGTACGGTCTATTATTATTATTATTTTTTTGACCAGCTCGTGCACATCAGAGTAATTACAGCTTTTCGAAAACATGGGGCAACTAAGACATAAGACTTAAATTCTAATAAAACATACATGCATAATATACATATATACCACTCGAAATAATAATGTATACAAAATACAGAGTAGTAAATGCACAAAGAAAATACACCTAAGGTATGACGACTTCAAGAGAGCAATCATACCCTGGGGGTACTTCCGGCAGACACCCACGCAGGGGGCTGCTCCAAAAGTAAAACCACCAGTCTACCCTGTAATAACACACATAACCGGCCCAACTGGTCACAACCACTGTACACAAAAACATAGACAAAGCAAATCACGACAAGTAGAGGTCGTCGCCCTGATCCTCGTCGAGCTCCTCCTCGCCATCATCTGCTGTCGAGTTCCCTGCACCCTCGACATCGCCTGGGTAACCATCATGGATTGAAGGTACCACGGGAAAGGGTCAACTTCTCAACAATTCAAGATAAACACGGCATAAAGAAATAAGCAACACAACAATGTTTATCAATCACCAAACGTGACTCGACCTTCTCACTCTAGACTCGACTCAACTCGCGATCCATTTTCTCTCGACTCGACCATTATTAGGAAGCGACGCAGATCCATCAATCGACATACCAGCCGTAGCCTTGGGATCTTTCGCTTCTCCCTAGATATGCACGATGCAGGTTCCTACGCCGCGACGTCTAGTCAATCTCCAGTAAACAAAGGGACCTAGCACCCTCGATTATCCGGTCACGGCTCAAAAACGTCATAACGACTCGCCTAGCTCGCTCACTCGATGAACAGCTCTCCGCTTACAATATTCAAAGAGTTATACACAAGATATTCAACCGCATGTCAAATAAAAGAGCAAGCTCGACATGAAGAAACGCAATTCAACAGTCAATACATAATTCACAACATATATTCAATCACATATTAAATACATGCAAAAACCCAATCATATCACAACATTACATGCTCGACACAAATCAAGGAATCCATACATAGTAATATAACAATAAAAATCCTAGAATGTCTAGAAGTGCCCTTACCGAACTCCAAGCTACGCTGCTCGACAACGACCTCAACACGGCTGTCTTCAAACGAGCTCGACAACGACTTCTCTCACTCGATCTCGACACGTACGGCTCTCAGTCGACCTCGACACGTACAGTTCTCGATCTGGATCCCACTGCTCCCACGTCCTCGGGTTCGCTCTCCCGTACACCTCGATTCGAAAATCACACGATCTCGGGAATCAGACTTCCTAATACAAGCACAACTTAGTTCCATCTATGGGTTCTAATAGCACTTAGCTCTCATTACCCCAATCTTAACTACAACCCAAGTAAATATTAAAACTCCTTATCTCTAATAATTTTATTAAAACATCTTTCATACATATCATCAGACAAAGCCATTTTTCCTAAGTATTAACTCAAGCTTAAAATCAAGTAACACATTAAGCACAAATTAATCAAAATCTAAGTTTATGTTTTCTGAAAAATATTTTCATCATGAAGAAGAAAACGTATCAAAATGACATGATTTGGAAGCATAAAAACTAGCTAAAATGGAGGGAAGAAGTGGCGCTAACAGTAGCATGAAGGAAGAGAAAATTCTGTTTTTCATACCTCAAATGATGGTCGAGATGGTGATATATGTCGAGGAGATGATGAGGAACAAGGTTGATGAAGAAAATTTATGCAGAAGCTCGATAAAACTCAAGGTCCTTCGATGGAAGTTTTGGAGAGGAAGATGAAACTCAGAGAAGAAGAAAGAAGAAAAGAGAAAGTGAGGGTTGTGAGGGGGCTGATCGAATATACAACTGGTCAAAACCATTTAAAAGATATTTTTCTTTTTTAAAACAAAACACAAATAAGTGACGTGTAACTACTGTTATGAGATGCTAATCCCATCAATCATTCTACCCATCTAATCTCTCCTTTCTCATGATTACCCTCTAATCTATAGGTTAAAGATCTAACAACACAGCGTCGAGGACTGCAAACCGATAATATAAATATTACAAACAATAGAATCATTAACGCTAAATAACGTTCGTAAAAATACGAGTGTTACAGTCTCGACACGAGGTCGATCAGGGTGCTTGTGCAAGCGCACAAGGCTCCAACACGAGTTCGTGCACGCGGCCTCCTCAGTTCGACACGCGACCTTCTCAGCTCGGTACGCGACCTCATCAGCTCGACACGCGATCTGGTCACGGAATCTCGACACGAGGTCTTAATACGAGGTCGATCTCGTCCTCAGGTGTTACAGATACCAACTGATGAGATTTGACCCTCACTAATCACCTTCGGACCTTACTAGGACTTGGACAGCATGAAATTGTTTGGGAGTTTGAAAACAGAAAATTGACTATGAACCCTAGAATGGTGAAAGGACCAAATTCAGAACTGAAACAAGCAAAAAGAACTGAATAGAGATGAGGAGAAAGGATCAAGAATAAGGCGCCACAAACAAGGATGTTTGATAAGCCAGGGGATCGCCACAAGAATTGGGAAATTCTTGATAAGATCAAAGTTGGTTCATGTAAGAACCCTAGGAGAGAAAGTCTCACCCAAAAAGAGTATTATCTCCAAATTCCAAATCTGATCTCTCCAAAACAAATTACAAGTGTTTTAACCTAAACAAGAGTTCAACAGGTGGCCTGCACCACTTGGGCCCAAAAATAAGCCTCAACTTACTAAAAATAAGGAAATACTAAACAACCAGAAAATAGGTTATGGGCTACACGAAAATAACATAGGTCCAAGGCCCATTTACATTATTATCAGTAACTTAAAAGTGGGCAAGCCCTAGCAAAAAGAACTTAATATTCTTGATCTGCTCTTTGAATGAATTGCACCAGTTTTGGCTCTTTGTGTTCTTGAATGGGCTTTGCCTCCAATAAGCTTGAAATCATTTTATCTAAAGCCTCCTTTGCTTTCTTTGATTTTGACCTTGTCATTGGACCTCCAAGGCCTTGTAAATCCTCCATGCAGCCTTCCTTGGTCATGTGTCCTCCTATGTTCTCATCAACTTCCAATTAAGAGTTTTCTGATGCACAGGATCCTCACTCGAGGCAAGTGCAGAGCATACTGACTCCTTAGAGGAAGTTCCAAGAGAGAGAAGAGAGTTAGGTGCGAGAAATGAAGGGGAGGTGAGCGCCTAGTTATAGGCAACCTTGAGACCATCGTGTCGCGACCGCCACTACAGTAATCACATCGCTTCGCGATGCGTTACACATGTCATGGTTTGATTGGCTTTGATCATTGCGTCGCGACCCATTTCATCCTAATCCTCGTCGCTTCACGATGGTGGTGTTTCTAGAAATCTCCACTTTACATGTGTCAAGATTGGACTGGATGAGTTCATCGCGTCGCGAGGGTTTCTTCACAAACTCCATCGCGTCGCGATGGTACTCTTAGAAAAATACCTCGTTTCTTCCCTTGTAGAGGATTCTAGGGCATTCCACACTCTTCCACGGATTTCTAGACCTTTCCTAACGTTTCTATATCTTCCCTAGGGTTTATGGGTCCCACTTAAGCCCATTTTATTGCTAATCAAGCTTTTTAATTCCCGTTTTTCACTTAATTACATTTCTAATATTGACTTGAAATTTGGGATGTTACACTCTCATCTTCTCTCGGATTTGCTTCACCTTCTCAGTTGTCTGTTGCACGATGTCGGGTCCTACGATCATGCTCTTGCCGTCTTGATACTAGCAAAGTGGCGTCTGAAACTTGCGCCTATACAAAGCCTCATACGGTGCCATCCCTATGCTCGTGTGACAACTGTTATTTTAGGTGAACTCAATCAACGGTAGTAGGTCGTCCCAGCTTCCACAATTGTCCAAGACATAATAAGCTCTCGGTAGATCCTCGAAACAATGCTCGAGGGCACTCTGTGTAGTCGCACGATCTCTACAATATAGCTCTCAATCAGCTTCTCTACATTGTGTGTCGTCTTTACTGGCAAGAAGTGAGCGGATTTGGTCAATCAATCGACGATTACCCAAATCGAGTTGTATCTTTTCTGTATTATGTGCAAGGCTACGACAAAGTCCATAGATATGCTATACCATTTCCATTCCAATACGTCCAATGATTGTAGCATTCCAACAGGTCGCTGACGTTCCACCTTTGCCTTCTGACTCGTCAAGCACGATGCCACGTACTCTGCCACTTGCTTATTCATCCCAGGCCACCAAAACTTCTGCTTCAGATCCTGATACATCTTGGTTGCTCCTGGATGTATGCTCAACTTGCTCTTGTGTGCCTCATCTAAGAGTGTCTTCTTTAGTTCTGCTATGTCAGGTACGCACACATCTTCATTGCATCTCAAAAGGTTTTCCGGTCCAATTTTGAACTCAGGTGCCTTCTATTGCACAATAAATTCTCTCTTTTCCTACAGCAGCTTATCGTTGGCTTGTTATTCTCTAATGTCGTCTAACAATCCACTGGAGATAGTGATCATCCCAGAACTAAGCTTCCCATATGACAATTCCACATCCAAATGCTAGTCCCGGAACTTTTCCAGCAGCTCTAACTCCTTAATCAACATTGTCGAGACCAACATATTTTTCCTGCTCAAAGCATCAGCTACTACATTCACTTTTCCTAGGTGGTACTGCAGCGTGAAGTCATAATCCTTGAGAAACTCTATCCACCTTCTCTTCCTCATATTCAGCTCCTTCTGGTCGAACAGATACTTCAAGCATTTGTGGCCGCTGAAAACAGTGAAAATGCATCCGTATAGATAGTGCCTCAAGATCTTTAACGCGAAAACTACGGCAGCAAGCTCCAGATCATGCATAGGATAGTTCCTCTCGTGCGTCTTCAGGTGTCTTGAGGCATAAGCCACCACCCTCTTGTGTTGCATCCGCACACAACCTAGTCCTTGGTGAGAGGCAACACAGTACACTTCCTAAGGTTCCTCTGGTTGGGGTAGGACCAAAACAGGTGAGGTCGTCATGCATTCCTTTAGCAGTTGAAAATTGGTCTCGCACTTCTCTGTCCAAGCAAACGGCTGATCTTTCCTAGTAAGTTGAGTCAACGACGCTATGATTTTCGAAAAACCTTCAATAAACCCCCTATAGTAACCCACTAATCCAACAAAACTACTAATGTCGGACACTGTCTTCGGTTATTCCCAAGCTAGTACAGTCTCAACCTTAGCCGGATCCCTTGAGATGACATGTCCCAAAAATTTGACTTCTTCGAGCTAGAACTCACTTCGATAGATTAGCGTAAAGCTGCTTCTCCCGCAAAATCTGTAAAACTTGGCACAGATGCTCCTCATGCTCTTCATGACTCCTTGAGTAAATTAGAATGTCGTAGATAAAAACCACCACGAACTGGTCCAGAAACGGATGGAAGATCCTATTCATGTAGTCTATGAATATCGCTAGTGCATTCGTCACTCCAAACAGCATCACAAGATATTCGTAATGTCCATATCGTGTTCTGAATGTGGTCTTTAGAACATCTTCGGTCTTCACACGGATCTAACGGTATTCAGACTTTAGATGAATCTTCAAAAAGATGGCAGCTTCCCTTAGTTGATCCATCAAATCGTCAATATGCGGTAACGGGTATCGGTTCTTGATGGTAACTTTGTTGAGTTACCAATAATCCACACAGAGTCTTGAACGTCCTTCCTTCTTCTTTACTAACAGTACTGGAGCTCCCAATGGTGAAACATTGGTTCTGATGAATTGCTTCGACATTAAGTCTTCTAGTTGCTCCTTCAACTCAGCCAAATCACTGGCGGCAAACCCGGTTTGTTGTCAGGAAAAATATCCAAAAAGTCTTTCACCACGGCCACATCCTTCAACTCGATTTCTTGAGTGACTTCTAAGTTAGCGAGCGATATGTATTTTTGAGCTCCCTCTTTCAAGGAAACTCTAACAGGATTGATAGATAAGTACTTGGAAACTCCCAGGTCGGGAAAAATTACGATCTTATGGGCACAATCCAAAAGGACTTGGTGGTGTGACAACCAATCCATCCCGAGAATAATATCAAGATGTTTCAAAGGCAGTAATATCAAATTGGAAAGGAAATTCCTATTTTGAGTAACCACAGGACAATGAAGACATGTAGTGTTGGTAGCTAATGTCTTAGCAGCCGGAGTAGTAACTACTAAGTCGAAAGGCAATGCAGTCATATGCAATTTCAAACGATTCATACAACACATGGCAATGAATGAATGGGTTGCACTGGAATCAAAGAGTACGAATAGAAGGTTACCCACAATCTTGCCTCCCCCTAAATCTGCTCATCAGATTGCTCTGCTTCTTCCTCGTTCATGTAGTAAACTCGTTCCCTCGCAGTCGGGCGGTTGGTTCTTGTGGCGTTTACCGATGGTTCTACCTTCAACGCCTTGCAATCTTTAGCAAAATGACCCGGTTTGTTGCAGTTGAACCACAGGTTGTCTCTGATAGTGAACTGATTGGCGGGATGCCCCGGCTTTCCACAGCGGTAGCAACGCACCTCTTCACCTCGGGATAACTCCACCTCCTGAGTTTTGAGCAATTGGACAATATTGGCCCTTATTATTCCCTTGTGGATTGTTGTACGGTTTCTTTTGCTGTTGTTTCCCCTTCTGGTTCTGGTCATTCTGTCTGGTTGGCCCTCCAGAGTTGTTGCCTCCCCGGTTGAATCTTCGGTTTTTCATAGCCTCAACTTCCTTACACTTCTCAATAAGCGGCTGAAATTGATGTATTCCTAGTGGCAGCATCGAATCCTGAATGTCATAGCGGAGTCCCTCCATGAACCAATGACGCATATACCCTTTGTCCACAGTCTGGCGATAGAAACAGAAATATTGAGGCAGTGACTCGAATTTTACAGCGTACTCGCCGATCGTCATGTTACCTTACCTTTAGAAAGTCTGACTTGGTCCTTGCACTGATTGGAAAGTATTTATCCAGGAATTTCTCCTAGAAAGCCTCCCAAGTAATCACCAGATGGTTTGCCTCCATCATCAGTCTAGTACTTCTCCACCAGTATTCTACATCCCCTAACAGCAGATAAGTCGCATAACTCACCTTTACTTCTGCCAGATAGCGCAACACATCAAAAGTTTTCTCCACTTCCTGCAGCCATAGATCTGCCATCTTCGGGTCGACGTCTCCACGAAACTTTGGAGGATCATGTCAATGGAAGTCGACCAATCCCCTTGATTCTGTAGCTCGTGCTTCCCTCTCTTGTTTTTGTAAGTCACGTTGATTCTTGGCAGCAGTTTGCTGAGCAACGGCAGTCGCCATCTCAGCCATGGCTTGGGACTTCTGAGCCATTTGTGCCATCTCCAAATTGTCTACCCCAGCAACTAGGATATCAAATCTTCGCGGCATTGGGTTCCTATAAGGTTCAAAAATCGGTCAGAACTCCACAACAAATAGGTGTGTTAGCACATATTGCTTCAATTCAGAGACAATTATAAGCATATCTACTTCACTCAACCAATTACAATTCAGACACAACTCGACACCTGACAAATAATACCGAACGATTTGATCAACTTAGGTTACCCAACTCACATTCCGGTGATGGCTGAACTGCTCTGATACCACAATGTAACACCCCGATTTCCGGGCGCTACTTAACGAACTAAAACCCTGAATGTGGAATAATTTTCGAAGATATAATACTCTTCTTGCTTCATAAAAACACGGATAAATTTTTTCTTTTTAAAAACTCTTTCTCAAAACCACAAGTCAGAGAGTATTACAACATTGTTGAAACATGATGTACAACTAAAATGCAAAAGAGAATATAACTGGGAATGCAAAACATGATGTACACACACACACACACACACACCCCAAGAGAGGGTCGGAAGCAGAACGAAGAGCTTAAATGGGAAAGGGAAATGGAAAGTAGGAAGTAGACAGACTGCTCAGCACATATATAAGATTAAAGACAGAAATTAAATGCAAAAAATTAAAGATGAAAAGTAAAGAACAAGAACCTAAAACATGCAGGAATAAATAAGATCAGAATATAGAACCTGCCATGTAGGCGGTTAAGAACAAGATAGAAATTGAAACAAGATTTTATTGAATACAGGAAATAATTACAGAGATTGAAAACAGAAATTGAAAACAAAATGAAGAAGAGAAAGGCTTACAGAGCGTCTCTCTTTAAAACTCTATAAACTTGGCAAAACTAAGGGTTAATCTGAATGTTTTTTAATAATGAAGCCTGAGCACCCTATTTACAGAAATTGGAATTGGACTGTATCTACAATTCCGGTAAGATACCGATACCACTTGGATAGTAAAATTGTACAATAATTGAAATTTTAGTCTTCTGATAGAATGATTGATTGCCCGACAGTGTGCTATTCATCAGTTGGATCAACGGGATAATTGATTTCAAAATAGTCTTCTTTTTCACTGGAATCCTATGGTTCCATTCTGTTTTCAAAATTGTGAAGTTCGACATTGACTTCATCATCTGAGTGTTTTTCGAAGTATTCTTCAAAATTTGAAGTCTTCAAACAACGAAGAATGGAAATTTGGGAAAGGCATAGTAATTTCTGTTGGTAAACATTCATTAAATGCCCATAATTTTTAAATAGGAGATTCTCCTATTAACTTTAGATTGGTCCAACCTGTGGGTGGAAGAAATTCTCTTTCGATTAATTCCTTTCTTAACCACCAGGAAATAATAAACTCCCTGCTTTGGACTAGTCAACTGAGATGTGGTAAGAAGGCTGCAACACTAGCAATAAAATGATGATTGGCAAAAATTGGAGAGAGACCATTGTTGGAGGGAAGTGATGACTTAACTTTGAAAGTAACCTTTCCAGTTCTTTGAATGATTTGGCAGCCAAGAGACAGAAGAAAGGGGATTAGGATCCTTACCAACAAAGATGATGAGGTTTGGTCAAGGATTAAGAAGAAAGGAGCAAGGATTAAGAACTAAAACACAAAGTTTCTTTAAGACCTTTAAATTTTCTCTCTCTAAAATTCCTCCTAAGCTTTCAACAATGGTGAAAATGAGAATGATGAATGCCATATGGAGTGGACAGCCACCAAATGGAGAAGGGACAAGGGTGGAAGAAATTTTGTTTAATTAGTTGGATCTTAACCAATTAGTTAGAAACCAACTTAATAAACTACCTACAAATTACAAATTAACCAACCATAATCTAACAATTGTCGTGGAAGGTTCACCACCCCTAGGTCCAGCACCCCTAGGTCCAGCTGTTGGTGTAAGCCCTAGTGGCCAATCTATTTTATATAGATTATTATTTGTATCATGACTTTAGTCATATATTTAATATATTTAAAGGCATCATTTATTAGTTATTAGTGTGTAGCATAATAAAGTCCTTAGAATAGAAAGTTCGTTAATTGGAACATCAAATATGATTTGATCGTGAGACCCCATTGAACTATATAACATTATTCTTAAAGTATATGTAGTCGAAGTATTATTGTTAACTAGGACGACAATAATACACAGAGACTATTGTGTGAGTAGACCGATGACCACATCTCGTGGGTCATGAATATGCAATATCAAGTCGACACACAAGTATAAATATTAGGAGTAGTATTTATACCGGATTGACCTACTATGAGGACACTTCATAATAATTATGTAAGTGTCATAGGTGCTCCTCATGGCGACCATAGTGAAGTAGTCCTTCGACTTGAAGTCACTACGATTCCTACATGAGGAGTTGTAGCTTTTAATGTCATCAAATGTCATCCGTAACACGATGATCATAAAGGTGGTACTTAGGCCTACAATGAATCATGTTGAGGAGTGTGAGTGATGTAAACAGATTCGCCCCTCCTACATAACAGGAGTAATGCCTCGGGCCTCTCGATAAAGCAGGACGTGAAAATATGTGTGGCCACACCGAGATGGGCCAATATGGGATATTGGGCTCATTTCCTGATTACATGTCTACTTGGAGATCGAGGAACTTATAATTGAACTTGGCGAGGATGACGCATTTATGCCTCGTGTTCAATCAAGACATATGGACAAAGGGATATTGGCTTCACAGTGATAATGGTTGCGATAAGGTTAATATCTAATCACCGATATTTCCATATGCTGGGTGACAATGACACATTGCTAGATGTCAATCATTATCAGTGATGTTTAATATTATATTTAATATGTAATATTATTATATTATTTAATATCATGGCCAGGCTGGTGGAAACCTATGGGTTCACAGGTATAGAGATTCTATAATGGAGCAAGGAATTAATTAAAACAAGGTGAACTTAATTTAATTAATGGAAATAATTAATTAAATAAGATTTAACTAAAAGAGTTTTAATTAAATGGATCCAAGTGGGCTTGACCCATTTGGTGTGTGGTGACCTAAGTGGGTGAGGTCATTCTCTATTCAAAGGGAAGTGATGCTCATCATATTGCTAGACCTAATTTTTGAAGAGAAGAGTCACCATCATCCCAAGAGGGCTAGCACCCAAGAGTTCCTAGAATCTCGCGTGGACCGAGTATAGAGGCGATGTTTGGTGCCTTTGGTGATCAAGATTGTAAAAGCACGCTTTAAGAGGTAAACATAACCTTCTTTGTGATTCTTGGCAATGACATGATCCATGAGAATAGGTTTTTTCGCTCAAGAGGATTTTTCTATTACGAAATTTAAAATTGTTCCTCTTGAAAACCTAACTGTGGTATTAGAGCATTGGATGTTTGATTGCTTGAATCCGTGTGTTAATTTTAATAATATTTGTACGCACTGTTCCTGTTTCGCTGCTAGTAGTATTTGCGTAATTTTTATTTTATGTGCGAACTGGGTTAGAAACGTGAATGCAATTTTATTAGTTTGATGCGTTTCCACTTTCCAGTGGACCACGGTATTGCTGTTCATCAGTCAATTGATTTCATGGTTTGCGTAATTTTTCAAGAAATCCATGTGCTCCATGGTTTTGCTATGCATTTTTATTGTGCTTTGTCTGTTTCCCTTTGTGATTTGCACAACATAAAAATGATACTTGATTGGTCCGTTGCTGCACATCCATGAATCGACAACGCATGAATAAATGTTTTTCAGCACATTTATGAATAGTTATAGCGCATTAAAACCTGTGTGCTTCTTTTTCGATTTCCTTTGTCTTTGAACAGCGCCGAAACCATGCACTGATTTTTTCAATTTCCCAGTGGGTGGCCAATTGTGCATTTTGGGTGTTTGATAAAATGTCTATATTATTTTATTTTAGTCCGTAAACGAGCTGCAGCTAGAACTTGCTTCCCGCGTGACTAGTTAGTGCATTTTGGAACACAAATGTGCATCCTTATTTTTGCTTGTACGGACTTTAGCGTTTAAAATATTTTAATAAAAATTATAATAATAAAAGCTTTATTATTATTATTATTTGTTATTAAATATTTTAAACATTTGGTTTATTGTTGTGGCCTTAGATTTTGGTGTTATTTTATTTTGGTAAATACGACCTGCGTGCCGTGATTTATTTAAATATAAATTTAAATATGGTCTGCGTCTCGTGCCGTTTATTTATTTATGTATTTATTTTATTTAAATAAATATTTTGTTCAAAAGTTGGAGAAAGGGAAACACCATATGCCAATACCAGTGGGAGGCTTGGGAAGCTTACCTGTGGGTCGAAGAAATGTAATATTTTAGCTATTTAAATTCTCGCATATTAGGAGGCCATAATCGTAAAACCAAATCTCGTATGTTTGTGTATGTGATGCATGAAAAGTATGAGATGTATGTTTATCGCGTTATATGTTTATATATGAGATGCATAAAATATATGACGTGTGATGTATGATTTAAATAACCTATTTAAACCTATGCTAGCATGTATGTTATTGTATGCTTATATGTTTGGTTGAAATGTATGTTGCATAAATGTGATGTATGCTGAGAGATATACCTTGTATGATAATACAACGCTGGTGATATCACTTTAATTAAAATTCCCTCAATTTGAATATTAAGTCATAAATGTCTTCCGATGTGTGGCACTCATCAAGGCCATGATCGATTATGTGTGGGTCATGCCAAAGCTGGGCACCTTAGTCTATCTTGGTGAGGCGCGATAGGTGAAATATCAAACTGTCAACCATTGGGTTTGACTTAACTAAGTAGATTCAAAAGGATTGAAATGACTTAGAGGCAAGGAGTTGGGCATCAATTTATATGATAAATTGGAATAAGGAGATATTCACCCAAATTATCCAAGAGTTGCATGAGGATGCAATTGGAAAGGAGTTTCCTACCCAAATAACTGAGCTCTAGGCGATCAACCAAAGCTAACTCAGGATGATGTGAAATATGGATCTTGGTCTCACTAGAAAATCTTTCAGTGCGATTTTTTGAGTCAATGCTGAGGTCATTGATTTGAGTAAAATAGTGGGAACGTATTTAATAAAAGTCCTTATTAAATATGTTTTTCATGATACCTATATTTTGCATATTTCTGTAAACAGAATTACCATGGCATCAAACACTAATTTTATTACTGAGATTTGTCCTTAAGAAGGACATGAAATCCATATTTAATTTTCTGGATTAGTAAATCAATTTGAGGAGTGTCCTCAAGCACGAGAAAGAGATGTATGTTCTCAAGCAGACAATTCCTGTGCAACCTGCTTCTACTAGGATCGAAAGGGATGCTTATGAGAAGCATTAAGTTGATGCCTTGGTGATGTGAAACTAGGATGACCACTCCTGACAAAAGAAGAACAAAATTGGGCTTTAATGAAATTCGTTGGAAATGACCCGTCTGTCTTGTTTTGACTGAATCAGGAGCTATAGAAGTCCGATTGATATGGTTCTTGATGCGTTTGAAAGATTACAAAAAGTTCTACAAGTTGTAGTTCACGTAATTTAATCAGATTCGGCTTCTATCATGGTGGAAAATGGATGGGAAGTTGAAGACGAAAATCTGGACTAAAATATTTTACTTAATTTTGTGTTATTTATTTTAAGTGAGTTGCATTAGCTTTTTATTTAAATAAAGCAAATAATTGTAGCAGCTGCATGCCTTTTGAAATAACCCATTTAGGAGTTGTTGGAGTGTAACAGCCACTTTAAAAGCACTAGTTAGTGTGCAATTAAGGTCGAGTCATTAGTATAGGAGTTACACTATCAAAGCTCATTACTATCCATTATTGGGCTGTTTCTGAATGTATTTCCATCCTCCTATATGTATGCACGAAATTCATGAATGAAATATAGAATTTGGATGTTAAAAATTGTGTTTTACACATTATGAGAGACTTGTTTCTCTTGGGCTCTGGATTGAGCCAAGACTGACTTATCAAGAAGTTAACTCTTTGTAATATCCCAGTTTTAATGAGGTATTATGTTGGGTAACAAGAATTAATGATTTCTTTTTCTTTCTTTATTATTTAAATATAGGCGCGGGTAAGGATAGTTTTTTTTTTATTATTACCACTTTATTTGATGATGGATGTATATTTTTATTTCTTAATGTTTAATTAAGGTGTGACTATCAATGAGACAATTTTAAATTTCCTTCTTATTAAAATTGAAATTTGGAGAATTAGTCTCCTCCTAAATTAAATCCTAAGATGTAGTAAAATTAATACATCATTTGTATTCTTTTTTCTACACTATGACACCTAATTAGTCACACTCATTTGCTATGTGTTGAACATTTAGTAAATATTCAGATTTTTCCCTCTCCCTCCCTACACTCACGACACACACACACACACACACTTTTCACACACACTACACCATTTAATTAAGAAGAATTCTTATCCAAAAATCACCTCCCCTTTTACCCAATCAAAACACATGCAAGGATTTATTTTTAAAATAAGCCAATCCCTCACCTTCTTTCTCTAATCCTTTCGACCAAGAAAGGAGAAAGAGAGCTGAAGCTCTCATTTTATCTTCTCATCTAGACAACACAAAAAAAAAATATACTTCCCTCATTCTCTCTTCATTCACCCATCGGCCTCCCAAACAACAACCACACCTCCACCACTTTTCTTCCAAAAACACCACCAAAACCACCACAAACATTCAATAAACACCAAGACCACATCAAATACATCCTATTCTACACCCTTCCCTTACCAAATATCAACTTGCAAGCCTTACAATTCAACTCTCAAAAAATCGGGTTCCAGGGAAAACTAGGAAAGAACTAAGGAAGCTTGACTAGGATCTTGGAGGATCCCCCATGAATAGGGCTGTAAAAATTGAGGGGAAGAGTATTTGAATCTGTTTTGGTAGAAAAAGAAGAGGAGAAGGCGAGTCACTTGAAGAAGAGGAGAGAACCCTTGCATTTCATCATCATTCCTACACATTCTTGTGAGCTCTAGCTTGTTTGCTCAAGGGCACCCATAAGTCCCATTCAACCTCATGAAAAATCAATTTAGATATTCTGTTTTAGGGATTAAATCAAGGGTTGGGTTCTGTTTCTATTGCATGTGGGGTTTATTAAGGGAATAGAATTTTAAAAGAGGTGAACTATGTATGTATAGTTGTTGCTGAATTTTTCTCTGTGTTGTGCTTGGAAAATGAGTTGTTATTGTTTAGATTTGATGTTCATACAGCCATGATTCTGTTATTTGGAGTCTCTAGTGTGTTTATGTGGAATGGCTCTTAATTTAGTTATGTGTAATTACAAAATTTTCTGTTAATGTTGAAAGGGTTGTATTGCTCTCTCCAACCCACCTGGACACCCGAGTGATGTTTTTATCCTAATTTCCTCCACAGAGGTCGTTTCGACTTGATTCCAGTTTCATTAGAAATTAGACAAAATTTTCTCCAATTTGGGCACAAGAATCATGTCATTTGAGTAAGTATTGAATTAGATAATTGGGTTTTAAGTAGCAGGTTAAACTTATCACTTTACCCTGATCCTATGTGATTTATTGATTTGTTTCTCAATGTATAGAGACTGGATTTGATTGGTTTTTGTGGAATTAGAAACTAGACATTTTTCTCTATACCATAGTCACTGGAAGCACTCAATTTGATGCCCTTATGGGAGAGAAATGACCTTAATAAACAGAGTGTAAGTGGCAGACTGGTTAACGTCAGTTTACCCTGAACCCCTGTCACTATTTTGGCTACTGTTCACTGTACGGGTGTCGGAATTGAATGGTTCTCGTGAATATGGAAACTAGACTTAAATCTCTACACTCTTGCCACTGGGAGCACTCAAATTGACTGAGAAACGATATGACTCCTAGGGTCACAAGTGGCAGGTTGAATAAAGTTAGCCCACCTGAACCCCTGTTATTAAAATGTGCATAACTCAATGTGTATTTACTGGAATTGAGTGATTCTTGTGGCCACCTAAACTAGACAAAATTCTCTAAATTTTAGCCACTGGGACTACTTGAATCCATGTAGAATCAAACTCGAGAGCTCTGTTTGATTTCCGGACAGAATCGTACTTAGATTGAATATGGATAAGTTGTAATTAAAATTATGTGCGAAATATAAATGCAATTTGGTTGCTTATGAATGCTTAGTTATGATGTGCTTGTCTATTCCTTGGCTTGACTTTGATTTTTCTATGGTCTTGAAATTATGATTTGATTCTCCTAACCATTTGTGAAGGATGAAGGAATCGCTTACATTATAACATAGCATCCAAATCTTAGGATAGTCTATGTCTGGAGAAATACCATGTTTCCCTGTAAAGGCTAGCTATCATGGGCCACATATATGTGGGTGAGACCCAAACTGTTTTGGTAAGTCCTTTCTATTTGAAAGGCTAGGATACGGTATTTGCGGTTTAAAGAGACGTCTAATCGTGGTCACCGAGCTCTGACTGCCGTATTAAAATTTTTAAACTGGTGTGGTTAAGTTTCTCACACTTAACTACCTAGTGAGTTTTCTTAAAAGATTGAGGATGCCTATGCTTTGATGTTAACCCAGTTTTATTATATGTCTTGATTGGCATATCTTGATTGATGGTTAGAACTCATTGAGATTTATTCTCACTATTTTTCCTTATTGTTTCAGATGATAAGAAGACTTAGCTGCTAGACTTGGATTTGGCTCTTAAAAGTTCCTTCCATCTATTTTTAAATTATGTATTTTGAAAGTAGTGGTGATGTTTAAGTACTGAACCTTAAATTTCTTGTTAATCAAGGATTACGTACTATGTATTATGTATTCATCGTCGGACCAAGACTATGTATTATTTTCCGTTTTAAATAGGGATGTGAACCCTCTATGTTTAATCTATCTTCTGAGTGTCTGAATTATGCTAATGTCTGATATTAGCTTCTAGATGCTAGTACTACGCATTACATTTTTTGTATCAGAGCAGTTCGACCTAATTGAACTGTGGATAGATTTATGTAGTATATCCGTTGTCTGATTTCACCATTGATTTTTCTAAATACTATTTTGCTAAATATTAAGCCTGATCTACTTAATATTGGTTTGTGGTATGCAGAATCATGAGTGGTGTACGTGGACGACCACGCAGGCAGAATGTACCCCCTCCTGAACATCATTTCCAGGGTTTTGAACAAATGAATGAGTTCATGCAAGTCATCCGGGAGCAATCCATGGCAACCAATAACCTTCTTAATCGTCAGACTCAACAGGGAGAGCCAGCACAACCCCATGACGAAGCACGCCGTTCCTTCCTTTTATTTCTGAAGCTCAACTCTCCTTCATTCTCTAAGGCGGAACATGCCCTTGATGCTCAACATTGGTTGGAGGCTCTAGACCAGATATTTGAAGTGGTTCAGTGTGATGATGAGCAGAAAGTAACTTTTGCAACCCATATGCTCAAGAAAGAAGCAGCTAATTGGTGGAAAGGCATGAAGGCCCATATGCAGACTATAGGAACTCCCTTGGATTGGGAGCACTTCCAGATGGTTTTTCTTGAGAAATATTTTCCCCTTAATCTCAGGAAACAGAAAGAAAGAGAGTTCATGGAATTAAAGCAGGGAACCATGTCTTTAGCTAGCTATGTGGCAAAATTTGAAGATTTGGCCAGACATTCCTCCCAGGCAGCCTATGTGCCAAATGAGGATTGGAAAATTGATCAGTTCAGATGGGGATTGAGGGCCGACATCAAGCATAGTTTGGCTCAGACCCGATTCACTGAATACTCCTCCCTAGTTCAACAGGCATATGTTGCGGAAGAAAGTCTTAAAGAACTAGAAGTTGAGAATCAGAGGAAATGGCTTAAAAATAGGAATGAGAACAAACATCAATCACAGCTCCGGGTTAAAGGAAATGGGAACAAAGGCAAACAGGTGCAGACATCTTACTCTCCTAGGACTGGTGGATGTCCAAAATGTGGCAAGAAGCATGGTGGTGAATGCTTGGCAGGCCAGAATGTGTGCTACATGTGTAAGAAACCTGGGCATTCCTCTCCTCAGTGTCCTATGCAGAAGAATAAAGGGGTTGCCATTCCTGGAGGCCAATCCCAGGGAAGAGTCTTTACTCTCAGTGGGAAACACGCAAAGGGGAAAGAAGGTCTGATCAAAGGTACTGGTTTCCTAAACCAAGAACCTGTTTTAATTCTTTTTGATTCTGGGGCCACTCATTCATTCATATCTTGTGATTGTGCCTTACGTTTGCAATTACCATTGTCTAATTTGCCATGCCCATTAGTAGTATCTACCCCTGCAGAAGGTAGTATTGAAACTTCCATAATTTGTGAAAACTGTGTCTTGGGTATGTTCGATAGGGTATTCCCAGTAAATTTGATTTGTCTACCTCTGCAAGGTCTGGATGTTATTTTAGGCATGGACTGGCTTTCTGCCAATCAGGTCGTACTTAACTGCCCCGAGAAATCAATCATTTTTCTATCTTCCTGTGAAAATTCTGAAGATCCAAATTATTCCTTGTTTGCGAGTGTTTCTCAAATTAACCAAAGCTTAAACAGTGGGGAATCTGTGTTCATATGCCTACTTTCTTCAAATTCTGAGAATGAGGTGGATATGTCAACCATTTCGGTGGTAAGAGAGTTTATAGATGTATTCCCTGAAGATATAGTTTCTTTGCCTCCTAAGAGGGAAGTTGAATTCTCTATAGACTTGGTTCCTGGTACGAGACCTATATCCATAGCACCCTATAGGATGTCCCCTATTGAATTGAAAGAGCTCAAAGGACAATTAGATGATTTAATATCTAAACAATTCATTAGGCCCAGTGCATCTCCTTGGGGTGCGCCAGTTTTACTAGTCAGGAAGAAGGATGGAAGTATGAGGCTCTGTGTGGATTACAGACAGCTCAATAAAGTGACCATTAAGAATAAGTACCCACTACCTCGAATAGATGACCTATTAGATCAGCTTAGGGGAGCCTCAGTATTTTCAAAGATTGATTTAAGGTCAGGATATCATCAGATCCTAATTAAATCTGAAGATATACCCAAAACAGCGTTTAGGACGCGTTATGGGCACTACGAGTACTTAGTTATGCCATTTGGCTTAACGAATGCTCCGGCGGTATTCATGGACTACATGAACTGTATCTTCAGACCCCTTTTGGATAAGTTCGTGGTAGTCTTCATAGATGATATTCTTGTCTATTCTAGGAGCCCCCAGGAGCACGAGGAACATCTTAGAATTGTGTTACAAATACTCCGGGAAAAGAAGTTGTTTGCTAAGCCCGAAAAATGTGAATTTTGGCTTTCCGAGGTAAGGTTTTTGGGTCATGTAATATCACAAGATGGGGTAGCAGTAGATCCCAGTAAGGTAGAAGCAGTCCTTAGTTGGGAAAGACCCAAGAACATTACCGAAGTTAGAAGTTTTCTAGGCCTAGCTGGGTATTATAGAAGGTTTATACGGGGATTCTCACAGTTAGCCTTACCCTTGACCCGTTTAACCCGCAAGGATGAACCTTTTGTTTGGGATAGGAAGTGTGAGAAAAGTTTTCTAGAGCTTAAAACTCGTTTAACCACTGCTCCAGTCTTAATCATACCAGAGCCATCTCTAGGTTTTGAAGTGTATTGTGATGCATCCTTGAAAGGTTTAGGGTGTGTTCTGATGCAAAATAGGCAAGTAGTAGCCTATGCCTCTCGTCAGCTAAGACCTCATGAAGAAATCTACCCTACCCTTGATTTGGAATTGGCAGCAATAGTTTTTGCTCTAAAGATATGGAGACATTATCTTTATGGAGCAAAGTTTGAGGTCTTTAGTGATCATAAGAGTTTGAAGTACCTTTTTGATAAAAAAGAACTCAATATGAGGCAGAGAAGGTGGATGGAGTTCCTTAAAGACTATGATTTTGAATTGAAGTACCATCCCGGAAAGGCTAATGTAGTGGCCGATGCCTTAAGTAGGAAATCCCTTCACGTGTCATCTATGATGATACATGAGATGGGATTGATGGAAGATTTTTGCGACTTGAGCATAAATGTTGTTATGGGTCCAGGTAGCATCTATTTGAGTCATTTAGAGATCACTTGTGATTTTAGGGCTCAGATTAGGCAAGCTCAGCTACATGATGAGAGTTTACAAACAAGAAAGCACCAACCTGGGTTCTCCGAGGCTGGAGATGGGACCCTCCTTTTTCATGGGAGGGTGTGTATTCCCAATGATGAGAGGATTAAGAGACAAGTGCTGGAAGAGGCCCATCAAAGTGATTTCTCGATACACCCTGGTTCTAACAAGATGTACCAAGATCTCTAGAAGTGGTATTGGTGGCCTGGAATGAAAGGAAACATAGCAGAGTTTGTATCCCAGTGCTTAGTGTGCCAAAAGGTAAAGATTGAACATCAAAGACCATCTGGCATGCTTCAACCCTTAGCAATCCCTGAGTGGAAGTGGGAAAGCATATCCATGGATTTTGTTGCAGGTTTACCTCGTACTCAATCCGGATATGACTCCATTTGGGTAGTTGTGGATCGATTGACTAAGTCGGCTCACTTTTTACCTGTCAAAACTTCTTATAACACAATAAACCGGCAACATTGTTCATAAAGGAGATAGTAAGATTGCATGGAGTACCAACAAGATCGTTTCAGATAGAGACCCTAAGTTTACCTCTAGATTTTGGAGAGCATTTCATAGTGCTCTAGGTACTAGATTAAATCTTAGTACTGCTTACCATCCCCATTCTGATGGTCAGACAGAGAGAACCATCCAAACATTAGAGGATATGCTTAGGGCCTGTATCATGGAAGATGGGGGAAGCTGGGATAGTCATTTACCCTTGGTAGAGTTTGCCTACAACAACAGTCACCATTTCAGCATAGGGATGGCACCATATGAGGCACTCTATGGTAGGAAGTGTAGGACACCCCTTTGCTGGTCAGAAGTGGGTGACAAGGGGATCTTAGGACCAGAGTTGATCCAGGAAACCACAGAGAAAATCAGGATGATAAGGGATAATCTAAAAGTTGCTCAGAGTCGGCAAAAGAGTTATGCCGATAATAGGAGAAAACCCTTGGAATTTGAAGAAGGTGACCATGTGTTCCTCAAGGTAACCCCCACAATAGGCATTGGGAGAGCCCTTCGAGCTAGAAAGCTATGTCCTCGCTTTATGGGTCCTTTTCAAATTACTCAGCGAGTCGGTCCGGTGGCGTACCAACTCGCTCTACCCCCTTCTTTGTCAAGTTTACACAATGTTTTTCATGTCTCCCAAATCAAAAAGTATATCCCTAACCCTTGCCAACCTTTAAGTCATGAACATGTCCAATTAAGATCAGACTTGAATTTTCTACCTTTGTCGGTTCAAGTGATTGACCGAAGTGTAAAGACCCTGAGAAACAAGATGATTCCTATGGTAAAGGTTATTTGGGAAGGGTCTCACCCTGACGAGGCAACATGGGAGCTCTAGGAAGATCTGCGTAGAGAGTATCCTCACTTGTTTGAGTAGGTACGTATCTAAATTTTGAGGACAAAATTTCTTTTAGGAGGGGAGAAATGTAATATCCCAGTTTTAATGAGGTATTATGTTGGGTAACAAGAATTAATGATTTCTTTTTCTTTCTTTATTATTTAAATATAGGCGCGAGTAAGGATAGTTTTTTTTTATTATTACCACTTTATTTGATGATGGATGTATATTTTTATTTCTTAATGTTTAATTAAGGTGTGACTATCAATGAGACAATTTTAAATTTCCTTGTTATTAAAATTAAAATTTGGAGAAATAGTTTCCTCCTCAATTAAATCCAAAGATGTAGTAAAATTAATACATCATTTGTATTTTTTTCTACACTATGACACCTAATTAGTCACACTCATTTGCTATGTGTTGAACATTTAGTAAATATTCAGATTTTTCCCTCTCCCTCCCTACACTCACGACACACACACACACACACACACTTTTCACACACACTACACCATTTAATTAAGAAGAATTCTTATCCAAAAATCACCTCCCCTTTTACCCAATCAAAACACATGCAAGGATTTCTTTTTAAAATAAGCCAATCCCTCACCTTCTTTCTCTAATCCTTTCGACCAAGAAAGGAGAAAGAGAGCTGAAGCTCTCATTTTATCTTCTCATCTAGACAACAAAAAAAAAATATACTTCCCTCATTCTCTCTTCATTCACCCATCGGCCTCCCAAACAACAACCACACCTCCACCACTTTTCTTCCAAAAACACCACCAAAACCACCACAAACATTCAATAAACACCAAGACCACATCAAATACATCCTTTTCTACACCCTTCCCTTACCAAATATCAACATGCAAAGCCTTACAATTCAACTCTCAAAAAATCGGGTTCCATGGAAAACTAGGAAAGAACTAAGGAAGCTTGACTAGGATCTTGGAGGATTCCCCATGAATAGGGCTGTAAAAATTGAGGGGAAGAGTATTTGAATCTGTTTTGGTAGAAAAAGAAGAGGAGAAGGCGAGTCACTTGAAGAAGAGGAGAGAACCCTTGCATTTCATCATCATTCCTACACATTCTTGTGAGTTCTAGCTTGTTTGCTCAAGGGCACCCATAAGTCCCATTCAACCTCATGAAAAATCAATTTAGATATTCTGTTTTAGGGATTAAATCAAGGGTTGGGTTCTGTTTCTATTGCATGTGGGGTTTATTAAGGGAATAGAATTTTAAAAGAGGTGAACTATGTATGTATAGTTGTTGCTGAATTTTTCTCTGTGTTGTGCTTGGAAAATGAGTTGTTATTGTTTAGATTTGATGTTCATACAGCCATGATTCTGTTATTTGGAGTCTCTAGTGTGTTTATGTGGAATGGCTCTTAATTTAGTTATGTGTAATTACAAAATTTTCTGTTAATGTTGAAAGGGTTGTATTGCTGTCTCCAACCCACCTGGACACCTGAGTGATGTTTTTATCCTAATTTCCTCCACAGAGGTCGTTTGGACTTGATTCCAGTTTCATTAGAAATTAGACAAAATTTTATCCAATTTGGGCACAAGAATCATGTCATTTGAGTAAGTATTGAATTAGATAATTGGGTTTTAAGTAGCAGGTTAAACTTATCACTTTACCCTGATCCTATGTGATTGATTGATTTGTTTCTCAATGTATAGAGACTGGATTTGATTGGTTTTTGTGGAATTAGAAACTAGACATTTTTCTCTATACCATAGTCACTGGAAGCACTCAATTTGATGCCCTTATGGGAGAGAAATGACCTTAATAAACAGAGTGTAAGTGGCAGACTGGTTAACGTCAGTTTACCCTGAACCCCTGTCACTATTTTGGCTGCTGCTCACTGTACGGGTGTCGGAATTGAATGGTTCTCGTGAATATGGAAACTAGACTTAAATCTCTACACTCTTGCCACTGGGAGCACTCAAATTGACTGAGAAACGATATGACTCCTAGGGTCACAAGTGGCAGGTTGAATAAAGTTAGCCCACCTGAACCCCTGTTATTAAAATGTGCATAACTCAATGTGTATTTACTGGAATTGAGTGATTCTTGTGGCCACCTAAACTAGACAAAATTCTCTAAATTTTAGTCACTGGGACCACTTGAATCCATGTAGAATCAAACTCGAGAGCTCTGTTTGATTTCCGGACAGAATCGTACTTAGATTGAATATGGATAAGTTGTAATTAAAATTATGTGCGAAATATAAATGCAATTTGGTTGCTTATGAATGCTTAGTTATGATGTGCTTGTCTATTCCTTGGCTTGACTTTGATTTTTCTATGGTCTTGAAATTATGATTTGATTCTCCTAACCATTTGTGAAGGATGAAGGAATCGCTTACATTATAACATAGCATCCAAATCTTAGGATAGTCTATGTCTGGAGAAATACCATGTTTCCCTGTAAAGGCTAGCTATCATGGGCCACATATATGTGGGTGAGACCCAAACTGTTTTGGTAAGTCCTTTCTATTTGAAAGGCTAGGATACGGTATTTGCGGTTTAAAGAGACGTCTAATCGTGGTCACCGAGCTCTGACTGCCGTATCAAAATTTTTAAACTGGTGTGGTTAAGTTTCTCACACTTTAACTACCTAGTGAGTTTTCTTAAAAGATTGAGGATGCCTATGCTTTGATGTTAACCCAGTTTTATTATATGTCTTGATTGGCATATCTTGATTGATGGTTAGAACTCATTGAGATTTATTCTCACTATTTTTCCTTATTGTTTCAGATGATAAGAAGACTTAGCTGCTAGACTTGGATTTGGCTCTTAAAAGTTCCTTCCATCTATTTTTAAATTATGTATTTTGAAAGTAGTGGTGCTGTTTAAGTACTGAACCTTAAATTTCTTGTTAATCAAGGATTACGTACTATGTATTATGTATTCATCGTCGGACCAAGACTATTATTGTTTTCCGTTTTAAATAGGGATGTGAACCCTCTATGTTTAATCTATCTTCTAAGTGTTTGAATTATGCTAATGTCTGATATTAGCTTCTAGATGCTAGTACTAGGCATTACACTCTTCTTGTGGCGTCTTCATCTTGCTTATCAATTCCTTAGGGAATTGTGGTGCGTCCATCTCTTATCTCTATTCCATTTCTTTTCTATTTACTTGTTCTAAAATTCAGTTCCATAAAAATTCAACCTAAGATCACTTCAAAGGCTACTATGGAGGTTGGTAGTCATCAAGTGGTATCAAAGCAAAGGTTGGGGTTGAATTTATTTTCTTAAGTTGTTTTATTCTGTTCATCTCATCTCCATCTCAATTCTGTCCAGAATTTTGTTCAAAAAAAATGAAAAAAAATTCTGTTTGCAACATGTTGAGATATTCTAGAAATGATTTTGTTGTTGAGAGATATCAGGTTGGTATGTGGATGAAAAGAACTGCTGAGAAGTTAGATAGAAAAAAAGAAAGAGCAAGAGGAAAAAGAGAGAGAAAAAGAAAGAAGGTGTAGAGAAGAAAATGAGAGGAAGGATAGTGAGATAAGAAGAAAACAATTGGAAGCGAAAAAAAGACGTCAAGATCGCTTTGAGAAAAATTTTGAAGAGTTTAGTAAGGAGTTGAAAATTCTACAAAGAAAATATTTAGGAGAAAAAAAGAGTGTGGAAAAAAAATGAGAGCTTAGAGGAAGAAGTAGAGGTGAATGAAAATGAGAGTAATGCAAAAGTGAGAGAGGCAAAAGAAAGTGTGGTGAAGGAAATAATCATGGATACTTGTTTTGATTCTAACCATTTACAAATTGTGTCAATTCTATTGAGGAGCAGGTTGTAGACCATATCACAGAGGAAGCCTACGAGACGACCAATGTATTTGGTAAATTGCTTCCAGGAGAAGAATGCAATGCATCAAATAAAGGTGAATTGCAAGTGGAAAATAAGGGAGTGAAGAGCGAATGGCCAACCTTTAAATCTGAGAATGAGTGCTCAAATACACTTGGGAAGTCATTATATGCTATGATTCTAATTCCTTCTCCTCATTGGTTTTATGGTTTCAACTCTTTGAATTCTTATAAGTTGTTTCTTTGGTCTAACAATTCTTCCCTTGAACATAAAGAGAAGAAAGTGAATGAAGAAGAATTTCCTCAAGAAATGGCTTATTTTCAAGAAAAACAGAGGCAAGATAATTATGCTTTGGATTCCGAAGAGAAAGAGGAGCAAGCTAATCATTCAAATGAACTTGCAAATTACCCTAATGTGGAAGTTACATGTGGTGAGTTCATTAGACTTATTTTTGACCCCGGAGGGATTGGATCTAGAAATTCGAGGTTGAATTCCTTTGAAGAGGGAGGGAATGATGTGAAACTAGGATGACCACCCTTGAAAAAAGAAGAACAAAATTGGGCTTTAATGAAATTCGTTGGAAATGACCTGTCTGTCTTGTTTTGACTGAATCAGGAGCTATAGAAGTCCGATTGATATGGTTCTTGATGTGTTCGAAAGATTACAAAAATTTCTACAAGTTGTATTTCACATAATTTAATCAGATTCGGCTTCTATCATGGTGGAAAATGGATGGGAAGTTGAAGACGAAAATCTGGACTAAACTATTTTACGTAATTTTGTGTTATTTATTTTAAGTGAGTTGCATTAGCTTTTTATTTAAATTAAGCAAATAATTGTAGCAGCTGTATGTCTTTTGAAATAACCCATTTAGGAGTTGTTGGAGATATGTAGCTACCACTTTAAAAGCACTAGTTAATGTGCAATTAAGGTCGAGTCATTAGTATAGGAGTTACACTATCAATTAAGCTTATTACTATCCATTATTGGGTGTTTCTGAATGTATTTCTGTCCTCCTATATGTATGCACAAAATTCATGAATGAAATATAGAATTTGGATGTTAAAAATTGTGTTTTACACATTATGAGAGACTTGTTTCTCTTGGGTTCTGAATTGAGCCAAAACTGACTTATCAAGAAGTTAACTCTTCTCGTTGCGTCTTCATCTTGCTTATCAATTCCTTAGGGAATTGTGGTGCGTCCATCTCTTATCTCTATTCCATTTCTTTTCTATTTACTTGTTCTAAAATTCAGTTCCATAAAAATTCAACCTAAGATCGTTTCAAAGGCTACTATGGAGGTTGGTAGTCATCACTTGGATGTAGGATACTTTATGCTTACGATCATGGACGCGTATGATATGATCATTCACCTCATGATGCTCTACTAAGAGCAAGCAAGTCATGAAAGATTTGAGGCTTCCTATTCCTTTTTCAGCTGCAAGCTGGTAGTGGGTAACTCAATGGGTCCTCATGTGCTTTATACTATTGAGTACAATGAGAACCAAGAAAAGCTGGGATTTTCTTTTGCCCAAGAGTTGGCCACTGACTTAATTATGCAAGAGTTACGACATGGTTAGAGTCGAAAAGAATAGGCCGTGTTGATGGCCATGGAAGGGAAAGGCCTGATGTTTGCTATCAAGGAGTAACACATGAGCAAGAACAAGTTCAAGCCCAGTACTTCTTCCTTGAAGCTGACATACAAAGGTTGCTGAGGAGGACACTTGCAGCTTCCAATATGGTTGGACTGGATGTTGGAAGGAGAATTGTCACATGAGCTAGAAAGAGTACAAATTGAAGAAAGGAAGTTGGACTTCCTCTTCGGGTATTTTGTCATAGAGGACAAGGGGCTTGCCTTGGAACTAAATAAGTGTTATTAAGTTCCAACTATTGATAGAAACATCACTTCCATTTCTTGAGTGCACAAGAAAGGATTTTATGTTAATAAAAGGAAAATTGTTGTTCCATTTATTCAACTGATTTTTTCAATGTTGGAGATCTTGAAAGACACCCCATCTATGACATTAATGCGAATAAGATCAAATCAAGTGATTTGATTTTTATATACTTAGGCATTAATGTTTATGCCAAATAAGTAAGAAACATAATTCTAAGTTTCATTAAGATGGATTCTTGGACTCATTCGATTGTGAGTCGTTTGAGGTTTATAATTCTTGCTTATTGGAAAAGACGACTAAGCTCCAACCACCAATCGTGGTGAAAGGAATAGTAATCTTTTGGCGTGATACATGAGATGTATATAGGCCACTAAACAAGTTTGCAAAAGGTAGGTTTCCGAACTTCATTGGGTTTACTGTTGATTAAAGTAACTAATTATTTGTGTATCTTATGAAACATAAATCGGGAACCTTTGAAGAGTTCAAAGAGTCCAAGGATGAAGTGTAGAACCACATTGGCAAGAGTATAAAGACCACACGATTAGATCGTGATGGTAAATACTAAAGCCAAGAGTATGATGACTCTCGCATCTTGTCAGACATGGTCCGATCAATGATGAGTCAGTCAAAACTTTATGGCTTTTTTTGGAGTATGCTTTACATACAACTGTTTCTCGTCCTTAACTATGTTCCATCTGAGGCAGTAAAAGGGCTCCATATAAGATATGGAAGGGCCAGAAAGCCAAGTGTGACATTTATGAAGATTTGGCTTATCAAGATTATTTGATAAACTTGAACCCAAAATGAATAAATGTACTTTGTGGATTGTCCTTAGGAAACTAAGGGATACTGTTTCTACGATGTCTCCAAGGACAAAGAGTTTGTCGCAGAAATTGGAGTATTCCTTAAAGGAGTTCATCTCCAAAGGAACCAGTGGGATGAGCCACCGATTCATATTCCTACAAAGGAATATGAATCGGTTCCACAAGTGTTGTGGATGAGCCACCGATTCAAGTTACACAAGATCTATGTAGATCTAACAGGTCACATCACCAACCTGAGAGACATGGACTTCTCCTGACTTAAGAAGGTGATGTGTTGCTCATGGATCAAAATGAGCCCGTAACCTACCTAGATGCCATAGTTGGCCCAGATTCTGAGAGGTGGCTTGAAGCCATAGAATCTAAAGTTGGAATCCATATGAACCTACAAGATTGGACCCTGATGGAGTCACCCCAATGGGTAAAACCCATAGGGTGCAAGTGGGTCTTTAATAGAAGACTGACATGGATGGTATTATGAATACCTTTAAGACGTGATTTTTCATGAAAGGTTTCATGCAAATCCATACTACAGACTGTGGTGAGACCTTATCCCAATCACGATGCTTAAATCCATCAAGATTCTACTTGTTGAAGATCCATTTATGGATTTGAGCAAGCTTTCAGAAACTAGAATCATCATTTTGATAAGACTATTGGACAGTGGGATTCATCAAGAACGAAGATGACCTTGTGTATACACAATGGTTAGTGGGAGTATTATTGATTTCTAGTCCTATATGTGGACAATATAATGCTCATCAGAAATGATTTCCTTACAAAGCGTAAAAACATAGTTGGGAAATGTTTCTTGATGAAGGACTTAGGCGAGACTTCCTAAGTGTTAGGAATCAGGATCTATAGAGATAGATTACTGACGTTACTTGGCCTAAATTCGAAGTACTTGTATGCATTGATATGTACTCGACAAGATGTCTTGTATGTTTTGAGCATGATAAACATATATCAATCCGATCCCAGTGAAGGTCATTGGACCACAGTCAATAATATCCTTGAATACCTAAGAAAGACTAAGGATATATTCCTGATAGATGATGGTAAGGAGAGATCGTTGTAAGTAGTTACACTGATGCTACTTCCAAACTAATAAAAGTAATTCCAGGTCGCAGTCTGGATTTGTGTTTTGCCTATATGGTGGCACTGTGAGCAGGAAGAGTTCCAGGTCGAGGACAAGTCTATTTCTCTTACACAGGCTGAGTATATAGCCGCCTCTAATGTGATTAGAAGGCTGCATAGATCAAGAAGTTCTTTTGAACTTGGCGTAGTTCCTAACTATGCAAACTCCATTGATCTCATTGTGATGATAATGGAGTAATCGTCTAAGCCAAGGAAACTTGATCTCACCAGTGATCCGAACATATACGTAGGCGCTTCCATCACATTCGATAGATGATATAGGAGATGTGAAGATGTGCAGAATGATAACACAAAACAATCCTCTAAAGGAGTCTCTTGCTCAGTAGTAGCTTAACACTCACACTAGTTCGATGAGTGTTGAATTGATGCTCGATTGGCACTAGTGCTAGTCGGAGATTGTTGGTGTAAGCCCTAGTGGCCAATCTATTTTATTAATTGTATTATGATTTTAGTCATATATTTAATATATGTAAATGCGTCATTTATTATATTATTAGTGTGTAGCATAATAAAGTCCTTAGAATAGACAGTTCGTTCATTGGAACATCAAATATGATTTGATCGTGAGACCCCATTGAACTATAGAACACTATTCTTAAAGTATCCGTAGTCGAAGTATTATTGTTAACTAGGACGACAATAATATATAAAGACTATTGTGTGAGTAGACCGATGACCACATCTCGTGGGTCATGAATATGTGATATCAAGTCGGCACACAGGTATAAATATTAGGAGTAATATTTATACCAGATTGACCCACTATGAGGACGCTTCATAATAGTTATGTAAGTGTCATAGGCGCTCCTCATGGTAACCATAGTGAAGTAGTCTTTCGACTTGAAGTCACTACGATTCCTACATGAGGAGTTGTTAGTTTTAATGCTATCAAACGTCATTCGTAATAGAATGATCGTAAAGATGGTACTTGGGCCTACGATGAATCATGTTGAGGAGTGTGAGTGATGTAGATAGGATTCATCCCTCCTACATAACAGGAGTAATGTCTCAGGCCTCTCGATAGAGCAGGACGTGAAAATATGTGTGGTCACGCTGAGATGGGCCAATATGGATGACGCATTTATGCCTCGTGTTCAATCAAGACATATGGACGAAGGGACATTGGCTTCACAGTGATTGTGGCTGCGATAATGTTAATATCGAATCACCGATATTTCCATAAGCTGGGTAACAGTGACACATTGCTAGATGTCAATCATTGTCTGTGATGTTTAATATTATATTGAATATTTAATATTAATATATTATTTAATATCATGGCCAGGCTGGTGGAAACCTCTGGGGTCACACGCGTAGAGATTCTATAATAAAGCATGTAATTAATTAAATTAAGGTGAACTTAATTTAATTAATTAAATTAAGGTGAACTTAATTTAATTAATGGAAAGAATTAATTAAATAAGATTTAATTAATTAAGGGATGATTTAATTAAAAAAGTTTTAATTAAATGGACCCAAGTGGGCTTGGCCCATTTTGTGTGTGGTGACCTAAGTGGGTTATTCTCTATTCAAAGGGAAGTATGCTCATTATATTGCTAGACCTAATTTTTGAAGAGAAGAGTCACCATCATCCCAAGAGGGCTAGCACCCAAGAGTTCCTAAAATCTCATGTGGACTGAGTAGAGAGGCGACGTTTGGTGCCTTTGGTGATCAAGATTGTAAAAGCACGCTTCAAGAGGTAAACATAATAACCTTCTTTGTGATTCTTGACAATGACATGATCCATGGGAATGAGATTTTTTCGCAGTTCATTTTCCCTAGCTCAAGCTTCGTTTCATCGCGTTATCGATCAATCGTGTGCACTGCGTTTCACGCATATTAGGATTTTATACCAACAACTCTACAAAAATTTCTAATTTATCAGCACACACCTAAAAATTATTATTTAGTCAAAATTTTCCTCATGACATGAGAAATGCACCCACGTATCTCGTTTTCTCAAATTACGAGCCAAAACGTTGCAATTAGGCAGTTTTTGGGCGTGGAAAATATACTAAATATTTTCTATTGCCCAAAACATTCCAATAAATCATAAATATTCGAAAATGCTAAAATCTCAAATTTTATAAAATTTGGATCATGTTTGGACATGTTTCAGTTAGAAACTCACCCGGTAGCCTCATAACGGCAGAATTGCTGCAGCGTAGTAAAAACTGTAAATTAGCAATAATTACTAATTCCAATTTTGATTTGGATTAATTCATATTAAAAACAATATACGTCTACACTGTCTGTTAATTTGAATTAATTACCAAAACGGTGAATTGTTTACGACAAATCATTGCAGTTCTTCGCACTTTTCATAAACCATTGAGGTGATCAGTTTCTATAATTTATTTCCAAGTAGTTGAAAACTGTAAAATAGCTTTTCATAATAATTGGGGTGTTGCATTACCACCCTCCTTAAAAAGATTGTCATCCCCGAAAATTAACTAATAAACCAAATCAAAATCAGGAATCTGGAAATCATAACTTAATACCAAAAGCATGTCATAAATTTGGACTTTGAAATTTAGTACAGCATGATAATTATTCTACTCAAAACAGTCAAACACCTAAGCATATTCTTTATTCATATATTACTACTAAAGCAAAACACTACATCCTTTAACTCAAACATTTACAAAACACACTGATAAGCATCCATGCGGAAAACAGTTAATGAGCTAGAAAAGAGGCTTGCATCAGATGAGACATGGTATGAACCAAATCCAGATAAAGCTTTCGATGCACTACACCCTGATTTTGAAGGTATTTTTATAGATAGAATCTTGGACGGACTCAGAAACGAAGGATCACAAAACTACTATATTGCATCATCGTTAAATGACGTCTTACTCCAAGTTACGATCTCTACCAAATCATGATCACAAACACGGTCACGACAGCACTAAGCTACGGTTACACTCCTACCCAATAAAACATCACTAACACAAATACACCCACACAACTACGGTTTTAACACAAAAAGCAACATCAAATTTCTTTTTTAAACATCTAACTTCTAAAAGTTAACACAAAGCAAGAATTAATTTGCATAAAACACACTTGATCTCTTCAAGTCAAGAACGCTATGGTTTTTCTGAGATTAGGCTCTTATTGTCTTAAAATCATCAAGATACACTTAATAAAAAAACTAAAACTTAAATCAAACACTAACAACAACAAAATCACTAAAAACAAAGTATTAAAACTTGAAATCATTTTCTTTTTATCAAAGAACCTCACGGTTTGCACATAACCACACCAAGATCCTCTTCTCAAAATTATTCTACTCATACCCAAAAGCTTATTAACAAAAGATCAACAATAAAACTCTTCTCTAAAACTCCTAAACCACCACCACAACTAACCAACAACAAATCAACTAGAAAAATCATGAATTAACTCACGGTTTTTGTGCAACAAAAGAAAAAGAAAAGTTTTCCAAAGCCACCAACAACATCATGTAAAACAACACAAAATCAAAAGCTTAAAGAAGCTAAAATACTCATCCACAAATCCTTCAAAAGATCACGGTTTTGGGATATCAAAAAGAAAGGAAAACTCTAAAAATTATCAACCACAAGAACAACAACAACATTAACCACAAATACCCAGGAAATGAAAAAGAATCCTCCCCCAAGATGAAAGCCCACAGTTTCTCAAGACATCAAGGGAAAAGGAAAGCTCTCAAAATTATCAACAACAACAACGCCCCATAACATAAATAAATACCAAGGAATTAAAAGAGAATTCTCCCCCAACATCATCCTAAAGCTCACGGTTTCTCAAGAGGGAATGGAAAGAAAATCAGGTTCTAACACTCTCACATTCTCGCAGCTTCAAGGCAAGAAATACCACCCCCAGAACTCTCTAAACTATCTAGATCTCTCACATACCTCATCACTACAAGGTTGAGCACAAGTTAGGAGAAACATTGAAGAAGAATGGAGATCTTTGAGCAAGAATGGCTCACGGCTCACAAGGGAAGAAAAAAAAGGAAGTTAAAGTTCTCTCTCCACCAACACCAACCCACTAAAAGAGTTATTCCCCCCTATATTATGGAGCTGTAACTGGTCAAGAGAAAAGAAGTAAAGGTGATTCCTAAAAAAAAAAAAAATCTAAGCTATCCATAAAAGATAAGGCTTGGTAAGATTTTTGCAAAAATTTAACCAATAAAACGATGACAACTCATCATGCACTATACCCCCTCCAATAACTCTCATCTACTCCAAAATACTCTCTTGACTTAGTCCCACGGTCACGGCGACCCAATAATTCGTGGCGTCAGGTGATCGTGCTATCGATTACTCGATTGGCGACAAATCGCGTAAATTAAATTATCATGAGAAAATTTAATTCAATGCGCTCTAAAAATATTCTCGTAAAATAAGTACGCTCACAAAATAATCACACAATAATTACACAAATAAGCATAGTGACGTCAAAATAAACTACAGTAAAAATTACTGGCGTAACAGTGGCAATTCATTGGGCAGCAGTAGTTGCCATCCCGGCCACGACTCAGATTACTTGATTCATCTCTGGATTCCCCGCTCCAGCAGAAATAATCGTTCGTCTCGGAGGCATCAAATTTCTATAAGGTAAACCAATCAGAAACCCACAACAAGATCAATCATCTGAGATGATCGCACACAATTCCACACAATGTTACACATGTTCCAACTTGGAAACATTACAAACAATCAAGCACAGAGTTCACATAATCTAGGCATAACAAGCTTATACCCGACAATTCCCAACAATCTAGGTCAACTTAAACAAAGCGGTCCGGTAAGAACCGAACTGCTCTGATACCATTAATGTAACACCTCGTTTTCGGAGCGCTACGGTGTAACCCAATCTAATGCTAAAAACATTTGATGCTTGTATGCTATCAGTAAAAAGTACTCTTCAATTATTCACAAAGGAAAATAGGAGTAAATTTTTTTCCTTTTTCTTTCCTTTGAAAACCCTTTTAAAAAATGAGACATGAAGAGTACTACAATTTTCAAATGATGAGTAATCAACCTTTTATCAAATATTAGAGTATAACACATCATATCATGAGCATAATATTTCGCACCGAGCAAGGTTTTCTGAAAAGCATATTTACAAGACAATATGCATTTACGCAATAATAAAGTCATGCTCTGCCAATAGGTAATGGGCAAAGACAATACCCTAAGTTAAGCTGGCCAATAACAATGACTCTTACAGAGAAATCGTTCAGCAAGATCAGAACTGAAGCACTAGGAGGAATCTTCCTCTGCTGGCTCATTCTTCAACGCTCCTGGAAAGGACGAAACTGCAGCAGCAATGTGAACTCCATCTGGTAACATCCATGAGAATGTCCAATCAAACAATAGTGCAAGGGTAAATTCTTTGTCCACGAGTTTATCACAGGCTGGTCGCATGCAAACAAGGTATATATATATATAACACAACAACATGCCTTTATATACATATACACACTTAAGAGACTGCATGCATCATCATGGTATATCAAGCATTTGCTTATGAGTAGACAAAGCAATCCAAAGATTCATCAAACAATTCATCACATAACATAAATGTGGTCAGCCATGCATGCCAATGCATTATGAACAAGTTGGGTATACACTTGCAGCCTTAAATAAGGACAACAATAGACGAGAAATTTATTTTCCAGGTCCAAAAAAAATTCCCCTACCAAGGGTACTAGAATCTAATTGTAATCGCATTAGACTGTTTTGCCATTCATAATCATTGGTCACCAGAAGGACCTTCGGGTTTGGCTAAAACGATTACCCGTCATTTCGGAATTCAACATAAGATTTCCAAACGTGACAAGTATCGATACTCAATGGTAAGTATGCATCAAGTCCAACTCTTTTGGTACGGCCCACTCACCATAAGGAGTGTCCGAGAGGTATCTTAACTAATTAATGCTGATCGACGAGTCCTCAACTCTCTCAACTTGGTAAATTTCAAATCTTGGTTTTTGTGTCATACCTAAATGATACTGTGTCAAAAATAGCTCTTTAGCTTTAGGTCGTTGGAACCCTAGTTGTGCTAAATAATACATTAGGGGAATTCCCAGGAAAGAGAGGCGGTGCAAACACTCTTAATTACCAAATCTTTTCTAGCCAGAATTTTTCTAGACGCATCATTTAACTCAACTGTTTTCGCAAATTTCACTGTTTAGTCAAGTACTTTTTCTAACGTGGTTCCATTGGAAAATTGTTTGCAAGCTTTAGCTAGTTTTACTAAAACCCTCACGCTTACTTTTAAGTCAAAATGCACTTAACATTTCATTTGTGAAATCTTTACTCGGCTTGTAGAATCGCATCAGATTTACCGTTATAAATCGTCAAACCAATAACAGTCAATTGTCGCATTATTAATTAATTCATCATCATTAACATTATTGTGGATACTTCAATCAATTTCATGTTCAAATTAAATCAACATGATTTAAGGCACACAATACAATCCAGTCTTGCCACGCTGGGCCAAATCACATCACAGCAATTAATACTAACATATAATAATGTTACCAAGTGACTTCAAACACAAGAGGGGGGTGAATTGTGATAGCGGTGCTTATAAAAAATTACAGATAAATTACTGAACTAAAAAAAACTTGAAAGAAATAACTTGCGAAAAGATAAATAACTTGAAGAATAAATTGCAATAAATAAATGACAGAAAATAAATGACCAAAAAATAAGTAAAGAACAAAAATAAATAAAGTGCTTGAATGATAAAGAGACAGAGAGCAAAGAAGAGCACGCAGCAAATTATACAGGTTCGGCCACCAAACACCCCTGTGGCCTACGTCCTGTCCCCAAAGCAAAGCACTATGGGATTTTCACTAAATCACTAGCTTTTAAATCAGGTTCAGCTAGAAACCTTTACAACTCTATACCAGAGCAATACGTTCAAGAGATATCACCTCTCTATGAACACCTTGGGATTCCTACCCAAAAAGAAATGATTTTCGCAAATAAAATGAGATGAGAAAGATACACTCAATAGTGCAGATATAACAAATTGAAGCTCAAATAATACAACTCAAATTATGTAGAATAAAAAGACTCTAAAAAATTGTGCTCAAATAAGTGTGAGTGATGGAGAATATTTGATAGAGTTTTGGCACAAAGAGTAAGTGAGTGTATTGTTTAAAAACATCCTGTCATGTTGCTTTTATAGGCAATGGAGGAGCGTGTAGCATTAAAAATTTGCCCGCTATGCTTTGATTATTAAAAGGATAATTTGTCCGTTCTGCGGCATTAAAGGAAATCTGCCCGTTGCGTTTTGATTATGAAGAATTTGAAAACACTGAGACGGAAATGATTCGGACACACTTGGCGTTGGACATCGTATTTCCATCCGACCTCTCCCCAGCTCGGCATCCGCCCTCCTCAGCTCGGCATCCGACCTCTTCACAGCTCGGCACAGACACGACCTCCTCACAGCTCGGCACGCGACCTCCTCACAGCTCGGCACGCGACCTCCTCAGCTCGGCACGCGACCTCCTCACAGCTCGGCACGCGACCTCCTCACAGCTCGGCATACGACCTCTCCACACAGCTCGACATACGACCTCTCCACACAGCTCGGCACGAGACCTCACCAAGACGCCGACTTCCCCTGGCACGCGACCACTGACGCGACTTCCCCACGCTCGCACGCGACCTCATTTCGGCACCACGACTTGCATGTCAAAATATCACCGCCGACACGGAGAATATTTTCCAAAGAAAACTTGAAATATTTTACAAACAATATTTTGAGCACAACTTAAGAATTTTTCAAAATACTTTATGCCTAAAAATAATTTAAGAAAATTATCATAAAATCAATTTTAGAATAAAAATCATTTTGTGAGTGTGTGATTTTATTTTAATTGAGAGCTTTTATTACTACTTACAAATAGTCTTAATAAAAATAAATAAATACCCAAAACCCAAAGACTTGAGAAACTATCATTCTTGATACGCTGTCTTGGTATTCTTTTCCACTTTTTGCACGGTTGACTATTTGCAAAGCTCCCTTTATCAATCATCAAAACCATCCTGTCAAGGCATGTATTCACAGACTCCCCTTTTTGATGATGACAAACATCTCATGGAGGGAATTTAGTAAAATATAATCATGATATGGCAATGAGATATAAGCATGGTTTTTCAATAAAAGATATCGAGTTTAAGCACAATATTTAGAAAAACTCCCTCACAATATGCATAATATAATTTACTCCGCCTGAATCGTAAAACTCTCCCCCTTTTGTCAACATCAAAAAGCGGAAAAGATTAGAGGGAAAGGCATGTAAAACGTATGCATATACGTGTAACTAGATGGCGAAAAATAATAGAGTATCAAGGGTTCAATGAAGCATAAGAAATCCTTGGTAAAAAAAATTATTCAGGGAGATAGCAAAAATAAAGCACTAGGATAAGAGTTACTAGTTCTCGTTCAACTCATTCTCATCATCAATTGTTTCTACATCTTCACTGATATTAAGCGCATAATTGTTTGCAGTTAACATAACCTGCACAAACTTTTATTTTAACGATTACAGGAAGGACGGTTGCATTTCTCCACTTTTAGTCTTGGTAACGGAACCTGCATAAAAATGTTAGCACACTCCAACGCCCAAGTTAGAACTTATTCATAATAAAATGCACTCACACGCAGTCATTCAATGCATGATTGATCTAAAATTCCTAACTCGGTTCTTATAAAAAAGAAGTTTTCTTTAGGCAAAGGTTTAGTAAAAATATCTGCGAGTTGTTTAGATGTTTCCACAAACTCAATCACACAATCTCCTTTTTGAACATGATCTCTAATAAAATGGTGCCTAATTTCTATGTGTTTGGTCCGGGAGTGATAAACCGGATTTTTCATGAGGTTTATGGCACTAGTATTGTCGCACTTAATTGGAACAGTTTTCAGATTGATTCCATAATCATTCAACTGTTGTTTCATCCAAATGATCTGTGCACAACAACTACCTGCTGCAACGTATTCCGCTTCAAAGAAGGGACAAAGCCACACCGCTTGTTTCTTACTATGCCATGAAACCAAGGCATTCCCAAGTAAGTGACATGTCCCACTAGTGCTTTTCGGTCCATTTTGCAACCCGCAAAATCCGAATCCGAGTACCCAATAAGTGTGCGATCGGCACCTTTGGGGTACCATAAACCCATAGTTTGTGTGCGGTGAGATATCTCATGATGCTTTACCGCTAAGAGATATGATTCCTTAGGATTTGCTTGAAAACGTGCACACATACAAACACTAGACATAATATCCGGACGACTTGCAGTGAGATAGAGAAGAGATCCTATCATACCTCGATATTTACTTACTTCGACCGACTTACCACCTTCATCTTTGTCAAGATAGCATGATGTGCTCATTGGAGTTGAGATTTCTTTGGCGTTGCTCATTCCAAATCTTTTAAGCAACTCCTTGCAATATTTGGATTGATTTATAAAAATTCCTTCTGTTGTTTGTTTGATTTGAAGACCAAGGAAGTAGTTGAGCTCTCCCATCATGGACATTTCAAACTCACTTTGCATGATTTTGGAAAAATCTTCACACAAGGACTCATTAGTAGCACCAAAGATGATATCGTCAACATAAATTTGAACAAGTAAAATGTCATGATTTTTGTGTTTAATGAAAAGAGTGGTATCAACTTTTCCTCTTTCAAAACCTTTTTCAAGTAAATATTTGCTCAACCTCTCGTACTAAGCTCTCGAGCTTGTTTTAAACCATATAAAGCCTTTTTCAATTTGAAAACATGATTTGAAATTCAAAATTTTCAAAACCTGAGGTTGATCAACATATACTTCTTCTTGAATAAAGCCATTAAGAAATGCACTTTTAACATCCATTTGAAAAAGTTTGAAATCCATGATGCATGCAAATGCGAGAAGCATCCGAATAGCTTCTAATCTAGCCACGGGTGCATAGGTTTCATCGAAATCTATGCCCTCTTGTTGGTTATAGCCTTTTGCAACAAGTCTAGCTTTATTTCTAACAATGATACCGTTTTCATCAAGCTTATTGCGAAAGACCCATTTGGTCCCAATGACTAGGTGATCTTTAGGCCTAGGGACAAGTTCCCAAACATCATTTCTCTCAAATTGATTTAATTCCTCTTGCATAGCAAGGGTCCAATGCTCATCAAAGATGGCTTCATTGACGTCATTTGGTTCAATTTGAGAGACAAAGGCCATATGATGACATGCATGATTAAGAGAGTTTCTAGTCGTTACCCCTTTTGAGATATCACCTATTATGTTGTCAAGAGGATGGTTCTTTGAGACTCTCCATTCCTTTGGAAGATTTGAGTGAGAGAGTTCTTGAGAGGGTTGAGGCAAGGACTCTTGATCCTCCTTTTGAACTTTTGATCTCTCTTGTTCCTCTAAATAGGTATCTCCTAACACTTCTGCAAGATCATCAACACTTTCTTCATCAAGATTTGGGGTTAGATTCATCAAAAGAAACATGCACAGATTCTTCAACAGTTAAAGTACGTTTATTAAAAATTCGAAAGGCTTTACTAGAAGTGGAATATCCAAGAAATAAACCTTCATCAGCTTTAGCATCAAATTTACCAAGGTTATCTTTACCGTTATTTAGAACAAAGCACTTACATCCAAATACGTGAAGGTGGGAAATGTTGGGCTTCCTTCCCTTGTAAATTTCATAGGGCGTTTGTTTTAGAATAGGTCTTATGAGGACTCTATTCATTACATAACATGCGGTGCTTACCGCGTCTGCCCAGAAATACTTAGGAAGGTTGGTCTCATTGAGCATCGTCCTCGCAAGCTCTTCAAGAGACCGATTTTTCCTTTCCACCACTCCATTCTGCTGTGGTGTTCTAGGTGCGGAAAAATTATGCTCAATTCCATTTTCAGTACAAAAGGCCTCAAATGCCTCATTTTGGAATTCCCCACCGTGATCACTTCGGATGGATACTATGTTCATTCCTTTTTCATTTTGGATAACTTTAGCAAGTTTACGAAAGGCAGCAAAAGCGTCATTTTTATGAGAAAGAAATAGAGTCCATGTATAGCGAGAATAGTCATCCACAATAACAAGGGCATAGTAATTTCCACCAAAGCTTTTAGTTCTAGATGGTCCAAATAAGTCCATGTGTAAAAGTTGTAAAGGCCGGTTTGTGGAAACAATATTTTTTGATTTGAAAGAGGCCTTTACTTGTTTTCCTTTTTGACAGGCATCACATAATTTATCTTTTTCAAAACGAAGCTTTGGTAAGCCAATTACTAAGTCCTTTGAACCAACTTATTAAGATGATCCATGTGAATATGAGCCATTCTCCTATGCCATAGCCAAGATTCATCCTCTTTACTAATAAGACAACATGCATCATTTGAAGGTATTCTATCTAAATCAACCATGTAGATATTTCCAATTCTAGGTCCAATAAGAACAACATTTTCAGTTACAGAGTTCATAACCATGCATTTTGAAGAATCAAAAACCACTTTGTTCCCTTTATCACAAAGTTTACTAATACTTAGCAAATTGTGCTTCAAGCCATCCACATACAAAACATTTTCAATAGTGGGATTAAGATTCTTACCAATGGAACCAATCCCAAGAATTTTACCTTTGTTGTTGTCACCATACCGGACATAACCACTATTCTTAGGTACCAATGAGGAGAACTTGCTTTTGTCTCCTGTCATGTGCTTTGAACAGCCGCTATCAAGATACCAATTTAAGTCCTTGGCTTTCAAGCACACCTACAACAACAGATTAATTTTTAACCTTTGGTACCCAAACTAAGTTGGGTCCAGATGAGTTAGTTTTTGGCAAAGTACCCTTTGGAATCCATATCTTTTTGCCAACCACATTCTTGTTCTTTCTAATATTGCAAATGGAGGCAGTGTGACCATTTCTACCACAGTGAAAGCATTTAATGAAAGGGCTGCTTAAAGTGTTGTTGTGATTGACAAATTTAAAGGATTTTTCATGCGTTTGTGGATTATAACCCAAACCGGCTTTTCCAAAAGTATCCTTTTGTTTTCCCAATAGAATGTTTAAGTTATCCCTTCCCATGGTAAATTTGGCAAGGGTGTTTTCCAAATCTTCAATCTTGTTTTTCAAAACATTGCATTCATCACACTTGAAAGTATCAATCTTTTGGTTTTCACAAAAGGTGCAAGTAGAAACTTCAGTCACAACAACTTGTTTTTCCTTAAAAACTTCCATCTCTTGGTTTAAGAAAATAATTTTAGATTCAAGAGAAGAGATGGTTTTCTTAGAAGAAGAAATAATTTTTCGAAGTCTAGTCGTTTCATTATTTAATTCTTCACAAGTAATAAGCAGCTCATCATAAGTTAAAGGAGATTCGAGTTCAAGAGCATTTACCTCATCCTCCTCGTGTTTTGCCATGAGACATAAGTTGGCCTCCTCATTTTCTGATTCATCAGACGAGTCCATATCATTGTCATCCCAGGCAATGTAGGCTCTTCTTCCTTTTGATTCCTTTTGTGGTCTTCTATCAAATTTTTCGTTTTTCTTCTGACCATGAGGGCAGTCGGGTTTTATATGTCCCTTTTGACCACACTTGTAGCAAGTTGGATTAAAAGAAGTTCCTTCCTCATTTTTCTTTTGAGGATTTTGTACCTTGCCCGTTCTCCCCTTTTGCCTCATGAACCTTTTGAACCTTCGAACCATCAGACTTATGTCTTCCTATCATTGTTGTCAGATTCCTCTTTTTCATTTACGATTGCTTTGAGAGCAATTCCTTTCTTTTTCTTATCACTTTCTTCACTCTCAGTGAGTCGATTTAGTTCAAGTTCATGTTCCTGCAATTTTCCAAACAAGGTTGCCAATGATATAGTAGATAAATCTTTAGATTCAGATATAGCAGTAACCTTGGGTTGCCAGTTTCTATTTAAACATCTAAGAACTTTATTAATTAAATCTTCATTACTGAAGACTTTCCCAAGAGTTCTAAGATGGTTTATTATATGGATGAACCTTTTTTGCATATCTTGTATGTTTTCACTTGGTTTCATCCTAAATAACTCATACTCATGGGTTAATGTGTTCATTCGAGCCCTCTTGACCTCGGTAGTACCTTCATGGGTCAATAGAAGGGTGTCCCACATTTCTTTAGCAGTCTTGCAATTTGAGACCCTATAGAACTCATCGTAGCTTAAAGCAGAGGTGATGATGTTCTTAGCTTTCAAATTGTATTGGACCTTTTTCTTATCACCTTCGGTCCAAAGTGATCTTGGTTTGTCTACCACTGCATCATTAATTGATTGAGTGGGGACAAATGGACCATTTTCCACAGCATCCCAAATATCAAGATCAACACCCTCAAGAAAGATTTGCATTCTATCCTTCCAATAACCATACCCCTCACCATTGAAAAATGGGGGTCTGTTCATGGAGGTTCCCTGCTATTGTTTGAAGTCATTCTCTTGAGACGGTTAAGTCCTTTATACAAGAGTCTAGCTCGATGCCACTTGTTACCAAGTGACTTCAAACACAAGAGGGGGTGAATTGTGATAGCGGTGCTTATAAAAATTACAGATAAATTACTGAATTAAAAAAAACTTGAAAGAAATAACTTGCGAAAAGATAAATAACTTGAAGAATAAATTGCAATAAATAAATGGCAGAAAATAAATGACCGAAAAATAAGTAAAGAACAAAAATAAATAAAGTGCTTGAATGATAAAGAGACAGAGAGCAAAGAAGAGCACGCAAAGAAATTATACGGTGTTCGCCACCAACCCCCCCTGTGGCCTACGTCCTGTCCCCAAAGCAAAGCACTATGGGATTTTCACTAAATCACTAGCTTTTAAATCAGGTTCAGCTATAAACCTTTACAACTCTATACCAGAGCAATACGTTCAAGAGATATCACCTCTCTATGAACACCTTGGGATTCCTACCCAAAAAGAAATGATTTTCGCAAATAAAATGAGATGAGAAAGATACACTCAATAGTGCAGATATAACAAATTGAAGCTCAAATAATACAACTCAAATTATGTAGAATAAAAAGACTCTCAAAAATTGTGCTCAAATAAGTGTGAGTGATGGAGAATATTTGACAGAGGTTTGGCACAAAGAGGAAGGGAGTGTATTGTTTAAAAACATCCGTCTTTGTTGCTTTTATAGGCAATGGAGGAGCGTGTAGCATTAAAAAATTTGCCCGTTGCATTTTGATTATTAAAAGGATAATTTGTCCGTTGCAGCATTAAAAGGGAAATCTGCCCGTTGCGTTTTGATTATGAAGAATTTGAAAACACGGAGACGGAAATGATTCTCGGACACACTTGGAGTTCGACATCGTATTTCCATACGACCTCTCCCCAGCTCGGCATACGACCTCCTCAGCTCGGCATACGACCTCTTCACAGCTCGGCACAGACACGACCTCCTCACAGCTCGGCACGCGACCTCCTCACAGCTCGGCACGCGACCTCCTCAGCTCGGCACGCGATCTCCTCACAGCTCGGCATGTGATGAGGACATGGAGCACCAAGAGGCCATTCAAAGCTTAGGAGGACCAATGACTAGGGCAATGTCAAGGAGGGTCCAAGAAAGCTTAGTCCAATTCATGACTAAGACAATTGCAAACAGAGGCAAAGATGTAATTGCACCAAAAACCATGCTTGTCATACAAGCCATGGAGGAGGCGCAACTTGCATAAAAGAAGGCAGCCAAGTTAATTTCTTTTAATTGAATAAAAGTGCAAGTGACCAATTGATTTATTTGGGACCAAGGCACTAAGTTATTTAATTTTTTTGGTGTGTTTAATCCACTTCAAGTGGCTGTGTGGCGCAAGGAGCAAGGGGTCCCACACCTCTCAACCACTCTTTGTGTAGTTTTAATGGGTGAATAATCTTGCTACCAAGGAAAGACAAAGACATTCAAAGCAATCAAGGCAAAGAGGAGTTACACAAGACAAGGTGATGAATGCTCCAACAGCACAATAAAAGCGCATCCATCCACTTAATTACAGTTAATGAGTGGTTGTGAAACCTTCACCTGGTCATGAAGAGCAATCAAAACAGAATATGAAGCGTAGACCTTTACTTCAGCTGCGCCACTTAGGCCATGAGGCAGCAACAATTATTTTTGTTTGTAATTTCCTTTAATCATTTTGCTTGTAACCCTAGAAAGGAAGGACTTTGTCTCTTTACTCTTTGTAACAGCAAGAACCTCCTTCATTATATATAGGGGGCGCAAGTTTCAATAGAGGTTAACAAAGATTTTAGCAAAATATTGAGTTCATACTCTTTGGTTCTGGATTGGACCAGTTTATCGATCTTATCAAGAAACTCTCTTCTTGTGGTGATCCTCACATTCATAGGCTTATCCTTGTCTTGGATTAGACTAAGGTGGCGCCCCTGCCTCCCAATCATCCATCTTCTTCACTTACTCATAAACAGATCCTTGAGACCTTGTTTGCTTCTTGTTTTATTTTGTGTTTTCACAATCTGTCCCCTTAATTCTCTACCACCAAAGCCACGAAATTCCATTCATTCTCTATCCAATTTTCGTTCATTTTATATCAAAAATACAAAAACAAAAGTCACAACCAGATTCTATGTTGAAAATCAAGCAAATGGCCAATTTCTACAACAAGGAGGCCATCAGCATGCGACCTCCTCACAGCTCGGCATACGACCTCTCCACACAGCTCGACATACGACCTCTCCACACAGCTCGGCACGAGACCTCAGCTCGGCACGCGACTTCCCCACAGTTCGGTACGCGACCTCAGCTCGGCACGCGACCTCAGCTCGGCACACGACTTGCATGTCAAAATATCACTGCTCGACACGGAGAATATTTTCCAAAGAAAACTTGAAATATTTTCCAAACAATATTTTGAGCACAACTTAAGAATTTTTCAAAATACTTTGTGCCTAAAAATAATTTAAGAAAAATTATCATAAAATCAATTTTAGAATAAAAATCATTTTGTGAGTGTGTGATTTTATTTTAATTGAGAGCTTTTTATTACTACTTACAAATAGTCTTAATAAAAATAAATAAATACCCAAAACCCAAAGACTTGAGAAACTATCATTCTTGATACGCGTCTTGGTATTCTTTTCCACTTTTTGCACGGTTGACTATTTGCAAAGCTCCCTTTTGTCAATCATCAAAACCATCCTGTCAAGGCATGTATTCACAGACTCCCCCTTTTTGATGATGACAAACATCTCATGGAGGGAATTTAGTAAAATATAATCATGATATGGCAATGAGATATAAGCATGGTTTTTCAATAAAAGATATCAGAGTTTAAGCACAATATTTAGAAAAACTCCCCCTCACAATATGCATAATATAATTTACTCCGCCTGAATCATAAAACTCTCCCCCTTTTGTCAACATCAAAAAGCGGAAAAGATTAGAGGGAAAGGCATGTAAAACGTATGCATATACGTGTAACTAGATGGCGAAAAATAATAGAGTATCAAGGGTTCAATGAAGCATAAGAAATCCTTGGTAAAAAAAATTATTCAGGGAGATAGCAAAAATAAAGCACTAGGATAAGAGTTACTAGTCCTCGTTCAACTCATTCTCATCATCAATTGTTTCCTCATCTTCACTGATATTAAGCGCATAATTGTTTGCAGTTAACATAACCTGCACAAACTTTTATTTTAACGATTACAGGAAGGACGGTTGCATTTCTCCACTTTTAGTCTTGGTAACGGAACCTGCATAAAAATGTTAGCACACTCCAACGCCCAAGTTAGAACTTATTCATAATAAAATGCACTCACACGCAGTCATTCAATGCATGATTGATCTAAAATTCCTAACTCGGTTCTTATAAAAAAGAAGTTTTCTTTAGGCAAAGGTTTAGTAAAAATATCTGCGAGTTGTTTAGATGTTCCCACAAACTCAATCACACAATCTCCTTTTTGAACATGATCTCTAATAAAATGGTGCCTAATTTCTATGTGTTTGGTCCGGGAGTGATAAACCGGATTTTTTGTGAGGTTTATGGCACTAGTATTGTCGCACTTAATTGGAACAGTTTTCAGATTGATTCCATAATCATTCAACTGTTGTTTCATGCAAATGATCTGTGCACAACAACTACCTGCTGCAACGTATTCCGCTTCAAAGAAGGGACAAAGCCACACTGGCTTGTTTCTTACTATGCCATGAAACCAAGGCATTCCCAAGTAAGTAACATGTCCCACTAGTGCTTTTTCGGTCCATTTTGCAACCCGCAAAATCCGAATCCGAGTACCCAATAAGTGTGCAGTCAGCACCTTTGGGGTACCATAAACCCATAGTTTGTGTGCCAGTGAGATATCTCATGATGCGTTTTACCGCTAAGAGATATGATTCCTTAGGATTTGCTTGAAAACGTGCACACATACAAACACTAGACATAATATCCGGACGACTTGCAGTGAGATAGAGAAGAGATCCTATCATACCTCGATACTTACTTACTTCGACCGACTTACCACCTTCATCTTTGTCAAGATAGCATGATGTGCTCATTGGAGTTGAGATTTCTTTGGCGTTGCTCATTCCAAATCTTTTAAGCAACTCCTTGCAATATTTGGATTGATTTATAAAAATTCCTTCTGTTGTTTGTTTGATTTGAAGACCAAGGAAGTAGTTGAGCTCTCCCATCATGGACATTTCAAACTCACTTTGCATGATTTTGGAAAAATCTTCACACAAGGACTCATTAGTAGAACCAAAGATGATATCGTCAACATAAATTTGAACAAGTAAAATGTCATGATTTTTGTGTTTAATGAAAAGAGTGGTATCAACTTTTCCTCTTTCAAAACCTTTTTCAAGAAAATATTTGCTCAACCTCTCGTACCAAGCTCTCGGAGCTTGTTTTAAACCATATAAAGCCTTTTTCAATTTGAAAACATGATTTGGAAATTCAAAATTTTCAAAACCGGGAGGTTGATCAACATATACTTCTTCTTGAATAAAGCCATTAAGAAATGCACTTTTAACATCCATTTGAAAAAGTTTGAAATCCATGATGCATGCAAATGCGAGAAGCATCCGAATAGCTTCTAATCTAGCCACGGGTGCATAGGTTTCATCGAAATCTATGCCCTCTTGTTGGTTATAGCCTTTTGCAACAAGTCTAGCTTTATTTCTAACAATGATACCGTTTTCATCAAGCTTATTGCGAAAGACCCATTTGGTCCCAATGACTAGGTGATCTTTAGGCCTAGGGACAAGTTCCCAAACATCATTTCTCTCAAATTGATTTAATTCCTCTTGTATAGCAAGGGTCCAATGCTCATCAAAGATGGCTTCATTGACGTCATTTGGTTCAATTTGAGAGACAAAGGCCATATGATGACATGCATGATTAAGAGAGTTTCGAGTCGTTACCCCTTTTGAGATATCACCTATTATGTTGTCAAGAGGATGGTTCTTTGAGACTCTCCATTCCTTTGGAAGATTTGAGTGAGAGAGTTCTTGAGAGGGTTGAGGCAAGGACTCTTGATCCTCCTTTTGAACTTTTGATCTCTCTTGTTCCTCTAAATAGGTATCTCCTAACACTTCTGCAAGATCATCAACACTTTCTTCTACTGAAGATTTGGGGTTAGATTCATCAAAAGAAACATGCACAGATTCTTCAACAGTTAAAGTACGTTTATTAAAAATTCGAAAGGCTTTACTAGAAGTGGAATATCCAAGAAATAAACCTTCATCAGCTTTAGCATCAAATTTACCAAGGTTATCTTTACCGTTATTTAGAACAAAGCACTTACATCCAAATACGTGAAGGTGGGAAATGTTGGGCTTCCTCTCCTTGTAAATTTCATAGGGCGTTTGTTTTAGAATAGGTCTTATGAGGACTCTATTCATTACATAACATGCGGTGCTTACCGCGTCTGCCCAGAAATACTTAGGAAGGTTGGTCTCATTGAGCATCGTCCTCGCAAGCTCTTCAAGAGACCGATTTTTCCTTTCCACCACTCCATTCTGCTGTGGTGTTCTAGGTGCGGAAAAATTATGCTCAATTCCATTTTCAGTACAAAAGGCCTCAAATGCCTCATTTTGGAATTCCCACCGTGATCACTTCGGATGGATACTATGTTCATTCCTTTTTCATTTTGGATAACTTTAGCAAGTTTACGAAAGGCAGCAAAAGCGTCATTTTTATGAGAAAGAAATAGAGTCCATGTATAGCGAGAATAGTCATCCACAATAACAAGGGCATAGTAATTTCCACCAAAGCTTTTAGTTCTAGATGGTCCAAATAAGTCCATGTGTAAAAGTTGTAAAGGCCGGTTTGTGGAAACAATATTTTTTGATTTGAAAGAGGCCTTTACTTGTTTTCCTTTTTGACAGGCATCACATAATTTATCTTTTTCAAAACGAAGCTTTGGTAAGCCAATTACTATGTCCTTTTGAACCAACTTATTAAGATGATCCATGTGAATATGAGCCATTCTCCTATGCCATAGCCAAGATTCATCCTCTTTACTAATAAGACAACATGCATCATTTGAAGGTATTCTATCTAAATCAACCATGTAGATATTTCCAATTCTAGGTCCAATAAGAACAACATTTTCAGTTACAGAGTTCATAACCATGCATTTTGAAGAATCAAAAACCACTTTGTTCCCTTTATCACAAAGTTGACTAATACTTAGCAAATTGTACTTCAAGCCATCCACATACAAAACATTTTCAATAGTGGGATTAAGACTCTTACCAATGGAACCAATCCCAAGAATTTTACCTTTGTTGTTGTCACCATACCGGACATAACCACTATTCTTAGGTACCAATGAGGAGAACTTGCTTTTGTCTCCTGTCATGTGCTTTGAACAGCCGCTATCAAGATACCAATTTAAGTCCTTGGCTTTCAAGCACACCTACAACAACAGATTAATTTTTAACCTTTGGTACCCAAACTAAGTTGGGTCCAGATGAGTTAGTTTTTGGCAAAGTACCCTTTGGAATCCATATCTTTTTGCCAACCACATTCTTGTTCTTTCTAATATTGCAAATGGAGGCAGTGTGACCATTTCTACCACAGTGAAAGCATTTAATGAAAGGGCTGCTTGAAGTGTTGTTGTGATTGACAAATTTAAAGGATTTTTCATGCGTTTGTGGATTATAACCCAAACCGGCTTTTCCAAAAGTACCCTTTTGTTTTCCCAATAGAATGTTTAAGTTATCCCTTCCCATGGTAAATTTGGCAAGGGTGTTTTCCAAATCTTCAATCCTGTTTTTCAAAACATTGCATTCATCACACTTGAAAGTATCAATCTTTTGGTTTTCACAAAAGGTGCAAGTAGAAACTTCAGTCACAACAACTTGTTTTTCCTTAAAAACTTCCATCTCTTGGTTTAAGAAAATAATTTTAGATTCAAGAGAAGAGATGGTTTTCTTAGAAGAAGAAATAATTTTTCGAAGTCTAGTCGTTTCATTATTTAATTCTTCACAAGTAATAAGCAGCTCATCATAAGTTAAAGGAGATTCGAGTTCAAGAGCATTTACCTCATCCTCCTCGTGTTTTGCCATGAGACATAAGTTGGCCTCCTCATTTTCTGATTCATCAGACGAGTCCATATCATTGTCATCCCAGGCAATGTAGGCTCTTCTTCCTTTTGATTCCTTTTGTGGTCTTCTATCAAATTTTTCGTTTTTCTTCTGACCATGAGGGAAGTCGGGTTTTATATGTCCCTTTTGACCACACTTGTAGCAAGTTGGATTAAAAGAAGTTCCTTCCTCATTTTTCTTTTGAGGATTTTGTACCTTGCCCGTTCTCCCCTTTTGCCTCATGAACCTTTTGAACCTTCGAACCATCAGACTTATGTCTTCCTCATTCTCATCTAGACTATCATTGTTGTCAGATTCCTCTTTTTCATTTACGATTGCTTTGAGAGCAATTCCTTTCTTTTTCTTATCACTTTCTTCACTCTCAGTGAGTCGATTTAGTTCAAGTTCATGTTCCTGCAATTTTCCAAACAAGGTTGCCAATGATATAGTAGATAAATCTTTAGATTCAGATATAGCAGTAACCTTGGGTTGCCAGTTTCTATTTAAACATCTAAGAACTTTATTAATTAAATCTTCATTACTGAAGACTTTCCCAAGAGCTCTGAGATGGTTTATTATATGGATGAACCTTTTTTGCATATCTTGTATGTTTTCACTTGGTTTCATCCTAAATAACTCATACTCATGGGTTAATGTGTTCATTCGAGCCCTCTTGACCTCGGTAGTACCTTCATGGGTCAATAGAAGGGTGTCCCACATTTCTTTAGCAGTCTTGCAATTTGAGACCCTATAGAACTCATCGTAGCTTAAAGCAGAGGTGATGATGTTCTTAGCTTTCAAATTGTATTGGACCTTTTTCTTATCATCTTCGGTCCAAAGTGATCTTGGTTTGTCTACCACTGCATCATTAATTGATTGAGTGGGGACAAATGGACCATTTTCCACAAAGATCCCAAATATCAAGATCAACACCCTCAAGAAAGATTTGCATTCTATCCTTCCAATAACCATACCCCTCACCATTGAAAAATGGGGGTCTGTTCATGGAGGTTCCCTCGTTATTGTTTGAAGTCATTCTCTTGAGACGGTTAAGTCCTTTATACAAGAGTCTAGCTCTGATGCCACTTGTTACCAAGTGACTTCAAACACAAGAGGGGGGTGAATTGTGATAGCGGTGCTTATAAAAAAATTACAGATAAATTACTGAATTAAAAAAAACTTGAAAGAAATAACTTGCGAAAAGATAAATAACTTGAAGAATAAATTGCAATAAATAAATGACAGAAAATAAATGACCGAAAAATAAGTAAAGAACAAAAATAAATAAAGTGCTTGAATGATAAAGAGACAGAGAGCAAAGAAGAGCACGCAGCAAATTATACAGGTTCGGCCACCAAACACCCCTGTGGCCTACGTCCTGTCCCCAAAGCAAAGCACTATGGGATTTTCACTAAATCACTAGCTTTTAAATCAGGTTCAGCTAGAAACCTTTACAACTCTATACCAGAGCAATACGTTCAAGAGATATCACCTCTCTATGAACACCTTGGGATTCCTACCCAAAAAGAAATGATTTTCGCAAATAAAATGAGATGAGAAAGATACACTCAATAGTGCAGATATAACAAATTGAAGCTCAAATAATACAACTCAAATTATGTAGAATAAAAAAGACTCTCAAAAATTGTGCTCAAATAAGTGTGAGTGATGGAGAATATTTGATAGAGTTTTGGCACAAAGAGTAAGTGAGTGTATTGTTTAAAAACATCCGGTGCTGTTGCTTTTATAGGCAATGGAGGAGCGTGTAGCATTAAAAAATTTGCCCGTTGCGTTTTGATTATTAAAAGGATAATTTGTCCGTTGCAGCATTAAAAGGGAAATCTGCCCGTTGCGTTTTGATTATGAAGAATTTGAAAACACGGAGACGGAAATGATTCTCGGACACACTTGGAGTTCGACATCGTATTTCCATACGACCTCTCCCCAGCTCGGCATACGACCTCCTCAGCTCGGCATACGACCTCTTCACAGCTCGGCACAGACACGACCTCCTCACAGCTCGGCACGCGACCTCCTCACAGCTCGGCACGAGACCTCAGCTCGGCACGCGACTTCCCCACAGTTCGGTACGCGACCTCAGCTCGGCACGCGACTTCCCCACAGTTCGGCACGCGACCTCAGCTCGGCACACGACTTGCATGTCAAAATATCACTGCTCGACACGGAGAATATTTTCCAAAGAAAACTTGAAATATTTTCCAAACAATATTTTGAGCACAACTTAAGAATTTTTCAAAATACTTTGTGCCTAAAAATAATTTAAGAAAAATTATCATAAAATCAATTTTAGAATAAAAATCATTTTGTGAGTGTGTGATTTTATTTTAATTGAGAGCTTTTTATTACTACTTACAAATAGTCTTAATAAAAATAAATAAATACCCAAAACCCAAAGACTTGAGAAACTATCATTCTTGATACGCGTCTTGGTATTCTTTTCCACTTTTTGCACGGTTGACTATTTGCAAAGCTCCCTTTTGTCAATCATCAAAACCATCCTGTCAAGGCATGTATTCACAAATAATACTACCCGTATTATCATACAATTAAACAACCAATCAAACCAAACAACAAACAAGGGGAAAAGCCCAAACTCATTATGTAAGAATTTCCCTTACCTCGAATGCATTCCAAAGAGGTAATTCCCATGTTGTCGTCAAGTCGTATCTCGCACGAACCTTAACAACGCAAGTTTAATTCAATTAGAACCAAAAACTCAAGTCTAATGCCCCTAGGGTAGCCATGGCTTAGGGTCTCCTAAGGCCTAGGAATTACACAATTTAATCCCATTTAGATCACACCTAGTCATATATCATGAAACAAGTTCAAGTCATGCAAGTTTTGAAACTTTTACAAACGCTACACACTTAGAAAAATATCTCAACCAAACTTTAACACTTTGAATAGTGTTTTACCATTTTGAATAGTGTTTTCCCAACTTTGAACAACTTTTTAAAGCACTTAAACATGTCATAAAATTCTAGAAACAAACTCGTTTTAGTTTTAAGACAATTCTTAATACGTAATCCAAAACTTTTTCCCTAAATCAAATTCTTTTGAAAGCTTTTGTTAGATCCAAGTACTTACCACTTTTTACAGCAAATTTAAGCATAAAAACAAGTCAAGATCTCTTTCTAAAAACCCTAAGAGGTCACGGCTTTAAAGCTTTCAAAAACAAACACAAAGTTTTAAACATTTAACTTCTAAATCATTACAACTTTATTAGATCCAAAACTTCCTATCATAAACCAATTTCTTTACCACTTTAATACAATTAAAAACAAGTTAAAATTCTCTCAAAATTGTTTCATAACCCACAGTTTTGAAAGCCCCAAAACTGGCCCAAATTTATTTCATTTTAAACCATATAAGTTGCTAAAAATGCTAGATCTAATTACAAAGATTCTTACATAAGTTAATCATCAATTTTAAGCAACAAAATTGAATTAAAAATAACCCCAAACACACTCAAGTGTCACAGTTTTAAAGAACCAAAATTAAACTATTTTAATTTCTCAAAACCTTGCTTAAACATGTATATGACTAGATCAAAGCAGATTAGCTAAAACCCTTCCCAGATCTAACTCCCAAACAACTAAATCAAACAAAATGGACCCCTAATCAGCCCCTAAGGCTTCGGCCAGTTCTAGATCTAGGGATTTTAGAATTTTTAATTACACAAAACTTACTTAATCATGAAGGGAATGATAGATCTAGGAAGTATTAAGCTTAAACATCAAGATCTAAATAATCTCTAAGCAAAACAACTCTAAATCATGAAAAACTCTATCATGGCAGCCAAGATAAAGAAGAAGGGGGATTAGGATCCTTACCAACAAAGATGATGAGGTTTGGTCAAGGATTAAGAAGAAAGGAGCAAGGATTAAGAACTAAAACGCTAAGTTTCTTTAAGATCTTTAAACTTTCTCTCTCTAAAATTCCTCCTAAGCTTTCAACAATGGAGAAAATGAGAATGATGAATGCCATATGGAGTGGACAGCCACGAAATGGAGAAGGGTCAAGGGTGGAAATAATTTTGTTTAATTAGTTGGATCTTAACCAATTAGTTAGAAACCAACTTAATAAACTACCTACAAATTACAACTTAACCAACCATAATCTGACACTTGTCATGGAAGCTTCTAAGACTCAAGGTTCAGCTCCCCTAAGTCCAGATGTAGCCGCAATTCATCCTCCCTAGCTCAGGCTTAGTTTCGTCGCGTTATCGATCAATCGTGTGCACTGCATTTCACGTATATTAGGTTTTTATACCAAAAACTCTACAAAAATTTCTAATTCATCATCCCACACCTAAAAATTATTATTTAGTCAAAATGTTCCTCATGACATGAGAAATGCAACCATATATCACGTTTTCTCAAATTACGAGCCAAACCATTGCAATTAGGCAGTTTCTAGGTGTGGAAAATACACTAAATATTTTCTATTGCTTAAAAATTCCCAAACAATTTCAATAAATCATAAATATTGGAAGATGCTAAGATCTCAAATATTGTAAAATTTGGATCTTGTTTGGGCGCGTTTCAGTTAGAAACTCACCCGATAGCCTCATAACGATAGAGTTACTACGGCGTAGTAAAAACTGTAAATTAGTAATAATTACTAATTAGAATTTTTCTTATCATCAAGAATAATTTGAAACAATAAAATAATCCCTATAAAATTATTAACAGCGTAGTCGTATTAAATACGACAGAAAACAGTCAATTAATAATTAATTAAACATCGAAAATTCAAACTGTGACTTAAAAATATTTATTAAGTCCTAAAAGTTATTTCTCCTTCAATACAATAATTCCTTTAATCAAACAACAAGTTTGCATATTTTTCTGGATTAATTTATATTAAAAACAGTATATATCTACAATTTCTGTTAATCTGAATTAATTACTAAAACGGCGAATTGTTTACGACAAATCATTGCAGTTCTTCGTACTTTTCACATCTTCCTTTTCTCCGATTCCACCTTGATCTCCCCTTTTCTCCGCTTTATTTTACTTGATTCGAATCTCTGATGTGGATCTTTACTTTTTCTTATGCTTTTGGTATTGTAGAATTCTCCAAGGTTGTCGTATGCACGGCGATTGGATCTCCTCCTTTCTTAGGTCGTGAGTGTATCTGACAAAGAAGCTCGCAAGCATCATTCTGGTGATAGCGTCCTGGTATGTTAGAATAAAACTAATATCCATTTGAGGATCGTGAGTTGGAGGACAAGAGGATTAGGGTTTCAGAGTAGAGGAAGGAAGTGAAGAGGGAACGGAGGAAGTTTGGGGATAAAGTTAAGAAAAAAGAAGAACAAGAAGAAAATGGTGATAATGTTGGAGGCATTCAATTCAATGTTAATGAGCCCAAGGTCAAGGAGGAAATCACTATCACTGATGGTGCCCATGGCTCTGCCTCTGATGAGGACATAATAAGCAAGGACACTAGTGAAGCACTACAAGGACTAGGAGGACCAATGACAAGGGCACGTGCCAAGAAAGCTAAGGAGGCCTTAAACCAAATGGTGGCAACTATAATGGGAGCAAGGCCAAAACAAGAAGGAATGGAGCCCAAATTGGTCAACTACTTGAGTCTACATGAAAGAGGGCTGGGCGCATGTCATGCTGCCCATTTTTACTTGTCTATTTTAAATAAGTTGTAATAAAATGTGTTGGTGCTGAACTTTTAATTAATTAGGCCCAACACTTAAGTTTATTTTCCATGTGTGTTTATTTTGAATGGAGCAAGGGCTGTTACATGTGGTATGTGCTGCCCAAGCCCAAATGTTGAGTTATTTTTGTTGTTTTTGTTGGTTTGAGTGATGTTTGGGCTGAAATATGGGGGAGGACGAAATGGAGCTGCAAGGGGGGTGCAAGAGCACTTATTTGGAGTTTGAAGAAGCATTTCTTTGATGCCTTTTGAGATGCCTTGCTGAAGCATCAGTTTTGAGAACTTGTAACCACTATCCCATTAAGAGTCCACAAAGTCATAAATAGGGAGGTTACAATTACCATCAAGAGTAATGCTAATTAAGTGGCTTGGCCCCATCATTGTAATTCAGTAGAGAGGATCCTTACCTCTATATATATTTCACCCAAAATCAATAAAATGGTTAGCTTGGAATTTTCAGAAAGTTGATACCTTGTGTATTGTTGAGAGTATGTCTCTCTTGGGTTCTTCATTGGACCTGCCCTTTTGATCTTATCAAGAAACCAAGTTGATGAAGTCCAGGGAAATTCAAATGGAGACCATCCAATAGATGCAAGGCCCAATGATGCTCTACAAGGACTTGGAGGCCCAATGACGAGGTCAAGGACTAAAAAGGCTAAAGAGGCTTTGGACAAAGAAGTCAACTATTTCCTATCTCTCAAACCAACTCCCGAAGGCCCAACTCTCAAGATAGTCCAAATAATCCAAGTTGATGAAGAACCCAATATGGGGGGCATGATATCACCTTAGTCGTTCCTTTTAATTTATTTAGATTAAGTATTTGAACTTTTTAAATTCAGTTTGGTTGTATTTTCCATTTGGGATAATTTTTGTAATAAGGTCCTACTTGTTTTGGGCTAACTAAGCACATAGGATCTTAGAATGTGTTGCAGCTTTGCTAATTGGGCTTGGCCCATATCCATGAGCCAGGTTCAGACTTGGGAGCGCCAACTTGCTGGTTCCACCAAGTAGGGTTGGCCGCCACACTCTATTAGGAAAGGAGGGAGGGAATTGATTACCATTATGGCTATAAATAGCCTTTGTACACTCCTAATTCAGGACCTTTGAATCAGAATTTATTTTGCACTCCATTGTGAGTTTGTGAGAGCTAAGCCTCTTAGGTTCTTGGATGAACCATTTCTGATTCTTATCAAGAGCTTCCATTCTCTTGTGGTGAATCTTCACCGGACTTATCACTCTCTTGAGAGTGTGGCGTCTTCTTTCATTTCTGTCTCAATTCCATCTTTTTATTTTAATTCTGTTTGCTTAGTTCTTTGTTTATGCGCCACTTTCCTTAAAGCTTGCACCTTAGCACTTCATGCTTCTTGCACTACTGTTTGTATGCGCCATCTTAATTCAAGAGCAAAGTATTTGTTCTTCCTTCTTCAAATAGAAGTGGGCGCCAGTTTGAGGATTAAGGATTCTAATTCCTAAAGTTCTCATTTTTATACTGTTTTAATCCTTATAACAAGATTCAATTCGAGGACGATCCGTTAAAAACTATATGCATCCGTTTTGGATCATACCACAAGTTTTCTTGTGGTGATCATTCCCTAAGGCTTATCATCTCTTCTTCTTTCCCATAGAAGCAAGAGTGTGGCGCCATCCCCATTTCTGTCTACTCCATCTTTTTCATTTCTTCTTTGTTCTAGTTTCCTTAATTCTGGTTCTTTTCTATTCAGCCTTTGCATTTCCTTGTTTATTTAAATTCTTGCAATTTACAATTCATTGTCTAATTTATCTTCTCCAATATAATCTTGTGAATTGCAACTGAATTACACAAGGGTTGATAACCATGCAAATTGGATAGTCATCAAGTGGTATCAGAGCAAGGTTCTGATTGGACCAATTCTTGCTTTCATATTTGTTCTTAGATTAATATTGCAATTCCTTCCTTATATATTATGTTTGATTAAAAAAAAAAGATAGATATCTGCAAAACAGAAAGAAAAAAAAATATAGCAATCTGCAAAACAGAAAAAAAGAAAAAAAACGAAAAAAAAAAAACGAAATTCTGGGCTGTGAAGGATTTGTGAATTATATTCTTCTTGCTTGCTGCCACACTCTAATTTCCTTTTTTTTTTTTAAAAAAAAGTTTGAGTTAGTTTGTTCCTTTCTCATACCGTCTTCCTTGCTATTGTTATTGCTCTCCTTAAGTCTTGTGTTGTGTTTACCATTAAAATTCTGTTTCTTGTGTGATTGAGGCTGGTTTCATTAAAGAACTCAAAGAGGGCATTGAGTGGAAAAAGGCAAGAGTGTATATCATAGAAAAAGCCTAAATTGAGTGAAACACGAGTGGTAACAAATTTTTGAGTGAAACACGTGAGTAGAGTGGTGAGGTCCTATTCTCCATATTATTTTTGTCTCTTTTGCAGAAAATTCATGGCTGAAAATAGTCCCCCTCGGAGCCCAAGAACAGCAGCTATTCAGACACAAATAGCAGCCTTGACTCAACACATGGAGAGGCTGATGCGCCAACAAGCAGATGAATTCCATGAGAGACTTGATCAAATGGAGAGGAATAGAACACCTAGACATTCCTCTCAAGGTGAAAGTGAAGGATCTGAGGGAAGGAGGCGTAGGGAGAGACATGAGAGGAGAAGGAGAGAAAATGAGGGAAGAAATAATAGAGAGGAAAGGTTGGGTGGGATAAAAATAAAAGTACCATCTTTTCAAGGAAAAAATGATCCAGAGGTGTATTTGGAGTGGGAGACAAAAATAGAGCAAATTTTTTCTTGTCATACCTTTACTGATGCTAAAAAGGTGCAGGTTGCTGCCCTTGAATTCACTGATTATGCCTTGGTGTGGTGGGATCATTCCTTGAAAGAAAGAAGAAGATTTGAAGAGCCACCCATTGAGACTTGGGAGGAGATGAGAAGAATCATGAGAAAAAGATTTGTGACTTCCTATTACCATAGGGAATTGTACAATAAACTTCAAAGACTCACCCAAGGGTCTAAAAGTGTTGATGAGTATTTCAAAGAAATGGAGACTGCCATGATAAGAGCTAGTGTGGTGGAAGAAAGAGAAGCAACTATGGCACGATTCCTACATGGCCTAAATCAGACACAGGTGATGTGGTGGAGCTGCAACATTATGTTGAACTAGAGGAGTTGGTACACCAAGCCATCAAGGTGGAACAGCAACTCAAAAGGAAAGGCCATACAAAGAAGAGTCCTTTCACTTCCAACTCCCTAGGTTGGAAGAACAATCCAAAGAAGGAGGGTACCTCATCCTCCAAGGAGGCTACGGCTGACCCTAAGGGGAAAGCTACTTCTTCTAATGATGTCTCACCTAGCACTAAAAATCGTGATGTTAAGTGCTTCAAGTGTCAAGGTCGAGGACACATTGCATCACAATGTCCAACCAAGAAGGTGATGATCTTGAAAGACAATGGAGAATTTTCTACGGAGGCCTCATCCGAATCTGAAGAGGAAATTGAAGTGGATAAGCCACCGGAAGGAGACTTGCTCATGGTGAGAAGGATGTTGGGAAGCCAAATCAAGGATGAGGACATGAATCAAAGGGAAAATATCTTTCATACAAGGTGTTTGATTCAAGGAAAGGTATGTTCTCTCATAATTGATGGAGGGAGTTGTACTAATGTGGCTAGCACTCGTTTGGTGTCAAAACTTAATTTGGAAACTAAACCTCACCCAAAACCTTATAAACTCCAATGGCTAAGTGAAGCGGTAGAAATGACCGTAAACAGACAAGTTGAGGTTTGTTTTTCAATTGGGAAGTACCATGATGTTGTTTTGTGTGATGTGGTACCTATGGAAGCTAGTCACATGTTGCTTGGGAGGCCATGGCAGTTTGATGAAAAGGCCACCCATGAGGGACACACAAATAAATTCTCATTCTTGCATAACGAACAAAGGATTACTCTTGTACCATTGTCTCCTAGAGAGGTGAGAGAGGATCAAAACAAAATGAGAGAAAAGAAAGCGCAAGAGGAAAAAGAGAGAGAAAAGAAAGAAGAGGGCAGAATTAAAAAGAATAAAAACAGTGAGGGAAAAGGTGATGAAAAAGAGAGAAAAGAGAGTTTTCTTGCTACAAAAGGAGAGGTGAAGAGAGCAATTTTGTCACACCAGCCCCTATACTTGATTTATTGCAAGGAATTTAATTTACTCTCTAACAATGCTGAGGCAAAAATTCTGCCAAGTGGAATTGAGTTTCTTTTGCAGGAATTTGAAGATGTGTTTCCAAAGGAAGTACCAGATGGTTTACCCCCTATAAGAGGAATAGAGCATCACATTGATCTCATTCCCGGAGCCTCCTTGCCTAATAGGCCAGCATATCGTAGCAATCCTCAACAAACTCAAGAGATACAAAAGCAAGTTGAGGAATTGGTGCGCAAAGGGTGGGTAAAAGAGAGCTTGAGTCCTTGTGCTGTGCCGGTAATTTTGGTACCTAAGAAGGATGGTAGTTGGAGGATGTGCACTGATTGTAGAGCGATCAACAACATCACCATCAAATATAGGCATCCTATTCCCAGGTTAGATGATTTACTTGATGAACTATTTGGTGCATGCTTATTTTCGAAAATTGATTTGAAAAGTGGGTATCATCAAATTAGAATAAGGGAAGGGGATGAATGGAAAACTGCTTTCAAAACAAAATATGGTTTGTATGAATGGATGGTTATGCCATTTGGTTTAACTAATGCACCTAGTACTTTCATGAGATTAATGAACCATGTTTTGAGGGAATTTTTGGGTAAGTTTGTTGTTGTGTATTTTGATGACATCTTGATATATAGCAAAAGCCTAGAAGAACATCATGGACATTTGAGTGCTGTTATGCATGTGCTTAGGAAAGAAAAATTGTATGCAAACATGGAAAAATGCATCTTTTGCACTGATCATGTAGTCTTCTTAGGATTTGTTATAAATGCTAAGGGTGTGCATGTTGATGAAGAGAAAATAAAAGCAATTCAAGAGTGGCTAACCCCCAAAAATGTGACTGATGTTAGGAGTTTCCATGGCTTAGTTAGTTTCTATAGGAGGTTTGTGAAAGATTTCAGTACCCTAGCTGCACCTTTTAATGAAATTGTTAAGAAAGATGTGGGGTTTAAGTGGGGGGAAAAACAAGAGCATGCATTCACTGTCCTTAAGGAAAAGCTAACTCATGCACCAATACTTGCTTTGCCTAATTTTGCAAAGTCTTTTGAAATTGAGTGTGATGCTTCTAATGTTGGTATTGGGGATGTTCTTATGCAAGAAGGGCATCCCATTGCTTACTTTAGTGAAAAATTGAATGGGGCTGCTCTTAATTATTCCACTTATGACAAAGAATTGTATGCCTTGGTAAGGGTTTTGCAAACTTGGCAACACTATCTCTTGCCAAAAGAATTTGTCATTCATAGTGACCATGAATCCTTGAAGCATTTGAAAGGGCAAGGTAAGTTGAACAAGAGGCATGCCAAATGGGTTGAGTTCCTTGAACAATTTCCTTATGTGATAAAGCACAAGAAAGGTAAGGCCAATGTGGTTGCGGATGCACTCTCAAGAAGGTACGTCTTACTTTCTTCTCTTGAAACAAAGTTGTTTGGTCTTGAGTTTCTTAAAGAATTGTATGTGAGTGATCCAGACTTCTCTTCTAAATATTCTTCTTGTGAGCATGCTGCCCAAAATGGATACTTTAGGCATAATGATTATTTGTTTAGAGAGAAAAGATTGTGTGTGCCAAAAAGTTCCATTAGAGAATTGCTTGTGAGAGAAGCACATGAGGGGGGACTAATGGGTCACTTTGGGGTTCAAAAGACTTTGGATATGTTGCAGGAACATTTTTATTGGCCCCACATGAAAATTGATGTGCAGAAATTTTGTGATAGATGCATTGTGTGTAAGAAGTCCAAATCTAAGGTAATGCCTCATGGTCTTTATACTCCTTTGCCTATTCCAGATTTTCCTTGGATTGATATTTCTATGGACTTTGTTTTGGGGCTGCCTAGAACAAAGAATGGCAAAGATTCTATTTTCGTGGTGGTTGATAGGTTTTCAAAAATGGCACACTTTATACCTTGCAAGAAAGTTGATGATGCTTGTCATGTTGCTGAATTGTTCTTCAAAGAGGTTGTGCGTCTACATGGGCTGCCAAGAACCATAGTTTCAGATCGTGACACAAAATTCTTAAGTCATTTTTGGAGAACTTTGTGGGGTAAAGTGGGCACAAAACTGCTTTTCTCCACTACTTGTCATCCTCAAATGGATGGACAAACTGAGGTAGTAAATAGGACTCTTTCTACTCTTCTTAGAGCTGTCCTTAAAAAGAACCTTAAAATGTGGGAAGAATGTTTGCCTCATGTGGAGTTTGCATATAATAGGGCTGTCCTGATGAGGACATGGAGCACCAAGAGGCCATTCAAAGCTTAGGAGGACCAATGACTAGGGCAATGTCAAGGAGGGTCCAAGAAAGCTTAGTCCAATTCATGACTAAGACAATTGCAAACAGAGGCAAAGATGTAATTGCACCAAAAACCATGCTTGTCATACAAGCCATGGAGGAGGCGCAACTTGCATAAAAGAAGGCAGCCAAGTTAATTTCTTTTAATTGAATAAAAGTGCAAGTGACCAATTGATTTATTTGGGACCAAGGCACTAAGTTATTTATTTATTTATTTATTTTTGGTGTGTTTAATCCACTTCAAGTGGCTGTGTGGCGCAAGGAGCAAGGGGTCCCACACCTCTCAACCACTCTTTGTGTAGTTTTAATGGGTGAATAATCTTGCTACCAAGGAAAGACCAAGACATTCAAAGCAATCAAGGCAAACATGAGTTACACAAGACAAGGTGATGAATGCTAAGACAAAGACATTCAAAGCAATAAAGGCAAAGAGGAGTTACACAAGACAAGGTGATGAATGCTCCAACAGCACAATAAAAGCGCATCCATCCACTTAATTACAGTTAATGAGTGGTTGTGAAACCTTCACCTGGTCATGAAGAGCAATCAAAACAGAATATGAAGCGTAGACCTTTACTTCAGCTGCGCCACTTAGGCCATGAGGCAGCAACAATTATTTTTGTTTGTAATTTCCTTTAATCATTTTGCTTGTAACCCTAGAAAGGAAGGACTTTGTCTCTTTACTCTTTGTAACAGCAAGAACCTCCCTCATTATATATAGTGGGCGCAAGTTTCAATAGAGGTTAACAAAGATTTTAGCAAAATATTGAGTTCATACTCTTTGGTTCTGGATTGGACCAGTTTATCGATCTTATAAAGAAACTCTCTTCTTGTGGTGATCCTCACATTCATAGGCTTATCCTTGTCTTGGATTAGACTAAGGTGGCGCCCCTGCCTCCCAATCATCCATCTTCTTCACTTACTCATAAACAGATCCTTGAGTCCTTGTTTGCTTCTTGTTTTATTTTGTGTTTTCACAATCTGTCCCCTTAATTCTCTACCACCAAAGCCACGAAATTCCATTCATTCTCTATCCAATTTTCATTCATTTTATATCAAAAATACAAAAACAAAAGTCACAACCAGATTCTATGTTGAAAATCAAGCAAATGGCCAATTTCTACAACAAGGAGGCCATCATTTGGTATCAGAGCAAGGTTTCGACTTTGTTCAAAAGAATCCCAGGTTTCTCTATTCTTATCTTTGAGTTCTGAATTCTTTAAAAAAAAAAAATTGCGAAAATTCATTAAAAAAAAATCTTGAATTCTGGTTGTGTTTCTTTGTTGCTGCTACACTCTGAAATTTTTATTTTATTTCTTTCTTTTGAGTGAGTTCTTTCTTGTTCTAGTCTCACAAACTTTGTGTTCAATTTTTGTTTCTTACCTTTCCTTTCCAAGCTGTTGTGTGTGTGGATTATTATTTGAATTGGTTTCTTGTATTGATCATTTCTTGGTTTTTCTAAAGAACTGACAAGAGTTATGGATCCTCAAAATCGACATTACTAGATGCCCTCACGGCAAAAATGAGAGAACTTTTGAAAGAGGAAGTGGAAGGCATAAATGAAAGAATTGACCAATTAGAAAACAGACAAAATAGCAGTGATGAGGAGGAACGGAGGAGAAGGAGACGTGATGAACCTAGAGAAGATAGGTTGGGTGGTATAAAAATAAAAGTACCACAATTTGTTGGGAAAAATGACCCGGAGACGTATTTGGAATGGGAAACTAAAATTGAACAAATTTTTTCCTGTAACAATTATACTGATCTTCAAAAGGTGCAGGTTGCTTCTATTGAATTTACAGATTACGCCTTGGTGTGGTGGGACCAATTGACAAAGGAGAGGAGAAGGCACAATGAGCCAGCCATTGCCACATGGGAGGAAATGAAGAGGCTCATGAGAAGGAGATTCATCCCATCTTACTACAACAGAGAGTTGCACAACAAATTACAGCGACTCACCCAAGGCAACAAAAGTGTTGATGAGTACTACAAGGAGATGGAGGTGGCAAAAATTAGAGCAAATGTGGAGGAAGATGATGAAGCAACCATGGCCAGATTCTTGCATGGCCTAAATCGTGATATAAGTGACATAGTGGAACTGCAACACTATGTTCAATTAGACGATTTGGTACATCAAGCCATAAAGGTAGAACAACAACTTAAGAGGAAGGGTCGGATAAGAAGAAGCACTACCACTTCCAATCCTCAAAATTGGAAGAGCAATATTAAGAGTGAAGGTACTTCATCATCCAAAGAAGCCGCTGACACAAAAGGTAAAAACGCTACAACTAGTCCTTCTCAAGTTGTTTCAACTAAGCTGGGCTGTTAAGTGTTTCAAGTGCCAAGGCTTAGGACACATTGCATCTCAATGTCCTACCAAGAGAATTATGATTGTAGAGGAGGTTGAGGAGGAAGATGAAGGGGCTGAAGAGTATGATGAGGATTGTGTTGAGGAGGAGGCCCAAATACCTAGTGGAGAGCTACTTATGATGAAAAGGTTGTTGGAAGCCGTGGTAAAGGAGGAAGATGCGACTCAAAGGGAGAACATATTTCACTCAAGGTGCCTCATACAAGGCAAGGTATGTTCCCTGATTATTGATGGTGGGAGTTGCACAAATGTTGCTAGCACAAGGTTAGTTTCCAAACTCCAACTAGAAACTAAACCACATCCCAAGCCATATAAGCTTCAATGGCTTGTTAATGATGTTGAGATGATTGTTGATGAACAAGTAGAAATTTCTTTTTCAATTGGAAAATATGAAGATGTGGCTGTTTGTGATGTAGTTCCTATGGAGGCCAGCCATGTCTTGTTGGGAAGGCCTTGGCAATTTGACAAAAAGGCAAGCCATGAAGGGCATACCAACAAGTACTTTTTTGTTCATCATTGAAAAGAATTGTATTGGCTCCTTTGAGCCCAAGTGAGGTGAGAGATGATCAAAAAAAATTGAGAGAAAAATGTGAAAAAGAAAAAGAAGAAAAAGAAAAGATCGCCAAAGAAAAAGAGAGAAAAAGAGTGACAAAAAGATTGATGAAAAAGAGAAGGAAATTTTGATGGAGACAAAGGGGAGGTTAAAAAAGCTATTTTCTCTAATCAGCCCCTATATTTGCTTTTTAGCAAAGAGGTGGCCTTGCTGGAAAATTTACCTAACACTCAAGAATTGCCAAATTGCATAAATTCTCTTTTGCAGGAATTTGAGGATCTGTTTCCTAAGGAGGTACCAAGTGGGCTGCCACCCTTGAGAGGGATTGAGCACCACATTGATCTCATCCCAAGCGCCACTTTGCCTAATAGGCCAGCCTACCGGAGCAACCCACAACAAACGCAAGAGATACAAAAGCAAGTGGCTGAATTGGTAAGTAAAGGTTGGGTAAGGGAAAGTTTAAGTCCATGTGCTGTCCCTGTTATTTTAGTCCCTAAGAAAGATGGTAGTTGGAGAATGTGCACTGATTGTAGGTCATTAATAATATTATCATAAGTATAGGCATCCAATACCTAGCTTAGCTGCCTTGCTTGATGAACTGTTTGGTGCATGCTTGTTTTCCAAAATTGATTTGAAAAGTGGATACCATCAAATTAGAATAAGGGAAGGGGATGAATGGAAAACTGCTTTCAAAACTAAATATGGTTTATATGAGTGGTTAGTTATGCCTTTTGGATTAACTAATGCACCTAGCACTTTCATGAGATTAATGAACCATGTTTTGAGGGAATTTTTGGATAATTTGTTGTTGCATATTTTGATGATATCTTGATATATAGCAAAAATTTAGAGGACCATTGCATTCATCTAAGGGCTGTTTTAAATGTGCTAAGAAAAGAAAACTTGTATGCAAACTTGGAAAAATGTGTGTTTTGCACGGTTCAAGTCGTTTTTCTAGGCTTTGTCATAAGCTCTCAAGGAGTACATGTGGATGAAGCAAAGGTGAAGGCAATCCAAGAATGGCCAGCACCTAAAAGTGTGACAGAGGTAAGAAGTTTCCATGGTTTAGCAAGTTTCTATAGGAGGTTTGTTAAGGATTTTAGTACTATTGCTGCACCTCTTAATGAAATTGTTAAAAAGGAAATTGGTTTTAAATGGGGTGAGAAACAAGAACAAGCTTTTTCAATTCTTAAAGAAAAGCTCACCCAAGCACCAATTCTAGCATTGCCTAATTTTTCAAAATCTTTTGAAATTGAGTGTGATGCTTCCAATGTTGGAATTAGGGCTGTTTTGAAGCAAGAAGGTCATCCAATTGCTTATTTTAGTGAGAAATTAAAAGGGGCTGCCCTAAATTACTCCACTTATGATAAGGAATTGTATGCCTTAGTAAGGGCATTGCAAACGTGGCAACATTACTTGCTGCCAAAAGAATTTCTCATTCATAGTGATCATGAGTCCTTGAAGTATTTAAAAGGACAAGGTAAGTTGAATAAAAGGCATGCTAAATGGGTTGAATTTTTGGAGCAATTTCCTTATGTGATTAAGCATAAGAAGGGTAAAGCCAATGTTGTGGCTGATGCATTATCAAGAAGGTACGCATTACTCTCTACCCTTGAAACTAAAATTTTTGGTCTTGAGCACATTAAGGAATTGTATGAGCATGATCTTGATTTTTCTGGTAAATATGCTGAATGTGTGCATGCTGCCCATAATGGATTTTTTAGGCACAATGATTATTTATTTAAAGAAAAAAGGTTGTGTGTGCCAAAAGGATCCATTAGAGAACTCTTAGTCAAAGAGGCGCATGAGGGGGGCTTAATGGGACATTTTGGTGTTCCTAAAACTTTGGACTTTTTGCAAGAACATTTCTATTGGCCTCACATGAAAATTGATGTGCAAAAATATTGTGAAAGATGCATTGTTTGCAAAAAGGCCAAATCCAAAGTGATGCATTGTTTGCAAAAAGGCCAAAAATATTGTGAAAGATGCATTGTCTTAGGGTTACCTAGAACAAAGAACGGGAAAGATTCTATTTTTGTTGTTGTGGACAGGTTCTCAAAGATGGCACATTTCATTCCATGCAAAAAGGTGGATGATGCTTGCCACATTGCTGATTTGTTTTTCAAAGAAGTGGTGCGCCTACATGGTCTACCAAAAAGTATAGTGTCTGACCGTGACACTAAATTTCTAAGCCACTTCTGGAGAACTTTGTGGGGTAAGGTGGGAACTAAGTTACTATTCTCTACAACTTGTCATCCCCAAACTGATGGGCAAACTGAGGTAGTAAACAGAACCCTCTCTACTCTTTTAAGGGCTGTACTTTCAAGGAATTTGAAAATGTGGGAAACGTGGCTGCCACATGTTGAATTTGCTTATAATAGGGCTGTCCATAGTACCACAAATCATTCCCCATTTGAGATTGTGTATGGTTATAATCCTTTAACTCCTCTTGATCTATTACCTTTACCTAACACATCTCTGTTGAAGCATAAAGATGGCAAAGCGAAAGCTGAATTTGTGAAAAGTTTGCATGAGAAAATTAAACTGCAAATTGAAAAGAAAAATGAAAGCTATGCCAAAAGTGCCAATAAAGGGCGCATGCGGGTTACTTTTGAACCCGGAGATTGGGTCTGGGTCCATATGAGGAAAGAAAGGTTTCCGTCACAAAGGAAATCTAAGTTAATGCCTAGGGGCGATGGCCCTTTTCAAGTGATTGCCAAAGTCAATGATAATGCTTATAAAGTTGACCTTCCAGGTGAGTATGGTGTTAGTGCCACTTTCAACGTTGCTGACTTGTCTCTTTTTGATGTAGGTGATGAGGACTTCAATTCGAGGTCGAATTCTCCTCAAGAGGGAGGGAATGATGAGGACATGGAGCACCAAGAGGCCATTCAAAGCTTAGGAGGACCAATGACTAGGGCAATGTCAAGGAGGGTCCAAGAAAGCTTAGTCCAATTCATGACTAAGACAATTGCAAACAGAGGCAAAGATGTAATTGCACCAAAAACCATGCTTGTCATACAAGCCATGGAGGAGGCGCAACTTGCATAAAAGAAGGCAGCCAAGTTAATTTCTTTTAATTGAATAAAAGTGCAAGTGACCAATTGATTTATTTTGGACCAAGGCACTAAGTTATTTATTTATTTTTATTTTTTTTTGGTGTGTTTAATCCACTTCAAGTGGCTGTGTGGCGCAAGGAGCAAGGGGTCCCACACCTCTCAACCACTCTTTGTGTAGTTTTAATGGGTGAATAATCTTGCTACCAAGGAAAGACAAAGACATTCAAAGCAATCAAGGCAAAGAGGAGTTACACAAGACAAGGTGATGAATGCTAAGACAAAGACATTCAAAGCAATAAAGGCAAAGAGGAGTTACACAAGACAAGGTGATGAATGCTCCAACAGCACAATAAAAGCGCATCCATCCACTTAATTACAGTTAATGAGTGGTTGTGAAACCTTCACCTGGTCATGAAGAGCAATCAAAACAGAATATGAAGCGTAGACCTTTACTTCAGTTGCGCCACTTAGGCCATGAGGCAGCAACAATTATTTTTGTTTGTAATTTCCTTTAATCATTTTGCTTGTAACCCTAGAAAGGAAGGACTTTGTCTCTTTACTCTTTGTAACAGCAAGAACCTCCCTCATTATATATAGGGGCGCAAGTTTCAATAGAGGTTAACAAAGATTTTAGCAAAATATTGAGTTCATACTCTTTGGTTCTGGATTGGACCAGTTTATCGATCTTATCAAGAAACTCTCTTCTTGTGGTGATCCTCACATTCATAGGCTTATCCTTGTCTTGGATTAGACTAAGGTGGCGCCCTTGCCTCCCAATCATCCATCTTCTTCACTTACTCATAAACAGATCCTTGAGTCCTTGTTTGCTTCTTGTTTTATTTTGTGTTTTCACAATCTGTCCCCTTAATTCTCTACCACCAAAGCCACGAAATTTCATTCATTCTCTATCCAATTTTCATTCATTTTATATCAAAAATACAAAAACAAAAGTCACAACCAGATTCTATGTTGAAAATCAAGCAAATGGCCAATTTCTACAACAAGGAGGCCATCATGTCCATAGTACTACTAAATATTCACCTTTTGAAGTTGTTTATGGATTTAATCCTTTAACTCCTCCTGATTTATTGCCATTGCCTAACACTTCTCTTTTGAAGCATAAAGGGAAGGCCAAGGCCGAATTTGTGAGAAAATTGCATGAGCAGGTGAAAATGCAAATTGAGAAGAAAACTGAGAGTTATGCTAGACATGCAAACAAGGGAAGAAAAAGGATAGTTTTTGAACCCGGTGATTGGGTTTGGGTGCATATGAGGAAGGACAGGTTTCCTTTACAAAGGAAAAGCAAACTTCAGCCAAGAGGAGACGGACCTTTTCAAGTGCTATCCAAGATTAATGATAATGCTTACAAGATAGCACTACCCGGTGAGTATGGTGTTAGTGCTACCTTTAATGTGGCTGATTTGTCTCTTTTTGATGTAGGTGATGAAGATTTCAATTCGAGGTCGAATTCACTTAAAAAAGGAGGAGATGATGAGGACATAATAAGCAAGGACACTAGTGAAGCACTACAAGGACTAGGAGGACCAATGACAAGGGCACGGGCCAAGAAAGCTAAGGAGGCCTTAAACCAAATGGTGGCAACTATAATGGGAGCAAGGCCAAAATAAGAAGGACCCAAATTGGTCAACTACTTGAGTCTACATGAAAGAGGGCTGGGTGCATGACATGCTGCCCATTTTTACTTGTCTATTTTAAATAAGTTGTAATAAAATGTGTTGGTGCAGAACTTTTAATTAATTAGGCCCAACACTTAAGTTTATTTTTCATGTGTGTTTATTTTGAATGGAGCAAGGGCTGTTACATGTGGTATGTGCTGCCCAAGCCCAAATGTTGAGTTATTTTTGTTGTTTTTGTTGGTTTGAGTGATGTTTGGGCTGAAATATGGGGGAGGACGAAATGGAGCTGCAAGGGGGGTGCAAGAGCACTTATTTGGAGTTAGAAGAAGCATTTCTTTGATGCCTTTTGAGATGCCTTGCTGAAGCATCAGTTTTGAGAACTTGTAACCACTATCCCATTAAGAGTCCACAAAGTCATAAATAGGGAGGTTACAATTACCATCAAGAGTAATGCTAATTAAGTGGCTTGGCCCCATCATTGTAATTCAGTAGAGAGGATCCTTACCTCTATATATATTTCACCCAAAATCAATAAAATGGTTAGCTTGGAATTTTCAGAAAGTTGATACCTTGTGTATTGTTGAGAGTATGCCTCTCTTGGGTTCTTCATTGGACCTGCCCTTTTGATCTTATCAAGAAACCAAGTTTTCTTGTGGTGATCATTCCCTAAGGCTTATCATCTCTTCTTCTTTCCCATAGAAGCAAGAGTGTGGCGCCATCCCCATTTCTGTCTACTCCATCTTTTTCATTTCTTCTTTGTTCTAGTTTCCTTAATTCTGGTTCTTTTCTATTCAGCCTTTGCATTTCCTTGTTTATTTAAATTCTTGCAATTTACAATTCATTGTCTAATTTATCTTCTCCAATATAATCTTGTGAATTGCAACTGAATTACACAAGGGTTGATAACCATGCAAATTGGATAGTCATCAGCCTCTGTCCAAGACACTGCTTCTGTAACACCCATATTTTTGCGTTGCGATATTTAGCGTTATTTTAGTATAAATTATCGTATTTATGCTATAATAAGCAGTTTCTTGTTCGTTAAGCAAGTGATTGAATTAAATCAAGATTAAATTAAATTTGAGAATTAATATTTTATCGTCAAAAATTCTAACGAAGTTTCGTCACGTTTTGAATCACAGGATAGTTTTTATCCGCGAATAAAATTTTTAACGAACTCTGATTTCGTTGAAGATCGAATCGTAACTTGTTGTGACTATGATTAAGTGTTTTCAATTGTTTTTATTATTTATGATAAATTATTATTACGCGGTGAATTAATTTCTAAGTAAATTAATTTTCGCGATTTAATCGGTGAAAGAATTAATCGGTAACGTGATTACTCGACGCCGTGTTTTAGTACACTTAAGACTCTAGGATCAGAGGGTAATCATGAGAGATGAGAGATTAGATGTTTCAGACTTGTTGATGGGATTAGCATCTTACTTTAAGTGCGAGGTGTCATTGATGTGGTGGTTGATTAGTGGTATCTTTTCCTAATTACTTTTAACCAAGTGTTTTACTTTAGTTAAAATTTTTTAATCCCTCCCCTTTTATGAGCAGCTAGGTCGCGACCCCCACCCCCTATTTCACTCTCATCTTTCATTTTTACTTGCCTTGAGAGAGAAGCTCCAAGTTTCCTTCCATGGCACCCTCCATTCTTCATCTTTCTTGCATGATTTCATCTCCAATCTTTAACCCAACTTGCTCCTAGTTTTTTCTACTCCTTGACTTCATTTTCCAAGCCTTGTAAGTAAGCTTGAAAACCAAATTTTCTTCCCCTATTTCAGGCCCAAAAATCGTGGCCCTCTTTATATGTGTAGGAAGTAGTTTTTTTGCTTCTTTCTTGTTTTGACGCTTTGTTTATGACTTGAATAGGATCATGAAAGAAATGAACATGTTTTTCCCCAAATTTCTCAAACCCTAGATCAATGGTCTAGGAGAAGGGGTTAAGTGATCTTTCATGTGATTCATTAAATTGATTTGTAGTTCTTGTTTCTTATTAGTTTGTTCTAGTTCTTAATTTTTGTTTTAGATCAAAGGATTGGTGAGATTTCTGAAACCCTTGATTCTTGAGGAAATCAGGAAATGGGTGTTGGACTTGAATAATGTTTGGTTTGGGAAAAATTTGTTGTTTTGTGAAAGAAACTAGGTGATTAAATGGTGTTGTTTTAGTAATTTAGAAATTTTGCAAATTTTTTTAAAAGGATGAAGGGGTCGTCGTGAGCTCCTATGAGCTTGGAGGAGAATATTTTTGTGTTCTTTAGTTTATATTAGTTGTATTGAAGTGTGTTTAAGTTTTGGAAAAAAAATTTGGAAATAGTTTGGTTAGTTTGAAAGTTGTTTTGATGATTTAAGGCAATGAAACACTTAAGGCAAATTAGGATTTTGTAATCCTAAGGCCTAGTGGAGCCTAATTAAGGATTTTAATTGAGTTTGGGATGAAAATTATTTACTCTTAGTGTTGTTTAAGGTTTCAAGTTTTGAAGAAAGTGAGTTTTAGTGTTTAAACCTTGTTTTCCAACTTTGTGTATTCTTTCAAGAAAGCTTTAGTCTTTAAAATCTTTAATTTCAAGTTACTTATCCTTTCAAGTGTTTGTATCTTGTTAAAAAGATTTTGGGGTTTGAAACCTAGGAGTTAGAATTGAGTCTGAGTCTAGGGAATCATTTTGAGTGGCCTAGAATTGTACTAAGTTTATGTTGTGATGTTAGGACTTGAGAAATCCGAGTTCATGCTGCGTGTGATCAAGACGTGCTCTGACACGCGACCTGGCGACTTTGGTAAGGGCTACTTCTAGAGATGATTAGATGTTGGACACCCATAAGTCCCACTTCCGTTTTTATTTTTTTCTATCAAAGAAGTCTGAGAACCTCTGGGTTCAAAGTGAGGGTGTTGTTACCCCTTTGATTTTACAGCTTTATATATGATTAATTAGTAGGTTTGACTGCAAGAGGTTGGAGACTGCCCCCAACCCCCCACACTTGTATGTTATGTTACCTCTTCGCTAGTTCCACGGAGCTTCAAAGGGACGAGTTGTTGTCTATCTATGTTGATGATTATTGTTATGTGAATTGTTGTGGATTGTGGAATTTTTGTCGAAACTGAATTATTGAGACATTGAATGTGATAACATGATGTGGTTGCATGTATGCTTAAATTGTGTTAAGATATATGCTATGGAATTGGTATTGGATAATTGATATTTAATTGATTATGCCATAAGTGAAATATCAAATATGGTGATATATTCTTTGGGGTGGTGGAAGGCATTTGTTGTGTCTTGTGGTAACTTCGACCTGTCTATCCTGGGTAGTGGAATTGCCCATGGCCAAAGGAATTCAGGAACGTCGTTAAAAATTTACCATCGTATGGAAAAGTGTCGTCTCTGGTACGTACGGAGCGGCCTAACCATAGCGCATGGATTCCAGAATTAAAAATGCACTTGCATATAGTTGCATCAATAGGAGATCGTGTGCATCCTTATTGATTGTTCTGTATGCTATTGATATGATTATCTATATGTGTTGAAGAATGTGGCTTTATATTATATATTGTGTCTGTATAATATAATTGGCTGTCGTATCTGCTATTTTGTGTTATCTACTTTATTTTAAGAAGTTGACCCTTTCCCGTGGTTCCTTCAATTGATGATGGTAACCCAGACGATGGTGAAGACGGTGGTGATCCCGGCGATGGCGATATCGCTGGAGATGGTGTTTGAGTTTCCTGATATCGAGACCCCTTCGGCTATGGAGTTTGACCCCACCTCTAGTCGGGTTGTGTATACTGGGGATGTAGTTCAGACTTTCCTAGCAAACGGACTGGCACTGCGATAGGAGACCTTGAGATGAACCGTGAGCTTCCCTGTGAGGATGATGCAGATTGTTGAAGGATGGCGTAGCACTCAATGGGATCGAGTGTTACAGGCATCTTCTTATACTTCTCCAGAGGAGTCCTTTAAGATTCCTAGATGGACCACAACTCGCCATGCACCTTTGTCTAGAGGTTCCAGGATTAAGAAGACCACTCGGAAGAGCGTGGGAGTTAGGCGTTGGACAGCAGGAGCTTCCACTTCTCGTGCAGTGGTAGACACACCGAGCCCCGTGGTGGAGCCAAAGCCAGAGGCGGTGCCGACCCCTCCTTTGAGTTTTAGGACCCCGAACCCACCTGTGGATCCCTCTCCTGTCTGTGTGGAGTGTGGGGAGGCCGGTTGCAGTGGAGCAGGATGGATTGAGGACATTTTGGTTGAGGAGGTTAGACCTGAGGGTGTACCTGCATCTGCACCTTTCATAGATTTGACTGGCGATGACGAGGATGATCTAATGGAGGAGGACGAGGAGGACCCATCCGAGGACTTAGGTAGCGATGTTTAGCTGACATTGTCTGTTTGCCTTGTACATAGTTTTGGTTAGCTGTGAGGTCTGTTTTGCAGTAGATAGTTCTGGGTGGTGACCAGTCAGTTCGTTGGACTTGCTAGACTTTTGGTGTGTAGATCTAGTGGTTTGCTTTTGGAGCAGCCCCCTACGTGGGTAACTGCCGGGAGTACCCCAGGGATATGATTCCTCTAGACAGGGTTTTCATATCTTAGGTGTATTCATCTTGACTTATGTATATCTAGTTACTTGCATTTTGTACAGACTAGTCGTATGGTTTTGGAAAATGTTTATATATGCATGTATTTCAGTTACATTTGTCTTGTGTATGTTAGAATCCATCATGTTTCTAAAACGATGTGGATACTCTGTTTGTGCTTTGCGAAAGACGTTTGTTTTAAATATATATATATATAGGTAAGTTCTTGTCCGTAGCGCTTCAGAAATTGGGTGTTACAGCTTCATTGCAAAACGTGATATTATGACCTCTAGTTGTTTTTACTTCCTTAATTCTCTAGTTTTGTGGTTATAATTACATTGTAGGTGGGAAGAGCTGGTAGATTTGGTACCAAGGGCCTTGCAATTACTTTGTGTCTTCTGCTGCTGACTCTGAAGTTCTTCATCAGGTTAGGTCCACTTTCATTGAGATTTAGGAGCTTTTCTTTTGTACAACAATTGAGAAAATGGAGGAATAATGATGAGGACATAAAGAGCAAGGATGATCAAGTCCTACAAGGGCTGGGAGGTCCTATGACAAGGGCACGTGCTAAAAGAGCTAAGGAGGCCTTGAACCTTTTGGTGATCCAAATGTTTAAGGAGAGCCCAATACTTGAAGACTTAAAGCCCAAATTGGTCTATTGCATAGATGGGCCAATAGATGGCGCATGACCCAATGTCATGCATTATTTTAAGTTGTTTTGGTGTGTTTAAAATTGAATAAATTGTTGGGCTGAACTCTTTAATTTTGCGCTAGAGCCCAACAATTAGTTTGTTTGGTTTCTTGCATTTTCTTTATTTGGAGTGTGTTTTTCTATGGCCTTTTAATTGAGGAAAAACAAATAATTCAGCTACACTAAAGCTGAATGAAGGCCATCAAGAGGGGGAAAGAAACTAATGAAGACTCATGAATGCACAAGACAAAGAATTGAAGAGCATCAATGCATTGTTTCACCTTTAATGCTTAGTAGTTACACTTTTGAAGAATCAGAATTGAAGGAGTAGTTCATTGCATTGTCTCACCTTTTAAATATTTGGCAGTTACACTTTGAAGACACATTGAAGCCAAATTTTAAAGCTTTGTCTAAAGGAATTTCCAGCAGCTCTCTATGCACCTAAATCATGCCTAGGTTCATCCTTTGGGCTGAAGGGTCACGCCTAGAACATCATTTGGGCTGATTACTTATGTTCAATTTTTGTTCAATTAAGTGCTAATTGGTTACATTTTGTTTTACACACTTAATTAGCAATTAGTGGGCTGTTTTAGGAAGACAAAAAGTGAATTCCCATGTATTTTCCTTTTAAATGGCGCCATTATCAATGAAAAGGGGAGAATTTTGTTTGAGAAAAAACTAGTGTTAAACACTTGTGAGAGCTATGCACTCTTGGGTTCTCGATTGAGCCAAATCAACTTATCAAGAAGTAACCTTCTTGTATGTTCTTCGATCGGGCTTATCAATTCCTTAGGAATTGTGGTGCTTCCATTCCTTTCCTCTTTCCATATTCTTTTGTCTTGTCAATTGCGCTAAAAACAACACCTCCTGCCTTAATCTGATTTCAACCCAAAGATCGTAACAAGGCTACTTTACAAAAGGTAGTCATCAAGTGGTACCAAAGCTCGTGCCGAGGTTGAAATTTTTGTTTGTTTTTCGCTTATTCTATTCAGTTTCTGTTTACTTCTTCTTCTTCATTTCTATTTTTCATTTCCTTTCAATTGTGAGTTTGTCTAACTGCTTTTTTTCTTTTTGTCCAGAAAATTATAAAAGAATCATCTTTGAAGGCCGTGCACAAGAAAATTAAAAAAAAAAAAAGGAACAAGAGCTGTCAAGTTTTGATTAAAAAAAGAAAAAAGAAAAAGAAAGACAGCTTTGCCTTTAAAAAAAATTGAAATATTAAAAAAAAAAAGTTGCAGCTCTTTCTTGATTTGGACAATCTCATTTAGTGCCTTTTCTTTATTTCATTGATAGACTCACTTTCTTAAAATTCTGCTTTTTTCTTGTTTTGTTACAAGATTGATTGCTTACTTGTTTTGTTTGTGTTTGGCTTCTTTAAAGAACTCAAAGAGGGCATTTGAGTGGAAAAAGGCAAGAGTGCACATTAGAAAAAAAAGCCTAATTGAGTGAAACACGAGTGGAAAAAAATTCTTTGAGTGAAACACGGAGTAGAGTGGTGAGGTCCTATTTTCTATATTTTATATTTGTTTCTTTGCAGAAAATTCATGGTCAAAACAGCTCCTCCTCTGTCTCCAAGAACCTGCACGTCTGCAAATGCAAATAACATTTGGCTCAAGAAATGGGGAGGATGTTCCGCCAACAATCGGATGAGTTCCATGAGAGACTTGATCAGTTGGAGAGGAATAGACCATCTAGACATTCTTCTCGGGCTGATAGTGAAGGATCTCAAGAAAGGAGGCATAGGGAGAGATATGAGAGGAAGAAGAGGATATGACTTTGAGATAGAGAGGATAGTTGGGTGGCATAAAAATAAAGGTGCCATCTTTTCAAGGAAGAAATGATCCCGAGGCATATTTGGAGTGGGAGATTTGAAGGTTAAATCTTTCATGTCACAATTTTGCATAAAGAAAGTGCAAGTGGCAGCCTTGGAGTTTTCGACTATGCTTTGGTGTGGTGGGATCAAAACATCAAAGACAGAAGAAGAAATGAAGAGCCACCAGTTGCGCAACTTAGGAAGAGATGAAGAGATTGATGAGGGAGGAGATTTGTGCCTTCTTATTACCATAGAGAATTGCACAACAAGCTCGCAAAGACTCACCCAAGGGTCTAAAAGTGTTGATGAATACCACAAGGAGATGGAATTGGCTTTGATTAGAGCCAATGTGGAGGAAGATCGAGAAGCACTCATGGCACGGTTCTTACATGGCCTAAACCGTGACATTAGTGATGTGGTGGAGTTGCAACACTATGCAGAGATGGAAGACTTGGTTCACCAAGCCATCAGGAACAACAACTCAAGAGGAAGGGTCACTAAGAAGAGTTCCTCTAACGTGAACTCATCAAATCGGAGGGACAAATTTAAGGAGGAGGGTTCATCATTTTCCAAAGAGCACACAAGCAGACCCTAAGGGAAAGCTACTTCTATTCCTAATGATACTCTTTCTAACACTAAAAATCGTGAAGTCAAATGTTTTAAGTGTTTAGGCAGGGGTCACATTGCCTCATCATTGTCCAAGCAAGAAGGTGATGGTGTTGAAGAACCCTAGAGAAGATTCTTCTGAGTATTCATCCAAATCTGCCCCAAATAGTGAGGATGAAAAGGAAGAGGAGTTCCCACCCAGGAGACTTGCTCATGGTAAGGAGGTCAAGTAGGAAGCCAAGAAGATGATACAAGCTTCGAGGAGAATATTTTCCATACGAGGTGTCTTGTTCAAGGGAAGGTATGCTCTTTAATTATTGATGGAGGAAGTTGTACTAATGTGGCTAGCACACGCTTGGTGTCAAAACTTAATTTGGAAACTAAACCTCACCCAAAACCTTATAAACTCCAATGGCTAAGTGAAAGCGGTAGAAATGACCAGAACAAACAAGTTGAGGTTTATTTTTCGATTGGGAAGTATCATGATTTTGTTTTGTGTGATGTGGTACCTATGGAAGCTAGTCACATGCTATTGGGAGGGCCATGGCAGTTTGATAAGAAGACCAACCACGAAGGGCACACGAACAAGATTTCTTTCATGCATAATGATCAAAAGATCACTCTTTGTACCATTGTCTCCTAGAGAGGTTAGAGAGGATCAAATAAAAATGAGAGAAAAGAAAGAGCAAGAGGAGTTGAGAGAAAAGAGAGTGAAAAGAAAGAAGAGGGCAGAATTAAAAAGAGTAAAAATAGTGAGAAAAAAGTGTTGAAAAAGAGAGAAAAGAGAGTTTCTTGCTACAAAAGGAGAGGTGAAGAGAGCAATTTTTTCACACCAGCCTCTACTTGCTCATTTGCAAGGAATTTAATTTACTCTCTAACAATGCTGAAGCAAAAATTTTGCCAAGTGGAATTGAGTTTCTTTTGGCAGAATTTGAAGATGTGTTTCCAAAGGAGGTACCTGATGGTTTACCCCTATAAGAGGAATAGAGCATCACATTGATCTCATTCCCTGAGCCTCTTTGCCTAATAGGCCAACATATCGTAGCAATCCTCAACAAACCCAAGAGATACAAAAGCAAGTGGAGGAATTGATGCGCAAAGGGTGGGTAAAAGAGAGTTTGAGTCCTTTGTGTTGTACCTGCAATTTTGGTACCCAAAAAGGATGGTAGTTGGAGGATGTGCACTGATTGTAGAGCCATCAACAACATCACCATCAAATATAGGCATCCTATTCCCAGGTTAGATGATTTGCTTGATAAACTATTTGGTGCATGCTTATTTTCGAAAATTGATTTGAAAAGTGGGTATCATCAAATTAGAATAAGGAAAGGGGATGAATGGAAAACTGCTTTCAAAACAAAATTTGGTTTGTATGAATGGTTGGTTATGCCTTTTTGGCTTAACTAATGCACCTAGTACTTTCATGAGATTAATGAACCATGTTTTGAGGAAATTTTTGGGTAAGTTTGTTGTTGTATATTTTGATGATATCTTGATATATAGCAAAAGCTTAGATGACCATTACAATCATTTGAGGGCTGTTATGCATGTGCTTAGAAAGATAAATTGTATGCAAACATGGAAAATGCATTTTTTGCACTGATCATGTAGTCTTCTTAGGACTTGTCAAAAATGCTAAGGGTGTGCATGTTGATGAAGAGAAAATAAAAGCAATTCAAGAGTGGCCAACTCCAAAAAATGTGACTGATGTTAGGAGTTTTCATGGCTTAGCTAGTTTCTATAGGAGGTTTATGAAAGATTTCAGTACTCTAGCTGCACCTCTTAATGAAATTGTTAAAAAAGTGGGGTTTAAGTGGGGAAAACAAGAGCATGCATTCTCTGCCCTTAAGGAAAAGCTCACCATGCACCAATACTTTCATTGCCTAATTTTGCAAAAATCTTTGAAATTGAGTGTGATGCTTCTAATGTTGGCATTGGGGCTGTTCTTATGCAAGAAGGGCATCCCATTGCTTTCTTTAGCTGAAAAAATTGAATGGGACTGCTCTTAATTATTCCACTTATGACAAAGAGTTGTATGCCTTGGTAAGGGCTTTACAAACTTGGCAAAGACTATTTTTTGCCAAAAGAATTTGTCATTCATAGTGATCATGAGTCCTTGAAGCATCTTAAAGGACAAGGCAAGCTGAATAAGAGGCATGCCAAATGGGTTGAATTTTTGGAGCAATTTCCTTATGTGATCAAGCATAAGAAGGGTAAGAGCAATGTAGTGGCTGATGCGCTTTCAAGGAGGTATGTGGTACTTTCTACCCTTGAAACTAAATTTTTGGTCTTGAACACATTAAGGATTTGTATGAACATGACCTGATTTCTCCTCTAAATATGCTAAATGTGTGCATGTTGCCCAAAATGGATACTTTAGGCACAATGACTATTTGTTTAAAGAAAAAATTATGTGTGCCAAAAGGATCCATAAGAGAACTACTTGTAAAAGAGGCTCAAAGTAGGGGGATTAATGGGTCATTTTGGGGTTCAAAAGACTTTAGACATGCTGAATGAACATTTTTATTGGCCACATATGAAAGTTAATGTGCATAAATTTTGTGACCGATGCATTGTTTGTAAAAGTCTAAGTCTAAGGTAATGCCTCATGGTCTTTATACTCCATTGCCTATTCTGATTCTCCTTGGATAGGATTTGTCTATGGATTTTGTGTTAGGGGTTGCACGACAAGGAGGGCAAGGGATTCCATTTTTGTGGTTGTTGATTGGGTTTTCCAAAATGGCACACTTCATACCATGCAAAAAGGTTGATGATGCTTGCCATGTTGTCGACTTGTTCTTTAAGGAGGTGGTGCGCTCCATAGGCACCTAGGAGCATTGTTTCAGATCGTGACACAAAATTCCTAAGTCACTCTGGAGGACCTTATGGGGTAAGCTAGGCACAAAGCTTCTTTTCTCCACCACTTGTCATCCTCAAACGGATGGACAAACCGAGGTAGTAAATCGAACTCTCTTTCTTCTCTTCTTAGAGCCGTGATTAAAAAGAATATCAAGTCTTGGGAAGAGTGTTTGCCTCATGTGGAGTTTGCATATAATAGGAGTTGTCCATAAGACTACACAACATTCCCCATTTGAGATTGTCTATGGGTTTAACCTTTAACTCTCTCTTGATTTGTTGCCATTATCCGACACTTCGCTTTAAAACACAAAGATGGAAAAGCTAAGGCTGAATATGTGAAGAAGTTACATGAAATGTAAAGGCTCAAATTGAGAAGAGAACTGGAAAGCTATGCCAAATATGCCAACAAAGGAAGAAAAGGGTGGTATTTGAACCTGAGATTGGGTTTGGGTACACATGAGGAAGGAAAGGTTTCCTTCACAAAGGAAATCAAAGCTCCACCAAGAGGGATGGACCATTCCAAGTGCTTTCCAAAATCAATGATAATGCTTATAAAATAGCATTACTGTGTGAGTTTGGTGTTAGTGCTACTTTAATGTGGCTGACTTGTCTCCTTTGATGTAGGTGAAGAAGATGTCAATTCGAGGTCAATTCACTTAAAGAAGGAGGGGATGATGAGGACATAAAGAGCAAGGATGATCAAGTCCTACAAGGGCTGGGAGGTCCTATGACAAGTGGGCACGTGCTAAAAGAGCTAAGGAGGCCTTGAACCTTGGTGATCCAAATGTTTAAGGAGAGCCAATACTTGAAGACTTAAAGCCCAAATTGGTCTATTGCATAGATGGGCCAATAAGATGGCTACACCCAATGTCATGCATTATTTTAAGTTGTTTTGGTGTGTTTAAAATTGAATAAATTGTTGGGCTGAACTCTTTAATTTTGCGCTAGAGCCCAACAATTAGTTTGTTTGGTTTCTTGCATTTCTTTATTTGGAGTGTGTTTTTCTATGGCCTTTTAATTGAGGAAAACAAATAATTCAGCTACACTAAAGCCGAATGAAGGCGCGCCATCAAGAGGGGGAAAACTAATGAAGACTCATGAATGCACAAGACAAAGAATCAAGAGCATCAATGCATTGTTTCACCTTTAATGCTTAGTAGTTACACTTTGAAGAATCAGAATTGAAGGAGTAGTTCATTGCATTGTCTCACCTTTAAATATTTGGGCGCTTACACTTTGAAGACACATTGAAGCCAAATTTTAAAGCTTTGTCTAAAGGAATTTCAGCAGCTCTCTCTATGCACCTAAATCATGCCTAGGTTCATCCTTTGGGCTGAAGGGTCACGCCTAGAACATCATTTGGGCTGATTACTTATGTTCAATTTTTGTTCAATTAAGTGCTAATTGGTTACATTTTGTTTTACACACTTAATTAGCAATTAGTGGGCTGTTTTAGGAAGACAAAAGGCAGCTGAATTCCCATGTATTTTCCTTTTAAATGGCGCCATTATCAATGAAAAGGGGAGAATTTTGTTTGAGAAAAACTAGTGTTAAACACTTGTGAGAGCTATGCACTCTTGGGTTCTGGATTCGAGCCAAAATCAACTTATCAAGAAGTAACCTTCTTGTATGTTCTTCGATCGGGCTTATCAATTCCTTAGGGAATTGTGGTGCTTCCATTCCTTTCCTCTTTCCATATTCTTTTGTCTTGTCAATTGCGCTAAAAACAACACCTCTGTCTTAATCTGATTTCAACCCAAAGATCGTAACAAGGCTACTTTACAAAAAGGTAGTCATCAAATAAAGGTCCCTTTTCTTCATGCAATGCTTTATTAACAAATAGCTAAACTATGATTTCAGGTGCAATCTAGATTTGAGGTTGATATAAAGGAGCTTCCTGAATAAATTAACACCTCCACAAAAATGTAACATCTTTTTTGTTTCTTGCAGTGCCTACTTGATGAGGTTTTGGGACAATTTGGAGGCTTCATGCAAAGGATCTATTGCCCACTGGGGATGGATTACTTAGCATCCTCATCAGTTTGAGTGTTTTGGCAGAGAATATTTAACGAAAGATATTTTTTAAATTGTAAGATTAGGGAATTTGAATGACTCCATGTGGGAGTAGGCGTGATTTTTAAGATAATATTTTATAGTTTATGTACATGCTCAGATTTTTATCTGCATTTCTAGAACTACCACCTCAATTGGTTTACGTTCCACCTCCACCCTTAGAGTCATTAAGAGGTGTTCCGTTCGTGCCTCTAATACCACCTAATGCAATGTTTTTTCAACCTCAAGATCCTCAGATGCATACTAAGATTGTCAACCTGATTGACTACTATTTCAGGTAGTGCTTATACATTTGTCTGCCAATATTCTTATTTTGTTGTTTTACGATGATAAGTACAAACAAAATAGGGAAATAGAATAATCGAGAGTATGTATTATTAACCAACTTCAGGGACTGAATCAGTGTAATTCAGCCTGAATGTCAACGAAAAACAGAAAATGGGCAAATTAAATAGTGCCTAGTTCTCTCCCAGACCAATTCCAATACCAGCCTACCTCATTCTACCCCACTTCCCCTAGTATATACCTCATTGCATGACAATCGCATGAGCACTCTTTCTCTGCCAACTCAGCAGAGTTGGTTACAATATTTCCTCCCTTTTTGTTTACATCATGTGTGTTCCCTTTTTTGTGCTTCCTCACGTATACCTTCCCATATTTAGTGGGCCCAGCCCCCTTATTTGCATCATTAACAATCGTGGGGTTCTCATCAATACCCCTCTCAAAACTCACATTGTCCCCAAGGTGAAACTAGGGAAATAAATCTTGCAAGTTGTAACGGCTCGGACTACTTTTAGGATTGCCGACTGTCCCCACAAACTAACACAGGTCTTTTCAGCGTGCTTTGTCGACTCACAAGCTTTCTGGAAAACTTCCCAGAAGATCACCCATCCCAAGAGTACTCCAAGTCAAGCACTCTCTTTGTCCATGCTCAATGCACCGGCGATCACTTCCTGCCCTCGTCAGCCTCAGGCTTCAGATGCCAACCAGCTTTTGCATGGTTCATCCCCGAACCCCGCTCTGATACCATTTGTAACGGCCCGGACTACTTTTAGGATTGCTGACTGTCCCCACAAACCAACACAGGTCTTTTCAGCGCGCTTTGTCCTCACTCACAAGATTTATGGAAAACTTACCAGAAGGTTACCCATCCCAAGAGTGCTCCAGGTCAAGCACGCTTAACTATGGAGTTATTATGTTTTGGGCTCCCGAAAAGAAGATGCATCTTATTGGTATAGGTAGTACCAATCAATTCCTTTAAGCCTTTCTTTACCCGTGCAGTCCCATACTTGCACAGCCTCAGGATCCCTCTCATTCCGTTGTAAATTCGGTTCATTCATGTGTACCCTAGCCTAGGAGCTGCTCAGCGATCACTCCCTGCCCTCGTTAGCATCAGGCTTCACATGATTAATGTAACACCCATACCTCAATATACATTGAAAGTACAGGAATTACTACTAATTTACCAAACTTGATTACAGTAATCTAAGTCATAATTTAAAACTTAAATCATTAATCTAATACATAGATTACAACTTATACAATACTTGGAATGACAAATTTCATTATAACATAAAACTAGTCTATGAGTCCCAAGCCTGGAGCTCCGCCTCATCAATCTTTGGTATCTATTTATCTGAAAAACAAATAAAAGGAATAGGGTGAGATTATAAATCTCAGTGAGCCCTTCACGGACTTCCCCACTATACTCTCCTCGGAACATTCTAACCTGAAAAGACTAACTTAGGCATTCCAAACCTAGACATACTCTCTCTATGTACCATAAGGACCTGACTTGAAACATCTTAATCTCCCTAAGTTAAGACGCCTTAGAAAGCGCTAGCTTGAACTAAAAACTTAGTATCTTATAAAACAGGGTAATCCTAGGTCCAATATACCCCTTATCAACTTGTGATTAAACCAAACATATAAATGTATAGCAAACCCACATCAATCTTATAAACATCCATTCTTTAACCTATGCTTAGCACGGCTAACCTCAATACAATGTAAATAGCAACTTTATTAACTAAGAATGTATTGTTCTTACTTACTCACTTTGTGCTTAACACATCTTTGCTTTTCTTTATGCGATTGGTCTTTGCCTTATGCTTTATACCACAAACCCCAATCAACATAGTCTGCTTATCCTTTAAGTGATTTAGTCACAGCTCTCTATACTTATATGCATTATTACTATAGTAGTCTAGCAACTAAGGAATTACAAACCATAATATCCTTTACTTAACTAAGCTAATTCCAATGACATACATAAGGAATTCTTCACATTCGTTAAAACTTGACTTTACTTCACATATTATACCATTCACAAGAAGATAGATAATATGAGGCTATGCAATGCATCTTTTTAACTAAGGACATTTAGTCCTTCTTTGCTTTGTGTCATTGGGTAATTGTCATATGCTTTGGTCCATAGACCCCAATCACATGCTTTCGGTAAGGTGGTTAGACGTCTTAACCGTCCAAGTGGCGTCCCACGAGGCTAACCAAACTGATCCTCTCCTATAAATAAAGGAGTCTTGCCATGAACTTTACTTAAATCTTTCATTCTTTAATGCATGTTTGAAAATGCAGATTTAACTAACTAGGATTGACAATCCTCACTAACAATTGACTATTCAAGGAAATTTTCACAATAAATCCAACAAATCATACTTAACATGAGTTTTAAAACCTCAACACATACTTATCATGCTTCTTTAACAATTTCTACAACCAAGACATTTCAAGATTATAATGAAATCATTAACAATACTTAAGCCAAAACATTGATAGACTAAACTCTTCCCTTTGAAGCTCCATGGAACCATCAAAGGGGCAAACATAAAATAAACATAAATTTGGGGGGTTGGGGGCAGCCATCCAACATCTTGAAGTCAAGCCCACTACATAATCATTACATTAATCATAAGTACACACTTTAAATCAAAGGGGTTGACAAACCCTAACTTTGAACCCAAAGGTTCCCAGACTTCTTTGATGAGAAAAATCCTAATGTGAGACTTATGGGTGTCCATCACCTAAGGGATGAAGAACTCACCTCTATTTATCAAGACCTTGTGCTAGGATGGTTGATCTTTGGCCTCCTTGCTCTTCTTCAATTTTCCCTCTTACCTCAACTTATGGTTCCTTCAAATCTTCTCAATCTTGAGCTATAACCTTCAATCTTCTTCTTCAAATTCAAGAACTTGAGCCATCCATGAAGGAGCTTAGTATTCTTCCCCTTCTTCTTCTCCAATTTGTGCTTCTTCTTCTTCTTCCTCTTGGTTAGGGTTTCCCAAATCCTCCATTGGAGCTCAATCTCACTTTCAACCTCTCATTCAAGCAAGAGATTGAAGAAATCCAACATGAATATCTCCAATCCTTCTCAAACCATGAAACCCTAGCTCACTTCTCCCTTTTTCCATTCTCCTTTCTCTCCTTTCCTTCCCTTTTTCTTTCTTTTTCACGTTCTGCCTGAACTGCTGCGTTTTTAAGCATTTTTGAACTTGTGAATCGATTCACTGCTTATTGTGAATCGATTCACACAGTCAGAAATGTGCCTCCTCAAATTTAAGAGAGTGAATCGATTCCCTGTAGCTCCCAATTCGACTCCCAGTGACATGTTTTTGTGTGAATCGATTCACAGAGTGTGTGAATCGATTCACAACTGATCAAATTCAATTCCTAGAGGGAATTAAGTGTCTGAATCGATTCAAGAGGTGTGGGAATCGATTCCCACTGCATAGAAATCAAAGAAACTCAATTCTAACACCAAATTGACACTTCCAATCATCTTAGGATTAAATCCAACTGATTTCTTAACTCAAAATCAATAACTTACACCTTAAAACTTTATGTAATCATATTCTCTCAATTTGAAACCAAATTAAGCTTAAATTCAATCACACAACTCCGGATACTTATTCTCAAATTAAGCTTAGGGAATTTGGGGTGTTACATTACTACCCACCTTTTAAAAAAATTTCGTCCACGAAAATTGTTACGTCTTATCTTGCAACTCCAACTACAACTTTCTCTCTTAGCCAATTCCCGTTCATTAGAAAACTTAGAAGTAATTCATCCTTACAAGGCATCAACCAATTAACTTAATCGTGATAACATTAACCGGTCCCAGACTATGTCTTAACCGAAAAATATTGCTTAACCGATTAGGGCGTAGTCTGCAACTGGTTAGATGGTGTCACTCTAAATAGTAATCGACGAAATACTTGTAATCGTGAATAACTTTAGGTATCCGCCAATTTGGTGGCAACTTACGTCCTTACTAACTTTAAATCCTTCCCAAGGAATGGGTTTCACTTCAAGACTCCCTCTGTGGAGCGAAAAGTGCAGGAACTTCATAACGATGTCAGCGTAGGGTGAGAACAGAAATTCACCTTTTTGGAATTTCGTCACCAACTTCGCCTTACCTTCTTATCTCATCCTTCTGTAGGATTGGCTTTCGGTGCTTCCGCTACGAACTCCGATCTTATGCCCTTTCAAATAGGCAAACTCCTTTCGTCTTATTTCCAACAAGTGAACTTGACTCTGGTATTGCTTTCTTCTTCTGTTGCTCTTAGCTTTTTGTAAATTCTTATGTTTGCTCTTCTTCATCTGCTGCTTACCTAAACGTCCTGCCATAAGGCAATCTAGGCTTCTTCGGCAATTCTGTAGTAACCCACAGTCTCGCATAGCCATCCTCCTCCAATTTGACACACGACATTACTTGACTAGGTTCGAGTTCTTACTCAATCTGACGAGTCTCCCACTCATCATCTTATACACGTTGAAGATAGGTTGAATATGTGGACAATTCTTTGAATTTGGCTACATACTCCACTACGGACGTGCCTCTTTGTGTCAAATGAGCGAATCTTTCCTTCTTCTATCTCCTTAGACTCCTTGGAAAGTACCTTCCTTCGAATACTCTTTGGGAGTTCGCCCAAATAGTATCCAATACTACCGTTGGTGGTTTCGTGACTCCCACATGGTTTAACTATCTTATTAAAGTAAGAGTGTCACCCTGAGGCAACAATACAAACTTTGAACTATTTTCATCCGCAATGTTCACTCTCATGTTACTAATGGAAATCCTTTCCTCAAAGACCCTTTCCGCAACTTAGAGAATCGGCACTCATCTCTCTTACCACTACACTTGGTCTGGGAAGAGTTTAAACTCTAGGGTTGCTCAACTCTTGAGAGGTATCCGTTGGTTAGACTGACTTGATTTTCCAATAGTTTATTACAAAATAGGTCTCACCCAAGGTCTAGATCTCACTCGATTGGAGATGCAGAGTGTAAAAAGCTAGTTAGAATCACATCCGACATAACCCAATGAATCTACTTACTATAGCTTATAACCTTAGACGCTCATCTACTAAATTGTGTCTATACTGACACACTCTTAGCGAAACTCGCTACTACTCTCTCTGCAACTTGAGGGACTAATTCCCCTATCTTGGTTCAATAAGAATCTAAACCGGAAATAAACGCTGCCATGTCTAATAGAAACAAGGATTGGCGTATCTGTTGCCGAGTCTAAAATCTAATGGATCGACTGGCATCGAGAAAATAAATCCTCAAGATTCTTAGGGACATTCTATCTCTCTTGGCTGGTCAACCTTCGCTACTCACTCTAAATCATTGGAAACTCCAGAAGAAATTAATATCTACAGAGGAACTAACTGTCTAGAGAATTATGTGATTTCATTACTCGATCACAGACTAGGTTTTATTCCAAACAAGGTTCTTATTTGGTTAAGAAAAAGTTTATGATTGGTCAAACGAATTCACCTCACGCACAGACCGATTGGATCAAATGTAGATATTAATAACCTGGAACTTCCGCCGACTTGGCTTTGCGTATAACTCCTATAGTTCAAAGACTATAGTTTAATTCTCCTTCTAGGCTAGCTACTCAACTAGAGTCAATATACCTAAAAGACTTAGGGTTTCTTGTTGCTTTGCTAGGGCTTACTCACTCTCGAGGTTCCATACTACCATTTAGGCAATGAAGTGAGTGACCTATTTTCATCTCACTCCTTGTTGATGGCCTCCTTGTTGTAGAAATTGGCCATTTGCTTGATTTTCAACATAGAATCTGGTTGTGACTTATGTTTTTGTATTTTTGATATAAAATGAATGAAAAAGGGGTAGAGAATCAAAGGAATTTTGTGGCTTTGGTGGTAGTGAATTAATGGGACAGGTTGTGAAAAAACACAAAATAAACAAGAAGCAAACAAAGGTCTCAAGGAAACTGTTTTAGGGATAAGTGAAGAAGATGGATGAATGGGGGAGGGGCAGGGGCGCCACCTTAGTCTAATCCAAGACAAGGATAAGCCTATGAGTATGAGGATCACCACAAGAAGAGAATTTCTTGATAAGATCAATAACTGGTCCAATCCAGAACCAAAGAGTATGAACTCAGTATTTTGCTAAAATCTTTGTTGCCTTTTCTATTGAAACTTGCGCCCCCTATATACAATGAGGGAGGTTCTTGCTGTTACAAAGAGTAAAGAGACAAAGTCCTTCCTTTCTAGGGTTACAAGCAAAATGACTAAAGGAAATTACAAACAAAAATAATTGTTGCTGCCTCATGGCCTAAGTGGCGCAGCTGAAGTAAAGGTCTAAGCTTCACATTCTGTTTTGATTGCTCTTCATGACCAGGTGAAGGTTTCACAACCACTCATTAAATGTAATTAAGTGGATGGCTGCGCTTTTATTGTGCTGTTGGAGCATTCATCACCTTGTCTTGTGTAACTCCTCTTTGCCTTGATTGCTTTGAATGTCTTTGTCTTTCTTTGGTAGCAAGATTATTCACCCATTAAAACTACACAAAGAGCTGTTGAGAGGTGTGGGGCCCCCTACTCTTTGCGCCACACAGCCACTTGAAGTGGATTAAACACACCAAAAGAAATTAAATAACTTAGTGCCTTGGTCCCAAATAAATCAATTGGTCACTTGCACTTTTATTCAATTAAAATAAAATAACTTGGCTGCCTTTGTTATGCAAGTTGCGCCTCCTCCATGGCTTGTATGACAAACATGGTTTTTGGTGCAATTACATCTTTGCCTTCGCTTGCAATTGTCTTAGTCATGAATTGGACTAAGCTTTCTTGGACCCTCCTTGACATTGCCCTAGTCATTGGTCCTCCTAAGCTTTGAATGGCCTCTTGGTGCTCCATGTCCTCATCATTCCCTCCCTCTTGAGGAGAATTCGACCTCGAATTGAAGTCCTCATCACCTACATCAAAAGGAGACAAGTCAGCAACGTTGAAAGTGGCACTAACACCATACTCACCTGGAAGGTCAACTTTATAAGCATTATCATTGACTTTGGCAATCACTTGAAAAGGGCCATCACCCCTAGGCATTAACTTAGATTTCCTTTGTGACGGAAACCTTTCTTTCCTCATATGGACCCAGACCCAATCTCCGGGTTCAAAAGTAACCCGCTTTGCGCCCTTTATTGGCACTTTTGGCATAGCTTTCATTCTTCTTTTCAATTTGCAGTTTAATTTTCTCATGCAAACTTTTCACAAATTCAGCTTTCGCTTTGCCATCTTTATGCTTCAACAGAGATTTGTTAGGCAAAGGTAATAGATCAAGAGGAGTTAAAGGATTATAACCATACACAATCTCAAATGGGGAATGATTTGTGGTACTATGAAGAGCCCTATTATAAGCAAATTCAACATGTGGCAGCCACGTTTCCCACATTTTCAAATTCCTTGAAAGTACAGCCCTTAAAAGAGTAGAGAGGGTTCTGTTTGCTACCTCAGTTTGCCCATCAGTTTGAGGATGACAAGTTGTAGAGAATAGTAACTTAGTTCCCACCTTACCCCACAAAGTTCTCTAGAAGTGGCTTAGAAATTTAGTGTCACGGTCAGACACTATACTCTTTGGTAGACCATGTAGGCGCACCACTTCTTTGAAAAACAAATCAGCAATGTGGCAAGCATCATCCACCTTTTTGCATGGAATGAAATGTGCCATCTTTGAGAACCTGTCCACAACAACAAAAATAGAATCTTTCCCGTTCTTTGTTCTAGGTAACCCTAAGACAAAGTCCATGGAAAGGTCAATCCAGGGATATTCAGGAACAGGCGATGGAGTATATAAACCATGGGGCATAACTTTGGATTTGGCCTTTTTACAAACAAAGCATCTTTCACAATATTTTTGCACATCAATTTTCATGTGAGGCCAATAGAAATGTTCTTCAAAAAATTCTAAAGTTTTTGTGGCACAAAATTCACCAGTGGAGGAGGAGGATTGTGTTGAGTATGATGAGGATTGTGTTGAGGAGGAGGCCCAAATACCCAGTGGAGAGCTACTTATGATAAAAAGGTTGTTGGAAGCCGTGGTAAAGGAGGAAGATGCGACTCAAAGGAAGAACATATTTCACTCAAGATGCCTCATACAAGGCAAGGTATGTTCCCTAATTATTGATGGTGGGAGTTGCACAAATGTTGCAAGCACAAGGTTAGTTTCCAAACTCCAACTAGAAACTAAACCACATCCCAAGCCATACAAGCTTCAATGGCTTGTTAATGATGTTGAGATGATTGTTGATGAACAAGTAGAAATTTCTTTTTCAGTTGGAAATTATGAAGATGTGGCTGTTTGTGATGTAGTTCCTATGGAGGCCAGCCATGTCTTGTTGGGAAGGCCTTGGCAATTTGACAAAAAGGCAAGCCATGAAGGGCATACCAACAAGTACTTTTTTGTTCATCATGGAAAACGAATTGTATTGGCTCCTTTGAGCCCAAGTGAGGTGAGAGATGATCAAAAAAAATTGAGAGAAAAATGTGAAAAAGAAGAAAAAGAAGAAAAAGAAAAGATCGCCAAAGAAAAAGAGAGAAAAAAGAGTGACAAAAAAAAGATTGATGAAAAAAAGAAAGAAAATTTGATGGCGACAAAAGGGGAGGTGAAAAAAGCTATCTTCTCCAATCAGCCCCTATATTTGCTTTTTAGCAAAGAGGTGGCCTCGCTGGAAAATTTACCTAACACTCAAGAATTGCCAAATTGCATAAATTCTCTTTTGCAGGAATTTGAGGATTTGTTTCCTAAGGAGGTACTAAGTGGGCTGCCACCCTTAAGAGGGATTGAGCACCACATTGATCTCATTCCAGGCGCCACTTTGCCTAATAACCCAGCCTACTGGAGCAACCCACAACAAACGCAAGAGATACAAAAGCAAGTGGCTGAATTGGTAAGTAAAGGTTGGGTAAGAGAAAGTTTAAGTCCATGTGCTGTCCCTGTTATTTTAGTCCCTAAGAAAGATGGTAGTTGGAGAATGTGCACTGATTGTAGGGCTGTTAATAATATCACCGTTAAGTATAGGCACCCAATACCTAGGTTAGATGACTTGCTTGATGAACTGTTTGGTGCATTCTTGTTTTTCAAAATTGATTTGAAAAGTGGATACCATCAAATTAGGATAAGGGAAGGGGATGAATGGAAAACTGCTTTCAAAACAAAATATGGTTTATATGAGTGGTTAGTTATGCCTTTTGGATTAACTAATGCACCTAGCACTTTCATGAGATTAATGAACCATGTTTTGAGGGAATTTTTGGGTAAATTTGTTGTTGTATATTTTGATGATATCTTGATATATAGCAAAAATTTAGAGGACCATTGCATTCATCTAAGGGCTGTTTTAAAAGTGCTAAGGAAAGAAAACTTGTACGCAAACTTGGAAAAATGTGTGTTTTGCACAGATCAAGTTATCTTCCTAGGTTTTGTCATAAGCTCTCAAGGAGTACATGTGGATGAAGCAAAGGTGAAGGCAATCCAAGAGTGGCCAGCACCTAAAAACGTGTCTGAGGTAAGAAGTTTTCATGGTTTAGCCAGTTTCTATAGGAGGTTTGTTAAGGATTTTAGTACTATTGCTGCACCTCTTAATGAAATTGTTAAAAAGGAAATTGGTTTTAAATGGGGTGAGAAACAAGAGCAAGCTTTTTCTATTCTTAAAGAAAAGCTCACCCAAGCACCAATTCTAGCATTGCCTAATTTTTCAAAATCTTTTGAAATTGAGTGTGATGCTTCCAATGTTGGAATTGGGGCTGTTTTGATGCAAGAAGGTCATCCAATTGCTTATTTTAGTGAGAAATTAAAGGGGGCTGTCTTAAATTACTGAACTTATGATAAGGAATTGTATGCCTTGGTAAGGGCATTGCAAACGTGGCAACATTACTTGCTGCCAAAGGAATTTGTCATTCACAGTGATCATGAGTCCTTGAAGTATCTAAAAGGACAAGGTAAGTTGAACAAGAGGCATGCTAAATGGGTTGAATTTCTGGAGCAATTTCCTTATGTGGTTAAGCATAAGAAGGGTAAAGCCAATATTGTGGCTGATGCATTATCGAGAAGGTACGCATTACTCTCCACCCTTGAAACTAAAATTTTTGGTCTTGAGCACATTAAGGATTTATATGAGCATGATCTTGATTTTTCTGTTAAATATGCTGAATGTGTGCATGCTGCCCATAATGGATTTTTTAGGCACAATGAATATTTGTTTAAAGAAAAAAGGTTGTGTGTGCCAAAAGGATCCATTAGAGAACTGTTAGTCAAAGAGGCGCATGAGGGGGGTTTAATGGGACATTTTGGTGTTTCTAAAACTTTGGAATTTTTGCAAGAACATTTCTATTGGCCTCACATGAAAATTGATGTGCAAAAATATTGTGAAAGATGCATTGTTTGCAAAAAGGCCAAATCCAAAGTTATGCCCCATGGTTTATATACTCCATTGCCTGTTCCTGAATATCCCTGGATTGACCTTTCCATGGACTTTGTCTTAGGGTTACCTAGAACAAAGAACGGGAAAGATTCTATTTTTGTTGTTGTGGACAGGTTCTCAAAGATGGCACATTTCATTCCATGCAAAAAGGTGGATGATGCTTGCCACATTGCTGATTTGTTTTTCAAAGAAGTGGTGCGCCTACATGGTCTACCAAAGAGTATAGTGTCTGACCGTGACACTAAATTTCTAAGCCACTTCTGGAGAACTTTGTGGGGTAAGGTGGGAACTAAGTTACTATTCTCTACAACTTGTCATCCCCAAACTGATGGGCAAACTGAGGTAGTAAACAGAACCCTCTCTACTCTTTTAAGGGCTGTACTTTCAAGGAATTTGAAAATGTGGGAAATGTGGCTGCCACATGTTGAATTTGCTTATAATAGGGCTGTTCATAGTACCACAAATCATTCCCCATTTGAGATTGTGTATGGTTATAATCCTTTAACTCCTCTTGATCTATTACCTTTGCCTAACACATCTCTGTTGAAGCATAAAGATGGCAAAGCGAAAACGGAATTTGTGAAAAGTTTGCATGAGAAAATTAAACTGCAAATTGAAAAGAAGAATGAAAGCTATGCCAAAAGTGCCAATAAAGGGCGCAAGCGGGTTACTTTTGAACCCGGAGATTGGGTCTGGGTCCATATGAAGAAAGAAAGGTTTCCGTCACAAAGGAAATCTAAGTTAATGCCTAGGGGCGATGGCCCTTTTTCAAGTGATTGCCAAAGTCAATGATAATGCTTATAAAGTTAACCTTCCAGGTGAGTATGGTGTTAGTGCCACTTTCAACGTTGCTGACTTGTCTCCTTTTGATGTAGGTGATGAGGACTTCAATTCGAGGTCGAATTCTCCTCAAGAGGGAGGGAATGATGGGGACATGGAGCACGAAGAGGCCATTCAAAGATTAGGAGGACCAATGACTAGGGCAATGTCAAGGAGGGTCCAAGAAAGCTTAGTCCAATTCATGACTAAGACAATTGCAAGTGAAGGCAAAGATGTAATTGCACCAAAAACCATGCTTGTCATACAAGCCATGGAGGAGGCGCAACTTGCATAACAAAGGCAGCCAAGTTATTTTATTTTAATTGAATAAAAAAGCAAGTGACCAATTGATTTATTTGGGACCAAGGCACTAAGTTATTTAATTTCTTTTGGTTTGTTTAATCCACTTCAAGTGGCTGTGTGGCGCAAACAGTAGGGGGCCCCACACCTCTCAACAGCTCTTTGTGTAGTTTTAATGAGTGAATAATCTTGCTACCAAAGAAAGACAAAGACATTCAAAGCAATAAAGGCAAAGAGGAGTTACACAAGACAAGGTGATGAATGCTCCAACAGCACAATAAAAGCGCAGCCATCCACTTAATTACATTTAATGAGTGGTTGTGAAACCTTCACCTGGTCATGAAGAGCAATCAAAACAGAATGTGAAGCTTAGACCTTTACTTCAGCTGCGCCACTTAGGCCATGAGGCAGCAACAATTATTTTTGTTTGTAATTTCCTTTAGTCATTTTGCTTGTAACCCTAGAAAGGAAGGACTTTGTCTCTTTACTCTTTGTAACAGCAAGAACCTCCCTCATTATATATAGGGGGCACAAGTTTCAATATGGGTTAAGAAAGATTTAGCAAAATATTGAGTTCATACTCTTTGGTTCTGGATTGGACCAGTTATTGATCTTATCAAGAAATTCTCTTCTTGTGGTGATCCTCATACTCATAGGCTTATCCTTGTCTTGGATTAGACTAAGGTGGCGCCCCTGCCCCCCCCCCCTAATTCATCCATCTTCTTCACTTATCCCTAAAACAGTTTCCTTGTGACCTTTGTTTGCTTCTTGTTGATTTTGTGTTTTTTCACAATCTGTCCCCTTAATTCACTACCACCAAAGCCACGAAATTCCTTTCATTCTCTACCCCCTTTTTCATTCATTTTATATCAAAAATACAAAAACTTAAGTCACAACCAGATTCTATGTTGAAATTCAAGCAAATGACCAATTTCTACAACAAGGAGGCCATCAGATGGGATGAATCTCCTTCTCATGAGCCTCTTCATCTCCTACCATGTGGCAATGGCTGGCTCATTGTGCCTTCTCCTCTCCTTTGTCAATTGGTCCCACCACACTAAGGCATAATCTGTAAATTCAATAGAAGCAACCTGCACCTTTTGAAGATCAGTGTAATTGTAACAGGAAAAAATTTGTTCAATTTTAGTTTCCCATTCCAAATACGTCTCCGGGTCATTTTTCCCGACAAATTTTGGTACTTTTATTTTTATACCACCCAACCTATCTTCTCTAGGTTCATCACGTCTCCTTCTCCTCCGTTCCTCCTCATCACTATTATTTTGTCTGTTTTCTAATGCGTCAATTCTCTCATTTATACCTTCCACTTCCTCTTTCAAAAGTTCTCTCATTTTTGCCGTGAGGGCATCAAATAGCAAACGATTTTGAGCATCCATAACTCTGTCAGTTCTTTAGAGAAACCAGGAAATGATCAATGCAAGAAACCAATTCAAATAATAATCCACACACCCAATCAGCTTGGAAAGGAAAGGTAAGAAACAAAAATTGAACACAAAGTTTGTGAGACTAGAACAAGAAAGAACTCACTCAAAAGAAAGAAATAAAATAAAAATTTCAGAGTGTAGCAGCAAGGAAGAAACAAAACCAGAATTCAAGATTTTTTTTTATGAATTTTCGCAATTTTTTTTTAAAGAATTCAGAACTCAAAGATAAGAATAGAGAAACCTGGGATTCTTTTGAACAAAGTCGAAACCATGCTCTGATTACCAAATGATGGCCTCCTTGTTGTAGAAATTGGCCATTTGCTTGAATTTCAACATAGAATCTGGTTGAGACTTATGTTTTTGTATTTTTGATATAAAATGAATGAAAAAGGGGTAGAGAATGAAAGGAATTTCGTGGCTTTGGTGGTAGTGAATTAAGGGGACAGATTGTGAAAAAACACAAAATAAACAAGAAGCAAACAAAGGTCTCAAGGAAACTGTTTTAGGGATAAGTGAAGAAGATGGATGAATGGGGGAGGGGCAGGGGCGCCACCTTAGTCTAATCCAAGACAAGGATAAGCCTATGAGTATGAGGATCACCACAAGAAGAGAATTTCTTGATAAGATCAATAACTGGTCCAATCCAGAACCAAAGAGTATGAACTCAATATTTTGCTAAAATATTTGTTGCCTTTTCTATTGAAACTTGCGCCCCCTATATATAATGAGGGAGGTTCTTGCTGTTACAAAGAGTAAAGAGACAAAGTCCTTCCTTTCTAGGGTTACAAGCAAAATGACTAAAGGAAATTACAAACAAAAATAATTGTTGCTGCCTAATGGCCTAAGTGGCGCAGCTGCAGTAAAGGTCTAAGCTTCACATTCTGTTTTGATTTCTCTTCATGACCAGGTGAAGGATTCACAACCACTCATTAAATGTAATTAAGTGGATGGCTGCGCTTTTATTGTGCTGTTGGAGCATCCATCACCTTGTCTTGTGTAACTCCTCTTTGCCTTGATTGCTTTGAATGTCTTTGTCTTTCCTTGGTAGCAAGATTATTCACCCATTAAAACTACACAAAGAGCTGTTGAGAGGTGTGGGCCCCCCTACTCTTTGCGCCACACAGCCACTTGAAGTGGATTAAACACACCAAAAGAAATTAAATAATTTAGTGCCTTGGTCCCAAATAAATCAATTGGTCACTTGCACTTTTATTCAATTAAAATAAAATAACTTGGCTGCCTTTGTTATGCAAGTTGCGCCTCCTCCATGGCTTGTATGACAAGCATGGTTTTTGGTGCAATTACATCTTTGCCTTCACTTGCAATTGTCTTAGTCATGAATTGGACTAAGCTTTCTTGGACCCTCCTTGACATTGCCCTAGTCATTGGTCCTCCTAAGCTTTAAATGGCCTCTTGGTGCTCCATGTCCTCATCACTTGTCCTTACCACTACTACTCAGAACACTAAAGTTCACTTAGGGATTATCATAGGATCTCAATCAATCTTGGATCCATTCATAATAGATTAGGTTAAGTAACTTGAGAAATCGACAGTTGTTGAATCCTAACCGATTATAAACCCCCATCCTAAGTCGATTGAAACCTTACAATTAAACCCCTTACTTGCTCGTCATTCCTAATCCCTTGCAGAGCGTCCCGGCTAACAGTACATGAAATATACGCTTGTCTAACTGAACACTCGCCTCTGTGGTTCCGTCCAAACTTAAAACATTCCTTAGTTCGAGGTTCCAAAGAGGTTGGAACTTATTTCCTTCTATCCGAATTCTCCTAAGATTCCTACTTATTGTGAGCTCTTCCATTCGTCCCTTCTTATCCGTATCGTCCTCATCCATTAAACTTTCTCAGAGTTCGCGCTCCTATTCAGTCCTCTCCCTCATTCGCCAGCTCCGTCTACTCTATTCTTCGTACACGGTATGGAGTATTAAGTTGATCTGGCTTAATATTCCATACTAGGTATAAGAATACAGAGAAAAGTTCTCAAATGAAGGAAAATTTCGGCTAACTAACTACAGTCCAACAAGGACTAAACTAACACTTCCTAAAACGAGTCACTACTAGATTCGTAACTCACAGTCCGATAAGATCGAATGCCTCTGATACCATAATGTAACACCCATACCTCAATATACATTGAAAGTACGACAATTACATTAAAGTACAGGAATTACTACTAATTTACAAACTTGATTACAGTAATCCAAGTCATAAATTAAAACTTAAATCATTAATCTAATACATAGATTACAACTTATACAATACTTGAAATGACAAATTCCATTATAACATAAAATTAGTCTATGAGTCCCAAGCCTGGAGCTCAGCCTCATCAATCTTCGGTATCTGTTTATCTGAAAAATAAATAAAAGGAACAGGGTGAGATTATAAATCTCAGTGAGCCCTTCACGGACTCCTCACCATACTCTCCTTGGAACATTCTAACCTGAAAAAACTAACTTAGGCATTCCAAACCTAGCTGTAACATCCCAATTTTTAAGAAAAAAATATTTTAGCGATAAAATCCCAAATACTTGAAGGTAAATCCTAGAGATTGATCACCTCAATGATTTACTGAGAGTACTAGAAACTATTTTGGCTTATTATGAATAATTTATTTATTATAAATAATTATTATTCATGATGTCAATTCAAATTAATAGACAGCATAGACATATGCTGCTTTTAAGGTGAATTCATCGATTGTACTTAGTATATAAGTTTTCTATTTGCCGCGGTAACGCGTATTTTTGTTGACTAAGAAAATTATTGAATTAAATCAAGACCAAATTAAATTTGAGAATTAATATTTTATATTAATTCCTAATATCGTCGAAAAATTCTAACGAAGTTTCGTCGTGTTTTGGATCACCGGATAGTTTTTATCCGCGAATAAAATTTTAAACAAACCCCGATTTCGATAAAAATCGAATTGTAACTTGTTGTGATTATTTTTGAGTGTTTTAGATTGTTTTTATTATTTATGATAATATTTTATCACGCGGTGAATTAATTTCTAGGTAAATTAATTTTCGCGAATTAATCGGCGGAAGAAATAATCGGTAACGCGATTATTCGACGCCGTGTTTTTAGTACCCTTAAGGCTCTAGAATTAGAGGATAATTATGAGAGATGAGAGATTAGATGGGTTAGACTTGTGATGGGATTAGTATCTTGCTTTATTGGAGTTTAGGTGTCACACTTTTGGTGACTAATCATTTTGCCTTTATCCTAATTAATCCTAGCCAAGTATTTCACTTGGTAATTTAATTTTTTTTTCCCCTCACTTTTCTTGTGCCTATTCAGGCTGTGACCCCCCTTTCTTACTATTCTTCCTCATTTTTTTATTCCTACTTACTTATCCTTTCTTATGTTATTAAGAAAAAGCCTAGTAAGCCTTTTATTAATTAATTGTTTTATTAGATTTAATCCCTCCCCTTTTATTCCCAGCTGAAGCCGTGACCCCCCTCCCCCATTTCACCTTCATTTTCTTTCTTTCCTTTGCTCTTGAGAGAAGCTCCAACCATGGCTTCCATACTTCACCTTCTTTGTTCATCTTCATCTCCAATCATCAACTCAACTCACCTCTAATTTCTTCTACCACTTGATAACTTCTTCTATACCTTATAAGTGAGTTTGCAAACCAATTTCTCCTCCCCTTGTTCAGCCCCAAAAACCGTGGGGTGTGTTTGTTGATTGAGTTTTCTTGTTTCTATCTTGCTTAATTCTTGTTTTATGCTTCACATATTACATGATTGTGATCAATGGAAGAGATGAACCAAAAATCCCCAATTTATGAAACCCTAGGGTGCTAAACCTAAGGGGAAAGAGGGATTTGTGTGATCTTCATGTGAATCATGTTAATTAGTTGTGATTCTTGCTTATTAGTTGCTATATTTGCTATTGAAGTTGTTAGTTTTGATTTGAATCAAAGAATGAAAGGATTTTTTTTATGAAACCCTTGACTTTTGGAGAGACTTGAAATTGGGATTGGGTCTTCATTAGGCTTTAGTTTGTGAAATTATTATTGTTTTGGTGAAAGAATAAATTGATTGAATGATGTTGTTTAAGTAGTTTGGGCAAAATTTTTGGGAAGAAAAGGGGCAAGGCCGCGAGCTCTTCAAGGCTTGGGAGGAAAATTATTTTGTGTTTTTAGTTCAAATTAGTTGTATTTAGTATGTTTAAGAATTGTGTGAGCTTTGGAAAAAATTTAGGAAGGTTTGGGTGGAATTGATGGTGTTTGAAGCTTTGAGGCTATGAAATAATTATGGTGAAATGGACTCTTTGAGATCCTAGACACCAAGTGGAGCTTGATTGAATATTTTGAGAAAAAGTATAAAATTTAGTATTGATTTATGTCTCAAGTTTGGAGAAGGCAAGTTTAGTATTTGAAAACTTTGTTTCTTTCCAACTTAGTATATTCTTTCAAAAAGAGTCTTATGTTTTAAAACTTTGTTCATTTAATTATTGCTAATTTTCAAGTATATGTGATGCTTTTAAACACATATATATATTTATTTCAAAATTTGGCATTCAAGTGTAAGTGATTTGGTTAGTTAAGAGGTTTGTGGGTTGTGAGAGCCTAAGGAATTAGAATTAGTTTATGCCTAGGTTGTGCTAAGTTGTGTTGTGGTTTTAGGACTTGAGAGTCCGAGTCCGTGCGGCGTGAGTTCGGGACGTGCTTCGACACGTGATTTGGTGACTTCCGGTAAGGGCTACTTCTAGATATGCTTAGGATTTAAGATTTGTTTTTCGATCAAAGAAGTCTGAGAACCTCAGGGTTCGAAGTGAGGGCCTCGTACCCCTTTGATTTAATTGTTTTAAGCTTTATACTTATTTATCTCCTGGGTTTGGCTAAAAGTGGTTGGTATTCTGACTCTGACCCCCCACACTTGTTTGTTTACCTCTTTGTTAGCTCCACCAAGTTCAAAGAGACGAAATATATTATTGCTCATGTGACGGATTGTTGTGAATATGTGATGATTGGATTGTCAAATTTGCTACGTGGTGTATTGTCAAATTTGAATTGCCGTTATCTTGACTGTGATAATGTAATGTGGTGCATGTATGCTTAAATCGTGATTAAGATATATGTTGTGGGTTGTTATTGGGTAATTAATGTTTATTGATTATGCCATGAGTGAAAATATCAAATGTGGTGATATGTTCATTGGGGGTAGTGGAAGGCATCGTTGTGTCGTGTCTTCTGGTAACGTCGACCTGTCTATCCTAGGTAGTGGAAATGCTCAAGGCCAAAGAAATTCAGGATGTTTCGTCGTTAAATTTTACCGTCGCAGGGGAAAGTGTCAGCCTGGTACATACAGCCCGATATGACCTTAGCGTATGCATTCCGGAATTAAAACTGCACTGGCATATAGTTGCATCAATAGGATCTTGGGTGCATCCTTATTGATTGTCTGTTGCTATTGATATGGTTGTTGTGAACACCCAATTTTGACCGGGTATTTAATTTTATTTTTAAGAAAAATAAAAAAAAATATAAATATTTTTCAGCCTTTATTTGAGTGTGTTATCTCATTTTTGTTCAATTTTATTTTGTTAAAAATGAGAAACCCGAAAATCTGAATTTATGCTTTATTATTGGATCATTGGTCCACATCTAAACTCATTGTTGGCCTTAGCCCAAGTTGAAAAACAAAATGTCACAAATCACAAGCCCAAAATACTAACAATGTCCATTACATGTCCAAAAAAAAATTGCAAAAATACAATAAATCCATTACAGTCCATTATAGGTCCAAATTTACAAAATAACAAAACAAAATAGAAACAACACAAAAAAAAAGAAAAAAACAAAACAGAGGGGGGTCGAGCACCCTGCCAACAACAACACCAACAACACCAGCAAGCAGCAGCATTTTTAGCAATAAATCCAAAGAACTTTCTTCTTGTTCCTTTGTTTCTTTTCCATTTCTTCTCCAACCAAGCAGCTTTGCAGACACCACTCTGCACAACCAGCCACCCTCTGCACCACCAACCATCCCTGCAACAAATGGACAATACAAGGTCAGCAACCATTATCTCATTAGGACCCCTCAACTCCATAAATACAACAACAACAGAATCACAGCAAGGAGGAAGGAACAGAAAAATTTTCTTGGCATTTTCTATCACCAACCAAAGAATTAGAGGCTTCACATTGAAGGCCTAATTCACCCAAACAGAAACAAAAGAACGAAAAAAAAAGGAAGAGGAAAACAGAATCAGAGAAGAAGAAGAAAGAGGAGAAGAAGAAGGTTGGATCTCCCTCCTCCCTCTCAGTCTCGCATCTCCCTCTTCCTCTCCCTCTCCCCTTCTCCATCTCCTTCGCTCCCTATTTTCTCTCTCCCTTTCAATCCCGCATCTCCCTCTTCCTCTCCCTCTCGCGACCTCCCTCTCCCCTTCTCCCTCTCCTTCGCCCCCCCCTTTCCTCCCTGTTTTCTCTCTTTCTCTCAGTCTCGCCGCCATAGTCCCCCGTCCTTTTTGCTTCGACCGCACCCCTTTTCCCCACTCCCTCTCTCTCTCCTCCTCCCCTCAATTGCGCCTCTCTCTCTCCTCCTTCTTCTCAGTCACGCCCCTCTCTATCACCAACCAAAGAATTAGAGGCTTCACATTGAAGCCCTAATTCACCCAAACAGAAACAAAAGAACGAAAAAAAAGGAAGAGGAAAATAGAATCAGAGAAGAAGAAGAAAGAGGAGAAGAAGAAGGTTGGATCTCCCTCCTCCCTCTCAGTCTCGCATCTCCCTCTTCCTCTCCCTCTCCCCTTCTCCATCTCCTTCGCTCCCTGTTTTCTCTCTCCCTCTCAGTCCCGCATCTCCCTCTTCCTCTCCCTCTCGCGACCTCCCTCTCCTATTCTCCCTCTCCTTCGCACCCCCCTTTCCTCCCTGTTTTCTCTCTTTCTCTCAGTCTCCCCGCCATAGTCCCCCGTCCTTTTTGCTTCGACCGCACCCCTTTTCCCCACTCCCTCTCTCTCTCCTCCTCCCCTCAATTGTGCCCCTCTCTCTCCTCCTTCTTCTCAGTCACGCCCCTCTCTATCACCAACCAAAGAATTAGAGGCTTCACATTGAAGCCCTAATTCACCCAAACAGAAACAAAAGAACGAAAAAAAAAGGAAGAGGAAAACAGAATCAGAGAAGAAGAAGAAAGAGGAGAAGAAGAAGGTTGGATCTCCCTCCTCCCTCTCAGTCTCGCATCTCCCTCTTCCTCTCCCTCTCCCCTTCTCCATCTCCTTCGCTCCCTGTTTTCTCTCTCCCTCTCAGTCCCGCATCTCCCTCTTCCTTTCCATCTCGCGACCTCCTTCTCCTTCGCACCCCCCTTTCTTCCCTGTTTTCTCTCTTTCTCTCAGTCTCGCCACCATAGTCCCCCGTCCTTTTTGCTTCGACTGCACCCCTTTTCCCCACTCCCTCTCACGATCTCCCTCTCTCTCTCCTCCTCCCCTCAATTGCGCCCCTCTCTCTCCTCCTTCTTCTCAGTCACACCCCCTCTCTCTCCCCTCCTCCTTCAAGGCTCATGATCGCCTTGGCTAGTGGCTGGCGCTGACAGCGCCTCCCTCTCAGTCTTTGTTCCCCTTTTTTCTCCCCCTGCGCCGTTTCCCCTTTCCTTCTTTCTCTTTGATTTCCTTCTTTTTTTTGATTTAGGGTTTGGAGATGAGAAGCTGATTTTAACCCCCTACCCCGTTTTCAGTTTTTCTTTTTTATTTATTTACAATTCTGTTTTTATTATTATTTTGTAATGATGTTTTTGTTGTTGGGATGGCTTTAGCCCATTTGCTCCTTGCTACTCATCGTGACACCCCCCCCAATTTTTTTATTCTTCATTTATTTGCTTTGCTTTATTTTATTTATTTGCACTGTTAATAGACAAGACTAATTAATTTCATCACCTTATTATAATCATACATTTTATTTAACTTACTTTTCAGGTTAATTTTATTAAGTCAAGCAAAATTATTTTTGAAAAACAAATGGGATCAGTTGAGATGTGACATCTTGTTAATCCCCGGTTTTGGGACGCCTGGGTTGTGACAACTTGGTGATCTTAAACCCTTAAAAAATTAAAAACAAATCAACACACAAATATTTTCTAGAAGAACTACGTGACTTTTGAGTTCCTCATTGCACTGGAGGATACGTAGGAGTGGGTCAATCTTGTCAAGTCAAATTTAAATTTTTCTAATTTAGTTTCTTTTTTTTTAATATTCATTTTTACACTTAGTATAAATTTTATTTAATTTTGGGGTGAAACAAATATTTTAAAAACCTATTAGTTTGCACAATCAATTTGGGTAACTGTCATAGGACAGGCGTGATGGAGGTGTTGTGGGGTTTAGTCTCCACCCTTCTCCACTCGCAATCGATTCCCGAACTCAGTATGGTTTTCAAATATCATTATTTTTGCGGTTTATCCAATTTTTCCTAAATATAATAAAATTGGTGGCGGCTCCCAAACCTTTGGATCGTTACAGATGGCGACTCCACTGGGGTTGTTTGAGAATCATGCCCATTTTGTTTGATTGTGCATATCTAGTTTGTTTCACTCTTTTATTTTTATTTTTTTATTTTTTTTATTTTTACTATTTTTCTTTTCTTCGTATTTTTAGGTGATTCTTTTAGTTGATTGATTTATTTTTTTACTTATTTATACGTGCATATCTAGTATTATTTTGTTTCCTTATTTGTTATATTTCACATGTTTGTATATATGTTTATTTTTCACTTAATTATTTTTGTGACTATTGAACCCTAGGTTAGAAGACACTTTATATTTTTGTGCTTTTGTTTCGTGGATTACATTGCAGGTTTGGGCTGATTTTTATTTTTGTTTTTAGGGTTCGAGGTTTGTATGCTCCCTTTACACACCACACTTACACTTTGAACACACACTTTGAGTGGGGCCCTATACCCGGGCCTAAGTTAGTAAGAGGTTGTGTAGTGGAAGCCATTTCGGATGCACTTCCTGTGTGGCTACCATGAATTCCTCATCTAGAGTGCGACTCTTTTGTGGGTGCCCACATTTTGGATGTACATCCTGATGTGGTCAACATCTCGAAAGGGTACTTAGCTCTAGAGACCTAAATGCCTATAGGTTACAACAACCCACCTATTGTGAGTATACACTGTAGAAAAAGCTTAAATCCATTAGACCAGGCCCGTTAGTATGGGTGAACTGATAGGTCACGAAGGGAGCTACTCTACCTCTTACCACCTTCGCTTGCTAAAACAAATATACATATTTCATCAAAACATTTCTCATCATGCTTTTTTTAGGGATTTGGCAACCATTGCGCGTTCCAAGAAAGTAAAGATCAATCAAATCGAGTGTACTTCACTAGGAGCCGAGCAAGTATGTCGGGTGATGATGAGTTGCAAGGGATGAACTTGACTCAGGAAATGGACACAGTAAAAGAAAGAATGGATGAGATGGCCGCTGCTCAAACTCGTGTTGAAGAGGCGTTATTGACCATGAAAGAAGCATTCACTATGTTGACAGCAAATAGGACCACCATGGGAACCCCGAATGTCAATACCTTTGGAATGCCCACTTCTATGGGAGTAGGAGCCCATAACCATGTCAACACGGAAAACATGCACCACCAAGCATTAGGGCCGTTCACCATCCCAATAGGAATGGGATATGAAGCTATGGGCCACCATGGGGTTGAAAACCAGCATAACGGAGGTGGAGGTGGTGGAATGCCACATGTGGAGTACGACACAGAGGAGGGGCACGCATCAGTGCGGAAAGACAAGGCTAGGGAGCAATGGATGGAAAAGATGGAGGAAAAGATTAAGGCGATGCAGGGGCCTAGTAATTTTGGATCTTTGGGATTAGAGGAACTTTGCCCAACCTCAGAGGTGATAATTCCTCGTGATTTCAAAGTCCCAGACATCACAAAATACAATGGAAGCACTAACCCCCTGCTGCACCTAAGGACCTATTGCACCAAAATGTCGATATGGTCCAAAGATGAAAAATTCCTCGTCAACTTTTTTCATGAAAGCTTGACCGAACCGGCTTTAGAATGGTACATCCAGTTAGACCATTTGAAAATTGATGGTTGGAAGGATCTTGCTACGTCCTATGAGATTTTTTAAATGGTTTCAATTTCAACCAATCTGTAGTTGATAGTCAAGGTCGTGTAATTAATACCTGGGCTGATATTATTAACCGTGCTAACCTTGGTATGGAAGTTATGCATGAACGTAATGCTCATAATTTCCCTCTAGACCTAGCTGCGGTCGAGGCTCCATCTATAAATGGATAAGATTTTGGTTTTAAAGAAGGATACGAGTTTTTGAAAGTAAAGGAGTAATATCAACATTGTTGATATTACTTGTTAGTCGTTTTTTTCTGTATACATCTACATACATAAATTATTTATTTCCTTCAATATTCTTTCGCATTCTTCTTTATTTCAACAAAATAAATTTTGAATTTTCTTTTTTATTTAGTAATTTATGCGTTTTTCTCATCACTCTTTTTGATCTTTTTTGTAATACACATGACGTCACAATGTAAAATTAAGAAAAAAAAAAGAAATGAATGTTTTCTTTCTCGTATTTTAGAAGACGTGTAATTACTTAGAAGAGAAGAAAATAAATGATAATGAAAAAGTCTAAAAAGTTAGGTGATTTTATACATAGTATAAGAAGGGCGAATGTAGCCAAGTGGATCAAGGCAGTGGATTGTGAATCCACCATGCGCGGGTTCAATTCCCGTCGTTCGCCCAAAAATCTCTTAAATCTAGATAAGAAAAAAAAGACAAGATAATTTCTAATATAATCTGTTAAAACAAAAAGGAAAAAGAGAAAAGAATTTCTAAAAAGCTCCCAGCTGCTACTGCTGTTTTCTTGATCTACTCAATTGGTCAAGGAAGCTTTTCAGATGAGACATTCATAAACCACTCTACCTTCATTCTTAGAGGATAACCCCAATTTCAATTGAATATTACATTATATAAATATATAATAACAAATTACTAAAAAGATTAATAAAAAAAAGAAAATATACGAAGAAATTCGTCCACCCCCTACATATTTGATAGCCTCTCCCATAAAAAAACTTGAAATACCAACTCCATTTGGAATTCCATCAATTACTTATCTATCAAAAAAAGAATTGAATTTAGCTAACTTTCTGACACTCGCAATTAAAGATACTTCAAAAAAAGCATCTATATAACCACGATTATATGACCAATCATATATAACATTGATGATTTTATCAGCAATGAATTTTTTAGGAACACTTTTTTGAAATAAATTTAATAAGTTCAAATTTTGTAAAGAAGAAAAAACGGGTTTATAGAAAAAAGACGCTATCAATATTCCGAAAAAAGCTATACTCACCGAAAAAGTTGCATTTGTAAAAAATTCATACCAATCCACAGAATTCTTTGAATTTTGATGTAAAAGGTCTATAGACGGAATTAACAATTTGGATAATATATCCAAATCTATTCCTTCTTGGCTGAAAGAAATTCCAATCGACCCAACGAAGAAAGTAAATAATACTAATATAAGCGTAGAAAATAGCATAGTATTATCTGATTCATGAGGATAAAAAAAAGGAATGTTTTTAGTACTAAAATAGGTACTATCAAGAAAAAGACGTGTTATGCTTTTGACATTTCGATTAATTCGATGTGAATATGTCCTCTTCCGAAAAAAAGAAGTCCTTTCTTTATTATTCATTGTTAATAAAGCTAATAAATGAATCTTCTTTTTTAATTTTTTTTTTCCTTCTTTGCCCCATAAAGATATTGAATAGAATGAACTATTTTTCTTTCCATTGAAATTTTGAAAATGAACGTTTAAATATCCTTCAAAAACAAGTAAATAGATTCGAAACATATAAAATGCAGTTAATCCTCATGAACAAGCTATTATTGCGAAAATTGGTGAATACAACCAACTATCATTAAGAATCTCATCCTTGGACCAAAAACAAGCAAAAGGTGGAATACCACAAAGAGAAAGTGTACCTATTAAAAAAGCGGTTTTTGTAATTGGCGCATGTTTTGTTAAACCGCCCATAAGAACCATATTTTGACTTTTATCTGGAGAATATCCAACAATTGCTTCCATTGAATGAATAATGGATCCAGATCCTAAAAACAACAATGCTTTTGAATAAGCATGAGTAATCAAATGAAATAAAGCGGCTCGATAAGAGCCTATACCTAAAGCTAACATCATATAACCCAATTATGCCTTCATGAGCCAATATATGTTCAACCTGGATACGACTCCAACTCGTGAGCAGTTAGGAATACTGCAAAAGCATTACGCTCAGAGGTGGAGAGCCCTTGCTGCATAAGTCCAGCCACCGCTCACCATGACTGAAACATGCTCTTATTTCTTGGGGACCTTGGGGACTCCTTATGTTGTAGCAATGGCAGGAGCTACATACAGAGACTTTGCTGACCTAATGGCTGCTGGAGAGAGAATTGAGATGTTGGCAAGAGCTGAAAAGTTGCCAGTAGAGCAGACAGAGACTGGACAGTCAAAGAAGAATTTCCTACAAAAGAAAAAAGATCCAGAAGTAAGCCTTGTTCGAGCCACACCAAACTACTCCCGCCAAAATCCATAATATAATCATCCACGTCCCAGAATGCCTTATCCATCATACCAAATCACCCCAAACACAAACCCATCACCCACACTATCATTTCTCGTGAACAATATTCATGTTGCCTATCCTCAGCCACGTCCAAACTACCAATACAATCGCCCAACCTATCACCAAACCCGACCCCTATACCAAAACTTAGGCCAAAATAGAACATCCAACCTACCCCCATTTCCCAAGATATCCATCACCAATGCAGAACTATTCCAACGTTTGTATGACGCCCATCTGATTGCGGGAATTCCGGTGAAGCCGATGGAACCCCCATTTCCGGCTTGGTATAACCCAAATTCGACTTGTGAATTCATATGGGAGCCGCAGGTCACTCTATCGAGGATTGTGAGGCTTTCAAGACCACCATTAGAAGGCTGATTGCTCATAGGAAATTGGATATCCAAGAAGAAAAAGGGCCAAATGTTGTCAACAACCCGCTCCCAAATCACAACATGGGCAACTCAGTGAGTGTAGTAGGAGAAGATGAAAGGTCTGTCAAGAGTGTTTTGAAACTCCGAACACCCATGATAGAGATATGGGAGGGGTTACGAAAGACCGGTATGAGACACTAGCACCGGTGAAAGGAATGGTGAGATATGAAAATATGATGAAGAAGACAAATGCGTATACCACCATGGTTGTGTAGGTCACGACATCGAAGATTGTTGGGATTTCAAGGCTCGAGTTCAAAATTTAATGTCACTAGGGATAGTGCAAGCCAAAAGGTCAATGCCTCATGAGGAGATCGATGTTATAGAACCCTCTGTGCTTAGACTCCCACCACTCAGCCAGCCACTTGCGTCAGAAAAGGTTGTGGTGACTGTAAAAAAACCCACACCCCTTGCTTGCAAAGATACTCATGCAGTTCCCTGAAATTATGAGGCAAGAGTTGAAGTGGCGGAAGGTCCTTCAACATGCGAGACAAGCAAGCAAAGCAAGATTGACGAGACAATCACCAATATAGTGAGTGTCGGGGGAATAACCCGAAGCGGCCGATACTTTGGCCCAGGAGAGGTTGAAAAGAAAAGGAAAGAGAAAGGGAATGAGGTGGAAGAAAAAGAGCAGCCTGAAGAAGAATACTTGAAGATAATGAAGCAAAGTGAGTATGACGTGATGGAACAACTGAGGAGAACTCCAGCCCGAATATCCTTATTTTCCCTCATTCTAACTTCTGAGGCACATAGAAAAGCTTTGTTGAAGACATTAGAGGAAGCTTTTGTCAAGCCTGACGTTACTCCTGGAAACATGATAAACATGGTCGATCCTGTGCAGCGAGTTAACCTCATCACGTTCTCCGACGCTGAAATGCTATCTCGAGCAAAAAGGGACAATCGAGCCCTACATATCGCCTTGAAATGCCGAGGATTTGTAGTGGCCAAACTGCTAATCGATGGTGGTTCAGCTTTGAATATCATGCCAACGTCTACCTTGACTGCTCTAGCAATGGGAGAACAAGATTTAACGCCTCAGTCGATGACAGTTCGGGCTTTTGATCGGTCTAAGAGAGGCATTCTCGGTGAAATAGTACTACCATTGGAAATTGGCCCAAGTGTGTTCCGCGTATTGTTCCAAGTCATGGCAATTGAGTCAACATATACTATGCTTTTAGGACGACCATGGATCCACGAAGCGGGGGCAGTACCTTCCACTCTACACCAGAGGGTTAAATATGTAGAAAACGGGTCTGTTATCACGATTCGCGGTGAAAAAGAGATTATGGTCTCAAAACCTATGTCCCTTCCATATGTGGATAACACTGATGAAGAAGGAATGAACTTGTGCCACAGTTTCGAGGCAGATAAGCTGGGAGGTGAGGAAAAAGGTTCGCCAGTTGGTAATGTGAATCAGGTGGCAACACGAAGGCTTGGGTCGTCACCTACAAGGAATTCGTGATCCTATATTCTTGCAAAAGAAGTCAGACATGTCTGGGATCGGCTATAAAGACAACCTTGAAGCAAAGTTCAAAGCTCTAACAATTGGTAAAAGGGAGACACAACTAATCCCTCACTTGAAGGATACATTTCCCGCTCCCGCCGAAGTGATTTCACCTGAGAATGCTGCTTGTGCACCAAACCGGCCAGCAATCAACATGTTGGAGGATGAAAGCTCAAGGGCATATGGCATCATCCACCCCACCACCTATCCATTTGTTCTGTTTTGTCTTATTCCTTCAAAATCCTTACTCTTCAATTATGCTTTTGTTTCCCATTTTCTTTCTATTATTCTCTTTCCGATTTCCATGAATTGTTCTCCAGGGACTCACATTTCACTAAAACTTTGCCTCATTAGTGGAATATCGAGAACCTGTTGTTTGATTCCTTTGTGACCTCCGATGGGAATTGTTCTGAGTCGGATGAAGATGACGAAGTTGTCAAAGAGTTCACTGAACTTCTGGACTCAACTAAAAAAGAGTTTGGTTTGAACGACGAGCCTGAGGAAATGATTAATCTGGGGACTAAGGAGGATAAGAAAGAGTTCAAATTGGTAGACAATCCAGAACGTGAAGAAATGATTGCTTTGTTCAGAGAATATCTTGATGTCTTTGCATGGTCTTATAAAGATATACCCGGCCTGGACCCAGAAATAGCAGCACATAAGATTCCACTTTATCCAGACGCAAAACCCAAGAAGCAGAAGTTGAGAAGGATGCGCCCGAATATGTCATTGAAAATCAAAGAGGAGGTGGTCAAGATGTGGGAGGCCGGATTTTTGGAGGTTTCAGTACACCCGGAATGGATAGCTAACATCGTGATGAGGACAAGGAGCACCAAGAAGCCATTCAAAGCTTAGGAGGACCAATGACTAGGGCAATGTCAAGGAGGGTCCAAGAAAACTTAGTCCAATTCATGACTAAGACAATGACCATGCTTGTCATACAAGCCATGGAGGAGGCGCAACATGCATAACAAAGGCAACCATGTCATTTTATTTTAATTAAATAAAAGTGCAAGTGACCAATTGATTTATTTGGGGCCAAGGCACTAAGTTATTTAATTTCTTTTTGTGTGTTTAATCCACTTCAAGTGGCTGTGTGGCGCAAAGAGTAGGGGGGTCCCACACCTCTCAACAACTCTTTGTGTAGTTTGAATGAGTCAATAATCTTGCTGCCAAAGAAAGACAAAGGAATTCAAAGCAATCAAGGCAAAAAAGAGTTACACAAGACAAAGAGATAATGGTCCAACAGCACAATAAAAGCGTAACAACCACCCATTTAATTGTATTCAATGTGTGGTTGTGAAACCTACCTAGTCATGAAGAGCAATCAACAAATGTGAAGCTGTCCCCTTACCTTTCATTGGCGCCACTTAGACTATGAGACAGCAACAAATACTTTGTTTGTAATTTCCTTTTATTACACTAATTATGTTAGCCTAGGATTCCTTGTAAAAGACTTTGTCTCTTCTTTTTTGTAACTGCAAGAGCATCCCTCATTACATATAGGGAGCGCAAGCCTCATTAGAAGGGCAACAAAGATTTCAGCAAAAATTGAGTTCATACTCTTTGGTTCTGGATTGGACCAGTTTTATTGATCTTATCAAGAAACTCTCTTCTTGTGGTGATCCTCACATTCATAGGCTTATCCTTGTCTTGGATTAGACTAAGGTGGCGCCCCTGCCTCCCATTCATCCATCTTCTTCACCTTTGATTGTTCCTTGCATTTTTTGTTCTTTTCTTTTATTGAGGTTTTCTCAATCTGTTCCCTTCTTTCACTACCACCAAAACCACGAAATTCCTATCAACCATTCCCCATATTTCATTCACTCATATCAAAAATACAAAAACATAAGTCACAACCAGATTCTATATTGAAAATCAAACAAATGGCCAATTTCTATAACAAGGAGGCCATCACATCGTCCCGGTACCCAAGAAGAATGGAAAAGTTAGAGTGTGTGTGGATTACCGAGACCTGAATCAGGCTAATCCAAAGGATGATTTTTCTCTCCCACATATCGACGTGCTTGTTGACAATACTGCTAAAAACCACATGTTTTCGTTTATGGATGGATACTCTGGATATAACCAAATCCTTATGGATGTTGAAGATAAGGCAAAGACCACATTCATCATCCCATGGGGGATATTCTGCTATAAAGTAATGCCTTTTGGGTTAAAAAATGATGGGGCTACTTACCAACGTGCCATGGTTACCCTTTTTCATGACATGATGCATAAAGAGATTGAAATATATGTGGATGATATGGTTGCAAAATCAAAGGAAGATGAAAGCCATGTAGAAGTATTGCGAAAGCTATTTGAAATGCTCAGAAAACATAAGTTGCGGCTGAATCCTAACAAGTGTGTTTTTGGGGGATCGTCATGAAGGTTACTCGGTTTTATTGTGAGTAGAGAAGGGATAAGGGTGGATCCTGACAAAATAAAGGCTATCCAAGAAATGCCAACTCCCAAGACTAAACGAGAAGTAAGGAGTTTTCTGGGGAGACTCAATTACATTGCTAGATTCATTGCCAACTTGACTAGTGATGAGGACATAAAGAGCAAGGATGATCAAGTTCTACATGGGCTGGGAGGTCCTATGACAAGGGCACGTGCTAAAAGAGTTAAGGAGACCTTGAACCACTTGGTGATCCAAATGTTTAAGGAGAGCCCAATACTTGAAGACTTGGAGCCCAAATTGGTCTATTGCATAGATGGGCCAATGGATGGCACATGACCCAATGTCATGCATTATTTTAAGTTGTTTTTGGTGTGTTTAAAATTGAATAAATTGTTGGGATGAACTCTTTAATTTTGCGCTAAAGCCCAATAATCAGTTGTTTGATTTCTTGCAATTTTGTTGTTTGGAGTGTGTTTTTCTATGGCCTTTTTAGTGAGAAAAAAACAAATAATTCAGCTACACCAAAGCTGAATTAAGGCGCCATCAAGAGGGGAAAGAAACTAATGACGATTCATGAATGCACAAGACAAAGAATTGAAGAGCATCAATGCATTGTCTCACCTTTAATGCTTGGTGGTTACACTTTGGAGACATCAGAATTGAAGACTATATGAATGGATTGTCTCACCTTTAATATTTGGTGGTTACACTTTGAAGACACATTGAAGCCAAATTTTAAAGCTTTGTCTAAAGGAATTTTCAGCAGCTATGATCCTTCCTCCTTGCTCCTAAATCACGCCTAAGTTCACTAATTGGGCTGATTCCTTTGTGTTTAATTCTTGCTCAATTAAGTGCTAGTTGGTTACACCTTGTTCTATACATTTAATCATCAATTAGTGGGCTGTTTTAGGAAGTGAAAGGGCAGCTGAATTTCCTTGTAATATTCCCTTTATATTTGCGCCATTCTCAATGAAAGGGATCGGAATTTTTTCTTTGAAAAAAACTAGTGTTAAACACTTGTGAGAGCTATGCACTCTTGGGTTCTGGATTGAGCCAAATTGAACTTATCAAGAAGTAACCTTCTTGTGAAGTTCTTCGACTTGCTTATCAATTCCTTAGGGAATTGTGGTGCTTCCATTCCTTTCCTCTTTCCATATTCTTTTGTTCTTGTCAATTGCGCTAAAAACAACACTTGTGTCTTAATCTGATTTCAACCAAAGATCGTAACAAGGCTACTTACAAAAAGGTGGTCATCAAGTGGTACCAAAGCCCAGGTTGAGGTTTGATGAGGACATAAAGAGCAAGGATGATCAAGTTCTACAAGGGTTGGGAGGTCATATGACAAGGGCACGTGCTAAAAGAGCTAAGGAGGCCTTGAACCTTTTGGTGATCCAAATGTTTAAGGAGAGCCCAATACTTGAAGACTTAGAGCCCAAATTGGTCTATTGCATAGATGGGCCAATGGATGGCGCATGACCCAATGTCATGCATTATTTTAAGTTGTTTTGGTGTGTTTAAAATTGAATAAATTGTTGGGCTGAACTATCTAATTTACGCTAAAGCCCAACAAATAGTTTGTTTGGTTTCTTGCATTCTTGTCATTTGGAGTGTGTTTTTCTATGGCCTTTTAATTGAGGAAAAACAAATAATTCAGCTACACTAAAGCTGAATGAAGGCGCCATCAAGAGGGGGAAAGAAACTAATGAAGATTCATGAATGCACAAGACAAAGAATTGAAGAGCATCAATGCATTGTTTCACTTTAATGCTTGGTGGTTACACTTTGAAGAATCAGAATTGAAGGAGTAGTTCATTGCATTGTCTCACTTTTAAATATTTGGCAGTTACACTTTGAAGACACATTGAAGCCAAATTTTATAACTTTGTCTAAAGGAATTTCCAGCAGCTCCTCTATCCACCTAAATCATGCCTAGGTTCATCCTTTGGGCTGATGCACCACGCCTAGACACTTACTTGGGCTGCTGACTTGGTGTTCATTTCTTGTCCCATTAAGTGCTAGTTGGTTACACTTTGTATTACACATTAAATTACCCATTAGTGGGCTGTTTAGGAAGAGAAAAAGCAGCTGCATTTCCTTGTATTCCCCTTTATAATCACGCCATTATCAATGAAAAGATCAGAATTTTGCTTTTGAGAAAAAACTAGTGTTAAACACTTCGGAGAGTTATGCACTCTTGGGTTCTGGATTGAGCCAAATTGAACTTATCAAGAAGTGACCTTCTTGTGGCGTTCTTCGACTTGCTTATCAATTCCTTAGGGAATTGTGGTGCTTCCATTCCTTTCCTCTTTCGATATTCTTTTATTCTTGTCAATTGCGCTAAAAACAACACTTGTGTCTTAATCTGATTTCAACCAAAGATCGTAACAAGGCTATTTAACAAAAAGGTAGTCATCAAGGTTGAAATTTTTGTTTGTTTTTCCTTTCTTCTATTCAGTTTCTGTTTACTTCTTCTTCTTCTTCATTTCTATTTTTCATTTCCTTTCAATTGTGAGTTTGTCTAACTTTGTTTTTCTTTTTGTCCAGAAAATTATAAAAGAATCATCTTTGAAGGCTACACAAGAAAGTTAAAAAAAAAAAAAGGAACAAGAGCTGTCAAGTTTTGATTAAAGAAAAAGAAAGACAGCTTTGCCTTTTAAAAAAAAATTCGAAATATTAAAAAAAAAAAGTTGCAGTCCCTTTCTTGATTTGGACAATTTCATTTACTGTCTTTTCTTTATTTCATTGATAGACTCACTTTCTTAAAATTCCGTTTTTCTTTGTTTTGTTACCAGATTGTTTGCTTACTTGTTTTGTTTGTGTTTGGCTTTCTTTAAAGAACTCAAAGAGGGCATTTGAGTGGAAAAAGGCAAGAGTGCACATTAGAGAAAAAGCCTAAATTGAGTGAAACACGAGTGAAAAGAAAAAAATTCTTTTGAGTGAAACACGTGAGTAGAGTGGTGAGGTCCTATTCTCTATATTTTGTATTTGTCTCTTTTGCAGAAAATTCATGGCTGAAAACAGTCCTCCTCTGTCTCCAAGAACTGCACGTCTACAAATGCAAATAACAGCTTTGGCTCAAGAAATGGGGAGGATGTTGCGCCAATAATCAGATGAGTTCCACGAGAGACTTGATCAGTTGGATAGGAATAGATCATCTAGACATTCTTCTCGGGCTGATAGTGAAGGATCTGAAGAAAGGAGGTGTAGGGAGAGACATGAGAGGAGAAGGGGAGGATATGACGGAGATAGAGAGGATAGTTTGGGTGGCATAAAAATAAAGGTGCCATCTTTTCAAGGAAGGAATGATCCAGAGGCGTATTTGGAGTGGGAGATGAAGGTTGACCAAATCTTTTCATGTCACAATTTTACAGAAGTAAAGAGAGTGCAAGTGGCAGCCTTGGAGTTTTCTGACTATGCTTAGGTGTGGTGGGATCAAAACATCAAAGACAGAAGAAGAAATGAAGAGCCACCAGTTGCAACTTGGGAAGAGATGAAGAGATTGATGAGGAGGAGATTTGTGCCTTCTTATTACCATAGAGAATTGCACAACGAGCTGCAAAGACTCACCCAAGGGTCTAAAAGTGTTGATGAATACCACAAGGAGATGGAATTAGCTTTGATTAGAGCCAATGTGGAGGAAAATCGTGAAGCACTCATGGCACGGTTCTTACATGGCCTAAACCGTGACATTAGTGATGTGGCGGAGTTGCAGCACTATGCGGAGATGGAAGACTTGGATCACCAAGCCATCAGGGTGGAACAACAACTCAAGAGGAAGGGTCACTTGAAGAAGAGTTCCTCTAACGTGAACTCATCAAATTGGAGGGACAAATTTAAGAAGGAGGGTTCATCATCTTCCAAAGAGCACACGGCTGACCCTAAGGGGAAAGCTACTTCTATTCCTAATGATACTCTTTCTAACACTAAAAATCGTGAAGTCAAATGTTTTAAGTGTTTAGGCAGGGGTCACATTGCCTCTCATTGTCCAAGCAAGAAGGTGATGGTGTTGAAGAACCCTAGAGAAGATTCTTCGGAGTATTCATCCAAATCTGCCCGAAATAGTGAAGATGAAAAGGAAGAGGAGTTCCCACCAGAAGGAGACTTGCTCATGGTAAGGAGGTTGCTAGGAAGCCAAGTTAAAAAAGATGATACAAGTCAAAGGGAGAATATTTTCCATATGAGGTGTCTTGTTCAAGGGAAGGTATGCTCTTTAATTATTGATGGAGGAAGTTGTACTAATGTGGCTAGCACACGTTTGGTGTCAAAACTTAATTTGGAAACTAAACCTCACCCAAAACCTTATAAACTCCAATGGCTAAGTGAAGCGGTAGAAATGATCGTAAACAAACAAGTTGAGGTTTGTTTTTCGATTGGGAAGTACCATGATTTTTGTTTTGTATGATCTAGTACCTATGGAAGCTAGTCACATGCTGTTGGGAAGGCCATGGCAGTTTGATAAGAAGACCAATCATGAAGGGCACACCAACAAGATTTCTTTCTTGCATAATGATCAAAAGATCACTCTTTTACCATTGTCTCCTAGAGAGGTTAGAGAAGATCGAATAAAAATGAGAGAAAAGAAAAGAGCAAGAGGAGTTGAGAGAAAAAGAGAGTAAAAAGAAAGAAGATGGCAGAATTAAAAAGAGTAAAAATAGTGTTGAAAAAGAGAGAAAAGAGAGTTTTCTTGCCACAAAAGGACAGGTGAAGAGAGCAATTTTTTCACACCAGCCTCTATACTTGCTCATTTGCAAGGAATTTAATTTACTCTCTAACAATGCTGAAGCAAAAATTTTGCCAAGTGGAAATGAGTTTCTTTTGCAAGAATTTGAAGATGTGTTTCCAAAGGAGGTACCGGATGGTTTACCCCCTATAAGAGGAATAGAGCATCACATTGATCTCATTCCCGGAGCCTCTTTGCCTAATAGGCCAGCATATCGTAGCAATCCTCAACAAACCCAAGAGATACAAAAGCAAGTGGAGGAATTGATGCGCAAAGGGTGGGTAAAAGAGAGTTTGAGTCCTTGTGTTGTACCGGTAATTTTGGTACCCAAAAAGGATGGTAGTTAGAGGATGTGCACTGATTGTAGAGCCATCAACAACATCACCATCAAATATAGGCATCCTATTCCCAGGTTAGATGATTTGCTTGATAAACTATTTGTTGCATGCTTATTTTCGAAAATTGATTTGAAAAGTGGGTATCATCAAATTAGAATAAGGGAAGGGGATGAATGGAAAACTGCTTTCAAAACAAAATTTGGTTTGTATGAATGGTTGGTTATGCCTTTTGGCTTAACTAATGCACCTAGTACTTTCATGAGATTAATGAACCATGTTTTGAGGGAATTTTTGGGTAAGTTTGTTGTTGTATATTTTGATGATATCTTGATATATAACAAAAGCTTAGATGACCATTACAATCATTTGACGGCTGTTATGCATGTGCTTAGAAAAGAAAAATTGTATGCAAACATGGAAAAATGCATTTTTTGCACTAATCATGTAGTCTTCTTAGGATTTGTTATAAATGCATTATTTTAAGTTGTTTCTGGTGTGTTTAAAATTGAATAAATTGTTGGGCTGAACTCTTTAATTTTGCGCTAAAGCCCAATAATCAGTTATTTGATTTCTTGCAATTTTGTTGTTTGGAGTGTGTTTTTCTATGGCCTTTTTAGTGAGAAAAAAACAAATAATTCAGCTACACCAAAGCTGAATTAAGGCGCCATCAAGAGGGGAAAGAAACTAATGACGATTCATGAATGCACAAGACAAATAATTGAAGAGCATCAATGCATTGTCTCACCTTTAATGCTTGGTGGTTACACTTTGGAGACATCTGAATTGAAGACTATATGAATGGATTGTCTCACCTTTAATATTTGGTGGTTACACTTTGAAGACACATTGAAGCCAAATTTTAAAGCTTTGTCTAAAGGAATTTTCAGCAGCTATGATCCTTCCTCCTTGCTCCTAAATCACGCCTAAGTTCACTAATTGGGCTGATTCCTTTGTGTTTAATTCTTGCTCAATTAAGTGCTAGTTGGTTACACCTTGTTCTATACATTTAATTATCAATTAGTGGGTTGTTTTAGGAAGTGAAAGGGCAGCTGAATTTCCTTGTAATATTCCCTTTATATTTGCGCCATTCTCAATGAAAGGGATCAGAATTTTTGCTTTGAAAAAAACTAGTGTTAAACACTTGTGAGAGCTATGCACTTTTGGGTTCTGGATTGAGCCAAATTGAACTTATCAAGAAGTAACCTTCTTGTGGCGTTCTTCGACTTGCTTATCAATTCCTTAGGGAATTATGGTGCTTCCATTCCTTTCCTCTTTCCATATTCTTTTGTTCTTGTCAATTGCGCTAAAAACAACACTTGTGTCTTAATCTGATTTCAACCAAAGATCGTAACAAGGCTACTTAACAAAAAGCTAGTCATCAACTAGCACGTGTGAGCATAGATATTCAAGTTACTAAGGAAGAACCAACCAGGGGAATGGGATGAAGAATGTCAAGAAGCATTCGACAAGATAAGAGCTTATCTGTCGAGTCCTTCTATTTAAGTACCCCCAACACCAAGACGCCCTTTGATTTTGTATTTGACAGTGCTGCCATCATCCCTAGAGGCAATGCTTAGACAACACGATGCATCAGGAAAGAAAGAGCAAGCAGTCTATTATTTGAACAGAAGTTCAACGATTGTGAGACTCGCTATGCGACAATTGAGAAAACTTGTTATGCCTCTAGTCTAGACTTTAAGAAGACTTCGCCAGTACATGTTGTACTACACTACATGGTTGATTTCGCGATTTGATCCACTAAAGTACATATTTGAAAGCCCTCATGTTTCTCTAAGGGTGTCGAAATGGTAAGTGATCTTATCAGAGTTTGATATCAAGTATGTGACGCGAAAATCAATTAAAGGGAGTATTATTGCTGATCATTTGGCCGAAAATCCTCTGGAAGAAGGGCAATCGTCAAACCAGGAAAAGGTAGATGAAAAAATCATGGATGTTGAAAAGGAAGACGAAGGATGGAAGATGTACTTTGATGGGGCAGTAAATATGTATGGAAATGGCATAGGGGCAGTTGTGGTATCACCAAGTGGAAAGCAATATCCGGTGGCTATCAAGTTGAATTTCGAATGCACAAACAATATCGCAGAATATGAGGCATGTGCAAGTGGGCTACTGGTTGCAATTGACCTCGGTGTGAAACGATTGGAGGTTTTTGGAGATTCAGCCCTTATTATTTATCTAGGGAAGGGTAAGTGGCAAACTAAGGACTCAAAATTGGTGCCTTATCAAAAATATCTAACTCAGCTAATAACAAGGTTTGAAGAGATAACATTCTCCCATTTGACTCGGGATAAGAATCAGTTTGCCGATGCCTTGGCTACTTTGGCGGCGATGTTTAAATTGAACATCAATGCCGAGGTTCAACCCATCCAGATAAAGGTGAAAGATGAGTCGGCCTACTGTGCTAATGTAAAAGGGAAGCCAGACAACGAACCATGGTATTCTGATATAAAACGGTATATTCAGCACGAAGAATACCCAGATGGTGCAAGTGAAGTGAACAAGAAAACCATCAGAAAATTGGCAATAACATTTTTCTTGAGTGGAGAAATCCTCTACAAACAAAGTCAAGATGGAACACTACAGAGATGTGTAGATGCTCGAGAAGCCAGGCGAATCATGATTGATGTTCATGAAGGGATCTGTGGGACACTTGCGAATGGTCACATGATGGCCCGTAAGATAATGAGAAGTGGATTCTATTGGTCTACTATGGAGACAGACTGCATAGCGTATGTGCGAAAATGCCTCAAATGCCAGTTGTATGCAGATCGGGTCAATGCACCTCCTTTTCCTCTGCACAACCTAACAAGTCCTTGGCCATTCTCAATGTGGGGAATAGATGTCATTAGGCCAATTAATCCGAAAGCTTCAAATGGGCATCGATTTATATTGGTGGCAATCGATTATTTCACTAAATGGATAGAGGCGTCTTCCTATGCCAGCATTTCCCAGAAGGTGTTTGTCAAGTTCCTCAAAAGGGATATTATATGCCGCTATGGGATTCCTGAAAGGATCATTACAGATAATGCACCCAATCTTAATGGCGGAGAAGTACAAAGATTGTGTGAACACTTCAAGATCAAACATCACAATTCAACTCCCTATAGACCACAAATGAATGGTGCAGTGGAAGCAGCTAATAAGAACATCAAAAAAATCATTGCCAAGATGGTGGTTAATTACAAAGATTGGCATGAAATGTTACCTTATGCTCTACATGCTTATCGTACTAACATACGATCAAGCACTGGGGCAACACCATTTTCTTTGGTGTATGGGATGGAAGCAGTATCTCCCATTGAAGTAGAAATCTCGTCCCTAAGGGTATTGATGGAGGCAGAATTAGAGGAGTCAGAATGGGTAAAAGTCTGATATGAGCAGTTAAACATGATTGAAGAAAAGAGATTTGCAGCTATTTGTCATAGGCAGCTGTACCAGAGTAGAATGGCCAAAGCCTTCAACAAGAAAGTTCGCCTAAGAGAATTTCAACCAGGAGATTTGGTTTTGAAGAAAATACTACCTCATCAGGAGGATGCGCGAGGAAAATGGTCACCTAGCTATGATGGTCCTTATGTGGTCAAACATGTATTTCCGGAGGAGCCCTGATACTCCTGGACATGGAAGGACATGAACTGTCAAAGCCGATAAATTCAGACGATGTTAAGAAGTTTTATGCCTAAAAAAAAAGTGATAATAAACGCCCGCTAGATTGAAAACCCGAAAGGGCGGTCTAGGCAAAATTAAGGCAAAGAAAGAAAATAAATGGCATAGTGGTTAAATCGGCCTGAGAATCTCGGGGCAAGCTTACAATGGGGCAATATGATGATGGTTAGCTACATCAGTCAACTTCAGTATGGTCAGTCATCTCCAGGTCGAAAAGGATCTAGATAGGGAATCAAAGGACATATACTGGGGCAAATTTGATGTGAAATTTCTTATTGTGATCATCTTTCCCCCTTTCCTACTGTTTTAGTGCGTCTCTTTCCTTGGAAATTTGTATCAAAGTTCCACATCAATTCAATTCACAAATTATTCCTCCTATTTGCATCCATTCTTGCATTCATGCTTCATTTGTTAAATTATGTCTCAAGTAAAATAACTCAAGTCTAACAATACTTTGAAACGATTACATTAGCAACTCCTCAATGGATAAATAAATAAATCCCTGGCCGTTTCGAATAAAGGTGAAATTAATTCAGACGTCTTCATAATAAATTGGGGCAAGAAAAGTCCAAATCCCAAAACTTGAAATGGTGTCATCCAAATGTGCCATGTGGCTACAAACAGAGAGTGAAGTTGCAGACATCTATAAGGGGATAAGGAAAGTATACCACCGATGTTGCTGCGGGGAATTAGTGAAAACAAGATAACAAGAGTTTGATTGATCGAAGCTTCCTAGTTCGCCACAACGGCTCAGATCCTGTAAAACACACCCAGGTAAGTCAAAATGTGACTACCCAATTTATTTTTAGTCCGCTGAGGGAGGCAGTCCAGTCCCCTTCCCATTCTGTTTCTGGTATGCCGAGGAGGTTCCGGCATTTGGACGTTTATTTCCTTTTGGGCAAGACGATTCCGTCCCTTGCCTATCCTATTTCTTTTGAGGGAGTCAGTTCAGTCCACTACCCGTTTATTTCTCGCTTTCTGAGGGAGTCGGTTCAGTCCACTACCCGTTTATTTCCCTGTTTGCTTGGGTGAGGCGGTTCAGTCCACTACCCAATTTTATTTCTTGTGTACCGAAGAGGTTCTGGCAGTTGCATATTTTATTCTCTTCTAGGCAAGGCGGTTCAGTCCCCTGCCTGTTTTATTTCTCTTGACATTTTCATAGTGTGTCGCTTTCATGCATTACCGGCAAAAATTGAGGTTCATATATCTGTACTTATTTCTCACTATGTTAATATGAAAACCATGGTTTTATCATATCACATAGTGAAAAAGTAAGTACAGAGGGGCAACAGTGAACACCCAATTTTGACCGGGTATTTTATTTTATTTTATTTTTATTTTTTTAAGAAAAATCAAATTTGACCGGGTATTTTATTTTATTTTATTTTTATTTTTTAAGAAAAATAAAAAAAATATAAATATTTTTCAGCCTTTATTTGAGTGTGTTATCTCACTTTTGTTCAATTTTATTTTGTTAAAAATGAGAAACCCGAAAATCTGAATTTTTGCTTTATTATTGGATCATTGGTCCACATCTAAACTCATTGTTGGCCTTGGCCCAAGTTGAAAAAAAATGTCACAAATCACAAGCCCAAAATACTAATAATGTCCATTACATGTCCAAAAAAAAAATTGCAAAAATGCAATAAGTCCATTACAGTCCATTATAGGTCCAAATTTACAAAATAACAAAACAAAACAGAAACAAACAAAAAAAAAGAAAAAAACAAAACAGAGGGGGGTCGAGTGCCCTGCCAACAACAACACCAACAACACCAGCAAGCAGCAGCATTTTTAGCAATAAATCCAAAGACCTTTCTTCTTGTTCCTTTGTTTCTTTTCCATTTCTTCTCCAATCAAGCAGCTTTGCAGGCACCACTCTGCACAACCAGCCACCCTCTGCACTACCAACCATCCCTGCAACAAATGGACAATACAAGGGTCAGCAACCATTGTCTCATTAGGACCCCTCAACTCCATAAATACAACAACAACAGAATCACAGCAAGGAGGAAGCAACAGAGAAATTTTTTGGGCATTTTCTATCAACAACCAAAGAATTAGAGGCTCCACATTGAAGCCCTAATTCACCCAAACAGAAAAAAAGGAACGAAAAAAAAAGGAAGAGGAAAACAGAATCAGAGAAGAAGAAGAAAGAGGAGAAGAAGAAGGTTGGATCTCCCTCCTCCCTCTCAGTCTCGCATCTCCCTCTCGCGACCTCCCTCTCCCCTTCTCCCTCTCCTTCGCTCCCCCTTTTCCTCCCTGTTTTCTCTCTCCCTCTCAGTCCTGCATCTCCCTCTTCTTCTCCCTCTCGCGACCTCCCTTTCCCCTTCTCCCTCTCCTTCGCACCCCCTTTCCTCCCTGTTTTCTCTCTTCCTCTCGCCTCGCCACAGTCCCCCTCCTTCTTGCTACGACCGCACCCCTTTTCCCCACTCCCTCTCGTGATCTCCCTCTCTCTCCTCCTCCTCCCTCTCAGTCGTGCCTCTCTCTCCCCTCCTCCATCCCGCTCGCGGCTGCGCGCTGCCAGTGGCTTATGACGACGGCGCGCCCTCTCGCTGTTCCTCCCTTTTTTTTTTTCTCCCCTGCCGCTTCCCCTTTCCTTCTTTCTCTTTGATTTCCTTCTTTTTTTTTATTTAGGGTTTGGAGATGAGATGCTGATTTTAACCCCCTCCCCCTTTTTCAGTTTTTCTTTTTTATTTATTTACAATTCTGTTTTTATTAGTATTTTGTAATGCTATTTTTGTTGTTGGGTTGCCTTTAGCCCATTTGCTCCTTGCTACTCATCGTGACACCCCCCCCTTTTTTATTCTTCATTTATTTGCTTTGCTTTATTTTATTTATTTGCGCTGTTAATAGACAAGACTAATTAATTTCATCACCTTATTATAATCATACATTTTATTTAACTTACTTTTAAGTTTAGTTTTATTAAGTCAAGCCAAATTATTTTTGAAAAACAAATGGGATCAGCTGAGATGTGACATCTTGTTAATCCCCGGTTTGGGACGCCTGAGTTGCAACAACTTGGTGATCTTAAACCCTTAAAAATTAAAAACAAATCAACACACAAATATTTTCTAGAAGAACTACGTGACTTTTGAGTTCCTCATTGCACCGGAAGATACGTAGGAGCGGGTCAATCTCGTCAAGTCGAATTTAAATTTTTCTAATTTAGTTTCTTTTTTTTTAATATTCATTTTTACACTTAGTATAAATTTTATTTAATTTTGGGGTGAAACAAATATTTTAAAAACCTATTAGTTTGCACAATCAATTTGGGTAACTGTCATAGGACAGGCGTGATAGAGGTGTTTTGGGGTTTAGTCTCCACCCTTCTCCACTCGCAATCGATTCCCGAACTCAGTATGGTTTTCAAAGATCATTATTTTTGAGGTTTTTCCAATTTTTGCTAAATATAATAAAATTGGTGGCGGCTCCCAAACCTTTGGATCGTTACAGATGTTATATGCATTGGAGATTTGTGGCTTTATATTATATTGTGTCGTATAATATAAATGGCTGTCGTATTTGATGTTCTGTGCTAGTTGTTCTATTTTAAGAAGTTGACCCTTGCCAGTGGTTTTTTCAATTAATGAATGTAACCCAGATGACGAAGGAAGCGGAGTATTCGGGACTGCTGAGAAACGTAGCTGAGGATAGCCGGTCCGACTTCCTACTTGTATTTCTGTTGCAACTTACTAGAGGACTAGTAAGCGTTGTAGTGCTCCGACCAGCTATAGGGTATCAGATGCTATAATTACAATGTTGTAATAAATGCTTTATATTTCAAGACTTGAATTGTTTTATGTGTATGCTTTAAATAAATTTCCTTGTATGGTTTTGTGAGTTATACATGGTATTTTATTGATTCACTATCTTCGAAAATTCGGCAATACTCTGGTTGCCAATTACTTAAAAGAAGCTGAAAAGAAAAAAAAATTAGACTCACATTTTTGAAAACCAGGCAGTAGTGTGTTCTATTTTCAAAAGTATTTGAAATGCCGAGAGTATTATAAAGTTTAGTAGCGCTCCGGGAACGGAGTGTTACACTAGACATACTCTCCCTATGTACCATAAGGACTTGACTTGAAACATCTTGATCTCCCTAACCTAAGACGCCTTAGAAAGTGCTAGCTTGAACTAAAAGCTTAGTATCTTATAAAACAGGGTAATCCTAGGTCCAATATACCCCTTATCAACTTGTGATTAAACTAAACATATAAATGTATAGCAAACCCACATCAATCTTATAAACATCCATTCTTTAACCTCAATACATTGTAAATTGCAACTTTATTAACTAAGAATGTATTGTTCTTACTTACTCATTTTGTGCTTAACACATCTTTGCTTTTCTTTATGCGATTGGTCTTTGCCTTATGCTTTATACCACAAACCCCAATCAACCTAGCTTGCTTATCCTTTAAGTGATCTAGTCACAACTCTCGCTACTTCTATGCATTATTACTATAGTAGTCTAGCAAATAAGGAATTACAAACCATAATATCTTTTGTTTAACTAAGCTAATTCCAATGACATACATAAGGAATTCTTCACATCCGTAAAAAACTTGACTTTACTTCACATATTATACCATTCACAAGAAGATAGATAATATGACATTTAGTCCAATGAATATTTTTAACTAAGGACATTTCGTCCTTTTTTGCTTTGTGTCATTGGGTAATTGTCATAAGTCCATAGACCCCAATCACACGCTTTCAGTAAGGTGGTTAGACGTCTTAGCCGTCCAAGTGGCGTCCCAAGAGGCTAACCAAACCGATCTTCTCCTATAAATAAGGAGTCTTGCCATGGAATTTACTTAAATCTTTCATTCTTTAATGCATGTTTGAAAATGCAGATTTAACTAACTAGGATTTTCAATCCTCAGTAACAATTGACTATTCAAGGAAATTTTGACAATAAATCCAACAAATCATACTTAACATGAGTTTTAAAACCTCAACACATACTTATCATGCTTCTTTAACAATTTCTACAACCAAGACATTTCAATATTATAATGAGATCATTAACAATACTTAAGCCTAAACATTGATAGACCAAACTCTTCCCTTTAAAGCTCCATGGAACCATCAAAGGGGCAAACATAAAATAAACATACATTTGTGGGGGGTTGGGGGTAGCCATCCAACCTCTTGCAGTCAAGCCCAATACATAATCATTACATTAATCATAAGTACACACTTTAAATCAAAGGGATTAACAAACCCTAACTTTGAACCCAAAGGTTCCCAGACTTCTTGATGAGAAAAATCCTAATATGGGACTTATGGGTGCCCATCACCTAAGGGATGAAGAACTCACCTCTATTCATTAAGACCTTGTGTTAGGATGGTTGAACTATGGCCTCCTTGCTCTTCTTCAATTTTCCCTCTTTCCTCAAATTAGGGTTCCTTCAAATCTTCCCAATCTTGAGCTATAACGTTCAATCTTCTTCTTCAAATCCAAGAACTTGAGCCATCCTTGAAGGAGCTTGGTCTTCTTCCCCTTCTTCTTCTCCAATTTGTGCTTCATCTTCTTCCTCTTGGTTAAGGTTTCCCAAATCCTCCATCGGAGCTCAATCTCACTCTCAACCTCTCATTCAAGTAAGAGATTGAAGAAATCTAACATGAATATCTCCAATCATTCTCAAACCATGAAACCCTAGCTCACTTCTCCCTTTTTCCATTCTCCTTTCTCTCTTTTCCTTCCCTTTTTTCTTTCTTTTTCGCATTCTGCCCGAACTGCTACGTTTTTAAGCATTTTTGAACCTGTGAATCAATTCACTACTTAGTGTGAAATGTGCTAGCTCAAATTTAAGTGAGTGAGTCAATTTCCTACAGCTCCCAATTCAACTCCCAGTGACTTGTTTTTATGTGAATCGATTCACAGGGTGTATGAATCGATTCACAACTGATCAAATTCAATTCCCAAAGGGATTTAAGTGTTTGAATCGATTCAAAAGGTGTGGGAATCAATTCCCACTGCATAGAAATCAAAGAAACTCAATTCTAACACCAAATTAACATTTCCAATCATCTTAGGATTAAATCCAACTCATTTCTTAACTCAAAATCAGCAACTTACACCTTAAAACTTTATGTAATCATATTCTCTCAATTTGAAACTAAATTAAGCTTAAATACAACCACACAACTCCTGATACTTATTCACAAATTAAGCTTAGGGAATTTGGGGCGTTACACAAGTCATCCCATAGCTCCCAAGAATTGTCACAGGTTGGAAGCTGCTGCCACTTGACTAAGACTTCCAACCATCCCTGCTCATTCTGCTTGACTGCCAAGGCTTCTTCTGGCTGCACTTGTAACTCCCAGTCTTCTGCTAGAGTTGCAGGAAGTGGCTGCACTGGAGAACCTGCTGCCACTGCTTTTTTTAACAGTGAAACATGGAACACTGGGTGTACTTTACTGTTCTCGGGTAGCTTGAGCTTATAAGCAACTGCTCCAATTTTTTCCAGCACCTCAGAAGGACCATAATACCTGGGACTAAGCTTATGGTTAACTCTTTTTCCTAATTTCTTCAATTTATACGGCTGGATTTTAAGATACACTTGGTCACCCACTTGAAAGTCTACTTCTCTCCTATGTAAATCTGCTTGTTGCTTCATGCGGTTCTGTGTTTTCGCCAACTACTCCCTAAGTTCTCCCAATATCTAGTTCATTTCTGCAGTAAGCTGCTGCACTTTCCCCTTTAATCACCACTGGGGGTATTCTGCCATACAAAGCCTCGAAAGAAGTCATTTTAATGGCTGAATGGTAGCTGGTATTGTTCCAAAACTCTGCCCAACTCAACCATTTTGGCCACTGTTTTGGCCTAGAACCAGTAAGATATCTCAAGTAAGTTTCTAGGCACCTATTCACAACTTCAGTTTGCCCATCAGTTTGTGGGTGGTATGCTGAACTGAGTTTCAGTTTTGGGCCTGCCAGCTTAAAGAGCTCAGTCCAAAAAGAGCTGATGAACACCTTGTCTCTGTCAGACACTATGGATTGAGGAAATCCATGCAATCTAACCACTTCAGCTAGGAAGACTTCTGCAATGTCTTTAGCTTAATATGGGTGAGACAAGGCTATAAAATGAGCATGCTTGGAGAGCCTATCAACCACCACAAATATATTATCCTTACTCATAGTCTTAGGTAAACCTCCTATGAAATCCATGGAGATGTCACTCCATACTTGGTTAGGAATTGGTAGAGGCTGCAACAACCCCTTGGACTTAGAGCCTGGTATTTGTTCCTTTGGCAGATGCTACAAGCTTGAATATACTGCTGAATCTGAGCCTTCATCCCTTCCCAGAACACCACTCCAACCACCCTTTTGTAGGTTCTAAAATACCCAGAATGTCCTCTAATGGCCGAGTCATGAAATTCCCTTAAAATCACAGGAATCTGAGGGGAATTTTTGGGCAGCACTAACCTCTCCTTAAAATACAATCTCCCTTGCCTCAACTGGTACCCTGGGTGAGAGTTGGTTTGACTCATCATGTCCTAGACTATGCCCTTAAGCTTCTCATCCGCAGGCACCTCTTCCTCTAAGCCTTCCCACTCTTGGCACTGCACAGTAGACAAAGCAGTGTATTGGAGCTTTCTAGAGAGGGCATCAGCTACCCTATTCTCATTTCCTAGTTTGTACTTAATATCAAAATCAAATCCAAGCAATTTGGAAACCCATTTCTGTTGCTCCTCACCCATAAGTCTTATGATCAGTGTGGACAATGAAGTGTCTCCCTAATAAATAATGCCTCCATTTCTGTATTTCCAACACAATCGCCATCAATTCCCTCTCATACACTGACTTGTTCTGGGCCCTATTTGACAAAGTTTGACTCATATAAGCCACTGGTTTTCACCCTTGCATCAGAACTGCACCAATTCCCCTTCCGGAGGCATCTGTTTCAATCATAAAAGGTTTCCCAAAGTCAGGGACAACAAGCACAGGAATGGTGGTCATGGTTGTCTTCAATTGCTCAAATGTTTCTTGAGCCTCTTGGCCACAATTAAAGCTGTCCTTCTTTAATTGTTGAGTGAAAGGCCAAGCAATCTTACCATAATTCTTCACGAATCTCCTATAATACCCGGTCAACCCCAAAAAACCCCTCAAACACTTCACATTCTGACATGTTGGCCAGCTGACCATGGTACTGATTTTGCTGGGATCGGCTGCCACTCCTTCTGCAGATACTAAGTGGCCCAAATACTCAATTTGGGGTTGGGCAAAGGTGCATTTCTTCTTGTTGGCAAAGAGGTGATGATGTCTTAATACTTCCAGCACTGTTTGGAGATGTTGCTGGTGAGTTTCCACATCCTTGATATATATGAGGATGTCATCAAAAAATACCAAAACAAATTTCCTCAAATATGGCCTAAGAACCTGATTCAAGAGTGCTTGGAAGTGGAGGGCGCGTTGGTAAGTCCAAAAGGCATTACCAAGTACTCATAGTGCCCCTCATGGGTTCTAAAAGCTGTTTTGGGAATGTCATCCTCCCTCATCTATATTTGGTGATATCTAGATTTTAAGTCAAGCTTAGAAAAAATCACAGCTGCCCCAACCTCATCAAGGAGCTCATCAATCATAGGAATAGGGAATTTATCCAGAATAGTGTGTTTATTGAGTGCCCTATAATCCACACAAAACCTTCATCCTCCATCCTTCTTCTTGACAAGTATTACAGGACTTGAGAAAGGGCTAATACATGGTCTAATAATTCCAGCTTGCAACATCTCATTCACAATCTTTTCCATTTCATTTTTTTGATAGTGAGGATACCTGTAAGGTCGGATATTAGGTATGGGTGCTCCGTCCTTCAAGGTAATGGCATGGTCATGATCCCTTTTGGGTGGTAGTCCTTATGGTTCTTAGAAAATATCCTTGAATTGTTCCAATAAACCTTCCACAGCAGCTTCCCCATTCACCCTTTTATCAGCACTGTTATCTAGCTGGTAGTATTGTATCACATATCCCTCTCCTATTTCCTGAATTGCTTTGACCATGAGCTTGCTTTTTCCCTTCTTCCATCTGATCAACAGTTGTTTGAAGTTGGCCTTTATATCCCCCAAGCTAGCCAACCAGTCCATTCCAAGCACCATCTCTATCCCACTCAAAGTCATGAGGAAAAAATTCTACTCAATCTCTACCTCCTGTACCTGCAACTTAAATCCCTTACATATCCCTTTATGGTACACTTTGCCTCTATTCCCTACTTCAACAGTGTACTCTAGAGTTTCTAACACTTCCGGCTTGAGTTCCTCCATAAGTTTGTTGGAAATAAAATTGCTTGTGGCTCCCGAATCTATGAGAATCAGCACTGGCCTGTTTCCAACCCTTCCCCAAACCTTGAACGAACGGTTTGAAGTTAGCCCCTCTTTGCTTTTCAAGTACAACCGCAGCACCTTGGATTCTAGCTCCACTTCTTCTTCCTCCTCTGAACTCTCGGGTTCTGTCGCTACCTCTTCCTCCTCCATCACCAACAATTTGTAATGTTTGAGTTTACAAGCGAGATCCTGTCCCCATTTCTCCCCACATTTTCGGAGCTTTGATACCAAATTGATAAGAACAAACAAAATAGGGAAATAGAATAATCGAGAGTATGTATTATTAACCAACTTCAGGGACTGAATCAGTGTAATTCAACCTGAATGTCAAAGAAAAACAGAAAATAGGCAAATTTGAGAGTGCCTAGTTCTCTCCCAGACCAATTCCAATACCAACCTACCTCATTCTACCCCACTTCCCCCAGTATATACCTCATTGCATGACAATCGCATGAGCACTCTCTCTCTCTGCCAACTCAGCAGAGTTAGTTACAATATTTCCTCCCTTTTTGTTTACATCAAGTGTGTTCCCTTTTTTGTGCTTCCTCACATATACCTTCCCATATCTAGTGGGCCCAGCCCCCTTATTTGCATCATTAACAATCGTGGAGTTCTCATTTAACAACTTGATTTTCAATTTTTTTTTCTTATAAATTTTTTATGTCAATTTGATTGTGGTATGTTTTTGGCTGCTGGGGTTGGGGACAGTTAGAAACTTTGTTTCTAAATTTTTTTTTAATCAAAAGAAAGGTAGGGAGCCTCGTTAAAACCTACTGATGCAAAACCCTCCTTAGGGAAAAAACACCAAGCAGGAAAAAGAGTACTCCCTCCTATATTTTATTATAAAAAAAGGAAAAAAACAACAAAACAACATGGGGGGACTAGGCCAAGACCCATGGGGAAAGGAAAAGACAAGATGCGTAGCATAAATTAAAATACTTCTACACCAACCAAAAGCATCACTATACTGTCTCTCATCCCAACGAGGTTGGCACCAGAGGCAATAACAATCATTTGCAGCATACTACCAAATAATCTAGTCCAAAATGAAACCATAAATATAACCAACAACATTATCTGAAACGATAACTAGGCAAACCAATTCTGTTGCGAGAGAACTCCGCCACTACGAAGGAAGGGATAGTGTTCCACCAAGTAAGACCATGAGAGTAGAGACCTTTGGAAGCCAATTTATCTGCACATGAATTGCCTTCTCTATATATATGAGAATAGTTGAACCACATATTCTTAGTCATGTGTAAGCAGTTTACCCACCTGTTGCGGAGCTTCTGAGGGACAATATCATGATTGGAAAAAGCCATAACCACCAGCATAGAATCACATTCCAACCACAATTTGTTCCACCCATTGCGGCTGGCCAACTCAATAGCTATAATTGCACCCATCAACTCAGCATAAAAAGCATTGGCTATACCAATATGAAAACTGAAACAGCCTAATGTAGCTGCTCTGCTATCTCTAAAAATACCTCCGCAGGCTGCAATACCCGGGGAACCCTTAGCCGCGCCATCAGTATTGACTTTGATCCAGGAGCAAATGGGGGGGTGCCAGTTAACTTCAATAATTTTTGGGGCCGTACTCAGCTTACCCTTGATAACGAATTTTTTAAGAAGAACAAACTCATGAATATTTCCGGTTATCGTCCCAGCAGAGAGATTACCTGTGAGGCTGACATTGGCAATAATATTGTTGATAGCAGCTGTTAACGGAATATGTGTGTTCTCAAAACGAATTTGGTTTCTGCAAAACCAAATAGCCCCAATAGAGTTAGCAATCGCAGCAACAATGGTGTCCTTGGCTTGAGAACTCCAACCACGCTCGCAAATCATGAGGCCAGAACGAATAGAAGTAGTATCCAACACCATATCCAGGCACTGACCCAACCAACTCCAAATTTGTGAGGCAAATGGGCATTGAAGGAACAGATGCTCGGTGGTTTCATAATGACAACCGCAAAGACTACACATAGAAACCATGGTACAACCCCTCCTGCGCAACTCGTCATCTGTAGGGAATCTATTATGAATAAAACGCCAGATGAGGAAGGCCTTGGAAGGAGGTAAACAGCGCTTCCAAATTAACTTGGGCCAAGAAAGAGTCTGAGTTGAGGGCGATTGGGCTGCGTAGGCCTCTTTGAGAGAGAGAACTCCTGAGTCATTATCTTTCCAGATCCGAGTGTCAGGACTCTGAAATCTGGGTATAGTAATTTGCTGAATCTCCGTGATCAGGATAGGATAGTGCTGTAACAGAGCTTCAGGAATGGACCATTCATAATTAACAATGAAGTCGCTGACTGTAGCTCTAAGCGAGCCATGCATAGTCTCTGGAATGTTTAACAACTCCACAATAGGCTTTGAAAGCCAGCAATCCAACCAAAAATTGATTTGAGTACCATCACCAAGCCTCCAAGATGAGTGAGAGACAACAGTAGTAGCAAAGTGCTTCAGACCCGTCCAGATCGAAGAGTTAATATGATAGCTAATTGATGCCCTGTTCTTGAAGACTCTAGCTCTAAGGAGATTAGCCCATTGAGTATTAGAAGAATGAAGCTCCCAACAACGCTTCAACATAGCGGCCCTATTGGTAGCCTTTAACGATCTCAACCCAAGACCACCAGCCTCCAACAGACTGCACACCTTATGCCAAGCAACTGTAACCACTTTAGAGTTGTGAATGTTCCCGGACCATATAAAATTGCGAATATACCTGTCAAGCACATTGAGAAGAGAAACCGGCCAAGCATAAACCTGGAAAGAGTAAGTCAACATACCAAAAATCACAGACTTTACTAGCTGGACTCTCCCCATAATAGATAGCATAGAGCCTTTCCAACTGGCCAGCTTAAGAGTGATCCTATCTGCAATAGGTTGAAGATGGGCTTTCTTAGGCTTACCTCTGAACAACGGCACTCCAAGATAGGTGAAGGGGAGACGCCCACTACCAAACCCCAAGATGCCAGAAATAGAGTTAAGCCGAGAGTTAGGGATACAACCCGCATAGAATTTGGACTTATCCAAGTTAATGTTCTGGCCAGACGCCTGACTGTAACGGTGGAAGAGGTGCATGATATGCTCAATGTTATTCTTGGTACCTTTTCCGAAGATCAGAATGTCATCCGCATAAAGCACATGACTGGGCACTTGGTAACCCCTAGGACTGGTCATCGGATGAAACTTGCCTTGCTGAACCAATTGCAAAATGCCTCTGCATAGGACCTCTTCCGCCAGACAGAAAAGAAGTGGCGAAAGAGGGTCCCCCTGTCTAACTCCCCTGCGGCATGCAAAATAACCAGCAGATTTACCATTAACAGATATTGAAAGCTTGGCCGATTTGAGAATGACCTCAACCCAATTACAAAAGATATTGTCAAAACCAAATTGTTTCAGCGTCTTGATAAGGAAAGTCCAGTCAATAGTATCAAAAGCCTTATGAATATCAATTTTAAGAGCTATGTTACCACCAAAACTTTTTTTATGGAGTAAATTCACCGCTTCAGAGGCCACCCCGATACAATCAAAAATTTGACGCCCATGAATGAAGCCTCTTTGATTATGTGAAACAATTCTGGAGGCCACTCTAGCAAGCCTATCCGCCAGAACTTTGGTGATGATCTTAAATTTAAAGTTAGCCAAAGCAATAGGTCTGTACTGGCCAATAGAATCAGCTTCCGGGGTCTTGGGAATAAGAGCTACCACGCTAGAGTTATAATTAGGCAGAATCCAACCATGTTTGAAGAATCAGAGAACAGCATTAAAAACATCGATACCAATAACATCCCAAGATTTACGGAAGAAGAACCCACCAAAACCATCCGAGCAAGAACCTTTGTTGGCATTCATCGCCAAATACAGCATTTTTAACCTCGTTCATAGAAGGCAAATTAGTCAGCATAATATTATCCTCAGAAGTAACTTCAGGAGAAATAATAGAATTAATCAAATCATTATCAACAGTATTATTATCCACAGCAAAAAGAGAAGTGTAATAGTCAAGGACATGTGTCTCAATATCAATAGGATCAGTAAGGATGGCGTCACCTGATTTCAGTAAAGACATGGTTTTAGTGGTATTGCGAATTTTTGTAATTTTATGGAAAAAAGAAGTGCATCTGTCCCCATAATTGTGCCAATTCAGTCTAGATTTCTCTTTCCAAAAAGCCTCCTAAAACTGCAGCGCCTGATTAAGATTAACCTGAGCGTGTTTTTCTTGCTCCATCAACTCTTCTGGGTACCCCTGTAAGTCAAGCTGTTCCTGTATTGTAGTTGCCAACTTCATAGCCTCCTGAACCTTATGATTAATGTCACCAAAGTAGTCTTTATTCCATTGCTTGAGTTTGTTTTTCACAGACTTCAGTTTTTGGCTGAGCACATCCATCGGGCAACCAGAGAACGACCCTTTCCAAGCATCTTTTATAATGCCTAAGCAATCATCATGATCAGCCCACATTTGCAAGAATTTAAAAGACGAAGGGAAGGGCCCCTCATGCTTGTTAAACTCTACTAGCAGAGGGTGATGGTCCGAGCATGATCTGAGTAAAGTACAGCACGAAACATTACTCCAAGAAGATATCCACTCTTGGTTGCAAACAGCACGGTCTAACCTTTTCTCTGTGAGGTTGCAACCTTTACGACCATTAGACCAAGTGTAAAAAGCAACTTTGGTGGTAATATGCACCAAGCTGTTATGATCAGACCAGTTTCTGAAATCTGTGTAGGCTATTTGAGTAGGTTTACCTTTTCCTCTGTACTCATGGGAGCCTAAAACAGTGTTGAAGTCCCCAAGAAAACACCAAGGCCCATGATGTAATGCAGGCATCGAAGATCCTGCCAAAGTTGTCTGCGAGTAATATAAGAGTTGGAGGCATATATTGCCGCCATGTGAAATAACTGGTGTTGCCACTCCAAAGAGAACGCTACAAACTGGTTAGTAACAGAAATAATAGTAGGAGATAGAGAAACCTGACAGATGCACCATAAATTAGGCGAGAGAGGCTGTCTCATGTTTACCTCAAAAACTTTGTAATTTAAATTAGACAAAAAACGTTTAGGGAATTGATCTAACCTAATCCAAGGCTCCGAAATAAATAAGAGATGAGGTCTATTATCTACGATGATCTGTTTGATAACCAATCTCGTAGCAGGATTGGCTACCCCCTAGCATTCCAATAGATAGCTTTCATTGGGAAACAGGATTAGCGACTGCCCTTGATCGGGTGTTGTAATCCTTCTTAGCATCTGCTTTGTTTTTATTTCTTATCTTTTTCTTTTGAGATTTAGTGAGTACCTTGTTGAATTCAAGGCGTTGACCAGCATCCACCTCTTGATTGACATTCAGATACTTAGAAGAGGCACTAGGATGGACCTCAGTATCTTCCAGTTGTCCCTGAACCTCATCCTCATCTTGTTGATCACTCCATAATCTGCCCATCAGTGCCATGTCATTCCTAACATTAACGTTAGGTGCTGCGGAGATGTGTATTGGAGTTTTCAACAAACTCTCATTTACTTCATTATTGATAGCATCATCGTGAAAAACTGGTACGTGACCTGCATCAAAAACAGAATCGAGAACCACAGAAATATTGAGATCAGAAGATGTGTTAACCTGCATATTATGTGCTGGATCTTCTCCATGGAGCTGTTGACTAGGAGGCTGTTCTATCTCATTGTCCGAGTCCGAAGTAGCACCCGTACTTTGTGCAAAACCCAGGAGCGGATTGTAGCCACAATTCAACAATTCAGCCGCAGGTATAGGAACATTATTGTTACCTTTGAAAGCCATAGGGTTATCAATTTTCTCCACCTCATAATCAACAGCCTTTCCCTTCGTCATAAGAACTTGCTGTTCATCAAGTGAATCTTGGATACTGTGAGTACTCACTGCTGCCACTGGACTTTGATCCTTGTGATCAAAATTAGCATGTGCATTGCCTTGGTTAGAAGCACCATTATTAGTGCTAGATCCATCATCCAGGGGGACAGGTCCATTACTTTGAACCTGGTTAGCCGCATTAACATTCTCAGGAGGAGGTAGTCTATGTGTGTGCTGCTGAAAGTTACCATTGCCTGGCAATGTTTGCTGCGAAATCATGCAGTTGGTCGTTGTCTGGGGCTGTGGCATTGTCTGGGACATTATCAAACAATGCTACATGTTCAGCTCCTTTGCCAATATTTGGCTTACTGTTATAAGATTTTCTAATTATTTTGGGTCCATCATGGGTTGCCTCCTTGTCCCTTATTAATTCCTTTGCTTGTTTCCTGCAGCTAGCAATCGAGTGACCCAACATCTTGCAAGAAGAACAAAAAAGAGGAAGGTTTTCATATTCAAGAGAAATGAAAAACGCATAGCCTAACCTTTCTACCAGCAACTTGCTACGAAGATCAGAGTTTAAGTCAATATCTATAAGGATGCGTGCAAAGTGACCAAACAATCACTTATTAGTGGCTTCATCTAGGCATATGGAGATTCCTATGCTGCCTGCTATGGCAAATAAACTTCTAGGATCCCAGTACTCTTGAGGCAGGCCGACAAACCGAACCCAACACTGAGCATTAGATTGCTTGAGTTTTCTGATATCAAAATCTGGAACCCATGCAAACAACCTGAGATAACCCGGTTTCAGTTGCCACGAGGAGATGGATCGTACGCTTCGAAGGTCCTCAACCGATGAGAATTCAAACTCGTAATATCCTTTGCCTAATGGGATCATATGCCATTGTCCAATAGGTTTCCACAGTGCCTGTAGCTTGGACCGCAAGGCAGCAGCTTTCATGGGGGTGTCACCCTTAGAAAGAAAGAGACGACTGTGGAGGTGATTTTTGCACCTTTCCAGACCTGCAAGGTAAGCTTCTTCAGGTATTTGGATGGATAGCTCGTCCCCTTTGAGACAAGGTTTGGGAAGCTGGCTATATGGCACATCACATACATTGCCGAGAGCTTGAGCAAAGGTCTTTGTTTGTGGCGTGAGAGAGACTGGTTCTGGACGAACTGTAGAAGGCATGTGTATGGACGAGAATGCCGCCATGAAAGGCCATGGGCACACCGGTTGGGGGCCGGCAGCCATGACGGCAGCGGCCGCAAGGATTTCGCAAAACATAGCCGACGCCAACCCTAGCTGCCGAGCCTTTCTATTCCTAGCCATTCTAAATTTGATCTGTGTCTGATTGGATTAATTTGTTTGGAGATTTCAAAGAATTTTTTTAGGGTTCTGGATGGTTTTGTCAAGTTGTGAATTTATAGCTGCATATGGAAAATTGAGATTAATTTATGCAATTTGGTGTTAGAATTCAAGTGTGAGTGGTTAGTCTCACATTGGCTAGGGTTGGGCTAAGTATAGGATATATAAGAGAGGTGACCCATATACCCAATGCCTTAAGGTTTTGGGTGGAGATGTGGTGTCCGGGTCTCTTAGTGGTTCTGGTCCTTAGCCCGTTGTTGCTCTCAGGTGCTTCCCGGACTCCCCAACAATTGGTATCAGAGCCGTGGTTCGGCCTGATGGGGGAGTAAGAGTGGATCCTGCCGGTTCTCTCAAATGTGGGAGACTCACACTTGGGGGGATATTGTTAGAATTACCACATCTCCACCCAAAACCTTAAGGCATTGGGTATATGGGTCACCTCTCTTATATATCCTTCACTTAGCCCAATCATAGCCAATGTGGGACTAACCACTCACACTTGAATTATAATAATCTCCTCCCAAGTGTGAGTCTCCCACATTTGAGAGAACCGGCAGGATCCACTCTCGCTCCCCCATCAGGCCGAACCACGGCTCTGATACCAATTATTGGGGAGTCCGGGGAGCACCTGAGAGCAACAGCTGGCTAAGGACTAGGACCACTAAGAGACCCGGACACCACACCTCCACCCAAAACCTTAAGGCATTGGGTATATAGGTCACCACTCTTATATATCCTTCACTTAACCCAATCCTAGCCAATGTGGGACTAACCACTCACACTTGAATTCTAACATTTGGAAAGGCAAGTTTTGACTTCAAAATCAGCTGCTAGGAAAACATTCAATTTTTATGTTCTTAACTTTCTATAACATCGTTATGGGTAAGGAGTTTAATAAAGACTTTGATGTCGTGTTTGAGCAATTATTTTGAAGTTAAGAAGTTGTCTAAGTGATAATAAGTGTGGGAATGATAGTATGTGGCTGTATGAATTAAATTTTAAGTTGTTAAATGTTACATGTGCTGTGAAGATAGTGGAGATAGGGAAATTAGGGAAGGATCATTATGGCAGTAATGTTGATTGAAGTTTGCTGAATATGCCCTTGATTCTCTGCTTACTGAGTAAATGGATGCGAGTTGATTAATATCTAGCAAGTATAAATTTATTTTATGATCATGGCAGGCTTTTTTTGGCATATTTGATGGGCATGGAGGTGCAAAAGCTGCAGAACACGCTGCAAATAACTTAGAAAAGAATGTCTTGGACGGGGTGATCATGAGTGATGAAGATGATGTTGAGGAGGCAGTGAAGCGTCGTTACCTCAATACTGATTCGGATTTCATGAAAGAAGATCTCTATGGTGGCTGTTGCTGTGTAACAACATTAATTAGGAACGGTAACTTAGTTGTCTCCAATGCCGGTGATTGCCGTGCTGTCATTAGCAGAGGAGGGGTTGCAGAGGCCCTAACATCCGATCATCGACATTCAAGGGAAGATGAAAGGGACAGAATTGAGACCCTGGTAAAGTTTCTAACCATGATGGTGGTTTCTCTGTTATCCGTGGTTTTTGAAACCACGTGTTTGCATTTGGTTTCTGATGACTACCAATCTCCATAGTAGCCTTTGAAGCGATCTTAGGTTGAATTTTTATGGAACCGAATTTTAGAACAAGTAAATAGAAAAGAAATGGAATAGAGATAAGAGATGGACGCACCACAATTCCCTAAGGAATTGATAAGCAAGATGAAGACGCCACAAGAAGAGTTAACTTCATGATAAGTCAGTTTTGGCTCAATCCAGAACCCAAGAGAAACATAAGTCTCTCAATTGTGATAAACACAAGCTTTTAACATCCAAATTCTATATTTCATTCATGAATTTTGTGCATACATATAGAGGGTAGGAAATACATTCAGAAACAGCCTACTAATGGATAGTAATGAGCTCAATTGATGGTGTAACTCCTATACTAATGACTGGACCTTAATTACACACTAACTAGTGCTTTTAAAGTGGCAGTTACATATCTCCAACAACTCCTAAATGGGTTATTTCAAAAGGCATGCACCTGCTACAATTATTTGCTTAATTTGAATAAAAAGCTAATGTAACTCACTTAAAATAAATAACACAAGATTAACTAAAATATTTTAGTCCAGATTTTCGTCTTCAACTTCCTGTGCATTTTCCACCATGATAGAAGCCGAATCTGATTAAATTATGTGAAAAACGACTTGTAGAACTTTTTGTATTCTTTCCAACGCATCAAGAACCATATCAATCGGACTTCTGTAGCTCCTGATTCAGCCAAAACAAGACAAACAGGTCATTTCCAACGAATTTCAATAAAGCCCAATTTTGTTCTTCTTTTGTCAAGGTGGTCATCCTAGTTTCACATCATTCCCTCCCTCTTCAAGGGAATTCGACCACGAATTTCTAGCTCTAATACCTCCAGGGTCAAAAATAAATCTAAAGAATGCATCACATGTAACTTCCACATTAGAGAATTTTGCAAGGTCAGTGGAAGGATTAGCTTGATCCTCCTTCTCTTGGGATTCCAGAACATAATCATCTTTCCATAGCTCACAAATGGTATCCACTCCTTGAAAACAATCTGCTTCATTCACTTCCTTCTCTTCAAGACTTATGAGAGAATTGTTAGACAAAGGAGTAGAATTAGGAGAATCCCAACATATGAAACCACAAGAAAACTTAGAAGAAGGGGTTAGAGTAGTAATTGGCCATGGCTTCCCAACTGTGCTGGAGGAATCATTTCGAACTTCATCTTCAATCTCCTTTGGAGGTACTTCTTCATAAATTTTAAAAGTTGGCCTAGTGAGTAGAGGTGCACTTGGAATGATGTCCACTTGATGCCTCAATCTCTTGTTTGGCACAAAGTTGTAAGGTACTTCCTTTGGAGACACATCCCCAAATTCCTCTTGCAATTTACCTTCAATAGAAGCGCTACATTGTTCCTTTGCTATTTCATCTTCAACCCCCTCATTTTCTTGTTTTTCTTTCTCTACCTCTCTTGAATTTTATCTTCAAAATCAAAACTCTCTTTTTCCACACTCTTTTTTTCTCCCAAATATTTTCTTTGTAGAATTTTCAACTCCTTACTAAACTCTTCAAAATTTTTCTCAAAGCGATCTTGACGTCTTTTTTTCGCTTCCATTTGTTTTCTTCTTATCTCCTCATCCTTCCTCTCATTTTCATCTCTACACGTTCTTTCTTTTTCTCTCTTTTTTTCCTCTTGCTCTTTCCTTTTTTCTATCTAACCTCTCAACAGTTCTTTTCATCCACATACCAACCTAATATCCCTCAACAAAAAATTCATTTCTAAAAGATCTCAACATGTTGCAAAGAATCAAGTGGCAATCAATCAATAGGAATTGATTAAAACTCAAACAGAATTTTTTTCGTTTTTTTTTCCACAAAATTCTGGACAGAATTGAGATGGAGATGAGATGAACAGAATAAGAAAACTTAAGAAAATAAATTCAACCCCAACCTTTGCTTTGATACCACATGATGTCTACCAACCTCCATAGTAGCCTTTGATGCGATCTTAGGTTGAATTTTTATGGAATTGAATTTTAGAACAAGTAAATAGAAAAGAAATGGAATAGAGATAAGAGATGGACGCACCACAATTCCCTAAGGAATTGATAAGCAAGATGAAGGCGCCACAAGAAGAGTTAACTTCTTGATAAGTCAGTTTTGGCTCAATCCAGAACCCAAGAGAAACAAGTCTCTCATAATGTGTAAAACACAATTTTTAACATCCAAATTCTATATTTCATTCATGAATTTTGTGCATACATATAGAGGGTAGGAAATACATTCAGAAACAGCCTACTAATGGATAGTAATGAGCTCAATTGATGGTGTAAATCCTATACTTAATGACTGGACCTTAATTGCACACTAACTAGTGCTTTTAAAGTGGCAGTTACATATCTCCAACAACTCCTAAATGGGTTATTTCAAAAGGCATGCACCTGCTACAATTATTTGCTTAATTTGAATAAAAAGCTAACGTAACTCACTTAAAATAAATAACACAAGATTAACTAAAATATTTTAGTCCGGATTTTCGTCTTCAACTTCCTGTGCATTTTCCACCATGATAGAAGCCGAATCTGATTAAATTATGTGAAAAATGACTTGTAGAACTTTTTGTATTCTTTCCAACGCATCAAGAACCATATCAATCGGACTTCTGTAGCTCCTGATTCAGCCAAAACAAGACAAACAGGTCATTTCCAACGAATTTCAATAAAGCCCAATTTTGTTCTTCTTTTGTCAAGGTGGTCATCCTAGTTTCACATCAGTTTCATTGGTTCTTAAGTGTTGAAATTTGTCTTGCAGGGTGGCTATGTTGATTTATGCCGCGGTGTTTGGAGGATCCAAGGATCTCTAGCTGTATCTCGGGGAATTGGAGATCGACACCTGAAACAATGGGTGACTGCCGAGCCTGAGACCAAAGTTATCAGAATTGAACCTCAATATGACTTGTTAATAATAGCTTCAGATGGATTATGGGATAATGTATAGGATCTAACCAATTGAATGCAATGTTTATAGTTTCTTTTTTGAAATAGTGTTGCTCAAGTATTGACTGATTAACTGATCAAGTTTCTCTTTCACATTCTCATTTCAGGTTAGTAATCAGGAAGCAGTAGATATTGCTCGTCCTTTTTGCGTAGGGAGCAACAAACCACAGCCATTGCTGGCCTGTAAAAAGCTAGTAGATTTGTCTGTTTCGCGAGGCTCTATGGATGATACTAGTGTTATGCTAATCAAATTGGAGCACTATATTTAAAAAGTTTCATTTAGTTGAAGAGAAGAAGGTGGCGCCTGATGATAGAGTAGCTAATTCTTTTCTGCATATATTTATATCTGACGACATTTATCGCTAATTTTTTGTACCCGTAGATGGGGAGAGAGGTTGACATCACAACAGTATTTAATTAGTCTTTTTTTCTTAGGATATTTACTACGTAATAAGCATGTAATAACTTTATTGATTATTATTATGGTAATTCATTTATTTATTTTTTATACTATGTAATAAGCATGTAATAACTTTATTATCAAATTTGTAATAGTTTACACTACAGTTTCTCTTTTTTGGTGCATGAATGCATAGTTGCAAAGGCCAAATTAGTTATACAAATTATTTTGTTTTTAAAAAAGACTCGGTTATTAGTAAAACCAATTTAAAAAGTCTTTTTTTTTTTTGAAAATTTGTGTTAAAAACTCACTTTTTAAATCGGCTAAAAAACTGATTTAAAAAGTCCAGATATACTATATCAGCAGTATATAAATCGGTTTCGAAACCGATTTAAAAAGTCCATTTTAACCGATTTAAAAGACCTTTTTTGTACTAGTGTTTGCATATGAATCCTCACCACGAAGGAATTCCTCAGATATAGCCTAATCATCTCCTTATATCATCTTATCCTCTATCAGCTCTAGATCCACTAGTCATCTTAGCTATACCATAAGTCATCACACACTCCTAATCATGTGATGCACAGTAGTATCAGGCAATCATACACAATGATCCTTCAACGCACATGGATCATTCCTAGCATCGCTAAGTGCGACTGTCGTCTATATATACACATCATAATTGATACAATTCACAACAGGTAAGTCAACCATCTTAGAGCTCATCACACAACAACCAATATTCCTACTGATTGATAGACTAGTGATAATTATCCTTAGCGTCGCAGTCGCTACCCCTCTCCTGTGTTGTTGGGGTTATCAACCTCTAGTAGGGCTATGGTCACCCTACACCAATTGTACATCTATTCTAATCCTACTTTCCCTAGTGGATAGGGTTTAGATCTCCCCTATCCTACTTAGAAGACTGTTGTCGCTCGATGTGACACCCTTAATATTGTTTTGAATAAAATAAAATTATTCAAATAAAGAGAAATGAATATTTATATGTATTTGATTTTTAAGTAATTGTCTAATAAATAACACCTTGTAGAAATAGTGTAAAAAAAATTGACAAATAAAATTAACATAACAAAATTTAATCCACGTAAAATTCCTGGGGTACGAGAGTATCACATTTCAATAAACCTTAAAGTTAATTTTTTTTCAAATAATTAAAATGAGTATTTATTAAGAAATACATCCGATAAAGCCAAATAAATAAAATAAACCCCCAAAAATATTTATGTCACATTGTCTCAGAGCTATTACATGACTCAACTTGACTGAAAGATATTTCGTTGTTTTCAACTAGAAACAAAAATAACATCATAAAACACAATTTAGCAGACACTCATGTTCTTCAGTTTGACCACTAATTCCAGGATTACACGTATCTGCAATTTAACATGAAATGAAGACCTGAAGTGCAAGGATGAAGAATCATTACATGGCATAAGTGAATCTATAATAAGGGCGTGACAAGAAAACAAAGGAGGGGCTGTACACTATTTGGCCCAAACTTATCTAGCTTATTTTTGTTTTAAATAAAGTCGTAATAAGCTCATGGGCTGCATGTTGCATTTTGCACTAAAGGCCCAAAGACACTTGTTTGAATTTTTGGATTTTAGTTGTTTGGTTTAAGTGTTTGTTTGCTATAATCTTTTTTGGATAAGAGTAGTAAACAAATCAGCAGTATTTTTGTGTGTGAATAAATAGCACAACATTAAGGGTTCTTGGTGGTTACAAAAGCTAAGGAAGAAAGGCATTGAATTGGAAGACATGTGGGACCAAACTCTTCATTGTTGGCTTCAATGTATCAAGCCTTGTGAAGGAATCTTCCTAACAGCTATATTGAGAGCTTAATTGGCTAATATAGTGTGGAGAAGGTGTTGGACAGCTCCCTAAAGACAAATGAATGCACCAGACAAAGAAACAAATGCATTGAGTGCATTGTCTAGCTTTTATTGCTTGTCAGTTACAAATTGAAGAAGACAATGAAGCTAGCATTTAAAAAGTTGTCTAATGAATAATATAGCTGCTGCAATAATGCTCCAATTATTGTACACTTGAAGGCTAGTTGGTTACACATTGAATTAGGCATTAGACTAGCAATTAGTAAGCTTTTTAGGAATAGAGAAAGCTGATACCTTTACCTTGTAATCTCTATATAATGGCAAGTTTCTAATGAGAAGGATCAGAATTTTGGATGAAAAAGCTTGTGTTTATCACAATTGAGAGACTTATGTTCTCTTGGGTTCTGGATTGAGCCATTTTTGAACTTATCAAGAAGCAAACCTTCTTGTGGCGTTCTTCACTCTGCTTATCAATTCCTTAGGGAATTGTGGCGCATCCATCCCTCATCTTTATCCATTTCTTTTTATTTTATTTGATAACAATTCTGTTTTAGAACAGCTTGTGCTATAATTTAGTTCGTCCATTTTCGCTTATTTAACTTCTGAATTTGCGAAAATGTTAAACTACAAAGTTGTTCATGACATCTTGAACTTCAATTTTGAGTCAAGAATCAATTAATTTGAATGCGAATTGAGTGAGAAATCGATGTTTGTATCTGACTGAATTTCTGGGCCTGAAACAACACATTAAATCTATTTGATTCTGCTTGTTTATTCTTGTCATGGCAATAAAAATGCATTGATAACTGAGTTTGGATTTCAACCAAAGATCGAATTTAACAAAATGACTACCCACATCAAAGTGGTTGTCATCATTTGGCATCAAAGCTATGGTTGAGGTTGAAATTCTACTTGCATTCATTTATTTATTTCAATTTCTGTTCACTTCTTCTTCTTCTTTCAATTCTGTCCAGTTTGGCATTTCTTTGAATTCGTGAGTTTGTCTAACTTATTTCTTCTTTTCTTGTCCAGAAAATACAACAAAAGGTTTCATTTTTGAAGGCTGCACAAGAAAGGAATTAAAAAAAAAAGGAATCAATTACTGTCTAGTTTTGCAAAAAAAAAAGATAGCCAATTTTTTCCCCTTATAAAAAAAATTCAAAAAAAAGGAGAAAGTGCAGACCCTTTCTTATTTTCTTGGACAAGTCCATTATGTGCTTTTCTTATCTTCATAGACAAACTCATATTTCTTCAATTCTGTTCTTATTTGCTTTTCTCGCTATGAGATTGATTGTTTTCTTGTGTTGTTTATTTTTGACTCTCTAAAGAACTCAAAGAGAGCATATTAGTGGTAAAAGGCAAGAGAGTAACACTAGAGAAAAAGCCAACAATTGAGCGAAACACGAGTGTACACATAATTGAGTGATACACGTGAGAAGAGCGGTGAGGGCCTTTTCATTACTTGTTAGTTTTGTAAAATTGTTTTGGATTAAGCATGGCAGATAAATTAGAACTCCAATTGCAAAACTTTGCAAGACACATGGAGAAACTCTTCCAAGAACGTAGTAATATGTATCATGGGTATCTTGACAAGCTTGAGATGAGAAGTATGAAGAGACATAAGGATTCTGAAAAAGAAAGAAAGCATAAGGAGAGTGAACGAGAAAGAAAGTGTAGAGAATTTATGGAGGGTCCTGTGTATGAGAAGTATTTGATTAGAGAATTTTTGGAGGATCCGGAGTATGTTAAGTATCATGAAGAAAAGAGGATGAGAAAAGAGGCCAGAAAACAAAAGAGGGCCTTGAAGAAAAGTGAGACATCAGAGAAAGAGAGTGAAAAGAAAATTGAGGGCAGAAATAAAAAGAATAAGAATTATGAGGAAAAGAGTCAAGAACTAGAGAGAAAAGAGAATGCTCAAGAGAGAAAAGAATGGAAAAACAAAGAGAAAAAAATTGAGATCATTCTCCCAACACAGTGTACAAACTCTCTCATAATTTCTAACCCTAACCCTTTGTTTATCTTTGATGATTCTCTTGTGCAAGAACTTGAAGAAGTGTCTCCAAAGGAAGAATGGCAGCAAACTATTCAAGTGGAGGAAAAAGAGAAAATTGAGTGCCCAATTGAAAGTCTCTTGAAACAAGAGAGGAAGGTTAATGAATCAAAGGTGGTGCCTGAGGGTGATTGGTCAAGGTTCCTCACAAGGCTCCTTGCAAGGAAACTATCGGTTTGAACCCTTGCATTTTTTTGTCTTCTACTACGTTCATTGATATATCTCTTGTTAAATTGTTTGAGAAGTCTCTTCCTCCTATGTTTGCTAGGTTTGCAAATTTACATGTTGAAATGCCTAACTTTTTCTATTTCCTTAAGCCTAGCTTGAGTGTTGAAACCATGAGGCATGAAGTGTTTAATCCATCCTATTCTTCTAAACTTGATTTGAGAATTATGAGCCAAGACTTGAAAGAATTCTTTGATAAATGTGTTGTTGTGCTTTCTAATGCTAACTTGGTTCATGACAACAATCTTGAAGAATGTGTTGGATTTCTTAAGAAACGTTTGTTTGCCAAGTTGGACACTTACTCTTTTGTTAAAAATAAGTTTAGCATTTTAAGGTTTCTTATGGGCACTAATTGTTTGCATGTGGAATTAATTGATGGTTACAGTACCACATCTCTCCTCACTCTACCAAATTTTCCCAAACCTTTTATGCTTCCATATGATGCTCCTAAAGGGTTTGAAAGGGTTGTTTTGTCTCAAAAAGAATCATCCTTAGTTTTTGATAAGAAGAATATCCGTAAGGCCCAACTTGCTTTGGAGCCTTTGCAAAGACAAAGTATTTTCTCTCTTGTCACCATGTCCAATCCAAGAAAGGTAAATTTGGTCCTTAATCTCAATTTCAAGAGGTACAACTTTCTCATTACTTCTAAAATTCCTTTTCTTGAAAATGAACATGTTGGGTTGCTAAATGCAAAGAGTGGAATTGTGTTTCGCCTACTGTTTCGCCTACGGGGTACATTTGGTGATTTCTCACAATTTCCATTTGACCCGGGTGGGAAGGTTAACTTCTTCTTTCATGTCCTTGACTTGTAATTTTTTCTTCATATAGGCTGTGTTGGAACTAAAATTTGAGGTCAAATTTCTTCCATGAAGGAGGGGATGATGAAGACCTGAAGTGCAAGGATGAAGAATCATTACATGGCATAAGTGAATCTATAATAAGGGCGTGACAAGAAAACAAAGGAGGGGCTGTACACTATTTGGCCCAAACTTATCTAGCTTATTTTTGTTTTAAATAAAGTCGTAATAAGCTCATGGGCTGCATGTTGCATTTTGCACTAAAGGCCCAAAGACACTTGTTTGAATTTTTGGATTTTAGTTGTTTGGTTTAAGTGTTTGTTTGCTATAATCTTTTTTGGATAAGAGTAGTAAACAAATCAGCAGTATTTTTGTGTGTGAATAAATAGCACAACATTAAGGGTTCTTGGTGGTTACAAAAGCTAAGGAAGAAAGGCATTGAATTGGAAGACATGTGGGACCAAACTCTTCATTGTTGGCTTCAATGTATCAAGCCTTGTGAAGGAATCTTCCTAACAGCTATATTGAGAGCTTAATTGGCTAATATAGTGTGGAGAAGGTGTTGGACAGCTCCCTAAAGACAAATGAATGCACCAGACAAAGAAACAAATGCATTGAGTGCATTGTCTAGCTTTTATTGCTTGTCAGTTACAAATTGAAGAAGACAATGAAGCTAGCATTTAAAAAGTTGTCTAATGAATAATATAGCTGCTGCAATAATGCTCCAATTATTGTACACTTGAAGGCTAGTTGGTTACACATTGAATTAGGCATTAGACTAGCAATTAGTAAGCTTTTTAGGAATAGAGAAAGCTGATACCTTTACCTTGTAATCTCTATATAATGGCAAGTTTCTAATGAGAAGGATCAGAATTTTGGATGAAAAAGCTTGTGTTTATCACAATTGAGAGACTTATGTTCTCTTGGGTTCTGGATTGAGCCATTTTTGAACTTATCAAGAAGCAAACCTTCTTGTGGCGTTCTTCACTCTGCTTATCAATTCCTTAGGGAATTGTGGCGCATCCATCCCTCATCTTTATCCATTTCTTTTTATTTTATTTGATAACAATTCTGTTTTAGAACAGCTTGTGCTATAATTTAGTTCGTCCATTTTCGCTTATTTAACTTCTGAATTTGCGAAAATGTTAAACTACAAAGTTGTTCATGACATCTTGAACTTCAATTTTGAGTCAAGAATCAATTAATTTGAATGCGAATTGAGTGAGAAATCGATGTTTGTATCTGACTGAATTTCTGGGCCTGAAACAACACATTAAATCTATTTGATTCTGCTTGTTTATTCTTGTCATGGCAATAAAAATGCATTGATAACTGAGTTTGGATTTCAACCAAAGATCGAATTTAACAAAATGACTACCCACATCAAAGTGGTTGTCATCAACCTTAAAGTTAATTTTTTTTCAAATAATTAAAATGAGTATTTATTAAGAAATACATCCGATAAAGCCAAATAAATAAAATAAACCCCCAAAAATATTTATGTCACATTGTCTCAGAGCTATTACATGACTCAACTTGACTGAAAGATATTTCGTTGTTTTCAACTAGAAACAAAAATAACATCATAAAACACAATTTAGCAGACACTCATGTTCTTCAGTTTGACCACTAATTCCAGGATTACACGTATCTGCAATTTAACATGAAACATACAAAGAGACATACAAACAAAGAGGGGTGAGTATGTTGTAGTTAAGTTGTGGTGATATTTAAAGAGAATAAGTGAATTAAATAGTATACTTATACATATATATATATATATATATAATTATATGCAATTATAGCAACACAACTCATACAATTATACACCACGTTACATACACATCATATGACACTCACATTTAAAATCATAAGCACTCACAGATAAAATTCACCATTTTTCAGGGTCACATAGCCATCTCAAGAAGGATGCAGATACTAGCAACACTGCTTCATATGCATAGTAGCAACTACTACTTTGGGAATCGGACTAGGAGTACATACTTGGTTAATTGAGAGAGAGCATTTGTGGTGATCACTTCGTTACCTCATACTCTCACTAGTCATGATAATGTCCAGGACTGTCGTGAGTCATGTAATATTGCAAGTAGCTTCCCGACATCAAGTTGCAGCTTGAGTCACTTAGGTGTGCCATAGATTCAGTATCTCATCCCTAAGGCAAGGATTATCTGCTATGAAGGCTCACCTTTATTGGCTTCCCCCTTTCATTTCAACGGTCGTTCCCCCCAAATGCTAATCACAAGGCTTAGTATGTCAATCATACACACAGGTCGGGTTTCCTCCAAACGTCATAGTTCAGTTTTTCATCGACAATCCATCATGGCCCATATGGCTAGGATCATCTCACAAGAAATGACTCAAGTCCCATTATGGCTACTTATAGCTAGGTGACTTGCACATAAGGTCATTTATCCTTTCAATATCGTTGCCACAGACGTAGACTTTTCACAATCATTATCAAAGTTTAACAAGCAAGACACAAAATAAGTTACAATGGCAACTCAAAATAACCACAACGTATTTAATTATTTAGGTGAACACATAGGAACAACAACAATGACAACTCAACCATAACACATATTGGGGTCTAAACTTGACTCAACCAATGCATCATTTGGATTAATACATAGTACAGAATTTTTCAGAACAGTCATCAATAATAGTAACGAGCACATGGTCAAACGACCTTGCAAATTTTTAAATATTTAACTGAAGGTATCTAACAAATATACAAACACAATAAAACTAGTCCCATCTAAAAATTTGAGTCCAATAATTTGTGAGAAATCCTATACTGAAGCTATTTTGACATTGTGTTACTCAAAACAAAGTCCTGGACATCCCAAAGGTTTTAAAATTCTTAAGGCTATCAAAAGAAACCAAACAATTATGCCAATTTTTATGAAAGCATCAAACACTCACAGAATCCATTTAGAAGTAGTTTCAGTCAAAAATACAAAGTATAAAAATAATAGAAACTCAAATACTGACCGAATTTTTCAAAAATCATAGTTGTAAACAGGAGTTACTAAAAATAACGAACGGAGTGTCAAATGACTTTGATATTTTTTGTATATTTTACAGGAAGTAACCAATGCAATTATGAACACAATACAATTGGTCCCATGTTAAAATTCAAAGCCAATAATATATGAAAATACATGCACTAAGTCTGTTTTATATTGTAATTTCTGGAAAAATAATCATCTTTAAAACTATTATCAAACAATGGGGTTCAAGGACAACTCCTTCACCTATTCTCTCAAATATCCCCTACCACAAAAATCTACCCCTTACCTTAATGATGAAATTTGAGTTTGAAAATAGGGGTGGAAGACGATGGAATCTTGTGAAGGTCCTTCGAAGAAAGGTTCACTTCGAAAACGGAAGAATACAAAGGAAGCGTTAGAAATCAATATTTGTGAACGAAACCCCAATGTCAAAATAACGAGAGGCTTAATGAAACTTGGATTGAAGAGAGTTCTGTGGTATGGAGATGATGATAAACGCTTTCCTCTCTTTAAAATCGTAGCAAGGGTGCAAGGCCAATACGTTGCTCAAGCTCCTTCAATGGTGGAAGGAGTTGAGAGAAAGTGAGGGAGAAGAGAGAGTTGGCTCTAGGGTTGGGAAACTATTTAGAATTGTCAAATGAGAGTCTCAATAGGTGTAGATAGGTCTGATTAGGCTTAGGGTCGAATGGGTCGAATTTACACAGGCCCAAAGTGGTAAAACGCAGTAAAACACAGTAAAAGTTCATAAGAGTTTTTTTTTCCTGCTCCACTGTTTTGGCCATATCTTGAGTTCCAAGTGTCCGATCGAGGTGTTCTTTATTGCATTGGAAAGCTAAGACAATTTCATACAATTTCCCCTCTAATGATCATGGTCAGAATCTGACTCTAGTTTGGTCAAAAAGTAAGTGTAAATTTACTCAAGCATTCCAAAAGCTACACTTAGACAGCCTTAACTCCGAAAAGCTTATCTACAGTTCTAGTCATCGGATTTGAGTCAAACTAAAGCCAAATGAAAGCTAGGAGAAATATCTACAACTTTTATGAAGGGGACTAAATCCTATTTGGTCGTTAAAGGGTTCTAAAATACAGAATACGATAACTGAATTATTTCCCGAATCAAAGCAAGTCTTGAACTCCCTCAATGGTGTTCTAACTTGTACACTTTGGTTACGAATCGATCCTAATAGATTCCTAAACACTTTCATATACTCTTAAAACATTATTAAACATAATCACACATTAAAAATTATTTATACATAATAATCAAAAATTAACCCAAAATAATCTATGAAAATAAGGGGTGTACACAGTAAATCAGTAAAAGTTCGTTTTTGTATATCTTTAAAACCTTTTAACCCCTCAAATAAGTGACATTTCAAATACTAATATTTTATTTTAATATTTTATAAAATAAAATATTAAATAATATATTACCTCAATTTTCTAAAAATACAAATAAATATAAACTCAAATTTTTCAATAATTCAAACACACATAGGGAAATCGGAATCACTAAATCTATAGATCATAATAATTACTGAAATAAACCCATATTTAAAAATATATAACGATTGAAAAATGCGGGGTGTTACACTCTACCCCCTTAAAAGAAATTTTGCCCTCAAAATTTGTGTAAACATCGAGTACAAAATAAAAGAGGTGTCGTCTATCTAATACACGTTCGCTATACTGCAAGGAGTATAATTTAACGGACCAATTACTCTCAAACCCAGTTTTAAGAGTCATCATAAAATCACTTATCAAATCAAACATAGCATACATACGTTTAATAAATAATTACATAAATAATAGAAGAAGGGAAAATTGGAGTGTTACAATCCTCCCCTCCTTACAAGGATTTTCGTCCTCGAAATTCACTCGAGCAGTCGTTACCGAAGGTAACTTTCGCAACAGTCAGCAACTTTACTCAAGTTCGCAGTTAAACAACAAAGTTTACATGCACACTTTTGGTTATTATTATTACACCTACCAGTGACAAGTTATTGGAGTGATCAATCCCTCCTACTCATCCACTAGGTAACTGAAATAACAATAATCATATGAATCACACATACCTCTACAAGGGTCTTCGATAAAGTCTTGAATGTAACCATGTCTGCGCAACATAATTACTCTCATGACTCTATTAAAGATCCTCTTCATGGCACAATCATCAAGTTCCACATTTCTACCGAACTTATTACAAAACTCATATGAAATAGGAAAAACGATCACACTCTAGGTGGGTCCTAGAATTTAATGCTTAGGACCATCGAGGTTAGGAACCCTATTTCAACGTGGGAGGATTTCTTCTTAAGGAAGTTGTCCAATCCTTGGAACTTAACAATTCCAATGCCCATACATAATTATCATTATTCATGCAAAAATCCACGTTCACGAGTTTAAGGCAAGTCAAACAAAGTAAAATCTACAATTAGGCATTTTCCAACGTCAAGAAGCTTGTAACTCAATTGTTTCACATAGTAGCATACAGAGCACATACCCAAATTCATATAATGGCATGTAAGCCTAAACACTATAAAAAGAAAACACTCATGCATGTTATGCTGGTAAGCTTTAGCAATGGTGTTCATAAGATTACCAAGAAATCACAAGGTAGTTCATATCACAGGTAAATCATCGTTCAACAGTTAATCAAATAATATGTCACAACACATTCAATCTCACAGATTCAGTCAAGCATTCACGTAATACCTTACTCATGCAATTTCACATTTCAACATCATGTACACATTATGAGAGTTTTCACTGCATCGACCCAAGTAATATTTCCTAATACAGTCAATTCCACGAATTCATGTAACATTAATTAATGCATATTATTCATTATTAAGCATGGTTCTCACACACAATTCTCATATAAACATCTACCAAAAACAGCATGAACAAGCATATGTAGCAGCTGCTTTACTGAATTTATAAAAATATCTCCAAGGTTAAGAAAATTCTAAATAAATTTCAGGTCATCATATAACATGTTATGAATTTAGAAATAATTTTTATAACTCAGGAACAAGTCATTCAATCCTCAAATAAATTCAAAACCGAAACATACACAGAAAGTGCAGAATTTCTCAATTATTACGCTATTAAAAGTAATAATTTTTCTGCCACATCAAACGGACTCGGTTTTTAACAAAATTTAGTATGTAGGTCCTTGACATGTATATGTTAATTTCCGTAATTTTATTTGGTCAAAATTCATTACCAAAAATTACAGAAAAATCATGTAAGGTTCGGATTCTGCCCAAAATTTTCCAGCAAACACTGTTTGTGATGCATAATGTCATAGGACAGTCAAAACTCAACGAAAATTCACCAAATTAAATATGCAAGGTCCTAATACACATACAAACATTCTCCAAGTGGTCTTATGTAAAAAACATGTCTCAAGCCTTCTAAAAAAAAATGAACAAAAACTCCTTCTACACAAAAATCCAGAAAATTACAAGTTTCCATCTTTTACATGTTTTAAGTCACTGTAATTCACAAATGCAGAATTTCCACATAATCAACGTTTTATAAAATCACAGAGATAATGTAATAAACGCAAAAGTGACATCATGTTAAAGAGTACACAACCAACATAGTAAATACATAACATATTTGGCTGGACGAGCCGACCGAACTCTGATTTCTCTCCGTGGTCTGGAGAGCATCAGCAATCATACAATCATTCCTACAAATAGCTATCACCTCCTGTTTTAGTAGAATGCAAAGCTACTTAGTAAGTCCGAGTATGAGCAAGACAATCAAATCAAAGAATTCACAAAACAAATCAAACAAGGTCATAGAGTACACAGGAAAACATAATAGACACATACACAGTCCGGTAAGACCAAACTACTCTGATACCACTTAATGTGACACCCTTAATGTAACACCCCAACTATGTTGTGCACATGTCCTACCCAAAACGATGCGGAAATATTTGAATGCTGGTTTTCTTTCGAGGCCAAATCATTTGTAAGTGGAAAAGAGAGTTTTTTTTTCAAGAGACTTTTCGAAATGATGGATGCGGAAACAAAATAATTCGAAAACACAGTACATAAGTCACATAGATAAAGTAAATACACCGGATACGCTCGCAGGCGCAATCAGAGTCTGGTGTAACCAAAATACTACAACAATAAGAAAATACCAACGAAAAACAAGGACCCACACATCACCAAAAGACGTCCAACCAAAGACCCACATCAAAGATAACAGTACAACCCAACTCGAAAACCTCCTAAGCTGGTCAATCTCCTCTAAACCGTTTGTTAGGCGGAAGCCTAACGCGTCCCCCAACGGACCCAGAGTCAGTACTCGTGGAGTACTCCGAAGGATCCTCCTCCTCATCACTCCCGAGATCCACTACATCAACATACGACCATAGCCGCCTAGTCCTGCGAGGGAGACCGGACTGTGGTCCTGCTGAGGTAGAGGGTGCAGGGAAAGAGGGACGAGCAGGGAGAGGAACCTCCCTCGGTGTCTCCACTGGTGCGGTTGGGGCTACAACGTCGGGGATAACTCCACTCGTCTGCACGGGCTCCTGAAGAACTGGATCGATCGTGACCGGCTGTGGCACGTAGGGAATGTCAGTTACTAACGGCGCACCATGCGGGTGAGTCAGAGAAATCATCGACGGTGGTACAAAGAAGTGTACTATCCTCCTGCTGAGTTGAGCCTTGGTTGCCATCCCTTCGTCGTCAATGGTAGTCTTGACCACTAGTCCTGTATGCGCCACTCGCCCGGAGACGTGGTCAATCTCCCAGGCGTCCTCGTGGTCCCCCTCAAGGAAATCAAAGGTCGTGAGACCCATGTGCCGAAGCTCGGGGTGAGCCATCTAATACAACATCATCCAACACAACCATAGGAAAGAAAGTGCAAGGGTAAATCTCTCGTACACGAGTTCATCATAACCTTCACATGAGTAAAACAAAATACTACATAATAAAGCAACATGTAATAGAGTCATACTATAATTATTCACACGAATACGAGTATAACACATAAGGCATGCAAAACAAACATCCAAAATCCACAACAACATAAAAGCAACTAGTCAGTATGCAAATGTAGTCAGCGTGAATTTTACGGCTTAATTCCTATACCAATAGGATAGTACGCAACCCGCCATATCAAGTTTGTATACCCATATTAATGGGATATGTGACACCGGGTCGACTCTTCCCCCCCCTGATGAACACTGCCCTCTACATCAGACCTTAAGTTCATAATCGTTCTTTAGGCCAGGGCCAACGCGCGAATACCTTGACACTAGGATCCATCCGTCTAGTTCAGAGTAAACGATATCTTATGATTGCATGCTTCACAATGTTCAATTTTCTTCGGATGCACTTACAAGAAGTGTCCGTGACTTACAATTTTGACATGATCGTACTTGATGTATTGACAACTCTCCCTTTCTAAATCTTCTTTGACTCACCACGTAATTATTTGAAGAAATCCTCTTCTTTATTTATTATATTTATTTCTTTTGTTTTTCCAAGGAGGACTATACTTGCTAACGAGTCTAGTGCCACTTTGACTATATTTAATTAATTGTTTTCATATAAATGTCTCTCTGGAAAATCCTTTTTCTTCTTTTAAGAAAATACGTACTTCGTCTTGAAAATTCTTGAGTAGAAACATGATCCCATTTAATCCAAAATTCCATCCTTGCTAGTAGGCTCCGTTGGAGAACCTTTTCTAAAGTAGTCCTTCCTACCTTACATTTTTTTTTTTGTGAAACCGCAATGTCCTAGTTTCGCATAACGTGTTGATTTAGAGAAAGCGTGTCGGAGCATCGTGTTGTCCATACATCAATTACATCGTCAAAAATTGTACAACCTCACCGCATGCATACATACAACTTAAGCACACAATACATCATGTGATTTCATCCAATACAATAATTACCAAACATTTACTACTAAAATATTACAACAATTTCTACACATCACCAAACAATCATCCAATCCAATCAACTCACAAACTCAAGGATGCTGAAATTCATTGGAGTAGATTTCCGTTACCTTAGGTGCTTTTCTTCCAAGCTAAAGCTCTTACTCTAAATCCACTAGTATCTAACCACCTTCAACCAATATAACACATACTTAGAACACATTTTTGGGGTCTTTTAAACCTATTCTACCCCTCGGCCTAGGGCCACAATTTTAGAGAAAATAATTCCTTTTTATTCAACCCTTTTAAAAGCTTTTTCTTTTTAATAAAGTAAATACCATAGGATCACTAAGTAACATCCTTAGTTCACTTCCCAAAACCTATGAAAACTCAAATCTGTACTCCAACTTCAACAATTTTGTTAATATAGCAAACGACGTCGGTTTTGAGTGAATGACCACTCCCTGGAAAGCTTGAAGTGTCTAGTTTTTTAAAGTGAATTTTAATTTAACAAATCATTAGCCATTTTGTACCGTTTTGCAAGACCATTTTTGGGTGTACAGAAAAGACAGATTCTGTCTTCCAAATTGTAACGTATTTTAAATTATTAATACTCAACCAAATTTAGTGAAATTTGTGTGCAAAATGTAGAGAAATGAGTCTATTTTCCAGGAAATCAAGAATCAACGAAAAAGGATATCTGTGGAAAACGTTATGATCAAAACACTAAACATATGTCAGTACAGATTTTTTTTTGAAGTTTTCACTAATAACACTATAGATAACTTTGCTCAACTTAGAACTTGGCTTGTGATCTTTTCATCAAGTAGATCCATCAACAAGCAAGGCTCACATATTGTTCATAGCCTAAAATACATATTTTTAAAGGAAGAAGAAACCTTTATGTTTTGTAGAAGAAAGAATGTCGCCATTTTTGAAACAACCATGTCTTGCCCTTAACACTTAGGTGATAAAATAGATCTTTCTTTTGTGGTTTTGAGTCCCTCACCTCTTCAACAAGGAAGAGTAGAGAATGGAGGCTTTCCCCCCCACCTCATGAATGACTCACAAAACTCTCACCAGAAGAAAGTTCAAGAAGGAAATTAGGAAGGAAAGCAAGTTAAGAAAAGGTGTAGTCGAATGAAAGTTTTAACTTGTTTCATAGGGACACAAAATCACATGCATGACCATGATAGAAATTAAGATGAGATGAGTATATTACCCACAAATAGAGGCTGAACAGTGGCGACTTGCAAAAGAGAAGGAGGAGTTGCAAAAGTTCTTGTTTTGGCTTGTAAAAGTGCTAGTCTTCACCTCTAGTTCTCTCCCTTGTTTTCTCTCCACTTCTCCTCACCTCACACAGTGCAAAAGTGAACTTCATGAGGCCCTCACCAGCCCTAAGAATTCAACCCAACTCATGCAAAAGGGAAGGAAGAAAAGCTTGCACAACCATTAGCCATCACAAGCCCCAAAACCTAGACTTAGCCCCTTAATCATTTGCTATCACTTAGCCCCCCTTGAGCACACCATTTTCTGAACTAAGCTAGCCCTCCCATTGGGTGTTTGGGGCGGCCATGAATCAGGTGGTGGGAGAGAAAATCTCACTTGGGTAATTAAGACTCTAGCCTAGAAAAGGCTACCCATTTTAGCCACAACTTCCCCCCAAAAATCCAATCATTATGGAAGTAAAACCTTCCCACCTTATTTGTCCAATGGAAATAAAGTACCCCCTGACCACATCAGTAGCTCCTCACGAAATTAAGGAGGGTATTCGTCCCCATTTCGTCGCGCGTTCGGTTTTACGCCTCTCGTGGTTAAATCGCGTAGAAAATACATTATAATAAAAATTCATCCAAAAGTCACCAAACCAATTTTAATAAATCTAAAATAATATAAAACACTCAAATTCCAAATACTAAAAATATTCGGGTCGAGTTAAAGTCTTATGTCGGGTAAAATCTTACCCGGGCTGTCCAAAACTCGACCGAAAAATGGTGAAATTTTGAACTGAAATTTTTACCATGACTTAATAAAATATATTAAGTCCCAATTGTAATTTTCTTTTATAAAATTCACTCACTTGATTAACAGCACAAAATACGTATTAGCAGCGTAATACGCATAACACAGAAAACAGACGAATTAACTAACGGTAAAAACGAGAGTGTCACATTACCACCCTCCTAAAAATAATTTTGTCCTCGAAATTACGCACCTGGAAATAATTTCGGATACTGTCCCTTCATCTTCTCTTCTAACTCCCACGTCGCATCGCCCGTCGTCTGATTCCAGATTACCTTGACCAAGGGAATTTGCCTGCCCCTTAGCTGTTTGACCTTTCGATCTTCAATTCTCACCAGAGAGACTTCAAAAGATAGGTTCTCCTTTAGTTGTATTATGTCCGGCTCGATAACGTGAGATGGATCTGGAATATACTTTTGCAATTGCGAGAAATGAAATACATCATGGATGTTGGAGAGAAACGGCGGTAAAGCAATTTGATACGCCACAGGACCTATCCGACAGATGATTTGGTAAGGTCCAATGAACTTTGGAGTGAGCTTTTTGGATTTGATAGCCCTACCTACCCCAGCAGTAGGTGTGACTCGAAGGAATACATGTTCACCCTCCTGGAATTCAAGCGGTCGCCTCCTCCTGTCGGCGTAACTCTTTTGTCGGCTCTGAGAAGTCCTCATCTTTTTCCAAATCTCCTTGACCTTTTCTGTCGTCTGTTGAACAAGCTCCGGCCCAACGATCATGCTCTCGCCATCCTGGTACCAACACAACGGCGTCTGGCACTTGCGTCCATAAAGAGCTTCGTAAGGTGCCATACCTATACTAGCATGGAAGCTATTGTTGTAGGTAAACTCAATCAATGGTAGGAGGTCATCCCAGCTCCCACGATTGTCTAGAACACAGGCTCTCAGCAGGTCTTCCAATGATTGGATTGTTCTCTCTGTCTGACCGTTAGTCTGAGGGTGATACGCATAACTCAATCTTAGTTTCGTTCACAAAGCTTCTTGTAGGCTTTGCCAGAAGTGTGATATAAACTTTGGATCTCAATCTGACACGATACTCGACGGTACTTCGTGCAAACGAATGATCTCAGAGATGTAGAGTTCTGTCAGCTGCGCTACCTTAAAGTTGGCTCGTACAGGCAAGAAATGGGCTGACTTAGTCAGTCTATCCACAATTACCTAGATCGAGTCGAACTTCTTCTGAGTCCTCGGCAGACCCACCACAAAATCCATCGAGATGCTGTCCCACTTCCACTCAGGTACATCCAATGATTGAAGCATTCCGGCTGGTCGCTGATGCTCTACCTTGGCCTTCTGGCACGTTAAACATGACGCCACGTACTCGGCTACTTACTTCTTCATTCCGGGCCACCAGAACTTCTGTTTCAGATCTTGATACATCTTCGTTGCTCCTGGGTGAATACTTAGGTTGCTCTTGTGCGCTTCATCTAGGATCATTCTTCTCATCTCTTCATTTTCGGGTACACAGACTCGTCTATTGCATCTCAGTATACTATCCGATCCTAAACTGAATTCTGGTGCCTTACCTTGCCCAATCAATTCCTTCTTCTCCTGTAGGTGTCCATCGGTTGCTTGTTGCTCTTGAATCTCCCTCATCAGTTCGTTGGATATCACGAGCATCCCGAAGCTCATCTTCTCCGGAGTCAATTCCATGGCTAGGTTCAAGTCGCGAAACTTCTCTATTAACTCCAGCTCCTTCATCATCATCTCGGACAAGTGAATACTCTTCCTACTTAACGCGTCAGCTACAACGTTCGCCTTCTCGGGGTGATACTGTAGATCAAATTCGTAGTCCTTGAGGAATTCCACCCATCGTCTTTGTCTCATGTTAAGCTCCTTCTGGTCAAACAGGTACTTCAGACTCTTGTGATCGTTGAAAACATCGAACTTGGATCCATACAGGTAGTGCCTCCAGATCTTCAATGCAAAAACCACGGCTGCCAGCCCCAAATCGTGAGTAGGGTAGTTCCTTTCATGAGTCTTTAGTTGTCGTGAAGCGTAAGCCACCACTTTCCTGTGTTGCATAAGCACGTAGCCTAACCCTTGATGTGAAGCATCGCAGTAAACTTCATACGGCTCATCCGGTTGAGGTAAGATTAAGACTGGGGACGTAGTCAAACGTTCCTTCAACAGTTGAAAGCTTTCGTCGCACTTCTCGGTCCACGCAAAAGGTTGATCCTTCCTTGTCAGTTGAGTCAGTGGTGCCACAATCTTCGCAAAGCCCTCGATGAATCTCCGATAATACCCGGCCAAACCAATGAAACTACGAATCTCCGTTGCCGTCTTTGGTTGTTCCCAAGCTAATACCGTCTCTACCTTTGCAGGGTCTATAGCAATGCCGTCCCTTGAAATCACGTGCCCCAAGAATTTCACTTGTTCCAGCCAAAACTCACACTTGGACAGGTTGGCGTAAAGTTGCTTCTCACGCAAAATCTCCAGAACTTGTCGTAGGTGCTCTTCATGATCTTTACGGCTTCTAGAATAAATGAGGATATCGTCAATGAATACGACAACGAACTTATCCAGAAATGGGCTAAAAATCCGATTCATGTAGTCCATGAAGACGGCAGGTGCATTAGTTACTCCGAAAGGCATCACAAGATACTCGTAATGTCCATAGCGAGTTTTGAAAGCTGTTTTCGGTATGTCCTCATTCTTCACTCTGATTTGGTGATAACCACTCTTCAAGTCGATCTTTGAGAAGACGACATCTCCTCGAAGTTGATCCATCAAGTCGTCAATGCGAGGCAGAGGATACCTATTCTTGATCGTCACCTTGTTAAGTTGGCGGTAGTCCACGCAAAGTCTTGAGCGTCCGTCCTTCTTCTTGACTAACAGCACATGTGCTCCCCATGGAGATACGCTTGGTCTAATGAATTGCTTCGAAGACAAATCCTCCAGTTGAGTCTTCAATTCGGCTAGCTCTGCCGGCGACATCTTATACGGTGCGATGGAGATCGGTCCCGTTCCAGGAATTAGATCGATCGAAAACTCAATCTCTCTCACAGGCGGTAGTCCCGAAACATCATCGGGAAATACTTCTGAAAAGTATTTCACAACCGATACACTGCTCACATCGTTCTCCTGTCTGGCTTCCAAGCTGTGTAGTGAAATGTATTCCTGAGCTTCCTCTCTCAAGGAAACTCTGGCTTGATTGGCAGATAAGAATTTTAAGATCTCTGGGTCAGGAAAGATCAAGATCTTTCGGGCACAGTCTAGTAGGATATGGTGGTAGGATAACCAATCCATTCCTAAAATCGCATCCAGATATGTTTCAAAGGCAGATGAATCAAGTTAGCAAAGAAATTCCTATTCAGAATAGTCATAGGGCAATGTAAGCATGCAGTATTGGCTGTTAAGGTTTCTGCCGCAGGGGTGGTGACAACCAGATCAAACGGTAAAGAAGAAACGGGAAGGCCCAAACGTTTCACACAATCTAAGGAAATGAAAGAATGCGTTGCGCCTGAATCGAAAAGTACAGTTAGAAGGTTACCGATGATGTCACACTCTCCTTGTATGAGCCCTTCTTCAGATGGGGTGATCTCAGCTCCACCCATTGCAAATACGCGTCCTCTTACAGTTGGCCTACCCGCCTTCACATTTTTGAATACCGGTTCTGCCTTGGCGCGGTACAGTCCTTGGACACATGTCTCGGCCTCTTGCAGTTGAAACATATCGCCTCCTTGGCTGGGCACTTGTCCCTCATATGCTCCGATGACCCGCACCTGAAACATCTCCTTGGTCGGGCATCCCCACTTCCGCCTTCACCACCAAAAGTGCCTGATGATGAACGATACGATTGCTTCTGATTGTTCCCTTGGGGTCGAGAGTAAGGCTTCTTCTGCTGTTGCTTCCCCTTCTGACCGTGTCCTTGGTTATGATTCTGTGGCCTAGTCGGTCCCCCAGAATTCCCCTTATTGATTCTCCCACTCTTCATGGTCTCTATCCGTATGCACTTCTCCACCAGGTCTTGAAAACGACGGAGGCCCAAAGGCAGCACAGATTCCTTGATCTCATATCGCAAGCCCCCTTCAAACTTTTCGCTCATCCATTCCTCATCCACATTATTGCGAAAGAATCGAAAGTACTTGGTGAGTGACTCAAACTTAGCTGCGTACTCTGCCACAGTCATGTTCCCCTGATACAGGCGTAGGAACTCCTTCTCCTTCTCAAGCCTTGCACTCCTCGGAAAGTACTTGTCCAAGAACTTAGCGCGGAACACCTCCCAGTTGATCTCATTATGGTCAGGTTCAAGCATCCGCTTGGTTCCCTTCCACCAATATTTTGCGTCACTGAGCAGCATATAGGTTGAGTAGGTGACCCTTGCATGGTCTGGACAGCGCGTCACTTCAAAAATCTTCTCGATCTCCTGGAGCCACAGATCAGCCTTCTCTGGGTCGGGATCACCATGAAACTTCGAGGGATTGTGCTTGCGGAATTCCACCAAGCCTCTTGCTTCAGCATTCTGCTTCTCTCGGTGTTGCTTTTGCAGGTCACGTTGAGTCTTCACCGCGGTCTGTTGTGCAACGGCTGCCGCCATGTCAGCCATGACTTGGATGACTCTGTTCATCTCGGGATTACCAGTTGCTGGAATTGGAGGCGCTTGTCTAGGAGGCATGGGTTCCTACAAAGCCTAACTAGTCAGAACCCACGGAAAAGATAATCATCCTTAGATGTTTCACACATTGTTTCCATCAGAAACATTTTCAAACAGTCACACAAAGTTCACACAACAAAAACTCAGTGAACCTAAACCCAACTATTCCCGAAAGACTCGACCAGCTCTGATACCACTAATGTAACACCCCAACTATGTTGTGCCACATGTCCTACCCAAAACGATGCGGAAATATTTGAATGCCAGTTTTCTTTCGAGGCCAAATTCATTTGTAAGTGGAAAAGAGAGTTTTTTTTTTCAAAAGACTTTTCGAAATGATGGATGCGGAAACAAAATAATTCGAAAACACAGTGCATAAGTCACATAGATAAAGTAAATACACCGGATACGCTCGCAGGCGCAATCAGAGTCTGGTGTAACCAAAATACTATAACAATAAGAAAATACCAACGAAAAACAAGGACCCACACATCACCAAAAGTTGTCCAACCAAAGACCCACATCAAAGATAACAGTACAACCCAACTCGAAAACCTCCTAAGCTGGTCAATCTCCTCTAAACCGTTTGTTAGGCGGAAGCCTAACGCGTCCCCCAACGGACCCAGAGTCAGCACTCGTGGAGTACTCCGAATGATCCTCCTCCTCGTCACTCCCGAGATCCACTACATCAACATACGACCATAGCCGCCTAGTCCTGCGAGGGAGACCGGACTGTGGTCCTGCTGAGGTAGACGGTGCAGGGAAAGAGGGACGAGCAGGGAGAGGAACCTCCCTCGGTGTCTCCACTGGTGCGGTTGGGGCTACAACGTCAGAGATAACTCCACTCGTCTGCACGGGCTCCTCAGGAACTGGATCGATCGTGACCGGCTGTGGAACGTAGGGAATGTCAGCTACTAACGGCGCACCATGCGGGTGAGTCAGAGAAATCATCGACGGTGGTACAAAGAAGTGTACTGTTCTCTTGCTGAGTTGAGCCTTGGTTGCCATCCCTTCGTCGTTAATGGTAGTCTTGACCACTAGTCCTGTATGCGCCACTCGCCCGGAGACGTGGTCAATCTCCCAGGCGTCCTCGTGGTCCCCCTCAGGGAACTCAAAGGTCGTGAGACCCATGTGCCGAAGCTCGGGGTGAGCCATCTAATACAACGTCATCCAACACAACCATAGGAAAGAAAGTGCAAGGGTAAATCTCTCGTACACGAGTTCATCATAAGCTTCACATGAGTAAAACAAAATACTACATAATAAAGCAACATGCAATAGAGTCATACTATAATTATTCACACGAATACGAGTATAACACATAAGGCATGCAAAACAAACATCCAAAATCCACAACAACATAAACGCAACTAGTCAGTATGCAAATGTAGTCAGCGTGAATTTTACGGCTTAATTCCTATACCAATAGGATAGTAGGCAACCCGCCATATCAAGCTTGTATACCCATATCAATGGGATATGTGACACCGTGATGTGAAACTAGGATGACCACCCTTGACAAAAGAAGAACAAAATTGGGCTTTATTGAAATTTATTGGAAATGACCTTTCTGTCTTGTTTTAGCTGAATCAGGAGCCACAGAAGTCTGATTGATATGGTTCTTGGTGCGTTGAAAAGGTTACAAAAAGTTCTACAAGTCGTATTTCATACAATTTAACCAGATTCGGCTTCTATCATGGTACAAAATGGACAGAAAGTTGAAGACGAAAATCTGGACTAAAATATTTTGGTTAATTTGGTGTTATTTGTTTAAGTGAGTTGCATTAGCTTTTTATTTAATTTAAGCAAATAATTGTAGCAGCTGTATGCCTTTTGAAATAACCCATTTAGGAGTTGTTGGAGATATATAACTGCCACTTTAAAAGCACTAGTTAGTGTGCAATTAAGGTTCAGTCATTAGTATAGGAGTTACACCATCAATTGAGCTCATTACTATCCATTAGTGGGTTGTTTCTGAATGTATTTTCTACCCTCTATATGTATGCACGAAATTCATGAATGAAATGAAGAATTTGGATGTTAAAAATTGTGTTTTACACATTATGAGAGACTTGTTTCTCTTGAGTTCTGGATTGAGCCAAAACTGACTTATCAAAAAGTTAACTCTTCTTGTGGCGTCTTCATCTTGCTTATCAATTCCTTAGGGAATTGTGGTGTATCCATCTCTTATCTCTATTCCATTTCTTTTCTATTTACTTGTTCTAAAATTTAGCTCCATAAAAATTCAACCTAAGATCGTTTCAAAGGCTACTACGGAGGTCGGTAGTCATCAAGTGGTATCAAAGCAAAGGTTGGGGTTGAATTTATTTTCTTAAGTTGTTCTTATTCTGTTCATCTCATCTCCATCTCAATTCTGTTCAGAATTTTGTGAAAAAAAAAAGAAAAAAAGAAAAAAAATTTGTTAGTTTAATCAATTCGTATTGATTGATTGCCACTTGATTCTTCGCAACATGTTGGGATCTCCTAGAAATGAATTTGTTGTTGAGGAATATCAGGTTGGTATGTGGATGAAAAGAACTGCTGAGAGGTTAGATAAAAAAAAAAGAGCAAGAGGAAAAAAAGAGAGAAAAAGAAAGAACGTACGTGTAGAGAAGAAAATGAGAGGGAGGATGAGGAGATAAGAAGAAAACAAATGGAAGTGAAAAAAAGACGTCAAGATCGCTTTGAGAAAAATTTTGAAGAGTTTAGTAAGGAGTTGAAAATTCTACAAAGAAAATATTTGGGAGAAAAAAAGAGTGTGGAAAAGGAGAGTTTTGATTTTGAAGATAAAATTCAAGAGAGAGAGGTAGAGAAAGAAAAACAAGAAAATGAGGTAAAAGTTGTGGAGGAAGTCAATTTGGAAACTGGATTTTATCCTAGCCTTTTGCCAAGTTCTGTTGATTCTATTATGCAGGGGGTTGAAGATGAAATACCAAAGGAACAATGTAGCGCTTCTATTGAAGGTAAATTGCAAGAGGAATTTGGGGATGTGTCTCCAAAGAAAGTACCTTACTACTTTGTGCCAAACAAGAGATTGAGGCATCAAGTGGACATCATTCCAAGTGCACCTCTACTCACTAGGCCAACTTTTAAAATTCATGAAGAAGTACCTCCAAAGGATATTGAAGATGAAGTTCGAAATGATTCCTCCAGCACAGTTGGGAAGCCATGGCCAATTACTACTCTAACCCCTTCTTCTAAGTTTTCTTGTGGTTTCATATGTTGGGATTCTCCTAATTCTATTCCTTTGTCTAACAATTCTTTCATAAATCTTGAAGAGAAGGAAGTAAATGAAGCAAAATGTTTTCAAGGAGTGGATACCATTTGTGAGCTATGGAAAGATGATTATGTTCTAGAATCCCAAGAGAAGGAGGATCAAGCTAATCCTTCCACTGACCTTGCAAAATTCTCTAATGTGGAAGTTACATGTGATGCATTCTTTAGATTTATTTTCGACCCTGGAGGTATTAGAGCTAGAAATTCGTGGCCGAATTCTCTTGAAAAGGGAGGGAATGATGTGAAACTAGGATGACCACCCTTGACAAAAGAAGAACAAAATTGGGCTTTATTGAAATTCGTTGGAAATGACCTGTCTGTCTTGTTTTGGCCGAATCAGGAGCTACAGAAGTCTGATTGATATGATTCTTGATGCGTTGGAAAGGTTACAAAAAGTTCTACAAGTCGTATTTCAGACAATTTAATCAGATTCAGCTTCTATCATGGTGTAAATTGGACAGAAAGTTGAAGACGAAAATCTGGACTAAAATATTTTGGTTAATTTTGTGTTATTTGTTTTAAGTGAGTTGCATTAACTTTTTATTTAAATTAAACAAATAATTGTAGCAGCTGTATGCCTTTTGAAATAACCCATTTAGGAGTTATTGGAGATATGTAACTGCCACTTTAAAAGCACTAGTTAGTGTGCAATTAAGGTTCAGTCATTAGTATAGGAGTTACACCATCAATTGAGCTCATTACTATCCATTAGTGGGTTGTTTCTGAATGTATTTCCTACCCTCTATATGTATGCACGAAATTCATGAATGAAATGAAGAATTTGGATGTTAAAAATTGTGTTTTACACATTATGAGAGACTTGTTTCTCTTGAGTTCTGGATTGACCCAAAACTGACTTATCAAGAAGTTAACTCTTCTTGTGGCGTCTTCATCTTGCTTATCAATTCCTTAGGGAATTGTGGTGTATCCATCTCTTTTCTCTATCCCATTTCTTTTCTATTTACTTGTTCTAAAATTCAGCTCCATAAAAATTCAACCTAAGATCGTTTCAAATGCTACTATGGAGGTCGGTAGTCATCACACCGGGTCGACTCCTCGCCCCCCCGATGTAAGCATAGGATCACTAAGTAACATCCTTAGTTCACTTCCCAAAACCTATGAAAACTCAAATCTGTACTCCAACTTCAACAATTTTGTTAATATAGCAAACGACGTCGGTTTTGAGTGAATGACCACTCCCTGGAAAGCTTGAAGTGTCTAGTTTTTGAAAGTGAATTTTAATTTAAAAAATCATTAGCCATTTGGTACCGATTTGCAAGACCATTTTCGGGTATACAGAAAAGACAGATTCTGTCTTCCAAATTGTAACATATTTTAAATTATTAATACTCAACCAAATTTAGTGAAATTTGTGTGCAAAATGTAGAGAAATGAGTCTATTTTCCAGAAATCAAGAATCAACGAAAAAGGATATCTGTGGAAAATGTTATGATCAAAACACTAAACATATGTCAGTGCAGATTTTTTTTTTGAAGTTTTCACTAATAACACTATAGATAACTTTGCTCAACTTAGAACTTGGCTTGTGATCTTTTCCTCAAGTAGATCCATCAACAAGCAAGGCTCACATATTGTTCATAGCCTAAAATACATATTTTTAAAGGAAGAAGAAATCTTTATGTTTTGTAGAAGAAAGAATGTCGCCATTTTTGAAACAACCATGTCTTGCCCTTAACACTTAGGTGATAAAATAGATCTTTCTTTTGTGGTTTTGAGTCCCTCACCTCTTCAACAAGGAAGAGTAGAGAATGGAGGCTTTCCCCCCCACCTCATGAATGGCTCACAAAACTCTCACCAGAAGAAAGTTCAAGAAGGAAATTAGGAAGGAAAGCAAGTTAAGAAAAGGTGTAGTCGAATGAAAGTTTTAACTTGTTTCATAGGGACACAAAATCACATGCATGACCATGATAGAAATTAAGATGAGATGAGTATATTACCCACAAATAGAGGCTGAACAGTGGCGACTTGCAAAAGAGAAGGAGGAGTTGAAAAAGTTCTTGTTTTGGCTTGTAAAAGTGCTAGTCTTCACCTCTAGTTCTCTCTCTAGTTCTCCCTTGTTTTCTCTTCACTTCTCCTCACCACACACAGTGCAAAAGTGAACTAAATGAGGCCCTCACCAGCCCTAAGAATTCGACCCAACTCATGCAAAAGGGAAGGAAGAAAATCTTGCACAACCATTGGCCATCACAAGCCCCAAAACCTAGACTTAGCCCCTTAATCATTTGCTATCACTTAGCCCCCCTTGAGCACACCATTTTCTGAACTAAGCTAGCCCTCCCATTAGGTTTTTGGGGCGGCCAAGAATCAGGTGGTGGGAGAGATAATCTCACTTGGGTAATTAAGACTCTAGCCTAGAAAAGGCTACCCATTTTAGCCATAACTTCCCCGTAAAAATCCAATCATTATGGAAGTAAAACCTTCCCACCTTATTTGTCCAATGGAAATAAAGTACCCCCTGACCACATCAGTAGCTCCTCACGAAATTAAGGAGGGTATTCATCCCCATTTCATCGCGCGTTCGGTTTTACGCGTCTCGCGGTTAAATCGCGTAGAAAATACATTATAATAAAAATTCATCCAAAAGTCACCAAACCAATTTTAATAAATCTAAAATAATATAAAACACTCAAATTCCAAATACTAAAAATATTCGGGTCGAGTTAAAGTCTTATGTTGGGTAAAATCTTACCCGGGCTGTCTAAAACTCGACCGGAAAATGGTGAAATTTTGAACTGAAATTTTTACCATGACTTAATAAAATATATTAAGTCCCAATTGTAATTTTCTTTTATAAAATTCACTCACTTGATTAACAGCACAAAATACGTATTAGCAGTGTAATACGCATAACACAGAAAACAGACGAATTAACTAACGGTAAAAACGAGAGTGTCACACTTAACCCCGTTTTGAATAAAATAAAATTATTCTAATAAAGAGAAATGAATATTTATACATATTCGATTTTCAAATAATTGTCTAATAAATAACACCTTGCGAAAATAATGTAAAAAAAATTGACAAATAAAACTAACGTAACAAAATTTAATACACGTAAAATTCCTAGGGTACGAGAGTATCACATTTCAATAAACCATAAAGTTAATTTTTTTTTCAGAAACTAAAACGAGTATTTATTTAGAAATACAACCGATAAAGCCAAATAAATAAAATAAACACCCAAAAATATTTCTGTCACAATGTCTCAGAGCTATTACATGACCCAACTTGACTCAAAGAAATTTCGTTGTTTTCAACTAGAAACAAAAATAACACCATAAAACACAATTTAGCAGGCACTCATGTTCTTCAGTTTGGCCACTAACTCCAAGATTGCACGTATCTGCAATTTAACATGAAATATACAAAGAGACATACAAACAAAGAGGGGTGAGTACGTTGTAGTTGAGTTGTGATGATATTTAGAGAGAATAAGTGAATAAAATAGTATACTTATTCATATATATATGCAATTATAGCAACACAACTCATACAGTTATACACCACGTTACATACACATCATATGACACTCACATTTAAAACCATAAGCACTCACAGATAAAATTCACCATTTTTCAGGGTCACATAGCTATCTCAAGAAGGATGCAGAAACTAGCAACACTGCTTCATATGCAAGTTGTACCAACTACTACTCTGGGAATGGACTAGGAGTACATACTTGGTTTATTGAGGGAGAGCATTTGCGGTGATCACCTCGTTACTTCATACACTCGCTAGTCATGATAATGTCCGGGGACTGACGAGAGTCACGTAATCTTGCAAGTAGCTTCCCGACATCAAGTTGTAGCTTGAGTCACTTAGGTGTGCCACAGATTCAGTATCTCATCCCCAAGGCCAGGATTATCAGCCATGAAGGCTCACCTCTATTGGCCTCCCCCTTTCATTTCAACAGTCGTTCCCCCCAAATCCTAATCACAACGCTTGGTATGTCAATCATACACACAGGTCGGGTTTCCTTCGAACGTCATGGTTCAATTTTTCATCGACAATCCATCATGGCCCATATGGCTAGGATCATCTCACAAGGAATGACTCAAGTCCCATTATGGCTACTTATAGCTAGGTGACTTGCACATAAGGTCATTTATCCTTTCAAGATCGTTGCCACAGACGTGGACTTTACACAATCATTATCAAAATTTAACAAGCAAGACACAAAATAATAATGGCAACTCAAAATAACCACTACGTATTTAATTATTTAGGTGAACACATAGGAACAACAACAATGACAACTCAACCATAACACATATTGGGGTCTAAACTTGACTCAATCAATGCATTATTTGGATTAATACGTAGTGCAGAATTTTTCAGAACAGTCATCAATAATAGTAACGAACACATGGTCAAATGACCTTGCAAATTTTTAAATATTTAACTGAAGGTATCTAACTCATATACCAACACAATACAAGTGGTCCCATCTAAAAATCTGAATCCAATAATTTATGAAAAATCCTATACTGAAGCTGTTTTGACATTGTGTTACTCAAAACAATGTCCTGGACATCCCAAAGGTTTTAAAATTCTTAAGGCTATCAAAAGAAACCAAACAATTATGCCAATTTTTATGAAAGCATCCAACACTCACCAAATCCATTTAGAAGTGGTTCCAGTGAAAAATACAAAGTATAAAAATAATAGAAATTCATATACTGATCGAATTTTTGAGAAATCAGAGCTGTAAACAGCAGTTAGTAACAATAACGAACGAAGTGTCAAATGACTTTGATATTTTTTGTACATTTTACAGGAAGTAACCAACGCAATTATGAACACAATTCAATTGGGCCCATCTTAAGATTCGAAGCCAATAATTTATGAAAATTCCCGCACTGAGTCTATTTTATGCTGTAATTTCTAGAAAAATAATCATATTTAAAACTATTATCAAACAATGGGGTTCAAGGACAACCCCTTCACCTATTCCCTCAAATATCCCCATCCACAATAATCTCTCCCCTTACCTTAAGGATGAAATTTGAGTTTGACAATAGGGATGAAAGACGATGGAATCTTGTGAAGGTCCTTTGGAAAAAGGTTCACTACGAAACGGGAGAATACAAAGGAAGCGTTAGAAATCAAATTTAGTGAACGAAACCCCAATGTCAAAATAACGAGAGACTTACCGAAACTTGGATTGAAAAGAGTTCTATGGTATGGAGATGATGATAATCTCTTTCCTCTCTTCAAAATCGCAGCTTGGGTGCAAGGCCTATACATTGCTTAAGCTCCTTCAACGGTGGAAGGAGTTGAGAGAAAGTGAGGGAGAAGAGAGAGTTAGCTCTAGGGTTGGGAAGCTATTTAGAATTGTCAAATGAGAGCTTCAATAGGTGTAGATAGGTCTGATTAGGCTTAGGGTCGAATTGGGTCGAATTTACACAGGCCCAAAGTGGTAAAACACAGTAAAACTCAGTAAAAATTCAGAACAACGTTTTTTTTTTCCACTGGTCCACCATTTTGGCCATATCTTGAGCTCCAAGTGTCCGATGAAGTTTGCGTTGGAAAACTAAGCCAATTTCCTACAATTTCCTTTCTAATGATCATGGTCAGAAGCTGACTCTAGGTGGGTCAAAAAGTCAGTGTAAATTTACTCAAGCATTTCAAAAGCTACACTTGGACAGCCTTGACTCCGAAATGCTTATCTATAGTTCTAGTCATCGGATTTGAGTCAAACCAAAGCCAAATGAAAGCTAAGAGAAATATCTACAACTTTCATAAAGGTGACTAAATCCAATTTGGTCGTTAAAGGGTTCTAATATATAGAATAAGATGATTGAATTATTTCCCGAATCAAAGCAAGTCTTGAACTCCCTCAAAGGTGTCCTAACTTGTGCACTTTGGTTACAAATCGATCCTAATTCCTAAACACTTTCATACACTCTTAAAATATTATTAAACATAATCACACGTTAAAAATTAATTATACATAACAATCAAAAATTAACACAAAATAATCTATGAAAATGAGGGGTGTACACAGGTAAATCAGTAAAAGTTCGATTTTATATATCTTTAAAACCATTTAACCCCTCAAATAAATGACATTTCAAATATTAATATTTTATAAAATAAAATATTAAATAATATATTACGTCAATTTTCTAAAAATACAAATAAATATAAACTCAACATTTTTCAATAATTCAAACACACATAGGGAAATCGGAATCACTAAATCTATAGATCATAATAATTAATGAAATAAACACATATTTAAAAATATACAACAATTGAAAAATGCGGGGTGTTACAGTCGAGCTCCTGGGCCGCTCCATGAGTCCCCGCTTCCTCCCTCAATCTCGACCCTCGCTGTCGGGATCCCGACTTAGAAGAGGTTTATAGAGAGAAAAGAAAGTGTGATGCATGTTTTGGGGGGGTAGGTGAGCGCTATTTATAGTTGAGTTTTGGAGCCATCGCGCTGCGTTGTGATTGTCCCCCTCACATATGTCATCGTGCAGAGATGGTACCTCAGCCTTTGCACGTGTCAATTAACTGACGGTGACGGTTCTAGACACCATCACGTCGAGACGGTCCCCTCTAACTGTATCATCGCGCCGCGACCAGGGTTTTAGGGAAAAATCTAATTTTCCTTCTTCTAGAAACTTCTAGGGGGCTCCACACCCTCCTAAGGGTATTTTGTCTCTTTAGGGCCATTTTCATCCTTAATTAGGGTTTTCAAGTATTTCTTTGTCCATATTTATTCCCAATTTCACCGTTTCAAATTTAAAGATTGTCACAAGGTGTAGGTAGTAGTAGAGTGGGGTTGTGTGCAGAAATGCAGGGGTTGCACGCAGTAAGGAGATAGGTTTTCGGGGTCCAAACTTAGCCCAAATGAAAATGACATGTATTTTCTCAATTTTTGAAATACCATCTCATGAATACTCATACTAATATATTTAATAAAAATATTTCTTCTCTCAAAATATTAAAATCCTCAATATTAGTATTTTATAAACATAATATAAAATAATATGATATTCATATTATTATCAAAGAAAATGAATGAACATTTTTGATTCGCGGTGTCGACAACGATCCAAACATACTCACACTAGTGCGAAATACACATAAAAAATAGACTTATAACGCCGGTTTTGGAGATAACCGGCGTAACTTATAACGCGGTGGCATTTTTGAAATTAATGCGTAATTTTTAACGCTGGTTTTTTAAAAAACCGGCATTATAAGTGTAAAGGTAAATCCGGCCAAAAGTGAGTGAAGTTACGACGCCGGTTGCTCAAAAACAGCGGTTAAATGTTGAACCTATGGCGCCGGTTTTTTGATACAACCGCGGTTAAAACATATGGCACCAGTTTTTTAGAAAACCGGAGTTAGATCTTAAAAAACTTTTAACGTCGGTTATTTTAAAAACCGGCGTTATAAGTCAACAGATAAAAAACTTATAAAAAGTTGAAACTTATAATGCCGGTTTTCTCTAAAAACCGCGATTAAAACTAAAAAAAAACCTATAACGCCAGTTTTTCTCAAAACCGCGATTAAAAACCAAAATCAATTTAAAATTTATAAACGTTAAACACTAAACCTATAACGCTGGTTTTTAACTTGAAACCGCAATTAAAAATGAAAATTAATTCCCTCTCAAATAACATCACCAGCAGCTTGGTCTCTCATTTGCGAACTCAAGCTTAACCTAAGAACTCAAGCTTCATCTCCTCTCCTTCGCGCCGTAACTCTCTCCCTCACGCCATCCCTCACCAGCGCGTCGTTCCTCTCCCTCGCATCGTCCCACTCTCCTCGTACCGTCCCTCTCCCTCTGCTTCGTCCCTCTCTCCTCGCACCGCCACTCTCCTCGCACCGCCACTCTCCTGGCACCAGAGAATCTGTAAGTTTCTTCCCTCTCTCTCTTTTTGGGGTATATGAAGGGTTTAGTGTTGTTGAAGGGTTTAGTGTTGAAGGGTTTAGTGTTGAAGAGGGGTATGTCACTAACGTTTTCAAAGAAAATAGACATTGGTGTCTTTTGTTTGTTCTGTTTCATGATTTGCCAGACATTGGTGTCTACGAGTTATAAGATTGTCTACACAGAAAATATTCTGTCGTGATTAATGGGTCTATATACGAATTATTGATCAGCACCAGTTTTTCTTCTCCTGTTGCCAAGATAAGTAATGTTGGGATTCTTCTCAATATTAATAGCAATAGCAATAGTAAATAATGATGTTGTATTCTCACTTTTAATCTAGTATGTTTCTTATAATTGGAGGATAATAGGAATGTTCACGTAACCTCTTCTTGAATTAATCATAATTGATTGTATCAAAACACTAGGACATCAGGACTGCAATAAGTTCTTTGTTGTCTTCCTATTGAACCAAAGCTAGCTACATGCCAATGTATTTTTTCACTGGCATTCATTCAGGATTCTACATCTACTTCTAATTTGCTAAACTCTCCAGGGAGTGGAATGCATATTTTGTTTTTAGTTTAATTCCTTTTTAGCAGATCATTTAACGTAAATATTTTAACATCTTATTTTGTGGAAAATAAACTATCTTAGATTCAACTTCTGCAAATCCACTTGAAAAGCTTAGCTTATTGATATGTGAGTTCCATTACTGCATATTTCATTAATCATTTGAACCATAACAATAAACTGTAAGTTGTGTAAATGAGTTTGTCCTCAGGCTCAATTTGTGGACATGGGCTTTTTGGGATAACATGTCTACCTGAGTAAAAAATCAGCATTTACTTTGGTTGTAAAGCTGGTATATATCCTTTAGGAGTTCGGTAAAACATCTGCATCCTCGATTATTCCCCCATTAAACCTGGCTCAGGAATCAAGTGTGTAATATTAGAGCTCCCATTGCAAGGTTGGCTCCAGTTGCTCTTGTGGTGCACATTCAGATTGCGTTGATTGGAGTTTCTTGCATCTTTTAGCCATATTGTTTGTTGCACATCTTTAATTATCTGTCTATTTTTAGTTTGGCTTTGCATGTGCACTTTAGTGTTTTATATAACTCAAAAGTTGTGTGTGTTTTTTTTTACGGTGTATTTGACCTCTTTCCTGTCTCTTTTTCCTTTCCAATATCATCAACTATCATCATTAAGCAGGGTTTCAGGAAGGTCGATCCTGATCGCTGGGAGTGCTGCTTGGCCGGTTGCTAATCCTGTGGTGACGTGTGCTTCTGTTTCTGATTCTGGTTTTCCCAGTAATTTTGTTGCTGACCCTTTTCATTTTATTCAGGTAAATGCTTCTTGTAACCCTTTGTTCGTTCATATATCTGGTGTTTTAGATTCTATGAAATTGTTTTAGTTCTTTTCTTTCAGATAAACTCCTTTTTTATTTTTACTTTTTCCTGTTTTGCTCTGTTGCTGCTTCCTCTGCTAAGGTTTCCTGCTTTTGTGTACATAGTGTTGCCAAATAAGATCTCAATTTGATCCCTTTTTAATTGCCTAATTTTGAGGCGTGCATACATCTTTCTATTAATTGTTCTAACAACATGACAATGTTAGTTAAATATCTAAGCATAAAAGTATGTGTATATTATTTCAGAACACAGTTATGGATCGTAGTTGGATGCAAAAACATCGCTTAGGTGATGAGTATAAGAACAGAGTCGAAGACTTCTTACAATTTTCCCAAGCAAAACTTCCTAATCAAACAACTTTCTATTGTCCTTGTGTTAAGTGTTTGAATGGGCCAACACTAAAAGTTGAGGAGATACGGAATCACCTTCGTGTTTTTGGGATTTGGCAAAGATATACGACATGGACCTGGCATGGTGAAGTGTTAAACAAGTCAAGTGTGTCCACAAGAGAGGAAGTTGATGTAGATATGGACGATCGACTAGAGGACATGATTCGTGATATTGGACAAGAGTCTTTTTAGCGGGCACATGTGTATGAAACTCTATGCAGCGACAAGGAAAAACCTTTGTATCCAGGCTGCAAATATTTCACACGGTGTCAGCGGTGTTGAAATTGTTCAATCTGAAGGCGATAAATGGGTGGACTGATAAGAGCTTCACCGAATTGCTTAAACTGTTGAATGACATGCTTCCGGAAGGTAACACATTGCCAAACAGTAATTATGAAGCGAAGAAGATATTATGTCCGATGGGTGTGGAGTATAAGAAAATACATGCATGCCCGAAGGATTGCATATTGTACTGGAAAGAGCATGAAAACAAATAAGAGTGTCCCGAGTGTAATACACCACGCTACAAAAAGAAGGACGGTGATGATAGTTGTGGTGATGTGAGCAAAAAAGGTCTTCCTGCGAAGGTGTTATGGTATCTTCCAATTATTCCCAGGTTTAAGCAACTGTTTGCCAATGTAAATGATGCAAAGAACCTTAGATGGCATGCAGATGATAGGAAATGTGATGGAAAGCTTCGCCATCCGGCCGATTCTTTGCAATGGAAGAGAATTGATTCATTGTTTCCGGAGTTCGGCAATGAGCCAAGAAACCTTAGGCTTGGACTTGCTACAGATGGAATGAATCCATATGGTAACTTAAGTAGCATCCATAGTTCATGGCCTGTTCTCTTAGTAATTTACAATTTGTCTCCTTGGTTGTGCATGAAGCGCAAGTACATTATGTTATCTATGATGATTTCTGGTCCAAAACAACCGGGAAATGACATAGATGTTTATCTAAAACCCTTGATTGATGACTTGAGAACATTGTGGGAAGAAGGCATTGATGTGTTTGATAGGTTTTCAGGTGAAGATTTCAAGTTACGTGCCATGTTGTTTTGCACCATCAACGACTTTCCAGCATATGGGAACTTGTCCGGGTATAGTGTTAAGGGGCATAAAGCATGCCCTATTTGTGAAGACGGCACATGTTTCTTTCAACTGAAAAATGGGAGAAAGACTTGTTACCTTGGGCATAGAAGATTTCTGAGACGTGATCACCGTATCGCGAGGTTGAAAAAGGCTTTTAATGGATGTCAAGAGAACGAAATTGCTCCGAAAGCTTTAACCGGAGAAGAAGTTTATCAACGGGTGAACTCCATCAATGTTAATTTGGGGAAAAAAGAGGAAAAAATATTCTTCTATGAAAAACATATGGAAGAAAAGGTCAAGATTCTTTGATCTTCCATACTTGGTCAAGTCTTGATGTAAGACAATCGTATTGATGTGATGCATGTGGAGAAAATGTGTGTGATAGTGTAATCAGTGCACGCTTCTCAATATTCAGGGTAAGACAAAGGATGGAGTAAATGCTCGTCTAGACCTTGTTGCCATGGGTATAAGAGAGGAGTTAGCTCCTCAGCCAAGAGGTAACAAGGCATATTTGCCACCAGCTTGTCATACATTATCAAAGAAGAAGAAAAAAAGCTTTGCGAGTGCCTACGTGTGAAAGTGCCACAGGTTACTCTTCAAATGTAAAGAGTCTTGTATCGATGATGATCTCAAATTAGTTGGCTTAAAATCTCATGATTGTCATGTCTTGATCCAACAATTACTACCGGTGGCTATTCGTGGCATCTTGCCAAAAAATGTTCGACATGCCATAATTAGATTGTGTTTATTCTTCAATGCAGTATGTAGCAAAGCTATTGACCCTCAGAAATTGGACGAGTTGGAAAATGAAGCTGCTATCATTTTGTGTCAGTTGGAGATGTTCTTTCCTCCCTCATTTTTTGACATCATGGTTCATTTAATTGTTCATTTAGTCAGAGAGATTAGAGTGTGTGGCCCGGTTTACTTAAGGTGGATGTACCCTATTGAGCGATACATGAAAATATTGAAAGGGTATGTGAAGAATCTATATCGTCCCGAAGCATCTATTGTTGAAAGGTACGTAACAGAAGAAGCCATTGAGTTTTATTCAGATTATTTGTCAGAAGCGGCGCTTGTAGGGCTTCCTAAGTCTCGTCATGAGGGAAGATGTGAAGGTAAGGGTACACTAGGTCTAAAAACTAAGAGCATGGGTCGAGCGAAAGTGTTGCAAGCACATTTGTATATATTGAATAATATTGATGAGGTTGAACCTTACTTGTCTGCTCACAAAAATTATGTCAAGGCCAAAAACCCTCGAATGAATGAAAATTGGGTGTTGAATGAGCATAACAAGACATTCATACCTTGGTTTAAAGAACAGATTTTGAGTGATGATACTGCTTCTGAGACATTAACATGGCTAGCACATGATCCTAAATTTAATGTCTTGACATGGAGAGGATACGATATCAACAAATTTTCTTTTTATACAAAGTCACAGGATGACAAGAGCACCGTACAAAATAGTGGGGTTATGGTTATGGCTTCTTCTATACATTTCTCTAGTTCAAAGGATAAAAACCTCGTTCTGCCATCGAAAGCTTATTTTGGGGTCATTGAAGAGATTTGGGAGATCGATTATAATAAATTCAAAGTGCCTGTTTTTAAATGTAAGTGGGTTAACAGTAATGGTGGCGTACAAACCGATGAGTTAGGGTTTACAATGGTGGATCTTGACAAGATAGGTTATAAGGATGAACCTTTCATCATGGCAATTCACGCCAAACAAGTGTTTTATGTCAAGAATCCCTCTAACAAAAGGTGGTCTGTGGTTCTCCAAAGAAGAAGTATGCATGAGAGTGATGAAAATCAAGATTCAACACTAGATATTAATGACACCCCTTCTTTCTCAACACAAAGACCCATCTTCATTGATGAAAATGAAGTAGACGATGTATATGCCACTCGTGATGATCATCAAGAAGGGATATTGGAGGACATTAAAACTTGACTACTAAAGAATTTTATAGGTGAATACATGTTTGTTAGATTATATATCCACAATTAGTATCTGTTAGATTATCCATTATAATTATATATATTGATACATATTTGTTAGATTATCTCACATTGTTTCTTATATTTGTTTGTTTGTTTAAACAGGCATCATATATGGCTGATCCATCCACATCAGAGTCCTCCAAAAAAAGGACTAGAGGTGTTACCACTACATTACAATTGAAAAATAGACTGCTTCCTGGTCATAAGTTTTTCTATTGAATTTGATCCAGATACTGGGCGACCTGATGGTGATAATGCAGCCAGCTTTTGCACTTATTTGGCATACCTTGCACGAAACAAGGCCTCCATTCTGATACCTAAATGGAGAGATGTCCCTGAAAAAACTAAAGATATGATATGGCAAGATGTCGTGGTATTGACCTTTATCTCTAGTTGTATGCATATTTGTATTTAACTTTATTTATCTTTGTGTGTATGTATTTACTAACACCACCATTTTGTTGTGTATTGTAGGATATTTTTTATGTTCCCCATGATAAAAAGTTTAGGGACCGATGGTTGTCCTATGCGGGTGAGCGTTGGAAGTATTTTAAGTCTAAACTCTCCAGGACATTTGTATTTAGGAATGGAGACAAAACTGGTTGCACAAATCCTTGTCAGAAGTATAATTTCCTTTCAGAGGACATATGGGATGAGTTTGTTAGGAGTCGCAAGGAAGAAGCGTTTCTGGTTAGTTTGAATTATATTTTTTAACTTGCTTAATATAATTTTTTACTTATTTTAATTTGTGGTGTGTTACGTTATGTGTAACAGAAAAAAAGAGAAAAGGGAAGGACAAATGCTACAAAGAATATCTACCCCCACTTATTGTCTCGTGGGGGTTATGATAAACTTGAGAAGAATGTAATGACAAACAGAAGGAAAGCCTTGCAGGAAGAGGCTGGAGATGAAGCCTTAGAATCCCCTCCAAAACCAAACCGGTATGAGCCATGGACTATGGCTCGAAAAAACCATCAGGATCCTATACATCTGATGTTGTTGCCTCAGTTGCTTCTAAAATTGTAAGTGTATCTACCTTATTTAATATTATGTGATTTGTAACCAATTTAGGACGACTGACCAAAGACTTATTTGATTGAATTTGGTTGTAGGAGTCATTGGTTGAAGATGAATCTCAGGGTACTTTTATTCCAACTGGACGTCAAGATATCTTGACTACTGCCCTTGGAACACCCGAGCACTATGGTCGTGTCTGCGCTGCTGGTCGAGGTGTGGGCTTCAAGAAATACTTCGGAGGAACTTCACGCAGTCAGTCAAAGCAAATCGACATGGATGCCACTGCGCATGTCAGCACCAAGGATAGTTGTTCGCCAGAAAATGAGGAGGATCCTAAAGACGATATTTTAAAATGCATTGGTCACATGGCTTTTGATCTTCCCGATGGACAAGTTGGGATTACCTTGGAGCACGACAATCTTCCAATTTTTTACATTTTTGCGAAGGACTTAATGGACCTGTCGCTCGGTGATGAGTTCTGGCTTGCCAATCAACACTTGCAATTATGGTGCACGTAAGTATTAATTAACATATTTGTATATTTTTATCTCCTTTGTATCAATTATATATAATTAACATTATTTTGTTTTAACTCCTAGGTATCTGCATTGTATCTGTATTCAGAACAACAACAGTGATGTATATGGATTCTTGGATCCAACGTTGATGGTTGTCAAGCCCAACCCAAAAGAGTCTAATGAATCTGTTCAAGCTTACATACTGGATAAGCTAATTCAGCAGGACAAAGATGTTTTCTTAGGACCGTACTGGCACAGGTGAGTACATTTTTATTCATAGCATACTTTTTCTCTCTGTGTTTCTAATATACCTTTATTGTTGTTACCTAGTAATCATTGGAAGTTGATTGTCATTTGTCCTAAACATAATCTCATAGTCTGGATATGCTATGCTCACTTCATCAACGGCCAAACCTACAGATTAAGCGTGTACTTGAAGGGTAAACTTTTAATTTACTTGTCATACTTGTGATGTCATATATGTATTTATCTTATATCTATAACTTATATTATTTTATCAGAGCTATGATGGACTATAATAGTAAGAAAGGTCTGGGAAAAGGAAAGAGGCCTAATTGGAACATACTTGCGGTAAGTAGTTTGTCTTTATATGATATTTACATATTGAAAGCCGTATTAGTTATGTGTATATATAATTTGTACTAATTTATATTGTCATTTGTAGGGGCCTTACCAAGACAACTCATGGGCGTGTGATTATTATGTCATGAAAACCATGTTATCCATTGTCACGATGAGGATTACCTCTGGATGGGATTTGGTAATAAAATATTTCATAACTTGTTATTTGATCTTTTTGATACCTTACACTATTTGTAGTTAGTTAATTACATATGTTTTGAATTGAACTTGTAGTTATTTGATGGTCGTGACACAAACTCATACAATCATGAAGAAATTGTCGAGATTTGGAAAACATGGGCACGTTTTTTTGTGACTAAGATTGAAGAGCAAAATCTAAACCTAGAACCACCAAGACGCCGAGCAAGAAAAGCAACACAACAAAAATGAGAAGGTTTGAAGAGAAGAAAAAAAGGGATAACAGAATTGTGTAACTAATAATTCGTAGCATTTAGGAGTTGTCTGAATGTTAATTAGAGGATAATTGAAGTTTTGATTTTTTGACGATAGAGTATAATTGAAGTTGTAACAATTATTTTGTTGAGTGAATTAGGATGTGTTTTCTTCTTGTGTGAGTTTTGGAGTTCATGATGATTGTTGCATGATTGGATTTGTATGCAGTGGTTTGTTGTATGTATTGGCAGTTCTGGAAATGGAAATTTCAAAAATCTAGTATTAAAAAAATTGATACATCTATGGCGTCGGTTTTCTTTAAAACCGCGGTTAAAAGTGATATATGGCGCCGGTTTTCCTTAAAACCGCGGTTAAAGGTGACATATGGCGCCGGTTTTCAGAAAACCGCGGTTAAATGTCACATACGGCGCCAGTTTTCCTAAAAAACCGCGGTTAAAACTTTTTTTCCAAAATTTTTTCTCCCAGTACTATAGGATCTAGCGCCGGTTTTATTTTAAACCGCGGTTAAAACTTTTTTTTTCTTTCAAAATTGTGTCATTTACATCATGATTTAACCCCGGTTTTACTAAAAATCGCGATTAAAACTTACTTTTAACCGCGGTTTATAAACCGGCGTTAAATATTTACACTTACAACGTCGGAAGAAAAGACGCCGGATTGAAAACCGACGTTAAAAGTCCAAAAAAACCGCGATTAAAGGTAGTTTTTGTACTAGTGTGAACGCACAGAGTAAATTATCAAATGATAATTTCAATACACTAAAATATATAGACTGAATTATAATTAAAAATTTGCCACAATTACCACCATATAAACAACTTATAAAATATATAAATTGCGTAATTTTTAGGGTGCTACATTACTCCTGTAAATATCTATTCTATGGTTGTATCGTAGCCGTCTCGGAGCCTCCCGCACGCGAGGGTAAAATTGGTAATACATAAACAGGATATGGAATGAAATATCACGATTTTATTCCAACGTCTAATAATAATAAAACACATTCCAACATATATATAATATTATTAATCCTAATATTTTCATTTGCCTTTTTTTTTTTGACAAAAATATTTTCATTTACCTGGTCTAGAAAATGTTCTAATTAGCCGGTGTAAAATTATATTGCCAGCTAAAAATGCAATTTGGGTCCCGTTTGAATTTTAAACTTAAATTCGAACTACTCAGCCTCACTATATATTACGTTCGAAAAGGTATTTGTGTGGGTAATACAAATGTCCGATTGTGTCATTTCCGCATAAAGCTCAACAGCTTGACATTGACCAATGTATATACTTATCTTTTGTTTGTATTTTTTGTCTTTTGTTTTCGAAAAATAATTGCACCAACAATATAGTTCTTTTTTATAGTAACAATTTTTTAAGTTGTTAATAATAACAATTTTGTATTGGACAGAACAAAGACCAAATCAAAATTTGATTTCATGATTAAGTGGGTGGTAGTACTATCACTGATAAATACAAAAAGGATCTTAAAATATCATATTCAATTCATGGGCATTTGGGATAAGATTCAATAAAGCTTTAAACGACACTCCTAAAATGACAAACCTAATATCGTGTCTTGAGACACTGGCGACCTCTTCTACTTTCATTTCCACCACAATTTGTCTCACGAAAATTCCCTGCAAAAGGTCCCCTACGTCCACATGCGTGGTGCAACAAGAACGACCTTTTTTAAACAAAAATGACACGTAAAAAGCATCACAATAGAGCAAGAAATCTCAATTACGTTGATACCTCAGACTCTACTTATCATTTGCTGCACATAGAGCAGCAAAATGGGCCGACATGTCTGGGCCGGCCCCAAAAAGCCCGAGAAAACATAGGGCTTGAGAAAATAAATTTGAGCCCGTTTTTCAACCTGGCCTTTTAGCCCTACCCAATAAAAGCCGAGCCAGTACCGGGCTAGCTCGGTCGGGTTTCGGGCAACCCGCATAGCCTCCATAAATTTAGATACTGCACTGTCTCGTGAAACACGGTCAATGATATGTGCGAACGAAAAGAAATTTTTCTCTGACTCCAAGCAACAAAAGTTTGGTGTTTTTTTGCAAAGCTGCAGGTTGGGGTGGTCCTTAGTTTCTTATGTTTATGTGTTGTAACCACGTTTTGTCAAGGCGGGCTCACCTCCAAATTTTTGTTGTTTTTCCTGCTCCGTTTTCCTCTGATACTTTTTAAACGAACACAAATCTCCATTTTGTTACTTCATCATTTTTCTTTTTTGTACAAATTTGTTACGTGTCAATGATTTTGTAGTTTACTTTTTCATATGTATTTTTTTTTTTAAATTTGATCCCACATTCACTTATTTATGTGTTAGAAAAATAAAAGAAAATAGGTGAAAATGAAAATAAGATACACTTTAAATCAGATTTTTTATTTAAAAAAAAATAAATGTTTTGTATAAGCCAGGCAGCCCGAACAGCTCGCAACCCGCACAGGGTCGGGCTTGGGCAGTAAATTCTAAGCCCATATTTTATCGGGATTTTTTGGCTCGGCCCTACGAAGCCCGTAGCCCGATGCGGGCCGGCCCAATGCGGGATTAGTAGCCCGTTTTTCCAGCTCTAGTAGCACTACACCACAATTAAATTGAATAAAATGAAAATAAAAGACAAAGGCATGGGGGAATTAGGCAGACCAAACCAATTCCCAAAAAAATCCGTCAACAAGAGTCACATGTCATAGATGTATATATTCTGCTAGGGACCTCACCTAAAAAATTAATAGTATCTTTTTAGTTCGTCAATTATGGAAAATGTTTAGTTTAGGTCCGTAATTATTAAAAACTATTTTTTTCTCCCCCAATGTACTACTATTAGTACTTGTTGTTTTATTTTAGTCCTATATATAAGATACTTTTTTTAGTTTTAATCCCTCTAATATTTTACTTATGTTCAATTAGTCAGGTATGTATGACAGAGACTAACAAGAAAAAAAGATATTACAGGTACTTAAATGATAAAAAGTTACTATATTATAGGGACTAAAACATAATGATAATAAATAAGATTTCTAAACATTAGGGAGGAAAAAATATTTTTTAAAATTTGGGGATCATACCCTAACATTTTTAATAATTGAAGTAAAAACATAATTAACCCAAAAGCTAGTTTCAAACTCACATGCTATTTAAAGCGGCACGCAAGATTGTCCTTTTACAGGCATGTGCGGTTACGGTTCATCGCCCTCTTGGTCCCCAACCATACCACTCATCAGTGCCGCTACATGAATTGGTCGCATTCGAAAAACAAACACACAAGGCGTGACGATGCATGTAGTAGTGGGTTGGTCAAGGTCAGTTTCAAAGGACCATTATCATCTAGTCGTTTTTAGTGGAACCCACCCACACAGTACACAACCCCACTTAGCTTGACGGGGTCAAAGTCGCGTACGCACAGCTGTCACAGAATGTGCTCGTGACTCTGGGGAGCAAGAGGAAAAGGAGCTAATAGAGTTAGATACGCCAACTTCATTCACCAATATAGAGTCGACACAAGTACAATAGGTTACGAATGTCACATATTCATTAAATTCATGTTCACTTCATAAAATTTCATTTTAATGTATTTTATATTTAAGGTAAATTTTTCCATACCCAAGAAGAAAAGTGGGTATCAATACTCATCCGTGAAATAGATAAAAATAATCTCAATAAAAATAAAAAAGATTTATAATTCAAACATAAATTATAAATAACCAAACAAATAAAACCTACAAAACAAACTCGAAATAAAAAAATAAATTGAAATATCAAAAGAAATTGAAATCGTGTATGAAATAAGTAAAACTGTTAATGCACGAAATGGTGCAAGGTCGTACCTTTGATCCTCTGCCTGGTAGTTGGGCGATGAGCTCCGCGGTGAGTATTCCTCCTCCGAGCTTGATGTCCTTCCTCCTTCAGACCGGCGGGTGGGGTACCTGCAAAAGGCACTCCGATGCCTAAGTTAGATAGGGCTTTTTAGGGTGAGCGTAGAGCTCGCACCGTAGAGATGAGTCTAGGGTTTAGAGAGAGTAGAGAATATATCAACCTGGGGGGTCCAGCCCCCTTTATATAGTGGAGTCTTTCGGAGGGAAGGCAACCACCGATCCGATTTCTGCGCGCGGTAATTCCTCCCTGACAATTCGGGAATTAGCTGATCTCTTCCTGATATTTCGCGTCTGCCAAGCCCGTTACGTGCCGGCTACGTGGTCTCCAATCTTTAGGGTGACAACGGCTCCAAGCGTTGTCTCAGGCACGTCCCGTTCTAGAAGATTCGTGAGTCCTGAGTTAGCTCGCCCCTCCCCCTGCTCGGTGTCCAGATCGGGAGAGTCGTACCGGAAGTCGGGTCCGTCTCGCCTGGCAGATCTCGTCAAGCTCGGATAGCGAGGAACCGAGCCGACCGCCTTGGTCGGTGGGCACACTAGAACTCGGCTCGGGACCGGTCCGTAACACAAGCCCCCTAGACTCTTCGTACGAAAGGGCGGAGGGTCTATCCAATGTCCTTAGGTCGGTATCCGAGTCGAGTCACTGAGGTCGGGGGCGTGTCCCAGAAGCTTGTTTGCCTGGGGGACCACGCTCCACGTGTCGCGCTTTTACTCGGCATTCTGCCACGTGATGGGACGCAGATGAGACGTTCACTCAACCGTTCCCCTTCTCACCGTCGATCATCTGACGCAACCCGGACCGCTAGAATGAGGGCTATTGAATGGGGAGTGATCCGTTGTTGATTTTGAACCATAAGTCCCCGAGACTTGCTTGCCGATCAGCTGAGCATTTCTAGAGAGTAGTAGGTCGGGTTGGACCCATCTAAGTGCCACGATCGATTACATGGGTTTCAACTGTCAATAATATAATGACTGGTCGGATGATCTGATCTGCGAGGCATGATGTCTAAATGTCTGAGATGACCTATGAGGTCTGATCTTTGAGGTCTGAGTTGGTGAGAGGTACTGGACCTCGACTGATCACGTAGTCTTCCTTGGTTCATGTGCTACATGTGTCAGGCATTAACCTTATTTCCTGTCTTTACAAGGGGACGTAAGCCCCCAATTGTTTAATCGCGTCGCGGCACTTATTCCAAAGATCCTCATTGTTTCTCCGGGATGGTCTGGTCATGGTCGAGCTTATTCGATCCGGGCTCGCTGTGGGCCGAGCAAGTTGTAACCGAACTCAGGAGAGCTACATGAGGCACTTGGAGGACCAAAAAGAGTTGCAAAATGAGAGAGATCTCTTGGCTTTCGACCTTGCGATTGAGAAGGAGAAATCCTCGACCGAAGCTGTTCGGGCGGAGGAGTATAAGAGTTTTTGTGCTCTACAGTTCAAGGAGGGCTTTGATAATGCCTTTGCCCAAATCAGGGTGGTTGCCCCCGATTTGGATATCTCAGAGCTTGACTTCACCAAGACTGCGAAGGATGGCAAGATTGTGGAGGAGGAGGATGAAGCCGAAAAGACCAACCAGGGTGATCCCGATGAAGCAAGGGAGAAGCCGGTTGCTGCGAACGTAGAGAATTATTGTCGATGGTGGCCCAACAGGAGTCCAAGGGGATACCCTTGAGTAGTTTGTATTTGCTTTCTTTTATGCTTTGTGTGAGGTAGCTTAAGTGGAGCAGCAGTAGAGCTCGACAGGTCTTCGAGCTGACTTGATGATTTAGACCATAGAGGTGTTTCTGAGGTCGAGTCGTGACCGGAACCGAGCTTGCTTTAGAGCTCGCCAGGCCTTGGTCTGACCTGGAATGATTAGGGGAACCAAGTTTCGACCTTCTTTGTGGCAAGGTTCCATTTGCAGGTGAGCTCACAAGGAGCGTCACTTTTTTGAGCTTGTGGATAACTGGTCTTCGTCGGAGGGCTCACGGAGAGCTTTACCTCCGTAAACTCGTGGCGAGTTAATCTTTGTTGGGCTTCATCTCTAGGAGAAAATGGGCCTCAGTGCTCCCCAATTTTAGGAGGGTTTCGATGATGCCCTGGCCCCAGAAAAGGTGATCGCTCCCGATCTTGTTATTGAAAGCCAAGAGGATGCCCTTGCGTAACTTGTGCCTTTTTGCTTTTTGTTTTTCTTTAGTTCCGATCTTGTAATTGCTCATCCGATAACCACCTCTTGTAATTCCTTTTCCTATGAATGAAATTTGACTAAGTGATGATGACTTACTTTACTTTCTTTCCACGCTTTCCTGTAGTCCTTGGGTAGTGTAAGGTAGTGTAGTCCTCGTGGCTTCCCAGAAGATTTATTTCAAATTGAAAGTTTGGAACATTAGTCCTCGTAACTACATTAGTCGAGTGTTTGTCTAATCTGAGCATCGCTTTGAGTCACAGTCTCTATGATGATTAGAGCTGGTTAGGCTTTTCTTTAGGTCGAGTTATCACCTTCCGAGCTGCTTTAGAGCTCGCCAGGCCTCTATGCTGACCTGAAATCTTTGGAACCGCAGGGGTTGGTCTTTGTCGCTACTGCGTGTTTAAGCTCTCGACGCCTTTATGCTTTGACAGGGTGTCTTTGAAACCACAATGGTCTTGTTTAGCTCGACAGGCGACCTTAGCCGAGCTGCTTTAGAGCTTGTAGGCCTCTATGCTGACCTGGTGTCTTCGAAACCACAGGGGTTGTTTAGGCCGACTGGCGACCTTCCGAGCTGCTTTTGAGCTTGCCAGGCCTCTATGCTGACCTGGTGTCTTGGAAACCTCAGGGGTCGAGTTGCGAGCGAGCTTACCAAGCCTTTATGCTGACTTGGGGTCTTCGGAACCACGGGGGTCGAGCTGCGAGTGAGCTCACCAAGCCTTTATGCTGACTTGGGTTTAGGACCACAGGGGTCGAGCTGCGAGCGAGCTTACCAAGCCTTTATGCTAACTTGGGGTCTTCGGAACCACGGGGGTCGAGCTGCGAGTGAGCCCACCAAGCCTTTATGCTGACTTGGGTTTAGGACCACAGGGGTCGAGCTGCGAGTGAGCCCACCAAGCCTTTATGCTGACTTGGGTTTAGGACGTTTAGGACCACAAGGGTCGTGTCGAGGTCGAGGTTCTTCCGACGCTGGGTGCCGAGCTCCGTGGCAGGCTCGACCTTTGGTTTTGGGGCACTGTTCCTATCAAAGTATAGACAACTTGCAACAACTTGATGTAATAAAGTTAGCATCAATTTTTATGCTGAGTAAAGTGCTCGTAGTCGAGTTTTATACTTCCCAGTGAGAATAGTTGATTTGGCTGTCCAAACGGCAAGGTTGAGGTCATCAAGTAATCAAGGTCAGTGACGTAGCCGAGTTTAAAGCCGTCTGAATATTGAAATTGTTGAGGTGGGCCTGGTAGGCCGCCGAAATCTTGGGTGGGTATCCACCTGTTGGTTGTCTATATATTGATCTGTTGAGGTTAGCCATCAACAATGTGAAAGTACATCATCCATTCAAATGACAAATTATACCTTGCTCGAAAGTTTGGGCAGACATGAATAAAGCGAGAAGACCTTATACAATGCTCCAGATAATAAAGAATAAAGTGACACGAATCGTTGATGGTTCATAGTTAAGGATGAGATGCTGAAAGAAACATGGAAAAATAGCACCTGGTTTCAAGGGACGTATCTGTGGTCGTCCGAGTTGTTGAGGTCAGCAATGTGGTTGACTTGAGCTCCTCCAAATAACTGAGGTCATACGACTATCTGAGTTGAGGTCGGTCGAATATCTGAATAGTTGAGGTCAGCTCGGTAGCTGAGATGAGGTTGACCAAGCTGAGTGGTTGGGCTTTGCCAAGCATATCTTGACCTCTCCCTTGGTTTGTGTGGTCAACCTGATTTATGAGTAGCACCGTGGATGAACATCCAGGTGATAAGCCGTAATCGGTCCGATTTTATTCCCGTCGATGTCTTTTGATTTGCTGTAAATCTGCTCTCTTTAAGGATGGTATGGGGTCTCCACCTGATGAATGTGTCGTCATGGGGAGCCCCCACGTTTGATGTATTCCTATTTTCCCAAGTCGCTCAATAACGACCGATCTGCTTATGATCGCTTTTTGAGGATTTCATCGTGTGCGTATGCTACGCCTCATGATGAGATGCATAATGAAACTTGAGGCCCGGGAAAAGTTTTACCGGGGCTTGAGGTGCTCCAAGACCGGATCTTTAGATGGTTGTTGGCTCTGGCTGACTGTGTTCTGGCTTGGTGGCGGCGACTTGGGATTCGCTGTGCTTTCAGTGTTCACCATCTTGCTCGGTGGTTTCCTTGAGGCCCAGGCCAATTTTACCGGGCCCCACGGTGGGCGCCAATGTTAATGCACGAAATGGTGCAAGGTCGTACCTTTGATCCTCTGCCTGGTAGTTGGGCGATGAGCTCCGCGGTGAGTATTCCTCCTCTGAGCGTGATGTCCTTCCTCCTTCAGACCGGCGGGTGGGGTACCTACAAAAGGCACTCTGATGCCTAAGTTAGATAGGGCTTTTTAGGGTGAGCGTAGAGCTCGCACCATAGAGATGAGTCTAGGGTTTAGAGAGAGTAGAGAATATATCAACCTGGGGGGTCCAGCCCCCTTTATATAGTGGAGTCTTTCGGAGGGAAGGCAACCACCGATCCGATTTCTGCGCGCGGTAATTCCTCCCTGACAATTCGGGGATTAGCTGATCTCTTCCTGATATTTCGCGCCTGCCAAGCCCGTTACGTGCCGGCTACGTGGTCTCCAATCTTTAGGGTGACAACGGCTCCAAGCGTTGTCTCAGGCACGTCCCGTTCTAGAAGATTCGTGAGTCCTGAGTTAGCTCGCCCCTCCCCCTGCTCGGTGTCCAGATCGGGAGAGTAAATGCAGGAAGTCGGGTCGTGGCGTCTGCAGTCGGCAGTAACTCGTCAAGCTCGGATAAGCAGGAACCGAGCTGATCTGCCCTTGGTCGGTGAGCACACTAGAACTCGGCTCGGGACCGGTTCATAACAAAAACAATAGAAGAAATTGACAAAAATATAATTTTATTATTAGGAATGAAATAAGAAAAGAAGAATAAGCTAGGAATAAAATTAAATAGCTTATACAAACATTAGAATATTATTTAAGCAGTGATCCAAATAAAAAAAAATAGAGAAAGAATTATTATAAAAAAAATAGAAAAAGAATAAAAAGACTCCCTAGAGAAAGTAAAAATTTATTAATAAATATAGAAATTTTTCAGGAAATTTCTCTTATACTCTCACATTAACAACAAGTATGAAAACTAAGCATTTAATTTCACTTTAAAAAGTTAAAAAATGATGTGGCGTCAAATAATTGGTTATTGGGTATTCATACCCAATAAAACTCCAGGGTATCAGAGTTCTCACCTATCTTTAAAGCATATAACCTCAATTTAGAATTTACTAGTGTTTGACCCGTGCGATAATAGAACTATAACCGAATTCAGTTAGTGAGTTAGTATTAGTTAGCTGTGATGTGTGTCTTATAAATAGACCACCAATGTGTAATCATTCACTATCTTTGTTAATCATGGTTCCATTTGAGAAATCTCTCTCACTTTCAAGCTATCAATTAGCTTACTTCTCCTATCAGGAGGATCTTCATCTCTTTCATCATTTGCTTTGCAACATGGTATTAGAGCGATACCGTTGCGCAACAATTCACAGCGATTTTGAAGATGAAGATTTTGCTTCTGACTACGATGAAGAAAGTTTCAGTGAAGAAGATGAAGATTTCACTTCTGATTTCGATTCAGATTCTAGAACCGTGGAGAACAGCACCTGTGATTTCTTTTTCGGCAGTTTCAGTCAAGATTCAGATCTTGACACAGTGAATTCGATCAAGACAAGCACGCCAAAGATCGAAGGTTCCACCATCAAGATTGGTGAAATCATCAGCTCCCTTGTTGCCTTCAACAGCTTCAGAAATTCACAAGGCACCATTAATGAAAGTTCCACTGAGATTGAAGAAGTTGCAAAGGAGAAGCTAATTGCCGACAACGAGAAACAGATCAGCGTTGGCAAGACGCTCTTTGAATGCGACGGACGAGTCGTCAATTACGTCAAGAAGATTGATCTGGTGGATTCAGAATTGGTACCGGATCTGAAATGTTGTGTGTTTCTGAGAGCGTTCCTCCCGTTTTCGATCATCATCGCGTCGACTTCGCCATTTCCTTCGCCAAGATTCATGCTCCTTCAGAAATCAAGAAGAGCGACAAATCCACAGGTTCGAGGTTTTGCTGTGACTGTGTCTTCGTCCATCCTTCATACTTCGAGATTGAGAAAATTGTTTTAACAACCGCGCTGTCGCCGGTACGCATCATCTCTGTGACAGAAACACCTCCACAACACTCTGCATTTCTGTTCGATCCCGTAGGAGCAAATACGATTCCATCGTGTGTGCCGTCTGGTGTCTCAGCTTAGTTCGATCTTAGCATTGTTACCACCATCTTTGATCCCGGTGGAAATCTCACAATCGTCTACTTCTCCGTCGTGTGCCGCCTGTCTTTCATCTCCGTTCGTGGTGTTCGATCCTCTCTGTTTTCAACAAGATCATCTTTGACGATGGTTTTTCTTCTGGTCTGCGCGATGGAGTCACCACCCGGACCAGCCTCTGGTCTACCTTGGGTACCATAGCCGCGAGTAAGGGATTGGAATTGATTTTTTCGAGCCAGACGCGCAAGGAAATGTGTTGAATGTTCGAGAACTCTCATAGTGTTTGTTCACTGCATTCCTGTTTGCTCGTTCTCCATCTCGTTGCCTGTATCCGGTTGCAATTCAGTGTCCATACATCTCCCCTATTGCATTTCGGAACGACACTGCGTTCTATCTAATGTCTCAGCCGCTTGCTTCACACTTTCTGTTTCACTACTAGCTGGGCTTCAATGCTGCAATTTGCTTTTGGGACATGTGACATGATCTGTTGGGAGTTGTTGGGCTTTGTTATGTTTTTAGCTTTCAAATTAGGCTTGTTGTGTTATAGTGTTAGATTTTTTTTTAGTCGCTTTACATAAAAAAATATGCTACAATGGCTGATTTTTTTAGTACTTGTATTTCAAGCTGCTTCTGGTGATCCCACTATCAGCTTGCAAAGATACTCATGCAGTTCCCTGGAATTATGAGGCAAGAGTTGAAGTGGTGGAAGGTCCTTCAACATGCGAGACAAGCAAGCAAAGCAAGATTGACGAGACAATCACCAATATAGTGAGTGTCGGGGGAATAACCCGAAGTGGGCGATACTTTGGCCCAGGAGAGGTTGAAAAGAAAAAGAAAAATAAAGGGAATGAGGTGGAAGAAAACGAGCATCCTGAAGAAGAATTCTTGAAGATAATGAAGCAAAGCGAGTATGATGTGATGGAACAACTGAGGAGAACTCCAACCCGAATATCCTTATTTTCCCTCATTCTAACTTCTGAGGCACATAGAAAAGCTTTGTTGAAGACATTAGAGGAAGCTTTTGTCAAGCCTGACGTTACTCCCAAAAACATGATAAACATGGTCGATCCTGTGCAACGAGTTAACCTCATCACGTTCTCTGAAGCTGAAATGGTATCTCGAGCAAAAAGGGACAATCGAGCCCTACATATCACCTTGAAATGCCGGGGATTTCTAGTGGCCAAAGTGCTAATCGATGGTGGTTCAGCTTTGAATATCATGCCAACGTCCACGTTGACTGCTCTAGCAATGGGAGAACAAGATTTAACGCCTCAGTCGATGACAGTTCGGGCTTTTGATGGGTCTAAGAGAGGCATTCTCGGTGAAATAGTACTACCATTGGAAATTGGCCCAAGTGTGTTCCGCGTATTGTTCCAAGTCATGGCAATTGAGTCAACATATACTATGCTATTAGGACGACCATGGATCCACGAAGCAGGGGCAGTACCTTCCACTCTACACCAGAGGGTTAAACATGTAGAAAATGGGTCTGTTATCACGATTCGCGGTGAAGAAGAGATTATGGTCTCAAAACCTATGTCCCTTCCATATGTGGATAACACTGATGAAGAAGGAACGAATTTGTGCCATAGTTTCGAGGCAGATAAGTCGGGAGGCGAGGAAAAAGGTTCGCTAGTTAGTAATGTGAATCAGGTGGCAACACGAATCATGGCAAAAAGTGGCTACGAAGAAGGGAAAGGCTTGGGCCGTCACCTACAAGGAATTCGTGATCCTATATTCTTGCAAAAGAAGTCAGACATGTCTGGGATCGGCTATAACGATAACCTTGAAGCAAAGTTCAAAGCTTTGACAATTGGTAAAAGGGAGACACAACTAATCCCTCACTTGAAGGATACGTTTCCCGTTCCTGCCGAAGTGATTTCACCTGAGAATGCTGCTTGTGTACCAAACCGGCCAGCAATCAACACGTTGGATGATGAAAGCTCAAGGGCATATGGCATCATCCACCCCACCACCAATCAAGAACCACTGAACAATTGGCAGGCTGAACCAGTTATTGATGTTGTTGCTTTCATGTAATCGTTTTCTTGTACTGTATTAGCCGACTGAGGCTATAAGACTTATGTTATTTTGCTTGAGACACAAATTTAATGAATCTGCATGCATTCCTATCCATTTGTTCTGTTTCGTCTTATTCCTTCAAAATCCTCACTCTTCAATTATGCTTTTGTTTCCCATTTTCTTTCTATTATTCTCTTTCCGATTTCCATGAATTGTTCTCCAGGGACTCACATTTCACTAAAACTTTGCCTCATTATGGGAATATCGAGAACCTGTTGTTTGATTCCTTTGCGACCTCGGATGGGAATTGTTCCAAGTCGGATGAAGCTGACGAAGTCGTCAAAGAGTTCACTGAACTTCTGGACTCAACTGAAAAAGAGTTTGGTTTGAATGACGAGACAGAGGAAATGATCAATATGGGGACTAAGGAGGATAAGAAAGAGTTAAAATTGGTAGACAATCCAGAACGTGAAGAAATGATTGCTTTGTTCAGAGAATATCTTGATGTCTTTGCATGGTCTTATAAAGATATGCCCGGCCTGGACCCAGAAATAGCAGCACATAAGATTCCACTTTATCCAGATGCGAAACCCAAGAAGCAGAAGTTGAGAAGGATGCGCCCGGATATGTCATTGAAAATCAAAGAGGAGGTGGTCAAGATGTGGGAGGCCGGATTTTTAGAGGTTTCAAGACAATCTTAATGGGTAGCTAACATCGTCCCGGTACCCAAGAAAAATGGAAAAGTTAGAGTGTGCGTGGATTACCGAGACCTAAATCAGGCTAGTCCGAAGGATGATTTTCCTCTCCCACATATCGATGTGCTTGTTGACAATACTGCTAAGAACCACAGGTTTTCGTTTATGGATGGATATTCTGGATATAACCAAATCCTTATGGATGTTGAAGATAAGGCAAAGACCACGTTCATCACCCCATGGGGGACATTCTGCTACAAGGTAATGCCTTTTGGGTTAAAGAATGCTGGGGCTACTTACCAACGTGCCATGGTTACCCTTTTTCATGACATGATGCATAAAGAGATTGAAGTATACGTGGATGATATGGTTGCCAAATCAAAGGAAGATGAAAGTCATGTAGAAGTATTGCGAAATCTATTTGAAAGGCTCAGAAAACATAAGTTGCGGCTGAATCCTAACAAGTGCGTTTTTGGGGGATCGTCAGGAAGGTTACTCGGTTTTATCGTGAGTAGAGAAGGGATAAGGGTGGATCCTGACAAAATAAAGGCTATCCAAGAAATGCCAACTCCCAAGACTGAGCGAGAAGTAAGGAGTTTCCTGGGGAGACTCAATTACATTGCTAGATTCATTGCCAACTTGACTAGCACGTGTGAGCCTATATTCAAGTTACTAAGGAAGAACCAACCAGGGAAATGGGATGAAGAATGTCAAGTAGCATTCGACAAGATAAGAACTTATCTGTCGAGTCCTCCTATTTTAGTACCCCCAACACCAGGACGCCCTTTGATTCTGTATTTGACAGTGCTGCCATCATCCCTAGGGGCAATGCTTGGACAACAAGATGCATCAGGAAAGAAAGAGCAAGCAGTCTATTATTTGAGCAAGAAGTTCAACGATTGTGAGACTCGCTATACGACAATTGAGAAAACGTGTTGTGCTCTAGTCTGGGCTTCAAGAAGACTTCGCCAGTACATGTTGTACTACACTACATGGTTGATTTCGCGATTTGATCCACTAAAGTACATATTCGAAAGCCCTCATGTTTCTCTAAGGGTGTCAAAATGGCAAGTGATCTTGTCAGAATTTGATATCAAGTATGTGACGCGAAAATCGATTAAAGGGAGATGTACTTCGATGGGGCAGTAAATATGTATGGAAATGGCATAGGGGCAGTCGTGGTATCACCAAGTAAAAAGCAATATCCGGTGGCTATCAAGTTGAATTTCGAATACACAAACAATATCGCAGAATATGAGGCATGTGCAAGTGGGCTATTGGTTGCAATTGACCTCGGTGTGAAACGATTGGAGGTTTTTGGAGATTCAGCCCTTATTATCTATCAGGTGAAGGGTAAATGGCAAACTAAGGACTCAAAATTGGTGCCTTATCAAAAGTATCTAACTCAGCTGATAACAAGGTTTGAAGAGATAACGTTCTCCCATTTGACTCGGGATAAGAATCAGTTTGCCGATGCCTTGGCTACTTTGGCGGCGATGTTTAAATTGAACATCAATGCCGAGGTTCAACCCATCCACATAAAGGTGAAAGATGAGTCGGCCTACTGTGCTAATGTAGAAGGGGAGCCAGACGACGAACCATGGTATTATGATATAAAACGGTATATTCAGCACGACGAATACCCAGATGGTGCAAGTGAAGTGAACAAGAAAACCATCAGAAAATTGGCAATAACATTTTTCTTGAGTGGAGAAATCCTCTACAAACGAAGTCAAGATGGAACACTACTGAGATGTGTAGATGCTCGAGAAGCCAGGCGAATCATGATTGATGTTCATGAAGGGATCTATGGGACACATGCGAATGGTCACATGATGGCCCGTAAGATAATGAGAAATGGATTCTATTGGTCCACTATGGAGACAGACTGCATAGCGTATGTGCAAAAATGTCTCAAATGCCAGTTGTACGCAGATCGGGTCAATGCACCTCCTTTTCCTCTGCACAACCTAACCAGTCCTTGGCCGTTCTCAATGTGGGGAATAGATGTCATCGGGCCAATTAATCCGAAAGCTTCAAATGTGCATCGATTTGTATTGGTGGCAATCGATTATTTCACTAAATGGATAGAGGCGTCTTCCTATGCCAGCATTTCCCAGAAGGTGTTTGTCAAGTTCCTCAATAGAGATATTATATGTCGCTATGGGATTCCTGAAAGGATCATTACAGATAATGCACCCAATCTTAATGGCGGAGAAGTACAAAGATTGTGTGAACACTTCAAGATCAAACATCACAATTCAGCTCCCTATAGACCACAAATGAATGGTGCAGTGGAAGCAGCTAATAAGAACATCAAAAAAATCATTGCCAAGATGGTAGTTAATTACAAAGATTGGCATGAAATGTTACCTTATGCTCTGCACGCTTATCCTACTAACATACGATCAAGCACTGGGGCAACACCATTTTCTTTGGTGTATGGGATGGAAGCAGTATCTCCTATTGAAGTAGAAATCCCGTCCTTAAGGGTATTGATGGAGGCAGAATTAGAAGAGTCAAAATGGGTAAAAGCCCGATATGAGCAGTTAAACATGATTGAAGAAAAGAGGCTTGTAGCTATTTGTCATGGGCAGTTGTATCAGAGTAGAATGGCCAGAGCCTTCAATAAGAAAGTTCGCCCAAGAGAATTTCAACCAGGAGATTTGGTTTTGAAGAAAGTACTACCTCATCAGGAGGATGCGCAGGGAAAATGGGCACCTAGCTATGATGGTCCTTATATGGTCAAACATGCATTTTCCGGGGGAGCCCTGATTCTCCTGGACATGGAAGGACATGAACTGTCAAAGCCGATAAACTCAGATGCTGTTAAGAAGTTCTATGCCTAAAAAAAAAGTGATAATAAACGCCCGCTAGATTGAAAACCTGAAAGGGCGGTCTAGGCAAAAATTAGGGTAAGTGAAAGCCTACTAGATTGAAAACCCGAAAGGGTGGTCTAGGCAAAGTTAAGGCAAAGAAAGAAAAGAAATGGCATAGTGGTTAAATCGGCCTGAGAGTCTCGGGGCAAGCTTACAATGGGGCAATATGATCAGTCATCTCCAGGGTCAAAAGGGAAGGGAATCAAAGGACCTATACTGGGGCAAATTTGATGTGAAATTTCTTATTGTGATTATCTTTCCCTTTTCCTAGTGCTTCTCTGAAAATTTGTATCAAAGTTCCACATCAATTCAATTCACAAATTATTCCTCCTATTTGCATCCATTCTTGCATTCATGCTTCATTTGTTAAAATATGTCTCAAGTAAAATAACTCAAGTCTAACAATACTTTGAAACGATTACGTTAGCAACTCCTCAATGGATAAATAAATAAAAATCCCTGGTCGTTTCGAATAAAGGTGAAATTAATTCAGACCTCTTCATAATAAATTAGGGCAAGAAAAGTCTAAATCCCAAAACTTGAAATGGTGTCATCCAAATGTGTCGTGTGGCTACAAACGAAGAGTGAAGTTGCAGACATCTATAAGGGGATAAGAAAAGTATACAACCGATGTTGCTGTGGGGAATTAGTGAAAACAAGATAACAAGAGTTTGATTGATCGAAGCTTCCTAGTTCGCCATAATGGCTCAGATCCTGTAAAACACACTCAGGTAAGTCAAAACATGACGACCCAATCTATTTATAGTCTGTTGAGGGAGGAGGTTCAGTCCCCTTCTCATTCTGTTTCTGGTATGCGGAGGAGATTCCGGCATTTGAACGTTTAATTTCCTTCTGGGCAAGACGGTTCCGTCCCTTGCCTATCCTATTTCTTTTGAGGGAGTCGGTTCAGTCCACTACCCGTTTATTTCTTGCTTGTTGAGGGAGTCGGTTCAGTCCACTACCCATTTATTTCTTGCTTGTTCAGGGAGTCGCTTCAGTGCACTACCCGTTTATTTCCTGTTGTTGAGGGAGTCGCTTCAGTGCACTACCCGTTTATTTCCTGTTGTTGAGGAAGTTGTTTCAGTGCACTACCCGTTTATTTCTTGCTTGTTGAGGGAGTCGCTTCAGTGCACTACCCGTTTATTTCCTGTTGATGAGGGAGTCGCTTCAGTGCACTACCCGTTTATTTCTTGCTTATTGAGGGAGTCGCTTCAGTGCACTACCCGTTTATTTCCTGTTGTTGAGGGAGTCGCTTCAGTGCACTACCCGTTTATTTCTTCAGTGCACTACCCGTTTATTTCTTGTTTGCAGAGGTAGGCGGTCCAGTCCTCTACCCGTTTATTTCTTGTTTGCAGAGGTAGGCGGTTCAGTCCACTACCCATTTATTTCTTTTGCAGAGGTAGGAGGCTCAGTCCTCTACCCATTTATTTCTTGTTTGCAGAGGTAGGCAGTTCAGTTCTCTACCCGTTTATTTCTTGTTTGCTAAGGGAGTCGGTTCAATCCACTACCCATTTCATTTCTTGTTTGCTGAACCACAATCCCCTGTCTATTTCATTTTTTCTAGGCGAGGCGGTTCAGTCCCCTGCCTGTCTTTATTACTCTTGACATTTTCGTAGTGTGTCACTTTCATGCATTGCTGGCCAAAATTGATGTTCATATATCTGTACTTATTTCTCACTGCGATAATATGCAGACTATGGTTTGTCATATCATCTAGTGAAAAAGTAAGTACAGAGGGGCAGCTGTGAACACCCAATTTTGACCGAAATTTTTAAATATTTTTAAGAAAAACACCAAAAATACTTTTTACAAATACTAAATTTTTAGTCTTTATCTGAGTCTTTATTTTAGTGCATTATGTCATTTTTGCTCTATTTTATTTTGTTAAAATAAAAAAAAATCAAAATATAAGAGATCTAATCCACTTTCAATAAAAATACAAAAGGAAATTTCAAATTACAAGGAAATAGAAAATAATAAAGAAAGCATAAAGGACACGTTGCACCCCTCCTCTTTTGGCAATGAAACCAAATTCCAGTTCCTGGCACAGCCTTTCATCACGCAAAAATGGTGCAAATTTCCTCACGCTACACAACATCAGCCCTGACAACTTTGGCACCATTCTCCTCTGCTCCATTATGCAAAACAAAGTCAAACAATGCCAAGACCATGAAAGTAGCAGTAGATTGGGAGAAGCAATTATCATGGACCAGTGTAATAGAGCATCAAATAGGAAAAAATGGGATAAGGCAAAATTGACTCATCAAAAAAAAAAAAAAAGAAACGTTGGTCTGTTCAAGAAAGAGAAGTAGAGAAAAAAATTAGCTTATTCAATAACCCTCGTCCTCTATAAATTCACAGAAGGAGCAGAAGAAAAGGAAGAACAAAACAGAGAAAAAAAGGGGCGAATCACTGAGAAAAAAAAGAGACTTAGGGAGAAAGAGGCACCGAGCAACACAAAAGAGGAGAGGGAAAGTTTTGGAAGTTTTTCACTGTGAGAAAAATTAAAAGTGATTGAGGGAAGGAAAAAAAAAGGGAATTCACAGTTGAAGAAGGAAAGGGGTGGAGAGCAACAATAAACAGTCCACCTATAAGCTTAGAAACCAGGTGAAATATCGCCCACTGGCTGTTTTTTATCTCTCTCGCCACTGATCATTTTTCTCTCTCTCTCGCCCGTGGCCGTTTTTCTTCCTCCCTTTTTCTTCTGTTGCGGCATTTGTTTTCTTCCATTAAACGTGTGTGTGTGTGTTTTAGGTGTAGTGAGATTGTGTGTGTGTGTTTTAGGGTGTATGAGCGAGACTGTGACAAGACAAGTCACCACCACTCCATTTGTTTTTCTTCATTTTATTTCCTTTGTTTCTTTATTTAACAAATAATAATATTTTTTTTCTCATACTTCTTCTAACACTCCCCTTTCCCTGGGAATAAAGCGTGGCGGTGTGTGTGTTTGTTTTTTTTTTTCTTTTTTTTTTGCTTGTTTCTTGAACTTCCTATTTTTATTTATTTTATTTTTGTTTTTTTCGATATTATTTGATTTGTCTCACTTACTAGCATGTTTATTTATTATTTGACCCATTGGTCTAGATGATGGTTCAGTCCACTCATATTTGTTTTCTCTTTACTTGTTAATGGATGAGTCTAACCTTTTTATCATCTAATTATAATCATATATTTTGTTTAATGTTATTAAATCAAACAGAAATATTTTTTTTTCCTTAAAGACAAATCAAATCAGCTGAGATGTGACATCATCTTGTTGATCCTCAATTTAAGACGCCTGAGTTGCGACAACTTGGTGATCTTAAACCCTTTAAAAATTAAAGTCAAAGCAATACACAAATATTTTCTAGAAGAACTACGTGACTTTTGAGTTCCTCATTGCACCGGAGGGTACGTAGGAGCGGGTCAACCCCGTCAAGTCAAATTTAAATTTTTCTAATTTAGTTTCCTTTTTTTATTCATTTTTTACACTTAGTATTTATTTTATTTTATTTTGGGGTGAAACAAATATTTATATTAGTTTGCACAATTAATTTTGGGTAACTGTCATAAGACAGACGTGTTGGGGGTGTTGTGGGGTTTAGTCTTCACCCTTCTCCATGCGTAATCGATTCCCGAACTCAGTATGGTTTTCAAAGATCATTATTTTTGAGGTTTTTCTAATTTTTCCTAAATATAATAAAATTGGTGGCGGCTCCCAAACCTTTGGATCATTACAAGCCCCATTTAATTTCTCACTAAAATAAGCAATTGGATGGCCTTCTTGCATTAAAACAGCCCCAATCCCAACATTAGATGCATCACATTCAATTTCAAAAGATTTTGCAAAATTAGGCAATGTAAGAATGGGTGCATGAGTAAGTCTCTCTTTTAGGGCAGCAAAGGCATGCTCTTGTTTCTCACCCCATTTAAAACCAACATTCTTTTTAACAATTTCATTAAGAGGTGCAGCCAAAGTACTAAAGTCTTTCATAAATCTTCTATAGAAACTTGCTAACCCATGAAAACTCCTTACATCACTCACATTTTTAGGGGTTGGCCACTCTTGAATGGCTTTAATTTTTTCCTCATCAACATGCACACCTTCAGCACTCACGACAAAGCCCAAGAAAATAACATGATTTGTACAAAAAATGCATTTTTCCAAATTGGCATACAATTTTTCTTTTCTAAGCACATGCAAAACAGCCGTCAAATGATTGTAATGGTCATCTAAGTTTTTGTTATATATCAAGATATCATCAAAATATACAACAACAAACTTACCCAAAAATTCCCTCAAAACATGATTCATTAGTCTCATGAAAGTACTAGGTGCATTAGTTAAACCAAAAGGCATAACCATCCATTCATACAAACCATATTTTGTTTTGAAAGCAGTTTTCCATTCATCCCCTTCCCTTATTCTAATTTGATGATACCCACTTTTCAAATCAATTTTTGAAAATAAGCATGCACCAAATAGTTCATCAAGCAAATCATCTAACCTGGGAATAGGATGCCTATACTTGATGGTGATATTGTTGATGGCTCTACAATCAGTGCACATCCTCCAACTACCATCCTTCTTGGGTACCAAAATTACCGGTACAGCACAAGGACTCAAGCTCTCTTTTACCCACCCTTTGCGCAACAATTCCTCCATTTGCTTTTGTATCTCTTGAGTTTGTTGAGGATTGCTACGATATGCTGGCCTATTAGGCAATGAGGCTCCGGGAATGAGATCAATGTGATGCTCTATTCCTCTTATAGGGGGTAAACCATACGGTACTTCCTTTGGAAACACATCTTCAAATTCCTGCAAAAGAAACTCAATTCCACTTGGCAAAATTTTTGCTTCAGTATTGTTAGAGAGTAAATTAAATTCCTTGCAATAAACCAAGTATAGGGGCTGGTGTGAAAAAATTGCTCTCTTCACCTCTCCTTTTGTAGCAAGAAAACTCTCTTTTCTCTCTTTTTCATCACTTTTTTTCTCACTATTTTTATTCTTTTTAATTTTGCCCTCTTCTTTCTTTTCTCTCTCTTTTTCCTCTTGCTCTTTGTTTTCTCTCATTTTGTTTTGATCCTCTCTCACCTCTCTAGGAGACAATGGTACAAGAGTAATCTTTTGATCATTAAGCAAGAATGAGAATTTATTTGTGTGTCCCTCATGGGTGGCTTTTTTATCAAATTGCCATGGCCGCCCAAGCAACATGTGACTAGCTTCCATAGGTACCACATCACACAAAACAACATCATGGTACTTCCCAATTGAAAAACAAACCTCAACTTGTTTGTTTACGGTCATTTCTACCGCTTCACTTAGCCACTGGAGTTTATAAGGTTTTGGGTGAGGTTTTGTTTCCAAATTAAGTTTTGACACCAAACGTGTGCTAGCCACATTAGTACAACTCCCTCCATCAATTATTAGAGAACATACCTTTCCTTGAATCAAACACCTTGTATGAAAGATGTTTTCCCTTTGGTTTGTGTCCTCCTCTTTGATTTGGCTTCCCAACATTCTTCTCACCATGAGCAAATCTCCTTCTGGTGGCTTCTCCACTTCAATTTCTTCTTCAGATTCGGATGAGGTCTCCGTAGAAAATTCTCCGTTGTCTTTCAAGATCATCACCTTCTTAGTTGGACATTGTGATGCAATGTGTCCTCGGCCTTGACACTTGAAGCACTTAACATCACGATTTTTAGTGCTTGGTGAGACATCATTAGAAGAAGAAATAGCTTTCCCCTTAGGGTCAGTCGTAGCCTCCTTGGAGGATGTGGTACCCTCCTTCTTTGGCTTGTTCTTCCAACTTAGGGAGTTGAAAGTGGAAGGATTCTTCTTTGTATAGCCTTTCCTTTTGAGTTGCTGTTCCACCTTGATGGCTTGGTGTACCAACTCCTCTAGTTCAACATAATGTTGCAGCTCCACCACATCACTTATGTCACGATTTAGGCCATGTAGGAATCGTGCCATAGTTGCTTCTCTTTCCTCCACCACATTAGCTCGTATCATGGCCATCTCCATTTCTTTGAAATACTCATCAACACTTTTAGACCCTTGGGTGAGTCTTTGAAGTTTATTGTACAATTCCCTATGGTAATAGGAAGGTACAAATCTTTTTCTCATGATTCTTCTCATCTCCTCCCAACTCTCAATGGGTGGCTCTTCAAATCTCCTTCTTTCTTTCAAGGTTTGATCCCACCACACCAGGGCATAATCAGTGAATTCAAGGGCAGCAACCTGCACCTTTTTAGCATCTGTAAAGGTGTGACAAGAAAAAATTTGCTCTATTTTTGTCTCCCACTCCAAATACACCTCTGGATCATTTTTTCCTTGAAAAGATGGTACTTTTATTTTTATCCCACCCAACCTTTCCTCTCTATTATTTCTTCCCTCATTTTCTCTCCTTCTCCTCTCATGTCTCTCCCTACACCTCCTTCCTTCAGATCCTTCACTTTCACCCTGAGAAGAATGTCTAGGTGTTCTATTCCTCTCCAACTGATCAAGTCTTTCATGGAAGTCATCTGCTTGTTAGCGCATCAGCCTCTCTCCATGTGTTGAGTCAAGGCTGTTATTTGCAACTGTATAGCTGTTGTTCTTGGGCTCGGAGGAGGACTATTTTCAGCCATGAATTTTCTGCAAAAGAAACAAAAAATGGAGGGAATTGGACCTCACCACTCTCTACTCATGTATTTCACTCAAAAAAAAAATTGTTACCTCTCATGTTTCACTCAATTTAGGCTTTTTCTATGATATGTACTCTTGCCTTTTTCCACTCAATGCCCTCTTTGAGTTCTTTAAAGAAACCAGCCTCAATCACACAAGAAAACAAAAATTCTAATGGTAAACACGCACACAAGACTTAAGGAAAGCAATAACAATACTAAGGAAGAAAGTATGAGAAAGGAACAAACTAACTCAATTTTTTTTTTAAAAAAAAAGGAAATAAGAGTCTGGCAGCAAGGAAGAAGAATATAATACACAATTCCTTCACAGTCCAGAATTTCTTTTTTTTTATTTTCGTGTTTTTTTTGTAGATTTCTATCTCTTTTTTTTTTTTAATAACCAAACAGAAAATATAAGGAAGGGACTGCAATTTTTTTTTGACAAAAAACTGCAATGTTAATACTAAGAACAAAAATGACAGCAAGAATTAGTCCAAACGGAACCTTGCTTTAATGACTATCCAATTTGCATGGTTTATCAATCCTTGTGCAATTCAGTTGCAATTCACAATAATATAATGGAAATGATAAATTTGACAATGAATTGTAAATTGCAAGAATTTAAATGACAAGGAAATGTAAAGGCTGAATAGTAAAGAACCAGAATAAGGAAATTAGAACAAAGAAGAAATGAAAAAAAAATGGAATAGAAAGAAATGAGGGAGGCGCCACACTCTTGCTTCTATGGGGAGAAGAAGAAGAAATGATAAGCCTTGGGGAATGATCGCCACAAGAAAACTTGGTTTCTTGATAAGATCAAAAGGGAAGGTTCAATGAAGAACCCAAGAGAGACATACTCTCAACAATACACAAGGTATCAATTATCTGAAAATTCCAAGCTAACCTTTTATTGATTTGGGCACAACATATATATAGAGGGAGGGATCCTCTTTGCTGAATTTACAATGAAGGAGACAAGTGAATTAACTAGCATTATTCTTGGTGGTAATTTGTAACCTCCCTATTTATGACTTTGTCTACTCTTAATGGAATGGTGGTTACAAAACTCTCAAAACTGATTCTTCAGCAAGGTATCTAAAAAGGCATCCGAGAATTGCTTCTTCTAACACCAAATAAGTGCTCTTGCACCCCCCCCTTTGTAGCTCCATGGCGCCCTTCCTTATGCTTCAGCCCAATCATCATTCAAACCAACAAAAACAACAAAAATAACTCAACATTTGGGCTTAGGCAGCGCATAACACATGTAGCAGCCCTTGCTCCATTTGAAATAAACACACAGGCAAAATAAACTTAAGAGTTGAGGCCTAATTAATTAAATATTCTGCACCCACACATTTTATTACAACTTATTAAAAATAAACAAGTAAAAAATGGGCAGCATGTCATGCGCCCAACCCTCCTTCATGTGGACTCAAGTAGTTGACCAATTTGGGCTCTATTCCTTCTAGTTTAGGCCTTGCTTCCATTATAGTTGTCACCATTTGGTTTAAGGCCTCCTTAGCTTTCTTGGCACGTGCCCTTGTCATTGGTCCTCCTAGTCCTTGAAGTGCTTCACTAGTGTCCTCGCTTACTATGTCCTTATCAGGTATCTATCATTAAATTCTGTGGACAGAATTTATTTTAAGGAGGGTAGTAATGGGACATTTCAATTTCTAGGTTCTTTGGGTGTTTGTTTATGTGTGGACTTAGAATAAGATTTGGAAGATCCCGGATAGCTTAAAAACCCTAGGAAAGACTTAGAAACCTTTGGAAATGTCTAGAAAACCATAAAAGGACCAGAATGACGCTAGAAAGGTGTGGAACACCCTAGAAAACCTTAGAAACTAGATATTTTCATTTTGATCGCGTCGCGACGTGACGGGTCATGCTAGAGGTGTGGTTCGTGACGCGATGGGACTTATAATTGCACCATTGGATTTGCACCACATGTGCATCTGGAAGGCTCCAGAAGGTTCCATCGTGATGCGATGGTACCCAGATCGCGACGCGAAAGGACCAAAGCTCACCTATAAATACCTTTTCCACCGTTCATTTTTTCTTGCACCAAATCTTCTCTTTTTCTCTAGAATACCTCTTAGGAGTAAGTATGCTTTACACTTTCCTCCAATGACGATCATGTGCATCAGAAAGCTCTTAGTTGAAAATCCCAAGCTTGAGATAAGAGTAAAGATTAGAAGAGTAGCCCATGGCAGAAGCGCGGATAGCGGTCGAGGGTCAAGGCCTTCTAATAGGAGCTTATCCAGGAGTGCCAGGTGAGGGGGAAGATACCTCAGTTACTAAGGAAAACATGTGGTAGAGTAGTACTATTAGCATGCATAGGGGACCTTAAACACTATTAGGGGTTGATATCAGCAACACCTTAGGAGAGGAGTTGCAGTATGCGGTGGCTAAGGATAGTCGCCGTAGACCTATCAACCAACATAGGTTTTGCTTGGTGTGAATTGTGTGCTTGCTTGACTTACGTGTCTACTTGATTGACAACATGATTTGTTGACAGTCGCCTTCGCGATGTTAAGAATAGTCTATGCGCTAATTACTTGTGACTGTGATATTCTGATTAATGTGGTAATATCTATAACGTGCTGATTGAATAATTATGTTATTTGTGAATGTAATGAGTAGTGTATGGTCATAGTGTCAAGGGTGATGTGACCCCCGCTACCCCGCTATACAAGAAATGCATAGAAACATATGGGAATAAGATAAAAATGTGGTTTTACAAAAATCTTTCACGGAATGGAAGTTTCATATCAACATAACTCATTTGCGGAATAAAAACAAATTACAGAATTAAACCCAACAACCCGATGGCACATGTCTCAGAGCTTGACCCTTTGTTTTATATCGGTAAGTAATATCAATATAATACGTAAATAACTCCTAAGCTAAGCAGCAACACACAGTCTACTCCTCAGCGTCCATGTCCACGTCATCACCTGCAGACTCATCGTCTACTCGTACATGGGGTGCACAAGTAGCCACAAAACACAAAGGGGTGACGAATCATACTCAAATGAAAAGACAACGGCATAGGTAAAATAATATGTTGCGTCAACAATCAGACTGCATTTCAATCACGGTCAAACAAGTTTCGACGATAAGTCGTCATGTATTATCAAACGGTCGGCTGTCCTTAGTCGGTAACTAGCTAATGTGGACCTATAACTTATTCAACATAACCTTAGATTTAACATGTTACGAGTTTAACAACAAGCATACAACAATCCAACAAATACCATGTAACCAGTCACAATCCTACGTCGACAACCTACTAGCGCGAATCTACAACTATTCAACTTAACCTTAGGATCCTTTACCTTGTTTGGGTGAGCGAATGTAGTGTCCCCAACATCCGTACAATGCCATCGAGCCATGGGATCCCCCAGTCAGTGAAACTTTGACGAGTGCCACCATAGTAACTCTTTTAAAATGGCGTCCCATTGAGCCATGCGATCCCCCCATCAGTGAAACGCCGACAAGTGTCGTCATAGTAACCCAATGTTCTTTAAACCATTACCAACGAGCCATGGGATCCCCCCATCAGTGAAACGTTGATGAGTGCGCCATAGTAACTCGAAGTCTACACCCGAACGACTAACGAACAACAGAGACTAACGAGCCATGCGGTCCCCCCAAGCAGTGAAACGTCGCTGAGTGACATCATAGTAACTCGTCATCCTCAAATCGATTTTCGAGCCATGGGGTCCCCTCCATTAGTGAAGCATCGATGAGTGCCACCATAGAAATCCAAATGCAAATAGTAACACCTACTGCGTCGCAAACCGGCGACGAATTATACAAACACACGATACCCGATAAAACTATTGGACACCAACCCATTAATTGGTCCCAAACTCGTGACCAATACACAATAATCAACCAAACCAAATAACGTGCACGATATTTGGACGCACCTGCGACCATCATCAATTATGGGGTCACTAACCGGTAACCCCTTCAAACAAGCCAAACATTCAACCTTTAATAAGCCTAGATGGTTACTACCCTTAACCAACCCCTACAAATCATTTTAAACATCAAGTTATCATTAAACAAGGGTGTGAATCGATTCAGAAGCCCTGTGAATCGATTCAGGTTCTAAATGTCCCTCTGTGAATTGAATTGCACTGCTGTGAATCAATTCACAGCTTCGATTCACAGAGACAGCAACTGTGTGAATCGAATCACACAGTAGTGAATGGATTCACAGGACCTGCAGAACAGCAGTAACCCAATTTTTTCAGCAATTCGCGCATTGGGAACCCTTCCTAAGTGGTCCCACATCTAATTCAAGGTCTAGGGCAACTACCAAATGATCCTTAAGGTTTCTACTCATTCACCATTGATTCAATTCATGCCCTTAATCATTAATGGTTCCACCTTTATTCAAAGTAATTCACTTATGTCTCTTATCTTCTTTTTAGCCTCTTAGTTCATAACTACTTATTTTAGTCCATTTAGTCCGTCATTCTTTTACCAAAGTCAGTATCTAAAACAAGTCCATAGTTCATCATGACCTTTCCATTCAATTCTAATTCCGAACATACAATTTAACACGGTTAGAGTTCAAATCCTAATTCCCATATTAGTATGCATCCTCACTATACTATCCGTGATTCAAGACATACCCTCAATCCTAAAACAGTGAGCAAAATCCATTATCATGCGTTTTAGATTATTACAATGAACTTAAACTCTACACACATATGTTAAATTTACAACTATGAGCACACCAACACATAGTACATACATAGTCACGACATATTTATTGAGTCCTACATCATGCTTTTACTATATCAACACTTCCAACACAATCAACCAACACCAGTTGTACATATAGCCATATAAGAACACTTGTTAACAACCCCAAATTAATTCTAAAATATGAGAACTCTTAGCCAAACATTAAAACACAATTAAAACATATGAATCATGCTTCTTTACAATTAAATAGAACCAATAATCTTAGATCATACTCATGCTAATAAACACTCATAAAGCACAAGCCTTTTGTTATTACACATACACCAATTTACTAAGATATGCTATTTATCAATACTAAATTGATTCCAAACATGAGAATTCTTAACTAAATTGTCAAGATAATGACTTCTTACCACAATTCATGTTATTAAACAATACAACTATAACTAATGATCCAAGGTTATTCCAAAGCACATAAAACATCTACCTTTTCTTATTAAACATGCTTTAATCTACTAAAACATGCTAGTCATCAACTCTAATTTAATTCTAGGCATAAAGACGTCTAATTAATATTCAAAACAACTTCAAATTATAAGTTATGCCATTAAACAATCCAAACAATATTGATTATCTTAAACCATGCCTTTTCCAATAACAACACATAAAGCATTAACCTTTAAACGATAAACATACTTTAATTCATTTAAACATGTTAACTAACAACTCTTATGGCTCCTTGCTCATAAAAGGGCCTCCAATTAAATTAAAACATAAATCATAGGCATCCAAATCCATGCTTTTGCAAGGATTACATAACAATAGCTTTGCCCCGTAAGGCATAAGGATCATGGGACATCCTTAACATATTATTTGAAGCCATAAGCCTCTTTCCAAGAGATCATCCACCCCCATATCTTATGATATTCATAGCCTCCAACAGTGTCCTAGAGGATTTGGGATTGAGTTCTTTGCTACTCCAAGCCTTGTGGTATCCAACAACTCCAAGTTCAACAATTAGAAAAGAGAGGAAGAAACTCTAAGAGAGCAAAAACCATAGAACAGTGAGGGTCATGAATTTTGATCCATAAAAATAGAAAAGAAACCAAGAGAAATGAAGAGAATGTTCTTATGATCACAGCCTCGAAGACAAGACTCGATTTGGTTGAGAGACGAGAGAGAAACGGCAAAAACAGTGGCAAGAGTAACAATAGAGCACCAAGGAGTTCTAGGGTTCTTGAGAGCTCTTAACCAATGTTTAAAATTAGGTTTTAGAGTCCTAATAGGTCTAGAATCAGGTTTAGGTCGTGATTTCGCATTTGGAGACGAAACGGGCCGAAACGGGGCGACCCGCTAATTAAAAAACGCTGTCAACAGGTGTGAATCAATTCGTGCACGTGTAAATCGATTCACAGAGTCTGTTTTGGACATAACTTGAGTTATAAGTGTTCGATTGATGCGTTCTTAATGACGTTAGAAAGATAAGAGACTTTCCTACAAAATCTTGTTTCACGGTCCTTTCCTAAAATGGAATCTAACATGGTGTAAAATCTATTTAAAGTTGACTCAGGTGTTTCCAATTCTACACTTGTACTGCATTGACTCGGGAGAGCATATTTGGAGCAGTAGGTATCAAAATCGAGTCAAACTAAAGCCAATTGAAAGATAAGGGATAAAGCTATAACTTTCATGAAGATGTGTAATTTCCATTCAGTCCCTAAAGGGTTAGAAAATGAAGAATACGATGACTGATTTGACTAAACATAACGATAGAGTTAAGTCTAGGCATTTCCTTATGTAAATGGGTACTAAACACTTATTCAACCCCCAAATAACACCCAACGACTCTATAATTTCTAACGCTTAGGCTTAAGAAATTCTGGGTGTTACAGGTGACGCCCTCTCGTTAGAGGATTACGAATCCCTAGATGGTAATAGTGAGTATTACTGTTGATATTCTGTTTGCCAGTGGTGAAAGTCGGGTCGGTGCATCTGAGGTTGACGTACCTGAGGACTGGTGATCGGACCGAAGGTATGAAGTGGTTTGGAGCAGGTCGTTGACCTTGGGGATACACAGAGTGAGGCTCGGTCATCCCGACGAGGCTTAAGGACTCCATGTTTGATGAGGGGGTAATCCTGGCCATTCCCTGCATTGGGAATGCCAGCCTCGTGCAAGGAGACGGTACCTTACTCCGGTGATCATAGATGGTAGCGTATCAGGATATGTCTCTGGGACAACCAACTTATGTGTCATTCCTCTCGTGCCCTGAAACTAGTGATCGGTCTAGGGTGTGTGAAGGGCCAGTGATCAGCCCACATGCTTAGTGGTTTGTGTCAGTATGTGGTATCAGGGTATGATGTGATCGGTGACCGTGTACTCAAGAGTCCATGTGTGGTATTTATGGTATCAGTATTTATCAGTTATGACGATGATTGTTATCTTTGTGTTGTGCATAGTAATAGTTACACTGCTATTCTGTTTTCCTGCTTGGTGATTGCCGAATTTCTTACCCCTTCATTTCTTGTGTATTTCTATATTATGTTATGGTAATATAGTAGATGGACAGGAGCAACCTGTGCTTAGAGCTTATTCTTGGGGAGCGGGACCTAGCAGAGGTGACCGCAATGATAAAGCTGCCTAGAGGTAGTGTTCAGATTGTTGGAATACAGTTGTATGGCCAGTGTGTCCTAGATTTTGTCACCCTTTGTGGGTGTGTGTATATATCTATTTGTGTTTATGTGCCATGCTTTGCGTACTCTGTTAATAAATAATATGAGTTGTTGCCTTAAACATGTGGATTATTTGAAAATCAAATAACGCCATGTCAAGGCGAGGTGTTACATTTTAGTGGTATCAGAGCAGTTTGGTTCTACCCGGACTGTGGGGTTAAGTCACTGGCCTAGAGTCTAGTTGTCTCCACATCGGACGACAACTTTGTTGGGGTTTGGGTAGAAAGTCTAACACAAGTTTTAGGAAATATTAGTTATGAGGTATATCTTGGAAAGATGAACCAATTGTTACATTTTCAGGTAACGCGTGGCTCGTCGAACTCGAGATGGGAGATGTAGAAACATCCCACCAGATGATAATGGAGGATCAATGGAAACTAATGGAACTAGAGGCATGGAAAATTTGGTGGTAGCCATGCAGCAGCAGGCGTAGTAGAATGCCCTACTGATATAGTAGCAGGGACAATTGCTGCAACACTTGCTGAACCACGGCGGCAGAGGAAAAGTAACAGTTGATGCCAGACAGGCAACCTTTATGAAGAACAAACCTTCATAATCTTGAGGAGAGTAAGATTTAGAGGGAGCAGAGTTTTGGCTCCAAGAAGTGGAGAAGATCTTCGCGGTAATACGTTATTGAGAGGATCAAAAAGTAACGTATGCATCCTTTCTATTAGCAGGTGGAGCGGAGTCTTGGTGGAGGAATAAAAAACGAATGCTGGAGACTGGGAGAAGGATAATCACTTGGGAACTGTTTCGAACTTGCTTCTTAGAGAAGTATTTCCCAAGTACTCTAAGGCGTGAAAAGGAAAAGGAGTTTGTCAGTTTAAAGTAAGGAAAGATGTCTTTAGGCGAGTATGCCGTGAGATTTGAGGCCTTGATTAAATACTCTAGGCTTTTCCAAATGGACCCAAATGAAGAATGGATGTGCAGATAGTTTGAGGACGGGTTAAGACCCGAGCTGCACAGATCTATGATCCCTCTAAAGATTAGTCGTTTCCCAGAGTTGTTGGAGAAATGTATTGAACTAGAAAATCATGATAATGGGATGGAAAAAGAAAACCAAAAGGATGGTGGACCCATAAGGAACAATAGGAGGAATCAAGACGAGAAAACTCAAAACAATCAAGGACCCTATGATCGTCCAGAGTAGTCACTCATAGCTGTTGGAAGTGAGCAACTAAGGTCAATGAGATGTGTTCGTTGCGGAGAAGGACATCATGTCCGGGAATGTCCAGAAAAAGAACCTGTCTGTTATCGGTGCAAAAACCAGGACATATTGCCAGAGATTGTAAGCAGGGGATAGCAATTGGACCTGAAGCTAGAGGACAAATGGTCGAGGCAAAACCATTTGTCTAAGGCGTTCTTAGACAACTGGACCTGGAGACTGGGTGAAGGATAATCACTTGGGAACTGTTCCGAACTTGCTTCTTAGAGAAGTATTTCCCAAGTACTCTAAGGCGTGAATAAAAAACGAATGCTGGAGACTGGGAGAAGGATAATCACTTAGGAACTGTTCCAAACTTGCTTCTTAGAGAAGTATTTTCCAAGTACTCTAAGGCGTGAAAAGGAAAAGGAGTTCGTCAGTTTAAAGTAAGGAAAGTTGTCTTTAGGCGAGTATGCCGTGAGATTTAAGGCCTTGATTAAATACTCTAGGCTTTTCTAGATGGACCCAAATGAAGAATGGATGTGCAGACAGTTTGAGGACGGGTTAAGACCCGAGCTGCACAGATCTATGATCCCTCTAAAGATTAGTCGGTTCCCAGAGTTGTTGGAGAAATGTATTGAGCTAGAAAATCATGATAATGGGATGGAAAAAGAAAACCAGAAGGATGGTGGACCCATAAGGAACAATAGGAGGAATCAAGACGAGAAACCTCAAAACAATCAAGGACCCTATGATCGTCCAGAGTAGTCACTCATAGCTGCTGGAAGCGAGCAACTAAGGTCAATGAGATGCGTTCATTGCAGAGAAGGACATCATGCCTGGGAATGTCCAGAAAAAGAACCTGCCTGTTATCGGTGCAAGAAACCATGACATATTACCAGAGATTGTAAGCAGAGGATAGCAACTGGACCTGAAGCTAGAGGACAAATGGTCGAGGCAAAACCAACTGCTGCATCTAAAACTGCAGCATCAGCTAAACATGCAGTGATACCTTCACGAATAGGTCGAGTATTTGTGGTCAAAGGAACTGAGGAGACCTCAGATTCAGGTATCTATCATTAAATTCCGAGGACAGAATTTATTTTAAGGTGGGTAGTAATGTGACATTCCAATATCTAAGTTCTTTGGGTGTTTGTTTATGTGTGGACTTAGAATAAGATTTTGGAAGATTTTGAATAACTTCAAAACCCTAGGAAAGACCTAGAAACCTTAGGAAAGGTCTAGAAAACAGTAAAAGGACAATAATGTCCCCAAAAAGGTGTGGAATACACTAGAAAACCCTAGAAACTAGATATTTTCATTTTGGTCGGGTCACGACGCGACGGGTCCTATAAGAGGTGTTGTTCGCGACGCGATGGGACTCACAATTGTACCATTGGATTTGTGCCATGTGTGCATCTAGAAGGCTCCAGAAGGTTTCATCGTGATGCGATGGTACCCATATCACGACACAAAGGGAGCGAAGCTCACCTATAAATACCCCTTCCACCCTTCATTTTTTCTCGCACCAAATCTTCCTCTCATTTTCTCTCTACAAACTTTCTTTCTCTAGAATTTCTCTTAGTAGTAAGTATGCTCAACACTTGCCTCGAGTTAGGATCATGTGCATCAGAAAGCTCTTAATTGGAAATTCCAAGCCTAAGAGAAGAGTAAAATCAGAAGGGTAGCCCAAGGCAGGAGAGCAGATAGTAGTCGAAGGTCAAGGCCCTCTAATACGAGCTTATCCAGGAGTGCCAGGTGAGGGTGATACCTCAGTTACTAGGGAAAACATGTAGTAGAGTAGTACTATTAGCATGCGTAGGGGACCTTAAACCCTACTAAGGGTTGATATCAACAACACCTTAGGAGAGGGGTTACGGTATAAGTGGCTATGGATAGTCACTGTAGACCTATCAACCAACATAGGTTTTGCTTGGTGTGAATTGTGTGCTTGCTTGACTTACGTGTGTACTTGATTGACAACATGATTAGTTGACAGTCGCCTTCACGACGTTAGGAATAGTCTATACGCTGATTACTTGCGACTGTGATATTCTGATTAATGTGGTAATATCTATAACGTGCTGATTGAATAATCATGTTATTTGTGAATGTAATAAGTAGTGCATGGTCATAGTGTCAAGGGTGACGCCCTCTCATTAGAGGATTGTGAATCCCTAGACGATAATAGTGAGTATTACCGTTGATATTCTATTTGTCAGTGGTGAAAGCTGGGTCGGTATACCTGAGGTTAGCGTACCTGAGGACTAGTTATCGGATCGAACGTACGGAGTGGTTTGGAGCAGGTCGTTGACACTGGGGATACACAGAATAAGGCTCAGTCATCCCGACGAGGTCTCAGGACTCCACGTTCGATAAGGGGGTAATCCTGGCCATTCCCTGTATTGGGAATGCCGTCCTCATGCACAGAGATGGTACCTTACTCCGGTAATCAGAGATGGCAGCGTATCAGGATAAGTCTCTAGGACAACTAACTTATGTGTCATTCCTCTCATGCCCTGAGACTGGTGATCGATCTACGGTGTGATGGGCCGGTGATCAGCCTGTATGCTCAGTGGTCTGTGTCAGTATGTGGTATCAGGGTGTGATATGGTCGGTGACCGTGTACTTAAGAGTCCGTGTGTGGTATCTGTGGTATCAGTATTTATCAGTTATGACGACGATTGTTATCTTTGTGCTATCCATGGTAATAGTTACTTTGTTATTCAGTTTTCCTAATTATTGGTGATTGACAGATTTCTTACCCTTTCTTTTCTTGTGTATTTCTTTATTATGTTATGATAATATAGCAGACAGATATGAGCAACCTGTGCTTATAGCTTATTCTTAGGGAGCGGGACCTAGCAGAGGTGACCGTAATGATAAAGCTGCCTAGAGGTAGTGTTCAGATTGTTGGAATACAGTTGTATCATGGCTAGTGTGTCCAATATTTTGTCACCCCTTGTGGGTGTGGTGTGTATATATATATATGTGTGTGTATATGCCATGCTTCGCATACTCTGATAATAAATAATATGTGTTGTTACCTTATTGTTAACACTCCATTTTGTCTATTATTTTGGGGTATTTTGAGTATAAAATATTATGATTTTGTTCCTTATTAGATAAAATATGCTCACTATTTCCTCATTTATGCAGAAAAGTAATAAAGGCAACATGGAAAGCAAAAGAAGTAATTTTGGGAAGATTCTGCCTACTTTTGGAGATTTTTTACGTTTCTGGATAAGCGGTACGTCCTAACATCTCTTCAGTACGACCGTCCCTATTCAAGCACATCAGTAGGGGCGTACCGCATGGTCAGTACGGCCTGGCGCCGAAGAAAAAGTCCAGTACGGCCGTACCAAAGGAAGTACGACCTTACACAATTGTAGTCAAACAGCATCGAGTGCAAAAGTACGGGCCAACATCGTAACTCAAGCTCGGTACGGCCGTGTATAAACGTAGGGGACACTGCTTCCTATTTTAACTGTCTAAATTATTTTTACCTTTCCACCTTAAATTTTTTTAGCACAGCAGAGAGGAGTACCTTTCCACCTTAAATTATTTTCAGCACCTATTTTAACTATCTAAATTTTTATTGCTTATTTTATAACTGTTAGTAGTGAGGACACTGCTAAAAATAAGTGTGGGGAGGGAACTATAATTACAATTACTTGGCTATGCTTATAACTATTAAATTATGGAAAATTTGATATTTTTCTAATTTAGGGACTACTTTTTAAAATTTTTCTGACAACTTGTGATTGAAATGAGGTTGTTGCTAGTTTTAGAATTCGTTGATAATTAGCATTGAAGTTTTATGAGTTTTAGCTTGTCTGTGTAAACCACTAAATGTGAGATTTGAGCATAAATAAGAGGTCACATCATATTTTTACCTCTATTCATTGTTTGAGTGATATTTTCCCATGTTATGCATTCTAGAACTTGTGCTGAGACCATTACAAAGCGAATATAAATTTACTTTCATGTGAATTTGGTAGGGGCAATTTTAGGAATTTTTTATGCCTACTTCAATTTTGTTGCAAACATTTTACCACTAGTAGCCCATTTTTGTGCTTATTATTATATTTCTTTGGTACCCTTTCATTGGTATTGATTATTATTATTATTACTGTGGTAAGCTTGGAAAATACTTTTGTTAAAGCAATTAGTGGCAAAAATCAAAATGATAATGTTAGAAATCCTTCAACAACAAAAAAGTTTATAAAAAGGAAGGCTTAGCAAATACTTTCCCCTCCTAAAAATTATTAAGTTGTTAAATTGCGGCATAAAAAGCATAAAAGGAGAAAAGAAGAAAAAAAAAAGGAGAAAAAGAAAAAGAATAGAAAAAATGTGCTATTGCCTGTAAGGAATAGAAAAAATGATGAATATTAGAGGGATTCGAGGGATTCTTGCCTGCTCTTTATAGTTAAAAAAGAAAAAGATTACTTGCTTGATTGATTTGCTTATGACCCTTTGCATGACCCTTTCTTTCTTTTTATCCCATCTAATGTTATTACCTTGGCTCCATTACAACCAATGAAAGACCCTTTTTCCTCTTTTGCATGATAAATGGATTTTAATAATGGAGTTTTGGTCAATGTACAAGCCTATAGTAATGTCAGTTCTTTGGAAAAATTTGAGAGTTAATGACTATACCTTTAAACACTTTGAGAGTGGTGAGAAGAGTGACTTATAAATCACAGACTTGGTGAACATGCATCTCTAATTAGGTATTCTATTATTTAGCACTTCTTATGATATTACTTTGTTGTCTCGTATCTCATTTATGCCCCTGGTCAGTAAATTCAATTTTTCTTATAATTATCCAAGTAGAGATTCAATTTTTATGACATTACTTTGATATTACTTGGTTGTTTTATTTTATCTCTTTATCCATTTGTTTAGATCTTATCTTTTTTTGTTCTATTTTGTTTTGTTTAAATTTGATATCAAAAATGCAAAAAGATTTTCCACTTTCTTATATACTTATCGTGATCTTTCTTTTTCTTATCTTATTTTGAATCTGAGATCTAAATATAGATAGATTTTGAATTTGAATTTAAGAAAAGATTTGATAAGGATTGGATTAGGATAATATTATCTTATCTTTTTTTGTTTTGATCATGTTTAACTTATTTCTATTTTAGTCAAACTTATCTTATTTTGTTTGATTTTGATTTTGTTTGATTCTTTCTATCTTATCTTATTTCGTTTAGATTCTATTTGACTTTACCTAGTGTTTTTGTTTTTATTTTATTGTTATTTTATAAAATAAAAAAAAATAAAAATCCCATGGGTTTTTTTCTTCGTTGTGAGTATTGTGGTTATTTTGTAGGACATGCAGACAACTGCTGGGTTCTTTCCTTTTTTTGTGAGCATTGTGGTGATGTAGGACACTTATGGCAGAACTGTTCAGCATATAACTCTTAGGTTGAATACAAGGCAGATTATATGAACAACTCTTGGAGAAGTCAGAATCAAAGAGAAGATTTTTATTGGCCATCTCAAGAGCAAGAACTTAAGGAGGCAAAGAGAAAATTTGATGAAGAATACAATTCTTTGGAGAAGATATTAAACACCAATGCAGAGGATAAAAAAGCCTTACAAGAACAAGTCTCTGCCTTGATAAATTACATACTTGAGGAGCAAGAACTAGAACTTGAGGAGGCAAAGAGAAAATTTATGCAGGGATTCAAGTCTTTAGAAAGAACAATGAATCAAAATAGAGATGAACAAAAAAGTTTGAGAAGTCAGTTTTCTACTTTGGTAGCATTAATAACTCAACAAGCTTTAGAATCACCGCCTACTCAAGTTGAGCCTAACCCCAAGGTGGAATACGAAGACACCGTCCATGAGAGTGATGAAGAACTAACCATGGAGGTGATTTTAGCTAAATTTGGGAAAAAACCTGGTGACCCATTTGATGTTATCGAAACTCATATTGAACCTGTGGAGAGTCAGGACTCTACTCCAGCAACATTGATGACTCAGAATGAACAAGACATTTTGCGCAATCAAATTGAGCATAATCTTAAGGAGGAAGATGAAGTCATCATTCTTGAGAATATTTAAGAGTTGATTGAAGAACCTAAATCTGAGCCTAAGTGTGAAGAAAAGTCAATATCAGAAACAATTGAAACTCCTACTGAAGGGAGTCAAGCTAAAATAAAAGCTCCTACTGAAGGGAGCACTCATGAAGAGAACAAGGAAGACCCCACAGTTCTTGATTTAGAGCAAAAGGAGGAAGTCCCAATTAAATTGAGACAAACTCTTTTGGCCAAAATCGGTGAAGCAGTCATTGAAGTTCAAAAGGTAAAGGTAACTATAAGAAGTGGTAAGGAAGATGATGTTTTAAAGGTTTTAAATTCTACTAAAAATCCATGTTCTTTTACTATTTCTTATTTTACCAATAACGTGATTGCTTTTAACGGCTTTGATGACTTAAGAGTGCGGAACCTTTAGAAGAAATTACTAACTTGCAGGATCCTGTTATAGTGGTAGGTGATGAAGAGATAAAAATTCCACAATATTTTGAAATTAATCCACCACTTGGCAAAAGCAAGAACAACCTAAACCACATTGTCAAAAAGTGGAGAATTGGCAATACAATAAATGCAAAATTCACTCTTAGAGAGCCGCCTGGTTGGCTACATTTAAGCAAACCGTCAGGCTCACGACGTTAAACAAGCACTTCGCAGATAATTAGCATTGAAGTTTTATGAGTTTCAACTTGTCCATGTAAACCACTAAATGTGAGATTTGAGCCTAAACAAGAGTTCACATCATATTTTTACCTCTATTCATTGTTTGAGTGATATTTTCCCATGTTGTGCATTCTAGAACTTGTGTTGAGACCATTACAAAGCGAATATAAATTTACTTTCATGTGAATTTCGTAGGGGCAATTTTAGGAATTTTTCAAGCCTACTTCAATTTTGTTGCAAATTTTACCACTAGTTGCCCATTTTTGTGCTTATTATTATATTTCTTTAGTACCCTTTCATTGTTATTGATTATTATTATTACTACTGTGGTAACCTTGGAAAATACTTTTGTTAGAGCAATTAGTGGCAAAAATCGAAAGGATAATGTTAGAAATCCTTCTAAAAAATGTTTATAAAAAGGAAGGTTTAGCAAATACTTTCCCCTCCTAAAAATTACTAAGTTGTTAAATTGCGGCATAAAAAGCATAAAAGGTGGAAAGGAAAAAAAAAGAGAAAATGAAAAAGAAGAGAAAAAATTGCTATTGCCTTCAAGAAATAAAAAAACTTGATGAATATTAGAGGGATTCGGGGGATTCTTGCCTGCTCTTTATAGTTAAAAAAGAAAAAGGTTACTAGTTTGGTAGATTTGTTTCTGACCCTTTGCATGACCTTTTCTTTCTTTTTATCCCACCTAACATTATTACCTTGGCCCCATTACAACCAATGAAAGACCATTTTTCCTCTTTTGCATGATAAGTGGATTTTAATAGTAGAATTTTGGTCAATGTACAATGTAACGCGTATTTTCATGATGCGTTAATCAGCGTTATTTGGTGTATTTTTGTCGTATTTACGCTATAATAAAGCAAATTTTTTGTTCTCTAAGTAAGTGTATTAATTAAATCAAGATCAAATTATACTTGAGAGTTAATATTTTATATTAATTCACGGTTCGAGTATCGTCGAAAAATTCTAACAAAGTTTCTTCGCATTTCGTATCGCCGGGCAGTTTTTGCCGCAGAGAAAATTTAAAATGAGCCCCGATTTCGATGAAAATCGAATCGTAACTTGTTATGAGTATTTTTGAGTATTTGGCATGATTTTTATTATTTATAAAATAATATCATCACGCGATGATTTAATTTCTCGCAAATTAATTTTTCGTGATTTTATCGGCGAGAAATAAACCGGTAACGCGGTTTTTCGACGCCGTGTTTTATACTCTAAGACTCTAGAATTAGAGGGTACTCATGAGTGAAGTGAGATTAGATGGGATAGACTAGGTGATATGATTAGCATCTAATAAAGTAAGCTAGGTGTCACTTGGTGTGTGGTTTATTCAAAAAAAAATTACTTTTACTTATTTTCCTTCTATTATTAATTATGTGTTTAATTATTTTAAGTAAATAAAAGGTGGAGACCCCCATCATCCCTCATTCACGCCACCCTCACCCTCTCAAACCCTCATCTTCTTCCTCTTTTTCCTTCTTGAGAAGCAAGCTTCCATGGATGCTTTCCTCCTTTTCCTTTGAGTTTTTCAACTTGCAATCTTCACCAAAGTTGCTCTAAACCTTCACCTCTACCTAGTTCTTCTTCATTCTCATCATCTAAGTAAGAGAAAAATCAATTTTTCCTCCCCTTGCCACTTTGAAAACCGCGCCCCTCCCCTTTGTTGCTTCTTGTGATTTTGCTTTTCAATCTTGTTTTTCTTGCTTGTTTGATGTTGTTTGATGGGTTGATGATGATCAAGAGGAAATGAGACACTCTTAATCCCTTCCTTGAGCTCTAGGGTGAAAACCCTAAGAGGAGAAAAGGGGGAAAATGGTGTGATCCTCATTGAATCAACTAATTAGTGGTTTAATTGAGTTAATGGAAGTTGTATGATGATTGTTTGAATTATAGTTTTGATTTTGCATGCCTAACTTGTTAGTTTATGATTGAGACCTATTCTTTAATTATGGAAAATGTGGGTTTAGGTGACTGAATCATGTATCTAAGCGTTGAATGTTATGTTTTAGGTAGTTTTAAGGCTATTGGAATTGATATGCATGAGTTAGTATAAGAGTTAGTTCATGTTTTGTGAAAAAGTGATCTTTGAGGGACTAAAATGGCATGTAAAAAATTGATTAGGTTGTTCTCTAATTTTTATCCTTGGCATGACCATGATTAAGTTGGGTTGAAGCATGAAATCGGAAAGAATTTTTGGGGAAAAATCTATTCTTGAAAATGTTTGAAAATGAGTTTGAAACTTTGTAGGTCTTAATTGTTAAAACATGTGTTGACTAAATGTATAGCATGCTTTGATGAATTTAATTGCTCTAAGAGTTGATTTTTGGAAATGGGAATTTATTTGGAAAGTGGCTTAGAACATGTTTCAAAATGTGTATGAATTATGTTTAGATAAGATTTGATGTTTTGTTGCCTTTAAATGTGGTTGAATGGCTTGGAAATGCTTGTAGTTATCAAAAGGAGTTCTAGTAAAAAAAAATTGGTGAGAAAAGGAGGTTGGGGCCGTGAGGCCATAGGTGGTTTTGAAAGGAAATTTTGGCTTGTTAACTTGCTTAAATGCTTGAAGATTATGTGTTAATGTTTTTGAAAACTTATGAAAATGAGTTATTGTTGGTGTTTACTTGGAGTCCAAGAAAGGGTTTAGTTTCAAAACCTTACTCTTTTCAAATAGTTTTGAGTTCCAAAATTGTTATGTTTTAGGTTACTTTTCCTAGAAGTGGTTTGATTTTAAAACTCTATTTATTTCAAGTAGTTAGTGATCTAAATGCTTGATTGAGTTTTGGTTAGGAAAGGGCTAAGTTGAGAGCTAAGTTTTAGTATTTTTTTAACCTAGAAGTGTACTAAATTGTTGTGGTGATAGGAATCGTGATTCCGGAGACCGAGCGACGCGGACCTGAGGACTTCGGAGCTACGTTAGTGACAGCTTGTGGTAAGGGCACTTCTAGATATTTGTAGGCTTTTATTTTTGTATGGCCTCATGTAAGGGCAAGTTTTAAATGCGAAGAAGTCTGAGAACTCTCCGGGTTCGATGTTAGGGTTTCCGAACCCCTTTGTGATTATTGTCGTGCGGTCGCCTATATTCCGAGTCGTTCGTGGGTGAAAAATATTGTGGTTGGTCTCCTGACCCCAACCCCCCACACTTGTTGTACCTCTCTGTCAACTCCATCGAGTTGCAGAGGGATGGATTCCATGATGTGAATGACGATGTTGTTGAGTTATGCATTTATTTAATATGTGATTGAATAACTGCCGTGAATTGCTTATGTATTGAATTGTGTTTCACAATGTGAACTGCTTATGCTGCTTATGTTTGTTGAATTGCGTTTCACTGTAATAAGCTTGCTATAAATTATTTGATATGCGGTCGAATAATTATGCGAATTGCTCTTGAATTTCGTATGCGGCGAATTGTTCATCGAGTCTGAAAGCTTAGTTGAGTCGTCAAGACGTTTTTGAGCTGTGAGCCGGACAACTGAGGGTGCTAGGTCCCCTTCGTTCAGGTGGATTAGCTAGGCGTCGCAGCGTTATGGAACTGGAGTTAAATGTCCTAGGGAGAGTGAAGATCCCAAAGCTACGACTGGTATTCAGTGGATAATGCGGCATCTGCTTTCCGAAAATTTGTCGAAGGTCGAGAGAAAATGAGTCGTGAGATGAGTCGTGAGTGAGTCTTGCATTGTGTCATGAGAACTGTGCATAATGTTGTTTTGCCTATTGTCATGATTTGCTAATTCCTGTAATATGTTGTGCTATTACATGTTTTATTGTCGAGTGTGTTGTCAAATATGCGTATCTGCTCTTTATTTTTGAGAAGTTGACCCTTTCCCGTGGTACCTTCGATTCATGATGGCTACCCAGGTGACGGCGAAGAGCGTACTGATTCCGGCAATGCGGATGTCGCTGGAGATCATCTTTGATTTCCCCAACATCGAGCAGCCCGCGGCGATGGAGTTTGACCCCATCTCTCGCCATGTTGTATATACCGGGGATATTGTACAAACTTTCAAAGAGGACGGTGATGCTGTGAGGCAGGAGGTGTCGCGACGTACAGTGAGTTTCTCTATACGGACTATGCAGGTGGTTGATGCTTGGAGGACTATCCAGTGTGAGGGGGCTATGCCGGCCTCTTCTTCGTCTCCAGAGGGACCGCTTGAGATTCCTAGATCTACTGTTTCCAGGATTTTGTCACGAGGACGTGGTCGAGGACCGAGAGTGGGATGAACCACTCGTAAGAGCGTGATTGGTCGAGGATCTGCAGGAGCGTCTACCTCGAGGGCAGCTGCTGTTCAGAGTTCTCCAGTAGGACCGGTTTCTCCTTCCATTGCTAGGACCCCTACTTCCCCTGTGGATCCACCCCTCGTTTGCGTGGTGTGCGGAGAGGCGGATTGTCTAGGAGCTAGATCTGACGAGGATGTCATTGCTGGAGAGTATATTCCCAGAGAGGTGCCAGAGGCTGTGCCTGCGGCGGCACCAGTTATCGACTTGACATGCGAGGACCCGATGGATGACGAGGAGGAGGAGGATCCATCCGAGGATCTGGATAGTTACCTGTAGTGCTGTGTTGTCTGACTACTGTGATATTTCTTTTTGGGAGGACTGTAGTATATGTCTTTTTGTGTACCGTTTATGGGTGACCAGTTGGGCTAGTGATGTTTTATTGATACAGGGTAGACTGGTGGCTTTACTTTTGGAGCAGCCCCCTGTGCGGGTGTCTGTCGGGAGTAACCCCAGGGTATGATCACTCTCGCGAGGGTATTCATATCATAGGTATATTCTCTTATACATTACTACTCTATTTCCTTTTGTACGTACTGTGTGTGATGGGTATATATATATTATGCATGTATGTATTTCCAGTATGTAATTGTGCCCTAGATTGCACCATGTTTCGAAATGCTGTAAGCACTCTGTGCGTGCTTACGGATGATGTTGTTTTTTTAAATAAAAATGTACCGCATTTTCTGAAGGACACAAGAGTACCGTTTTAAAAATCCATCGCATACAGGTTTAGTTTTAGTTTAGTAGCGGTCCGAAAACGGGTCGTTACATATAAGCCTATGGTAGTGTTACTTCTTTGGAAAAAATTGAGAGTTAATGGCTACACCTTTAAATACTTTCAAAGTGGTGAGAAGAGTGACTTATAAATCATAGCATGGTGAACTTGTTGAACTTACATCTCTAATTGGGTATTGTATTACTTAGCACTTCTTATGATATTACTTTGTTGTCTCGTATCTCATTTATGCCCCTGGTCAGTATATTCAATTTTTCTTATATCTAAGTAGTTTGCTTGAGGACAAAGAAAAGCTTAAGTGTGAGGATGTGTTAACACTCCATTTTGTCTATTATTTTGGGGTATTTTGAGTAGATAAAATATACTCACTATTTCCTCATTTATGAAGAAAAGTAACAAAGGCAACATGGAAAGCAAAAGAAGTAATTTTGGGAAGATTCTGGTTAGTTTTGGAGATTTTTAGCGTTTCTGGACAAGCGGTACAGCCTGACATCTCTTAAGTACGGCCGTACCTATTCAAGCACATCAGTAAGGGCATACCGCATGGTCAGTACGGCCTGGTGCCGAAGAAAAAGTCCTGTATGGCCATACACAATTGCAGTCAGGCCGCATCCAGTGCAAAAGTACTGGCCAACATCGCAACTCAAGCCCGGTACGGCCGTGTATAAATGTAGTACGGCCGTACCCAAGCCCAGAATGCACAGATTTGAAGCCAGTTGACCAAGTGTGCCTCAAAGTCTATAAATAGGCATTCTCACCCCTTTTGAGAAGGAACTCACTCTCTGGGAGAAAATTCGTTCCCTTTAAGTGAGGGTCTTTTGCTTTTGTCTCTTGTCTCTCTTCTTTTCTTTTCTTTTAGGATTTCTTGTTTGGATGTTTGTTATGAGTAGCTAATTCCATCACTAGGGGTGATGGGGTATCTTTTACGATGTTCTTGATATTTATTTAATTGCTTTTATGCTTAATCTCATAGGAAGTAGCTAATCCTTAATAAATTAGTTAATTGGAGGTGACTACTGCAATTAATTAATGGAACTCTATGATCAACAGAACTCGCTTTAAACGCCGGATAGGTTATTGCTTGTTTCCAATCGGTTATTAGATTAACAAACTCACTTGTTCTGAATGCTCTTTCCTTTAATTATGTTCTTGGACCAAATGGAGTAATTAGTTAGGAGGAAGGCTATGATTAGGCAGCTCTTAGTAATTTAGAGTCTGTGATTGGCTTTCAATAAGCAAATATAATTCGTAATAGCAAGGTAGTAGATTTTGGATCTAGTATTAGTGAACCCGGTTCCCCTAGGCTTTTCCTTATTGATCTCTATTCCGTTCTTATGACATTCAATAGCTTAAACAACCATTTCAATTCAATGCAAATTTGAGTATTTATATTCTGCGCAAACCGCTCTAATAAAAGGGTCAACTAGGCTCTTTTGAAAATCAAAACTCCAAACCCAAAAAATTATACAGAGAACTATTGGTCAAACCACAAAACAAAATATCCAATTCAATATATTGATTATTTGCGAATTAAACAGGATAATGTAAATAATATCACATATTAAAAAAAAATGGTATCGCGTGACTTCAATGGTTTCAAATACCAAAATAAAATCATCAAATCTGTTCGGAGAAACACGTTGAATAAAAAAAACGCTTTATCAAACAATCGTAATCAACAATAATTAAAGAAAATTAGCAAAAATCAAAGGGAAAGAAAAGAGAATTGAGAAAAATAACAGTATTTAGACAACAACCAATGTTTAGCTCTAACTTGTAGGAGAAAAAGCCCTTACCTTGGTTGCTTTTCTTTCTAACGAAATAACTCTAGGACCACAAAATTGAATGGCACGAAGAAGAGGAAAGGTCAAAACTTTACTGAGGAAAGTAAGTTTTAGTGGCTTTCTAATGGGTGAAATTAAAAGAAAGTGATGGAAAGGACTTACCTTTGAAGTTACACGAAAATGGAGAGAAGAATTTAGAAAACTGTTCTTGATGGACTAATGGAGATGAAGGGGGCCTGATCAGTAGGAGGGAGGGAGGCTAGGTTTTATTTTGTTAACTAATGTAAGAAGAGAGAAGTGGTGTTAGGTTAAGAGAGAACAAATAACATTTGTAGGATTAGAGTTTGGTTTTAAAAAAAACGTGGGAGGCAAGACAAGGAGAGGAAATTTAATAGAATCATTAGATATTATGTCCAGGGAATTAATAAAATTATTTAATATTATTCATTACACAATGGTAACTTTCTAATAAGAGGAAAAAAAATCATGATAGGGGAGAATAAGGTATAACATTCTTTCTCATTAATTGTGATTACTACTAATTATGAATGAGAGAATTTTTTTTTTTAGCAAGACCAAATTAATATAACCAAGGTACACATGGTTTGGGTTCACTACTCTACTAACACACTAACCCAAATAATTCTTTTTTTGGTCACTCTTAAAATGCTAACAACGCCTAACACACCATTTCATGATTTTTTTTTCTAAGCTAATTAAATAAACTAATGAAATGATCAATCATTTAACAAATAATCATGCAAGAAAACAATTATTATTTAATAGTCACACCCAAAAATAATTAATTAAATAACAACAATGGTTCTACTAGTTTAAATAAAAAATAATAAAAAATAGAGGATTTTACAATACTTACCCCCTTAAAAATAGTTTCGTCCTCGAAACTGGACAGACTCGAAGAGGTTAGGGCAGAGCTCCCAAGTAGCATCTCCAGTTGTCTGATTCCAAATCACTTTCACCAAGGAAATTTTTTTGCCTCTCAAATGCTTGACAGTCCTATCTCCAATACTCATCGGTGGAACTTTGATAGAAAGGTTCTCCTTCAACTGGATATCATCTGGTGCAATAACGTGTGAAGGGTCGGCCATGTACTTCCTCAACTGAGACACATGAAATGCATTGTGAAGGTTGGCCAAATTCAGAGGTAAAACAATCTGATAAGCTACAGGACCTACACGTCGAAGAATCTGATATGGCCCAATAAACTTAGGGGTAAGCTTCTTGGACTTCAGAGCCTTACACCGGTAGTAGGTGTCACTCTCAAGAACACATGTTCACCCTCCTGAAACTCTAGAGGTCTCCTCTCGTGGTTTGCGTAACTCTTCTGTCTGCTCTGAGCTATCCTCATTCTTCTTTGAATTTGTCTGATCTTTTCGGTGGTTTACTGCACCAATTTAGGTCCTACGATCAAACTCTCTCCATCCTGATACCAACACAAAGGAGTTTGACACTTATGCCCATACAAAGCCTCATATGGTGGCATCCGAATACTCGCATGATAACTGTTGTTGTAGGTGAACTCAACAAGAGGCAACAGATTATCCTAACTACCCTGATCATCCAGCACACAAGCCCTTAACAAAGCCTCTAATGTCTGAATGGTCCTCTCTGTCTGCCCATCAGTCTGGGGTTGATAGGCAGAACTCAACCTCGACTTGTTGCCCAGAGCCTCATGTAATGCGCCCCAAAAACGGGAGGTAAACTTTGGATCCCTATCCGACACAATACTGGAAGGTACTCTGTGCAGTCTGACAATCTCCACAACATAGATCTCTGCCAGCTTAGCCACATCATAAGTAGTCTTCACTGGTAGGAAATGAGCAGACTTCGTCAACTTGTCTACAATCACCCAAATCGAATCAAACTTCCTCTGGGTCCTTGGTAATGCCACCACGAAGTCCATAGATATGCTATCCCACTTCCACTCTGGCACACTCAACGTCTGTAGCAGTCCAGCTGGTTTCTGATGTTCCACCTTAGCCTTCTGACAAGTCTTCTGCCACCTGCTTCTTCATTCCTGGCCACCAAAATCTCTGTTTTAGGTCCGGATACATCTTCGTAGCACCGAGGCGAATACTCAGCTTACTTTTATGAGCCTCATCCATGATGGTCTTTCTCAACTCTGAATTGTTGGGCATACAAACACATTCATTACACCTCAAGATGTTATCCGGACCCGCCTTGAATTCAAGTGCCTTACCAGTCTCAATCAAACTTCTCTTCTCCTGAATCACCTCATCAGTCTCCTAAAGTATCCTGATATCGTCCATCAGCTCATTACTTACAGTAATCATCCCACAGTTCACCTTTTTTGTCGATGAGTCCATGTTAATGTCTAAGTCACATAACTTTTCCAATAACTCTAACCCCTTTACCGTCATGGTCGAGGCGTGAATCCGCTTCCTGCTCAAGGCGTCAGCCACGACATTTGCCTTCCTCGGATGATAGTGCAACGCGAACTCATAATTATGGATGAATTCCATCCACCTCCTTGCCTCAGGTTAAGCTCCTTCTGATCAAACAATTATTTCAAGCTCTTGTGATCGCTGAATACTTCAAAGCTACACCCATATAGATAGTGCCTCCAAATCTTCAGTGCAAAAACTATTGCAGCCAGTTCTAAGTCATGTGTGGGATAATTTTTCTTGTGAACCTTCAACTGTCTAGAAGCGTAGGCTACAACCTGTTTATTCTGCGTCAGCACACAGCCCAACCCTTGATGAGATGCGTCGCAGTAAACTTCATATGGCTCATTTGGCCGTAGCAACACTAGCACCGGTGATGTGGTCAATTTCTCCTTCATCTGTTGAAAACTCCTCTCACACTCCTCAGTCCATGCAAAGATTTGATTCTTCCTAGTGAGCTGTGTCAACAGAGCTACAATCTTAGCAAACCCCTCAATGAACCTCCTATAATACCCTACCAAGCCCATAAAACTCCTGATCTCTGTAGCAGTCTTTGGCTGCTCCCAAGCCACAACAGCTTCCACTTTGGCTGGATCAACAACAATTCCTTCCTTATAAATGACATGCCCCATAAACTTCACTTCCTCCAACCAGAATTCACATTTCCCTAAGTTAGCATACAACTGCTTTTCTTTCAAGACCTGAAAAACTTGGCGCAGATGGTCTTCGTGTTCCTCCCGACTCTTTGAATAGATCAAAACATCGTCAATGAAAACCACCACGAACTTGTCTAAGAACGGATGGAAAATGCGATTCATGTAGTCCATGAAAATAGCTGGAGCGTTGGTTACTCCAAAAGGCATCACCAAGTATTCAAAGTGCCCATAACGCGTCCTGAAAGCTGTCTTGGGTATATCCTCTTCCTTCACCCGAATCTGATGGTACCCCGACTTTAAATCAATCTTGGAAAACACCACTACTACTCTAAGTTGGTCCATTAAGTCATCAATACGTGGCAAGGGATACCTGTTCTTAATGGTGACTTTGTTGAGTTGCCAGTAATCTACACAAAATATGGACTTTCCATCGTTCTTCTTTACTAGGAGCATAGGGGCTCCCAAAGGCGAGACACTTAGTCGTATAAACTGTTTAGACAAGAGGTCTTCTAACTGATTTTTCAATTCTGATAGCTCTGGCGGAGACATTCTGTACGGAGCAATAAAAATAGGTCCAGTACCTGGAGTCACATTAATTGAGAACTCAATATCCCGGACTGGGGGTAACACCGGCACATCTGACGGAAACACCTCCGGAAAATCTCTGACTACAAGTACTCGATCTATCTCCACCTCTGGCTTCATACTGATTGACTTAAGGAATACATACTTCTGAACTCCTCCTTTCAGAGAGAACTTCGACTTGTTGGCATTGAGGAATTGTGAAACACCTGGGTCTGGGAATATCACAGACTTACGAGCACAATCCAGTAGAATATAATGGCTAGACAGCCAATCCATCCCAAGGATCACTCCCAAATGCTTAAGGGGAATACAAATCAAATCAACATTGAATTTCATGCTTAGCACAGTCAAAGGGCATTGTAAACATGTCGTATTAGCAATCACCGGTTCAGCAGAAGGTATAGTGATCACCAAATCAAAAGGTAGCGAAGCAACAAGCAATTGCAGAGAGTTCACACAATCCAAAGAAATGAAAGAATGCGTTGCTCCTGAATCATATAACACAATAGCAATTCCACACTCACCCTGAATAGACACGACCCCTAGTAGTAGGACATACAGCCTTGATGTTGTTGGTAGCAGGTTGTACCCTTGGTGCTCGGCAATCTCTAGAAAGGTGACCCAGTTTCTGGCAGTTGTAACAAACTTTGGCTCTGTCGGCGCACTCGTTGGCTTTGTGCCCCTCTTTCCTGCAAGCATAACAACGGGCAGTCTGTGTCTGGTTCGGCCCTTGTGGCCTATTCTGCACCTGGTTCTGTGTTCTTTGACCTCCTCCAAAAGGTGGCCGTGGTCGGGATTAGTCTCTGGCATTCCCCTGAGGACAGGCATAGGGCTTCAGCTGGAAAAACTGTCTTCCTTTGCCCTAATGGTTGTCATTCTGCCCCTGGGACCTAACTGGTCCACCTGTTGCTGCCCTGTTCAGCTTGCCTCTCTTCATAATCTCTACATTCTTACACTTTTCCACCAGATTCTGATACTCACGAATCTCAAGTGGCGCCACTGACTCCTTGATTTCATACCTGAGTCCACATTCAAACCTCTCACACATGTACTCCTCGTCCATCTGGTTCTGCAAATAGCAGAAGTGTTTGGCCAGTGATTCAAATATGGCTGCATACTCAGCAATGGTCAGGTTCCCCTGATATAGTCTCAAAAATTGGGCCTCCTTCTCATCTCTGGCACTCTTTGGTAAGTATTTGTCTAGAAACTTCTTCTTGATTGTTTCCCAAGTCAATTCCTCATGACTGGCCTCCATCATCTGTTTGGCACCTCTCCACCAATATTCAGCCTCTCCTGACAGTAGATAAGTAGCATAGTCCACTTTCACATTCTCAGGGCAGTGGAGAATGTCAAAGATCTTTTTGATCTTCCACAGATCAGCCTTGTCTGGGTCATCCTCCCCCTTGAACTTAGGTAGGTCGTGATGACAAAGTCCACCAGGCCTTTGGATGTAGCAGTAGCTTCCTCTCTCTGTTGTCTCAGAATGTCGCACTAAGTCTGGGCCTCAGCCTGTTGAGCAACTGCAGCTGCTTGTTGGTTCATTACAGTGGCCATAGCAGTCATGGCTCAGATTGCTCCTGCCATTTTGTTTCCTTCAGATGCGGCTGGTTGACTTGAGGATGCGTGACGAACCATCTTAATTCCTACAGTTTTATTGAGTCAGAAAAGATTTTCACGATCATCATAACTCTGGGGACCATAAATAGTATCCTACTATTAATTACAAATAATTTGAAATTGACTCAACAATAAATTCACACCATTAAGGCCAAATAAGCATATATTTAATCACAATTATTCAAAAGTCAAACAATTAAGGCATCCTTTTTATGATAGGTAATGAAGTCATATCATTAAGGTAATTAATACAAATCATGAATGGTATTAATTAGCAATAAAACCAATTAATAAATCAGCAAATCAATAAATCAAGGGAAACCGAGCATGCTATTAATAACAATAAAACCAAATCAATAAATCAGCAAATTTTCAATAAGCATTTCAGAATTAGGAGCTCAATTAATTAATGCAAGAAAATAATCAGACGCATACGCCAAACAAGATCACCCCACCCAAAAGTCCAAAGACTCATCCTAGGCTCTGATACCACAATGTAACACCCCAAATTTTCAAGGCATTAACTCGTCCATTCTAAGAAAATCGGCCTTTTTCTTTTTAAAAATAAAAGTTACCGTTAATAACTTATAAAACGTTTGATAATCGCGAAAATAATTTATTGTCAATTATAAAAATTTAATTAATAGCAAGGACCCTACTTAATCACTAAACTAATTTTAGTCTAATCGAATCTAATATTGAAAATTTATTTTCATTACAGATCAAGTGAAAACTAAATTAAAGATCTTCTGTAATTATCTTTTATTCTCACAACATGTGAGTACTAAATTAACGAATGCCTGTAACTACACTACAATAAAACTAAAATATAATAAAATTCTGAAATTATAAATTGTAGCGAAAATAACCAAAGTTTAAGCTATCCTAATTACTTAGCGGAAAAACACCACGTCTGCAATTAATAAAAAAAATACCAAGTTCAATTTGTGCAAAATAACATTAACGTTTCATATAGTAGCACAGAGCATCTAACACCCATGTACCCACAATTATTCGTCGATGGCAAGATTAATAATAATGCAAATAAATCATGCTTGAGGCTTCTCAAATCCACTTGTACCTAAAAAGTGGTGTAAGGGTCAGTTCATATGATAAGTTGTGATAAGCTAAAGCATGGAAAGATTGCTCAAATACGATTTATACTTTTTTTTCATTTAAATAAATATATGTAAACAAGAATAACCATATTAAACACCAATAAGAAAATATATTCACATTCCCGTACGAACTTGAAATTAAAAATAATCACCTTTGAGACGTAAGAGAATTTATTCACCCCGTTTTTTTTATTATATACTAACTCAAAAATCAAATAATCACGTTTTAAACAACACAAAATTCAGCATATTCAAGTTAATATGCATGCCTTATGCAAGACTCTCGTGATCGCGATATAGTCATCCCATACCAATGGGGAATTGAATTTAACACTGCCACAAAGGCCATGAATACAAAGGTCCAAGATAATAGTTACATCCCACACCAATAGAGAATTAAATCATATCACCGCCACAAAGGCCCTACACATGCTGTTCTACATGATGCATGTCATTTAGTCAAGTCAATAAATGCCAGGAGAAGTAATTCACCAGAAACCCACCACACATTATATCCATATCACCCATAACAAAATTTCTTTTACAAAATAACATCACTATCTCACGGTTTAAAACAACAAGTACGCATCCATCAAGAGAATAACAACAATCAACAATACTCCTATTAAATAAATACACATGAATCGATCTACACTAAATTACGACAACAAGAATCAACAAGTATCCATATTATTATATATATATATATATATATATATATAAATCGTGTTTCCTCATCAAATTAAATACAACAAAATCGTCAACAAATTTCATATTACTAAACCTCTATAAATTGGAGTTGAGAGAAGAGTTGAAAATGAGGTGAATGAAAAGGAGAGTATTGCAGAAGAGGGAAAGACAAAAGATAGAGCGGTGGAGGAAGTCATCATGGAAACATGTTTTAATTCTAACCTTTTGCCAAATTGTTTTGATTTTATTGCTAAACAGGTTGAAGATGAATTTTCAAAGTCCTCAAATGCACTGGAGAAGTCATGGCAAATTACTACTCTAATACCATCCTCTAAGTTGGTTTGTGGATTCAAATGTTGGGATTCTTCGAATTCTAAATCATTCCCTAAATCACTTCCTTGGATCATGAGGAGAAGAAAGGGGGTGAAGAAGAATGTCCTCAAGAAGTGGCTACCCTTTGTGAGCTTGGGAAAAATAATTTTGCTTTGGAATCCAAAGGAAAAGAGGAGCAAGCTAATCCTTCTAATGAACTTGCAAATTTTTTTAACGTGGAAGATGCATATGGTGAGTTCTTTAGATTTATTTTTGACCCTGGAGGTATTTTGGAACTAGAAATTTGAGGTCGAATTCCCTTGAAGAGGGAGGGTATGATGTGATCCTAGGATGATCACTCTTAAAAACAAATTGGGCTTTATTGAAATTCTTTGGAAATGACCCATCTGGATTGTTTTAGTGATATCTTGAGCTCCAAAAGTCTGATTGATGTGTTCTTTGATGCGTTGGAAAGCTAACAAAATTTCCTACAAATTCTATTTCAAGCTACTTGGCCAAATTTGGCTTCTATCATGGTGAAAAATGGGCTGAAAGTGCAAGACGAATTTGTGGACGAATTTTGTTGTAATTTTGGTTTAATTGTATGAGTTACTTTAGTTTTATTTAGTGTGTTTTTAAATTAAGTAGGAAGCAGCCATGAAGGTTAGGCATTAGTGTGTGAGTAAGAGGTGGTTTAATTGCATTAAGTCCTTTGTTGGAGAAGTGTAACTGATGCTTTATTCCACTAGTTAATGTCCAATTGAATTGGGATCAATTAGGCATTCAATTTGCTTTAATCTTGTGTCTAGGAAGAAAGAAAGCTGCTGCCCTATTCTATATGTATGCAGATTTTGAATGAATGAAATTTAGATTTTGAAGATTAATGAAAATTGAGTTTTCTCCAATTGTGAGAGCCTCCTTTGCGTTCTTGGGTAAAAGAACCGAATCTGATCTTATCAAGGCAACTTGTGGCAATCAAAAATTCATGACTTATCACTCACATTCTCATCTCGTTCTTGAGTGTGGCGTCAATATCCTTCCTTCAAGATGAACTTCAAGGCGGTCCTTCCTTTGTTGTCATCACGAAATAAATCTAAGCCCACGAAATTCAATGGCACGAACAAGAGGAGAGATCAAAGCTCTACTGAGGAAACTAAGTATTAGTGGCTTTCTAATGGGTGAAATTAAAAGAAAGTGATGGAAAGGACTTACCTTTGAAGTTACACGAAAATGGAGAGAAGAAGTTAGAAAATTGTTCTTGATAGACTAGTGGAGATGAAGGGGGCGTGATCAGTAGGAGGGAGGGAGGCTGATGAGGACATAAAGAGCAAGGATGATCAAGTTCTATAAGGGTTGGGAGGTCCTATGACAAGGGCACGTGCTAAAAGAGTTAAGGAGACCTTGAACCACTTGGTGATCCAAATGTTTAAGGAGAGCCCAATATTGAAGACTTGGAGCCCAAATTGACTTGGGCCAATGGATGGCACATGACACAATGTCATGCATTATTTTAAGTTGTTTTTTGTGTGTTTAAAATTGAATAAATTGTTGGGCTGAACTCTTTAATTTTGCGCTAAAGCCCAATAATCAGTTGTTTGATTTCTTGCAATTTTGTTGTTTGGGGTGTGTTTTTCTATGGCCTTTTTAGTGAGGAAAAAACAAATAATTCAGCTACACCAAAGCTGAATTAAGGCGCCATCAAGACGGGAAAGAAACTAATGACGATTCATGAATGCACAAAACAAAGAATTGAAGAGCATCAATGCATTGTCTCACCTTTAATGCTTGGTGGTTACACTTTGGAGACATCAGAATTGAAGACTATTTGAATGGATTGTCTCACCTTTAATATTTAGTGGTTACACTTTGAAGACACATTGAAGCCAAATTTTAAAGCTTTGTCTAAAGGAATTTCCAGCAGCAATGATCCTTCCTTCTTGCTCCTAAATCACGCCTAAGTTCACCAATTGGGCTGATTCCTTTGTGTTTAATTCTTGCTCAATTAAGTGCTAGTTGGTTACACCTTGTTCTATACATTTAATTACCAATTAGTGGGCTGTTTTAGGAAGTGAAAGGGCAGCTGAATTTCCTTGTAATATTCCCTTTATATTTGGGCCATTCTCAATGAAAGGGATCAGAATTTTTGCTTTGAAAAAAACTAGTGTTAAACACTTGTGAGAGCTATGCACTCTTGGGTTCTGGATTGAGCCAAATTGAACTTATCAAGATGTAACCTTCTTGTGGCGTTCTTCGACTTGCTTATCAATTCCTTAGGGAATTGTGGTGCTTCCATTCCTTTCCTCTTTCCATATTCTTTTGTTCTTGTCAATTGCGCTAAAAACAACACTTGTGTCTTAATTTGATTTCAACCAAAGATCGTAACAAGGCTACTTAACAAAAAGGTAGTCATCAAGTGGTACCAAAGCTCAGATTGAGGTTGAAATTTTTGTTTGTTTTTCCTTTCTTCTATTCAGTTTCTGTTTACTTCTTCTTCTTCTTCATTTCTATTTTTCATTTCCTTTCAATTGTGAGTTTGTCTAACTTTGTTTTTCTTTTTGTCCAGAAAATTATAAAAGAATCATCTTTGAAGGCTGCACAAGAAAGTTAAAAAAAAAAGGAACAAGAGTTGTCAAGTTTTGATTAAAGAAAAAGAAAGACAACTTTGCCTTTTAAAAAAAAAATTCAAAATATTAAAAAAAAAGTTGCAGTCCCTTTGTTGATTTGGACAATTTCATTTAGTGCCTTTTCTTTATTTCATTGATAGACTCACTTTCTTAAAATTCTGTTTTTCTTTGTTTTGTTACAAGATTGTTTGCTTACTTGTTTTGTTTGTGTTTGGCTTCTTTAAAGAACTCAAAGAGGGCATTTGAGTGGAAAAAGGCAAGAGTGCACATTAGAGAAAAAGCCTAAATTGAGTGAAACACGAGTGAAAAAAAAAATTTCTTTTGAGTGAAACACGTGAGTAGAGTGGTGAGGTCCTATTCTCTATATTTTGTATTTGTCTCTTTTACAGAAAATTCATGGCTGAAAACGGTCCTCCTCTGTCTCCAAGAACTGCACGTCTACAAATGCAAATAACAGCTTTGGCTTAAGAAATAGGGAGGATGTTGCGCCAACAATCAAATGAGTTCCATGAGAGACTTGATCAGTTGGAGAGGAATAGATCATCTAGACATTCTTCTCGGGCTGATAGTGAAGGATCTGAAGAAAGGAGGCGCAGGGAGAGACGTGAGAGGAGAAGGGGAGGATATGACGAAGATAGAGAGGATAGTCTGGGTGGCATAAAAATAAAGGTGCCATCTTTTCAAGGAAGGAATGATCCAGAGGCGTATTTGGAGTGGGAGATGAAGGTTGACCAAATCTTTTCATGTCACAATTTTACAGAAGTAAAGAAAGTGCAAGTGGCAGCCTTGGAGTTTTCTAACTATGCTTTGGTGTGGTGGGATCAAAACATCAAAGACAGAAGAAGAAATGAAGAGCCACCAGTTGCAACTTGGGAAGAGATGAAGAGATTGATGAGGAGGAAATTTGTGCCTTCTTATTACCATAGAGAATTGCACAACAAGCTGCAAAGACTCACCCCAAGGGTCTAAAAGTGTTGATGAATACCACAAGGAGATGGAATTGGCTTTGATTAGATCCAATGTGGAGGAAGATCGTGAAGCACTCATGGCACGGTTCTTACATGGCCTAAACCGTGACATTAGTGATGTGGTGGAGTTGCAACACTATGCGGAGATGGAAGACTTGGTTCACCAAGCCATCAGGGTGGAACAACAACTCAAGAGGAAGGGTCACTTGAAGAAGAGTTCCTCTAACGTGAACTCATCAAATTGGAGGGACAAATTTAAGAAGGAGGGTTCATCATCTTCCAAAGAGCACACGGCTGACCCTAAGGGGAAAGCTACTTCTATTCCTAATGATACTCTTTCTAACACTAAAAATCATGAAGTCAAATGTTTTAAGTGTTTAGGCAGGGGTCACATTGCCTCTCATTGTCCAAGCAAGAAGGTGATGGTGTTGAAGAACCCTAGAGAAGATTCTTCGGAGTATTCATCCAAATCTGCACCAAATAGTGAGGATGAAAAGGAAGAGGAGTTCCCACCAGAAGGAGACTTGCTCATGGTAAGGAGGTTTCTAGGAAGCCAAGTTAAAGAAGATGATACAAGTCAAAGGGAGAATATTTTCCATACGAGGTGTCTTGTTCAAGGGAAGGTATGCTCTTTAATTATTGATGGAGGAAGTTGTACTAATGTGGCTAGCACACGTTTGGTGTCAAAACTTAATTTGGAAACTAAACCTCACCCAAAACCTTATAAACTCCAATGGCTAAGTGAAACGGTAGAAATGACCGTAAGCAAACAAGTTGAGGTTTGTTTTTCGATTGGGAAGTACCATGATTGGGAAGTACCTATGGAAGCTAGTCACATGCTGTTGGGACGGCCATGGCAGTTTGATAAGAAGACCAACCATGAAGGGCACACCAACAAGATTTCTTTCTTGCATAATGATCAAAGGATCACTCTTGTACCATTGTCTCCTAGAGAGGTTAGAGAGGATCAAATAAAAATGAGAGAAAAGAAAGAGCAAGAGGAGTTGAGAGAAAAAGAGAGTGAAAAGAAAGAAGAGGGCAGAATTAAAAAGAGTAAAAATAGTGAAAAAAAAAGTGTTAAAAAAGAGAGAAAAGAGAGTTTTCTTGCTACAAAAGGAGAGGTGTAGAGAGAAATTTTTTCACACCAGCCTCTATACTTGCTCATTTGCAAGGAATTTAATTTACTCTCTAACAATGCTAAAGCAAAAATTTTGCCAAGTGGTATTGAGTTTCTTTTGCAGGAATTTGAAGATGTGTTTCCAAAGGAGGTACCGGATGGTTTACCCCCTAAAAGAGGAATAGAGCATCACATTGATCTCATTCCCAGAGCCTCTTTGCCTAATAGGCCAGCATATCGTAGCAATCCTCAACAAACCCAAGAGATACAAAAGCAAGTGGAGGAATTGATGCGCAAAGGGTGGGTAAAAGAGAGTTTGAGTCCTTGTGCTGTACCGGTAATTTTGGTACCCAAAAAGGATGGTAGTTGGAGGATGTGCACTGATTGTAGAGCCATCAACAACATCACCATCAAATATAGGCATCCTATTCCCAGGTTAGATGATTTGCTTGATGAACTATTTGGTGCATGCTTATTTTCGAAAATTGATTTGAAAAGTGGGTATCATCAAATTAGAATAAGGGAAGGGGATGAATGGAAAACTGCTTTCAAAACAAAATTTGGTTTGTATGAATGGTTGGTTATGCCTTTTGGCTTAACTAATGCACCTAGTACTTTCATGAGATTAATGAACCATGTTTTGAAGGAATTTTTGGGTAAGTTTGTTGTTGTATATTTTGATGATATCTTGATATATAGCAAAAGCTTAGATGACCATTACAATCATTTGAGGGCTATTATGCATGTGCTTAGAAAAGAAAAATTGTATGCAAACATGGAAAAATGCATTTTTTGCACTGATCGTGTAGTCTTCTTAGGATTTGTTATAAATGCTAAGGCTGTGCATGTTGATGAAGAGAAAATAAAAGCAATTCAAGAGTGGCCAACTCCCAAAAATGTGACTGATGTTAGGAGTTTTCATGGCTTAGCTAGTTTCTATAGGAGGTTTGTGAAAGATTTCAGTACTCTAGCTGCACCTCTTAATGAAATTGTTGAAAAAGATGTGGGGTTTAAGTGGGGGGAAAAACAAGAGCATGCATTCTCTGCCCTTAAGGAAAAGCTCACTCATGCACCAATACTTTCATTGCCTAATTTTGTAAAATCTTTTGAAATTGAGTGTGATGCTTCTAATGTTGGTATTGGGGCTGTTCTTATGCAAAAAGGGCATCCCATTGCTTACTTTAGTGAAAAATTGAATGGGGCTGCTCTTAATTATTCCACTTATGACAAAGAGTTGTATGCCTTGGTAAGGGCTTTACAAACTTGGCAGCACTATCTTTTGCCAAAAGAATTTGTCATTCATAGTGATCATGAGTCCTTGAAGCATCTTAAAGGACAAGGCAAGTTGAATAAGAGGCATGCCAAATGGGTTGAATTTTTGGAGCAATTTCCTTATGTGATCAAGCATAAGAAGGGTAAGAGCAATGTAGTGGCTAATGCGCTTTCAAGGAGGTATGTGCTACTTTCTACCCTTGAAACTAAATTTTTTGGTCTTGAACACATTAAGGATTTGTATGAACATGACCTTGATTTCTCCTCTAAATATGCTGAATGTGTGCATGCTGCCCAAAATGGATACTTTAGGCACAATGACTATTTGTTTAAAGAAAAAAATTATGTGTGCCAAAAGGATCCATAAGAGAACTACTTGTAAAAGAGGCGCATGAGGGGGGATTAATGGGACATTTAGGGGTTCAAAAGACTTTAGACATGCTGAATGAACATTTTTATTGGCCACATATGAAAGTTGATGTGCATAAATTTTGTGACTGATGCATTGTTTGTAAAAAGTCTAAGTCTAAGGTAGTGCCTCATGGTCTTTATACTCCATTGCCTATTCCTGATTCTCCTTGGATAGATTTGTCTATGGATTTTGTGTTAGGGTTGCCATGGACAAGGAGTGGCAAGGATTCCATTTTTGTGGTTGTTGACAGGTTTTCCAAAATGGCACACTTCATATCATGCAAAAAGGTTGATGATGCTTGCCATGTTGCTGACTTGTTCTTTAAGGAGGTGGTGCGCCTCCATGGGCTGCCTAGGAGCATTGTTTCAAATCGTGACACAAAATTCCTAAGTCACTTCTGGAGGACCTTATGGGGTAAGCTAGGCACAAAGCTTCTTTTGTCCACCACTTGTCATCCTCAAACGGATGGACAAACTGAGGTAGTAAATCGAACTCTTTCTTCTCTTCTTAGAGCTGTGATTAAAAAGAATATCAAGTCTTGGGAAGAGTGTTTGCCTCATGTGGAGTTTGCATATAATAGGGTTGTCCATAGTACTACACAACATTCCCCATTTGAGATTGTCTATGGATTTAACCCTTTAACTCCTCTTGATTTGTTGCGATTGTCTGACACTTCTGTTTTAAAACACAAAGATGACAAAGCTAAGGCTGAATATGTGAAGAAGTTACATGAACAGGTGAAGGCTCAAATTGAGAAGAGAACTGAAAGCTATGCCAACAAAGGAAGAAAAAGGGTGGTATTTGAACCTGGAGATTGGGTTTGGGTACACATGAGGAAGGAAAGGTTTCCTTCACAAAGGAAATCAAAGCTCCAGCCAAGAGGGGATGGACCATTCCAAGTGCTGTCCAAAATCAATGATAATGCTTATAAAATAGCATTACCAGGTGAGTTTGGTGTTAGTGCTACTTTTAATGTGGCTGACTTGTCTCCTTTTGATGTAGGTGAAGAAGATGTCAATTCAAGGTCGAATTCACTTAAAGAAGGAGGGGGATGATGAGGACATAAAGAGCAAGGATGATCAAGTTTTACAAGGGCAGGGAGGTCCTATGACAAGGGCAAATGCTAAAAGAGTTAAGGAGACCTTGAACCACTTGGTGATCCAAATGTTTAAGGAGAGCCTAATGCTAGAAGACTTGGAGCCCAAATTGGTCTATCGCATACATGGGCCAATGGATGGCGCATGACACAATGTCATGCATTATTTTAAGTTATTTTTTGTGTGTTTAAAATTGAATAAATTGTTGGGCTGAACTCTTTAATTTTGCGCTAAAGCCCAATAATCAGTTGTTTGATTTCTTGCAAATTTGTTGTTTGGAATGTGTTTTTCTATGGCCTTTTTAGTGAGAAAAAAACAAATAATTCAGCTACACTAAAGCTAAATTAAGGCGCCATCAAGAGGGGAAAGAAACTAATGACGATTCATGAATGCACATGACAAAGAATTGAAGAGCATCAATGCATTGTCTCACCTTTAATACTTGGTGGTTACAGTTTGGAGACATCTGAATTGAAGACTATTTGAATGGATTGTCTCACCTTTAATATTTGGTGGTTACACTTTGAAGACACATTGAAGCCAAATTTTAAAGCTTTGTCTAAAGGAATTTCCAGCAGCTATGATCCTTCCTTCTTGCTCCTAAATCACGCCTAAGTTCACCAATTGGGCTGATTCCTTTGTGTTTAATTCTTGCTCAATTAAGTGCTAGTTGGTTACACCTTGTTCTATACATTTAATTACCAATTAGTGGGCTGTTTTAGGAAGTGAAAAGGCAGCTGAATTTTCTTGTAATATTCCCTTTATATTTGCGCCATTCTCAATGAAAGGTATCAGAATTTTTGCTTTGAAAAAAACTAGTGTTAAACACTTGTGAGAGCTATGCACTCTTGGGTTCTGGATTGAGCCAAATTGAACACTTATCAAGAAGTAACCTTCTTGTGGCGTTCTTCGACTTGCTTAACAATTCTTTAGGGAATTGTGGTGCTTCCATTCCTTTCCTCTTTCCATATTCTTTTGTTCTTGTCAATTACGCTAAAAACAACACTTGTGTCTTAATTTGATTTCAACCAAAGATCGTAACAAGGCTACTTAACAAAAAGGTAGTCATCAGAGGCTAGGTTTTATTTTTGTAACTAATGTAAAAAGAGAGAAGCGGTGTTAGGTTAAGAGAGAACAAATAACATTTGTAGGATTAGAGTTTGGTTTAAAAAAAATGTGGGAGGCAAGACGAGGAGAGGAAATTTAATAGAATCATTTGATATTATGTCCAGGGAATTAATAAAATTATTTAATATTATTCATTACCCGATGGTAACTTTCTAATAAGAGGAAAAAAAAATCGTGATTGGGGAGAATATGGCATAACATTCTTTCTCATTAATTGTGATTACTACTAATTATGAATAAGAGATTTTTTTTTAGTAAGGCCAGAATAATAACCAAGGTAGACATGGTTTGGGTTCACTACTCTACTAACACACTAACCCAAATAATTTTTTTTTGGTCACTCTTAAAATGCTAACAACGCCTAACACACCATTTTATTATTTTTTTCTAAGCTAATTAAATAAACTAATGAAATGATCAATCATGCAAGAAAACAATTATTATTTAATTGTCACGTCCAAAAATAATTAATTAAATAACAATAATGGTTCTACTAGTTTAAATAAATAAATAATAAAAAGAAATAGAGGGTGTTACAGATTGTATATAGAGGGGATGTAGTGGAGACTGTTAGAGTGGACGGACTGGCGACCCGGATGAAGATGACTCGTCGGGCTGTGAGTTTCCCTGTACCGGTTATGCAGATCGTGGAGGGATGGTTAGCTGCTCAGGGGGATCGAGCGATCTCAGCTGCCACTACTACCTCATCGAGGAGCTATTAGAGATTCCTCGTCAGACCACCTTCAGATATGCACCTGTGTCTGGAGGTGCTAGAGTTCGTACGACTGCTCGAAAGAGCATAGGGTCTCGAGAGTGGGATGCTAGAGCATCCACCTCACGAGCAGTAGTTGACTCACCTGTTCCTATAGAGGATCCTGTGCTGATACCGGAGACTACTCCGACTTCTCCTTTGCCTACTCGCTAACCTACTCCTCAGGCATATCCACGTCCAGTCTGTCGTATCTGCGGTAAGGCCGGTTGCAGCGGTAGAGGTAGGATCGAGGACGTGCTTGTGGAAGAGGCCAGGCCCAAGGTAATACCTCCTTCCATTCCATTTGTTGACTTAACAGGAGACGATGATGAGTTAGTGGACGAGGAAATGGAGGAGGAGGAGGAGGAGGAGGAGGAGTACCCTTCCGAGTATCTAGGCAAAGAGCAGTAGTGGTGTGGTTGTGGATTTCTATGATTGTATATACTTTTGGTGGTGACCAATCTGTTGTCTAGCTTAGTTATTGTTGTGTTGATGGTTAGGTCATTTGAGGATTTACTTTTGGAGTAGCCCTCTGCTAGGTGTCTACCGGAAGTACCTTTAAGGTATGAGTACTATTATTAGGGTATTCATACTTTAGGTGTATTCCTTTTTATGAATATTTATTTTTCAGTATCTTTGTACTAAACTTGATCAGATGTACTACTTTTGAAAACTTGTGTATATAGGTATATATTATAAGTTTGCATTATAAATCACCGTCATGTTTCTATAATCGCTGTAATACTCTGACTTGTGTTTTTGTAAAAGAGTTTTATAAAAAAGATTCCACCAAGTTTTTCAAATATGAGACGAGTATTATATTTCGAAAATGTTCAGCATTTAGAGTTATGTTTTAGTCTAGTAGCGCTCCGGGAATGAGGTGTTACATTTGTGGCAAGGTGCTTTCGATTACTTAAGCCCCAGAGTCTCGTGTTCGATCCTCCTTATGGGGGTGGAGAAGATCGTGAGTACAGCTGAAGGGTGGATAGAACTCAGCTGTTAGAGAAGATCCGGAGACACTACTTGTACGGGAGCTACCGAGAAGTATCTGGATTTGGAGAAGAAGTTTTGGTGGCCGGGAATGAAGAAACAAGTGGCAGAGTATGTGGCTGTTTAACATGTCAAAAGGCGAAGATAGAGCATGAATAACCAGCTGGAATGTTGTAATCGCTTGATGTACTGGAGTGGAAGTGGGATAGTATTTCCATGGATTTTGTCGTGGGATTGCCAAGGATGCAGAAAATACATGACTCGATTTGGGTAATTGTCGATCTATTAACCAAGTCTGCTCACTTCTTATATGTGAGGTTTACATATAAAGTGGATAAGCTGGCAGAGATTTACATTGCAGAGCCTACGATACTACACGGACTACCTTCTAGTATTGTTTCCGATAGAGATCCGAAGTTTACTTCTCATTTCTGGGGAATATTACAGGAAGTTTTGGGAACCAAGCTCAGGCTTAGCTCTGCGTATCATCCATAAACAGATGGACAGACCGAGACGACGATCCATTCACTTGAAGATTTGTTGAGAACTTGCACGTTGGACAACCGAGGAAGTTGGGATGACTTATTGCCGCTAATTGAGTTTACTTATAGCAACAGTTATCACGCAAGCGTTGGCATGGCACCATATGAAGCACTATATGGATGCAAATGTCAGACGCCGCTTTGCTGGTACTAAGACGATGAAAGCTCAATTGTATGACCAGACCTGATTCAACAGACTACTAAGAAGGTAAAGCAAATCAGAGAAAGGATGAAAGCATCTTAGAGTCGACAGAAGAGTTATGCAGACAAGCGTCGTCGACCGTTAGAATTTGGAGAGGGAGAACATGTATTCCTTCGAGTCACACCTACAACTAGAGTTGGTCGAGCGATCAATTCCAAGAAGCTCACTCCTAAATTCATTGGACCCTACCAAATTCTTCGTCGTGTAGGTCCAATTGCTTATCAGATAGCCTTGCCTCCTTTCCTATCCAATATTCATGACGTCTTTCATGTCTGTCAATTGCGAAAATATATTCCTGATCCATCTCACGTTATTGAACCTTACGTGATTCAGCTGAGAGATGAATTATCTTTTGAAGTACCCCCTTGTGAAGATTGTCAACAGAAAAATCATGCAGCTGAGGAACAAAGTGATTCCATTGGTTAAAGTGGTTTGGAATCAGACGACCGATGATGCGACTTGGGAGCTGGAAGAGAAGATGAAAGAACAGCATCTAAAGTTGTTTTCTTAAGTTGCAACTAGCTTATAGTTTCGAGGACGAAACTATTTTAGGTAGGAGTATTGTAACATCCGTATTTTTACGATACGTTATTGATGCTATTATAGTTTGCTTTGCCGTATATATGCAATAATATGCAATTTTTGTCTACTAATAAAGTGATTGAATTAAATCAAGATAAAAATAAATTTGATAATTAATATTTAATAATAATTCATGGTTCAAAATTTGTCGAAAACTTTTAACAAAGTTTCGCCGTATTTTGAATTGTCGGGTAATTTTTATCCTCAATAAAATTAGAAGCGAGATCCGATTTAGATGAAAATCAAATCGTAACTTGTTGTGATGATTGTTTGAGTGTTTTATATTGTTTTTATAATTTATAGATAAATTATTTATCACGCGGTGAATTAATTTCTTAGTAAATTAATTTACGTGATTTAATGGCGAGCGAACTATCGTTAACGCGATTACTCGACGCCATAATTTTGTGACACCAAAACAAAAGGATTAGACTAGGATTAGTAAGCATGGCTAGTGTTATGAGGTGTCATGATCAAGTCGTTTAAAATCAAAATATCTTACCTAATGTGTCATAAACACATGGTAAAAAGCCTAAAAATATGGAGAGCCAAGCTTTATTCATTTTTGTTAAAAAAAAAATTCTCCTATCCCTTTTTATTTGGTGCAGCTGAAGCCCCTCCCCTTTTTACTCACTTCATTTTATTTTCTTTCTCCTAGTTATCGAAGTGTTGGTGAAGTGAAGAAAGAATGAAAACTAAGCTTCCATTCGCTTCTCCTTTCTCCTCCTAGTTGTGGCTTTCTTCCACTTTTACCACCATCTTTTGCTTCCATTTTCTACTCCTAATTAGCACCAACATCTCGATCAAATGAGTGAGTATGAGATCAATTTCTTTCCCTTTGATTTTTGAGGCCAAAACTGTGGCCTATGTGAAACTGTGGCCTATGTGATTCTTGGGTTTGATCTTTTGATTTTCCTTTTTGTTCAAATTCTTTTGAATGTTAAGAGCATGATCATGAAGCAAGATGGAAAAAATTTCCTCTTGATTTTGAAACCCTAGGCCTTGACCTAGAGGAGTGAAAAGGATTTGATTGTTTCATGTAAAAGCTTGATTTTTGATGTTGTTTAATTGTTGATGACGTTGTTGTTGTTGTTTTAGGTTTGATCAAGAAAAGATTTTATTTTTTTGTACTCCTTGAACTTGAATCAAGTTATGATTGGAGAAGAGTTTTTAGGGACGTGCTGTGGAGGAGGCCAGGTCCGAGGTAGTACCTACTTCCGTCCCCTTTATTGACTTGACAAGAAACGACGATGAGTTGGTGGACGAGGAGATGGAAGAGGAGGAGGAAGACCCTCCGAGTAATTAGGCAGTAAGCAGTAGTGGTGTGGTTGTGGATTTCTGTGATTGTATATACTTTTGGTGGTGACCAGTCTGTTGTCCAGCTTAGTTATTGTTGTGTTGATGGTTAGGTCATTTGAGGATTTATTTTTGGAGCAGCCCTATGCACAGGTGTCTGACTGGAGTACCTCAAAGGTATGAGTACTCTTATTAGGGTATTCATACTTTAGGTGTATTCTTTTTTGTGAATATTTATTTTTCAGTATCTTTGTGCAAAACTTGATCGAATGTACTACTTTTGAAAACTTGTGTATATAGGATATTCATATTATCAGTTTGCATTACTCTTTTGCATTATAAATCTCCATCATGTTTCTATAATCGTTGTAATATTTTGACTTGTGTGTTTTGCAAAAGTGTTTAAAAGAAAAAATTTCCATCGAGTTTTCCAAATATGAAACGGGTATTATATTTCGAAAATGTTCAGCATTTAGAGTTGTGTTTTTGTCTAATAGCACTCTGGGAATAGGGTGTTACAATAAGAAAATCAAATCCCTTCAATCGGATTTAGGGGGAGAATTTAGGACCTTCAAACAATATCTTGCTAGTCTAGGCATTACACATAGATTAATTTGCCCTCATACACACAATCAAAATGGTGTAGTTGAGAGGAAACATAGACATATTGTTGATATGGGTCTAACACTTCTATCCCAAGATTCTCTTCCTCTTTTATTTTGGGATCATGCTTTTCACACAGCAGCCTACCTTATAAACCAACTACCTTCAGCACATCATGCGTATGCTATTCCTTATCAAACAATTTATCATAAAAACCCAGACTATTCTTTTCTGAGAGTGTTTGGATGTGCCTGTTATCCACTACTTGGGCCTTACAACATACACATATTACAATTTTGATCCTCATAATGCATTTTTCTGGGCTATTCTCCAAATCACAAGGGTTATAAATTCATGGATACTAATGGAAGGTTGTTCATCTCAAAAGATGTGTTGTTTAATGAGCTAAGATTTCCTAAGTCATCCACTGTGGTTTCATCTAATAAACTTGCTCAGTCAGATCACTCCACTGTTATTCCACTTGGTGTTCTTCATAATGTACCTAATCCCATCATAGCAGGGCCAATCTCCTCTCCTGCACATAATTTCAATACTGTATCTCTCCATCTTCGTCATCAGAACCTTTTGTTCCTGTTGTGTCTCCTCATTCTTCTTAAACTGCATCTAGTCCTACTTCTTGTTCTCCTGTTTTATCAGCAAATTTTGCATCCATATCAAACTCTGCAGCCTTAGCATCCTTTGGAACCTCATTCTGTCTCATCTGTTTCTATTGCTGCACCATCTGAATCAAATGTTATTACCTCATTAACCACTAATAATCATCCTATGCAAACCATATCAAAATCTGGTATTGCCAAGCCAAAAATATATCCTACTTTGTCTCTCACCACTATTGAACCACATACTGTTAAGCAAGCACTTGCCATTCTTCAATGGAAACATGCTATGCAACTGGAATATAATGCCTTAATGAAAAACAATACTTGGTCCCTTGTATCTTTGCCACCTGGCAGGTCAGTTATTGGCTGCAAATGGGTTTTTCGCATCAAAGAAAATCCTGATGGCACCATTAATAAGTACAAGGCCAGGTTGTTGGCTAAAGGTTTCCATTAAAGGTTTGGTTGTGACTACTCTGAGACCCTACACATGTCGTTCTACATAATGCATGTCATTTAGTCAAGTCAATACATGCCAATTCACCAGAAAACCCACCACACATTATATCCATATCACCCATAACAAAATTTCTTTTACAAAATAATATCACCATCTCACGGTTTAAAACAACAAGTACACATCCATCAAGAGAATAACAACAATCAACAATACTCCTATTAAATAAATACACATGAATCGATTTGCACTAAATTACGACAACAAGAATCAACAAGTATCCATATTATTATTATTATTATATATATGTATATATATAAATCGTCTTTCCTCATCAAATTAAATACAACAAAATCGTCAACAAATTTCATATTACTAAACCTCTATAAATCGGTCCCCACACAAGAATTTAAGTAACAAATATTTCAACGAAGACATTCAATGGCTTAAATAGCCATTTCAATTCAATGCAAATTTGAGTATTTATATTCTATGCAAACCGCTCCAATAAAAGGATCAAATAGGCTCTTTTACAAATCAAAACTCCCAACCCAAAAATTATACAGAGAACTATTGGTCAAACCACAAGACAAAATATCCAATTCAATATATTGATTATTTGCAAATTAAACAGGACAACTTAAATAATATCATAGATTAAAAAAAAATATGGCATCGCGTGACTTCAATGGATTCAAATACCAAAATAAAATCATCAAATCTGTTAGAAGAAATACGTCGAATAAAAGAAAAATGTTTTATGATGGTAAGCAATTATCAAGCAATCACAATCAACAATAATTAAAATAAAGTAGCAAAAATCAAAGGGAAAGAAAAGAGAATTGAGAAAAATAACAGTATTTAGACAACAACCAATGTTTAGCTCTAACTTGTAGGAGGAAAAGCCCTTCCCTTAGCCGCTTTTCTTCCTAACGAAATACCTCTAAGCCCACGAAATTGAATGGCACGAACAAGAAGAAAGGTCAAAGCTTTACTGAGGAAAGTAAGTATTAGTGGCTTTCTAATGGGTGAAATTAAAAGAAAGTGATGGAAAGGACTTACCTTTGAAGTTACACGAAAATGGTGAGAAGAAGTTAGAAAATTGTTCTTGATGGACTAGTGGAGATGAAGGGGGCAAGATCAGTAGGAGGGAGGGAGGCTAGGTTTTATTTTTGTAACTAATGTAAGAAGAGAGAAGTGGTGTTAGGTTAAGAGAGAATAAATAACATTTGTAGGATTAGAGTTTGGTTTTTTTTTAAAAAAGGTGGAAGGCAAGACAAGGAGAGGAAATTTAATAGAATCATCAGATATTATGTCCAGGGTATTGATAAAATTATTTAATATTATTCATTACACAATGGTAACCTTCTAATACGAGGAAAAAAAATCGTGATAGGGGAGAAGAAGGGATAACATTCTTTCTCATTAGTTGTGATTACTACTAATTTTGAATGAGAGAATTTTTTTTTTTTAGCAAGACCAGAATAATAACCAAGGTACACAAGGTTTGGATTCACTACTCTACTAACACACTAACCCAAATAAATTTTTTTTTGGTCACTCTTAAAATGCTAACAATGCCCAACACACCATTTAATGACAACAAAGGAAGGACCGCCTTGAAGTTCATCTTGAAGGAAGGATATTGACGCCACACTCAAGAACGAGATGAGAATGTGAGTGATAAGTCATGAATTTTTTATCGCCACAAGTTGCCTTGATAAGATCAGATTCAGTTCTTTTACCCAAGAACGCAAAGGAGGCTCTCACAATTGGAGAAAACTCAATTTTCATTAATCTTCAAAATCTAAATTTCATTCATTCAAAATCTGCATACATATAGAATAGGGCATCAGCTTTCTTTCTTCCTAGACACAAGATTAAAGCAAATTGAATGCCTAATTGATCCCAATTCAATTGGACATTAACTAGTGGAATAAAGCATCAGTTACACTTCTCCAACAAAGGACTTAATGCAATTAAACCACCTCTTAACTCACACACTAATGCCTAACCTTCATGGCTGCTTCCTATTTAATTTAAAAACACACTAAATAAAACTAAAGTAACTCATACAATTAAACCAAAATTACAACAAAATTCGTCCACAAATTTGTCTTGCACTTTCAGCCCATTTTGCACCATGATAGAAGCCAAATTTGGCCAAGTAGCTTGAAATAGAATTTGTAGGAAATTTTGTTAGCTTTCCAACGCATCAAAGAACACATCAATCAGACTTATGGAGCTCAAGATATCACTAAAACAATCCAGATGTGATGTGATCCTGGCAGCCCTCAAGAAATTACAACAATAATAAAAGGATTCTTCTTTAAGTTATGTTTATTTGCTTTGAATAAAGATTGTAATAAGTCTATTGGGCTGCATTACTTGGGTTTTGCATATTGGCCCAATTGAACTTCTTATTTTCGTTTTTATTTGTAGTTTATTTTAAGTTAGCTGAATTAGTTTTATTTAAATTAATTAAAAAAAAGGACAGCAGCTGATGGCTATTGAAATGCTCCATTTAGGAGTTGTTAGGAAGTGTAACTGACACTTTAATACACTAGTTAATGGACAATTGAAGTGCAGCCATTAATATGATCATGTAGGCATTCAATTGACATTACTAATGTGTCTAGGAAGAAAGAGAGAAGCTGATTTTGCTATCCTATATATGTAATACGAATTTTATGAATGAAGGCAGAGTTTTGCTTTGAGAAAAACTTGTGTTTATCACATTTTGAGAGTCATGCACTCTTGGGTTCAGGATTGAGCCAAAAATTGAACTTATCAAGAAGTAACCTTCTTGTGGCGTTCTTCGATTTGCTTATCAATTCCTTAGGGAATTGTGGTGCTTCCATCCCTCATCTTTATCCATTTCTTTTTATTTTATTTAAAAACAATTCTGTTCTGAATATAATTTCAACCGAAGATCGAATTTATCAAAAAGACTACCCACATCAAAGTGGTTGTCATCAAGTGCTATCAAAGCTCAGGTTGAGGTTGAAATTTCTATTTGTTTTTCCTTTCATCTTTTCAGTTTCTATTCACTTCTTCTTCTTCATTCTATTTCAGTTTTTCCCTTTTTTAAAAAAAAAATCGAAATTAAAAAAAAAAAGAAAAAAAGTGCAGACCCTTTCTTGTTTTTTGGACAATTCTCTTTTGTATGTTCCTTTGTTTCTTTGACAAACTCACTTCTCAAATTCTGTTTTTGTCACAAGTTTGTTTCTTACTTGTTTTGTTTGTATTTGACCCTCTAAAGAACTCAAAGAGAGCATTTGCGAGAGAGAGTGAAACATTTGGCAAGTAGAGAAGTCTTTTCTTATTTATCCTTATTATTTACTCTAACTTGATTCTTTGCAACATGTTGAGATCTTCTAGAAATGAATTTGTTGTGGAAGGATATTAGGTTGGTATGTGGATGAAAAGAAATTGTGAGAGGTTAGACAGAGAAAAGGAGGCAGCAAGAAGAGAAAAAGAGAGGTTAGATAGAGAGAAAGAGGCAAGCAAAGAAAAAGAAAGAAGGCGTAGAGAAAAGGAGAGGGAGGATAAGAAACGACGTAGAAAAAAAGAGCACGAAAAGATCAATAGTGCCTTTGAGAAAATTTGTGAAGAGTTTAATAAGGAGTTGAAAAACATACAAAGAGAATATTTGAAAGAAAAGAAGATAGTGGAAGAGAAAGAAAAACAACAAAGTGAAATCAATGTTGAGAAAAGAAAAGAGGGTGAGAGAGAAGAAAGAGTTGCAGAGGAAGTCATCTTGGAAACTTGTTTTTATCCTAACCTTTTGCCAAGTTCTATTGATTCTATTATGCAAGAGGTTGAAGATGAAATTCCAAAGAAACAATGTAGTGCATCAAATGAAGTTAAATTGCAAGAGGAATTTAGGGATGTGTCTCCAAAGGAAATGCGTTGCAACTTTTTGCCAAACATGAGAATGAGGCATCAAGTAGACATCATTCCAAGTGCACCACTACTCACTAGGCCAGCTTTTCAAATTCATGAAGAAGTACCTACAAAGGAAATTGAAGATCTGAAAATATTTTTGATGTTGAAAACAAAGGGGAAGCAAGTGAGGAAAATGTTCAAATTGAGAGTGTCCTTATCATAGAAATTAAGGTGGAGAGAGCATCATTGGCAGAGAAACTTAAGTATATCTTTTTATCTAAAGATGCTTGCTTTACTACTAACACTAATTTTTGCATGGTGGTACTGATTCCCTTTTCAAGGCACATATCTTCATAGTTCCAAGAGAAGAACCCGTGGATTCAAAAGAATTATGTTTGATCCCGGAGGATGAAGAGGATTTCTTAAGTCAATAAATTCGAGGACGAATTCCCTCGAAGAAGGAGGGTATGATGTGATCCTGGCAGCCCTCAAGAAATTACAACAATAATAAAAGGATTCTTCTTTAAGTTATGTTTATTTGCTTTGAATAAAGATTGTAATAAGTCTATTGGGCTGCATTACTTGGGTTTTGCATATTGGCCCAATTGAACTTCTTATTTTCGTTTTTATTTGTAGTTTATTTTAAGTTAGCTGAATTAGTTTTATTTAAATTAATTAAAAAAAAAAGGACAGCAGCTGATGGCTATTGAAATGCTCCATTTAGGAGTTGTTAGGAAGTGTAACTGACACTTTAATACACTAGTTAATGGACAATTGAAGTGCAGCCATTAATATGATCATGTAGGCATTCAATTGACATTACTAATGTGTCTAGGAAGAAAGAGAGAAGCTGATTTTGCTATCCTATATATGTAATACGAATTTTATGAATGAAGGCAGAGTTTTGCTTTGAGAAAAACTTGTGTTTATCACATTTTGAGAGTCATGCACTCTTGGGTTCAGGATTGAGCCAAAAATTGAACTTATCAAGAAGTAACCTTCTTGTGGCGTTCTTCGATTTGCTTATCAATTCCTTAGGGAATTGTGGTGCTTCCATCCCTCATCTTTATCCATTTCTTTTTATTTTATTTAAAAACAATTCTGTTCTGAATATAATTTCAACCGAAGATCGAATTTATCAAAAAGACTACCCATATCAAAGTGGTTGTCATCAAGATGGGTCATTTCCAAAGAATTTCAATAAAGCCCAATTTGTTTTTAAGAGTGATCATCCTAGGATCACATCATACCCTCCCTCTTCAAGGGAATTCGACCTCGAATTTCTAGTTCCAAAATACCTCCAGGGTCAAAAATAAATCTAAAGAACTCACCATATGCATCTTCCACGTTAAAAAAATTTGCAAGTTCATTGGAAGGATTAGCTTGCTCCTCTTTTCCTTTGGATTCCAAAGCAAAATTATTTTTCCCAAGCTCATAAAGGGTAGCCACTTCTTGAGGACATTCTTCTTCATCCCCTTTCTTCTCCTCATGATCCAAGGAAGTGATTTTAGGGAATGATTTAGAATTCGAAGAATCTCAACATTTGAATCCACAAACCAACTTAGAGGATGGTATTAGAGTAGTAATTTGCCATGACTTCTCCAGTGCATTTGAGGACTTTGAAAATTCATCTTCAACCTGTTTAGCAATAAAATCAAAACAATTTGGCAAAAGGTTAGAATTAAAACATGTTTCCATGATGACTTCCTCCACCACTCTATCTTTTGTCTTTCCCTCTTCTGCTATACTCTCCTTTTCATTCACCTCATTTTCAACTCTTCTCTCAACTTCAATCTCACTCTCTTTTTCTTTCTCTTCAACATGACTTGCTTGTCGTTGATGCCTCCATGGACGCCCAAGTAGCAAGTGTTTTGTTTTTGTAGGCACCACATCGCATAATACCTCATCCTCATTTCCCTCAAATTTAAACGACACTAGTACTTGTTTGGTCACCATCACAGCACCCATATCTTTAAATTCCGGATCCTCGAGACTTTCAAGCATATAAGGGTCCGGATGCTCTAAAACAGGAAGTCCCAACTTCTCCACCATGATTGTACTTGCCATATTGATCCAATACTTTCTATCAATGTCCAACTTATATATCTTATCCTTCACACAACATAAAGTATAGACAATACTCTTCCTTTTTTTGACTTCCATGACATACAACCACAAAATAAAAAATTGAAACTTTCAAAAAAAAAGTTATTTTCGTTTTTTTTTCACTCTTTTTTTTTTCTATATTTTTTTTTTCAAATAGGGAAATACCACACCTGAAATTCAAGGAGCCAAAGCTTTGATACCAAATGATGACAACAAAGGAAGGACCGCCTTGAAGTTCATCTTGAAGGAAGGATATTGACGCCACACTCAAGAACGAGATGAGAATGTGAGTGATAAGTCATGAATTTTTGTGTAAACCATTTGTGAGAGAAAATTGCTTCTCTAGGGTTCTTCATTGAGCTAACCTTGGTCTTATCAAGAAATCAGATTTCTTGTGGCGATCATTCATTTTGGCTTATCAATTTCTCTTGAAATTGTGGCGCCCTCCATCTCTATTCTTATCCATTTTTATGTTTGTTTCTCCTTTGTTCTTATTCTTACAAATTGTGAGACTGGATTTTTATGTTATAATTTAACCTAAGATCGCTTAAAAGGCTACTATAGAGGTTGGTAGTCATCAAGTGGTATCAAAGCATAGGTTTGGGTTGAATTGATCTTCTTTTCTTGTTCATCTCTTCTTATCTCTATCTTGTGATCTTTTTTCATTCTTTGCAACATGTTGAGATTTGGTTCTAGAGATTGGCACTATAAAAATGAATTTATTGTTAAGAAATATCAAGTTGGTATGTGGCTAAGAAACATGCATGAGAGGGTAGCTAATGAAAAGGAGGCAAGTAGAGAAAAAGAAAGAAGCTGCAGAGAAAATGAGAGGGATAAGGAAAAAAAAGGTAGAAAAAAAGAGAGTGAAAAGATCAAGTGTGTCTTTGGGAAGAGTTGTATGCAAATTACTGAAGAGTTCAAAAAAGAGTTGAAAAATATAGAGAGAAAATATTTGAGAGAAAAGAAGAGTGTGGAGGAGAAGGAAACACAACAAAATGAGGTAAAACTTCAGAAAAGAAAAGATAGAGAGGAAATATTTGAAAGAAACATTGAGGATGACAATATTAAAAATCCAGTAGTCCTTATTCCAAGTGCTCCTCTACTCATTAAGCCATCTTATGAAAGTGAAGAGAAGACAAAAATCATGGTTACTTGTTTTGATCCTAATTGTTTGCCTAATTGTGTAAATTCCTTTGAGAAACATGTTGCAAACAAAATTACAAAGGAAGCTTGCAAGAAAATCCATATAATTGAAGAAGTGCTTCCAAAGGAGCAATGTCAGGTAGAGAAGAATTTGAATGAAAGAGAATGGCCTCAAGGAGTGGCTACCATTTGTGAACTTTGGAAAGATGAATATATTTTGGAATCTAAAGGAAAGAAGGATCAAGCAAAACCTTTCGATGAACACGCAAATTTTCCTTATATACAAGTCTCATGTGATGGGTTCTTTAGAATTATTTTTGACCCCGGAGGTACAGGATCAAGAAATTCGAGGTCGAATTCTTTTGAAGAGGGAGGGTATGATATGATTATAGATGGCCACCTATGACAAAAGAAGAGCAAAATTCGGAATTCTTGAAATTCATTGGAAATGACCCATCTTGATTGTTTTAGCAATATCTTGAGCTCCAACTACCATCTTTCTTAGGGACTAAAATAACAGGGACAGCACATGGACTTAAACTTTCTCTTACCCAACCTTTACTTACCAATTCAGCCACTTGCTTTTGTATCTCTTGCGTTTGTTGTGGGTTGCTCCGGTAGGCTGGCCTATTAGGCAAAGTGGCGCCTGGGATGAGATCAATGTGGTGCTCAATCCCTCTCAAGGGTGGCAGCCCACTTGGTACCTCCTTAGGAAACAAATCCTCAAATTCCTGCAAAAGAGAATTTATGCAATTTGGCAATTCTTGAGTGTTAGGTAAATTTTCCAGCAAGGCCACCTCTTTGCTAAAAAGCAAATATAGGGGCTGATTGGAGAAAATAGCTTTTTTAACCTCCCCTTTTGTCGCCATCAAATTTTCTTTCTTTTTTTCATCAATCTTTTTTTTGTCACTCTTTTTTCTCTCTTTTTCTTTGGCGATCTTTTTTTCTTCTTTTTCTTCTTTTTCTTTTTCACATTTTTCTCTCAATTTTTTTTGATCATCTCTCACCTCACTTGGGCTCAAAGGAGCCAATACAATTCTTTTTCCATGATGAATAAAAAAGTACTTGTTGGTATGCCCTTCATGGCTTGCCTTTTTGTCAAATTGCCAAGGCCTTCCCAACAAGACATGGCTGGCCTCCATAGGAACTACATCACAAACAGCCACATCTTCATATTTTCCAATTGAAAAAGAAATTTCTACTTGTTCATCAACAATCATCTCAACATCATTAACAAGCCATTGAAGCTTATATGGCTTGGGATGTGGTTTAGTTTCTAGTTGGAGTTTGGAAACTAACCTTGTGCTAGCAACATTTGTGCAACTCCCACCATCAATAATCAGGAACATACCTTGCCTTGTATGAGGCACCTTGAGTGAAATATGTTCTCCCTTTGAGTCGCATCTTCCTCCTTTACCACGGCTTCCAACAACCTTTTTATCATAAGTAGCTCTCCACTAGGTATTTGGGCCTCCTCCTCAACACAATCCTCATCATACTCTTCAACCCCTTCATCTTCCTGCTCAACCTCCTCTACAATCATAATTCTCTTGGTAGGACATTGAGATGCAATGTGTCCTAAGCCTTGGCATTTGAAACACTTAACAGCCCGGTTAGTTGAAACAACTTGAGAAGGACTAGTTGTAGTGCTTTTACCTTTTGTGTCAGCCGCGGCTTCTTTGGATGATGAAGTACCTTCACTCTTAATATTGCTCTTCCAATTTTGAGGATTGGAAGTGGTAGTGCTTCTTCTTATCTGACCCTTCCTCTTAAGTTGTTATTCTACCTTTATGGCTTGATGTACCAAATCGTCTAATTGAACATAGTGTTGCAGTTCCACTATGTCACTTATATCACGATTTAGGCCATGCAAGAATCTGGCCAAGGTTGCTTCATCATCTTCCTCCACATTTGCTCTAATTTTTGCCACCTCCATCTCCTTGTAGTACTCATCAACACTTTTGTTGCCTTGGGTGAGTCGCTGTAATTTGTTGTGCAACTCTCTGTTGTAGTAAGATGGGATGAATCTCCTTCTCATGAGCCTTTTCATCTCCTCCCATGTGGCAATGACTGGCTCATTGTGCCTTCTCCTCTCCTTTGCCAATTGGTCCCACCACACCAAGGCGTAATCTGTAAATTCAATAGAAGCAACCTGCACCTTTTGAAGATTAGTGTAATTGTTACAGGAAAAAATTTGTTCAATTTTAGTTTCCCATTCCAAATACGTCTCCGGGTCATTTTTCCCAACAAATTGTGGTACTTTTATTTTTATACCACCCAACCTATCTTCTCTAGGTTCATCACGTCTCCTTCTCCTCCGCTCCTCCTCATCACTGCTATTTTGTCTGTTTTCTAATTGGTCAATTCTTTCATTTATGCCTTCCATTTCCTCTTTCAAAAGTTCTCTCATTTTTGCCGTGAGGGCATCTAGTAGTAATCGATTTTGAGGATCCATAACTCTTGTCAGTTCTTTAGAGAAACCAGCAAATGATCAATACAAGAAACCAATTCAAATAATAATCCACACACACAACAGCTTGGAAAGAAAAGGTAAGAAACAAAATTTGAACACAAAGTTTGTGAGACTAGAACAAGAAAGAACTCACTCAAAAGAAAGAAATAAAATAAAAATTTCAGAGTGTAGTAGCAACGAAGAAACACAACCAGAATTCAAGATTTTTTTTTTTTTATGAATTGTCACAATTTTTTTTTTATTTTAAAGAATTCAGAACTCAAAGATAAGAATAGAGAAACCTGGGATTCTTTTGAACAAAGTCGAAACCTTGCTCTGATTACCAAATGATGGCCTCCTTGTTGTAGAAATTGGCCATTTGCTTGATTTTCAACATAGAATCTGGTTGTGACTTATGTTTTTGTATCTTTGCTATAAAAATGAATGAAAAATGGATAGAGAATGAATGGAATTTCGTGGCTTTGGAGGTAGAGAATTAAGGGGACAAATTGTGAAAACACAAAATAAAAACAAGAAGCAAACAAGGTCTCAAGGATCTGTTTATGAGTATGTGAAGAAGATGGATGATTGGGAGGCAGGGGCGCCACCTTAGTCTAATCCAAGACAAGGATAAGCCTATGAAGGTGAGGATCACCACAAGAAGAGAGTTTCTTGATAAGATCGATAAACTGGTCCAATCCAGAACCAAAGAGTATGAACTCAATATTTTTGCTAAATCTTTGTTACCTCTTATTGAAATTTCGCCCCCTATATATAATAAGGGTCTTGTTGTTACAAAGATTCAAAGAGACAAAAATCCTTACAAGGAATCCTAGGCTAACATAACTAGCATAACTAAAGGCAATTACAAACAACATAATTGTGGCTGTTCCATAGCCTAAGTGGCGCAACTAAAATGAAAGAGACAGCTTCACATTCTGTTTGATTGCTCTTCATGACCAGGGGAAGGTTTCACAACCACACATTAATTACAATTAAATGGGTGGCTGCTAATGTGCTGTTGGAGCCTTCATTTCTTTGTCTTGTGTAACTCCTTTTGCCTTGATTGCTTTGAATTCCTTTGTCTTTCTTTGGTAGCAACATTATAGACTCATAAAACTACACAAAGAGCTGTTGAGAGGTGTGGGACCCCTTGCTCCTTAGCCACACAGCCACTTGAAGTGGATTAAACACACCAAAAAAATTAAATAACTTAATGCCTTGGTCCCAAATAAATCAATTGGTCACTTGCACTTTTATTCAATTAAAAGAAATTAACTTGGCTGCCTTCTTTTATGCAAGTTGCGCCTCCTCCATGGCTTGTATGACAAGCATGGTTTTTGGTGCAATTACATCTTTGCCTCTATTTGCAATTGTCTTAGTCATGAATTGGACTAAGCTTTCTTGGACCCTCCTTGACATTGCCCTAGTCATTGGTCCTCCTAAGCTTTGAATGGCCTCTTGGTGCTCCATGTCCTCATCACAACCTGATATCCTTCCACAACAAATTCATTTCTAGAAGATCTCAACATGTTGCAAAGAATCAAGTTAGAGTAAATAATAAGGATAAATAAGAAAAGACTTCTCTACTTGCCAAATGCTTCACTCTCTCTCGTAAATGCTCTCTTTGAGTTCTTTAGAGGGTCAAATACAAACAAAACAAGCAAGCAACAAACTTGCGACAAAAACAAAACTTAAGAAGTGAGTTTGTCAAAGAAACAAAGGAACGCACAAAAGAGAATTGTCCAAAAAACAAGAAAGGGTCTGCACTTTTTTTCTTTTTTTTTTAATTTCGATTTTTTTTTAAAAAAAGGGAAAAACTGAAATAGAATGAAGAAGAAGAAGTGAATAGAAACTGAAAAGATGAAAGGAAAAACAAATAGAAATTTCAACCTCAACCTGGGCTTCGGTACCACTTAATGACAACCACTTTGATGTGGGTAGTCTTTTTGATAAATTCGATCTTCGGTTGAAATTATATTCAGAACAGAATTGTTTTTAAATAAAATAAAAAGAAATGGATAAAGATGAGGGATGGAAGCACCACAATTCCCTAAGGAATTGATAAGCAAATCGAAGAACGCCACAAGAAGGTTACTTCTTGATAAGTTCAATTTTTGGCTCAATCCAGAACCCAAGAGTGCATGACTCTCAAAATGTGATAAACACAAGTTTTTCTCAAAGCAAAATTCTGCGTTCATTCATAAAATTCGTATTACATATATAGGACAACAAAATCAGCTTCTCTCTCTCTTCCTAGACACATTAGTAATGTCAATTGAATGCCTACTTGATCATATTAATGGCTGCACTTCAATTGTCCATTAACTAGTGTATTAAAGTGTCAGTTACACTTCCTAACAACTCCTAAATGGAGCATTTCAATAGCCATCAGCTGCTGTCCTTTTTTTGTTAATTAATTTAAATAAAACTAATTCAGCTAACTTAAAATAAACTACAAAATAAAAACGAAAATAAGAAGTTTAATTGGGCCAATATGCAAAACCCAAGTAATGCAGCCCAATAGACTTATTACAATCTTTATTCAAAGAAAATAAACATAACTTAAAGAAGAATCCTTTTATTGTTGTTGCAATTTCTTGAGGGCTGCCAGGATCACATCATACCCTCCTTCTTCGAGGGAATTAGATCCTCGAATTTATTGACTTAAGAAATCCTCTTCATCCTCCTGATCAAACATAATTCTTTTGAATCCATGGGGTTCTTCTCTTGGAACTATGAAGATATGTGCCTTGAAAAGGGAATCAGTACCACCATGCAAAAATTAGCGTTAGTAGTAAAGCAAGCATCTTTAGATAAAAAGATATACTTAAGTTTCCCGCCAATGATGCTCTCTCCACCTTAATTTCTATGATAAGGACACTCTCAATTTGAACATTTTCCTCACTTGCTTCCCTTTGTTTTCAACAGCAAAAATATTTCCGTATCTTCAATTTCCTTTGGAGGTACTTCTTCATGAATTTGAAAAGCTGGCCTAGTGAGTAGTGGTGCACTTGGAATGATGTCTACTTGATGCCTCATTCTCATGTCCGCAAAATGTTGCAACGCATTTCCTTTAGAGACACATCCCTAAATTCCTCTTGCAATTTAACTTCATTTGATGCACTACATTGTTCCTTTGGAATTTCATCTTCAACCTCCTGCATAATAGAATCAATAGAACTTGGCAAAATGTTAGGATAAAAACAAGTTTCCAAGACGACTTCCTCTGCAACTCTTTCTTCACTCTCACCCTCTTTTCTTTTCTCAACATTGATTTCACTTTGTTGTTTTTCTTTCTCTTCCACTATCTTCTTTTCCCTCAAATATTCTCTCTGTATGTTTTTCAACTCCTTATTAAACTCTTCACAAATTTTCTCAAAGGCACTGTTGATCTTTTCGTGCTCTTTTGTTCTACGTCGTTCCTTATCCTCCCTCTCCTTTTCTCTATGCCTTCTCTCTTTTTCTTTGCTTGCCTCCTTCTCTCTATCTAACCTCTCTTTTCCTCTTCTTGCTGCCTCCTTTTCTCTGTCTAACCTCTCACAATTTCTTTTCATCCACATACCAACCTGATATCCTTCCACAACAAATTCATTTCTAGAAGATCTCAACATGTTGCAAAGAATCAAGTTAGAGTAAATAATAAGGATAAATAAGAAAAGACTTCTCTACTTGCCAAATGTTTCACTCTCTCTCGCAAATGCTCTCTTTGAGTTCTTTAGAGGGTCAAATACAAACAAAACAAGCAAGCAACAAACTTGCGACAAAAACAAAACTTAAGAAGTGAGTTTGTGAAAGAAACAAAGGAACGCACAAAAGAGAATTGTCCAAAAAACAAGAAAGGGTCTGCACTTTTTTTCTTTTTTTTTTAAATTTCGATTTTTTTAAAAAAAGGGAAAAACTGAAATAGAATGAAGAAGAAGAAGTGAATAGAAGCTGAAAAGATGAAAGGAAAAACAAATAGAAATTTCAACCTCAACCTGGGCTTCGGTACCACTTAATGACAACCACTTTGATGCGGGTAGTCTTTTTGATAAATTCGATCTTCGGTTGAAATTATATTCAGAATGTAATTGTTTTTAAATAAAATAAAAAGAAATGGATAAAGATGAGGGTGGAAGCCCCACAATTCCCTAAGGAATTGATAAGCAAATCGAAGAACGCCACAAGAAGGTTACTTCTTGATAAGTTCAATTTTTGGCTCAATCCAGAACCCAAGAGTGCATGACTCTCAAAATGTGATAAACACAAGTTTTTCTCAAAGCAAAATTCTGCGTTCATTCATAAAATTCGTATTACATATATAGGACAACAAAATCAGCTTCTCTCTCTTCCTAGACACATTAGTAATGTCAATTGAATGCCTACTTGATCATATTAATGGCTGCACTTCAATTGTCCATTAACTAGTGTATTAAAGTGTCAGTTACACTTCCTAACAACTCCTAAATGGAGCATTTCAATAGCCATCAGCTGCTGTCCTTTTTTTGTTAATTAATTTAAATAAAACTAATTCAGCTAACTTAAAATAAACTACAAAATAAAAACGAAAATAAGAAGTTTAATTGGGCCAATATGCAAAACCCAAGTAATGCAGCCCAATAGACTTATTACAATCTTTATTCAAAGCAAATAAACATAACTTAAAGAAGAATCCTTTTATTGTTGTTGCAATTTCTTGAGGGCTGCCAGGATCACATCATGCCCTCCTTCTTCGAGGGAATTCGTCCTCGAATTTATTGACTTAAGAAATCCTCTTCATCCTCCGGGATCAAACATAATTCTTTTGAATCCATGGGGTTCTTCTCTTGGAACTATGAAGATATGTGCCTTGAAAAGGGAATCAGTACCACCATGCAAAAAATTAGCGTTAGTAGTAAAGCAAGCATCTTTAGATAAAAAGATATACTTAAGTTTCCCTGCCAATGATGCTCTCTCCACCTTAATTTCTATGATAAGGACACTCTGAATTTGAACATTTTCCTCACTTGCTTCCCCTTTGTTTTCAACAAAAAAATATTTCCGTATCTTCATTTTCCTTTGGAGGTTCTTCTTCATGAATTTGAAAAGCTGGCCTAGTGAGTAGTGGTGCACTTGGAATGATGTCTACTTGATGCCTCATTCTCATGTCCGCAAAATGTTGCAACGTACTTCCTTTAGAGACACATCCCTAAATTCCTCTTGCAATTTAACTTCATTTGATGCACTACATTGTTCCTTTGGAATTTCATCTTCAACCTCCTGCATAATAGAATCAATAGAACTTGGCAAAATGTTAGGATAAAAACAAGTTTCCAAGACGACTTCCTCTGCAACTCTTTCTTCACTCTCACCCTCTTTTCTTTTCTCAACATTGATTTCACTTTGTTGTTTTTCTTTCTCTTCCACTATCTTCTTTTCTCTCAAATATTCTCTCTGTATGTTTTTCAACTCCTTATTAAACTCTTCACAAATTTTCTCAAAGGCACTGTTGATCTTTTCGTGCTCTTTTTTTCTACGTCGTTCCTTATCCTCCCTCTCCTTTTCTCTATGCCTTCTCTCTTTTTCTTTGCTTGCCTCCTTCTCTCTATCTACCCTCTCTTTTCCTCTTCTTGCTGCCTCCTTTTCTCTGTCTAACCTCTCACAATTTCTTTTCATCCACATACCAACCTGATATCCTTCCACAACAAATTCATTTCTAGAAGATCTCAACATGTTGCAAAGAATCAAGTTAGAGTAAATAATAAGGATAAATAAGAAAAGACTTCTCTACTTGCCAAATGTTTCACTCTCTCTACTTAAATGCTCTCTTTGAGTTCTTTAGAGGGTCAAATACAAACAAAACAAGCAAGCAACAAACTTGCGACAAAAACAAAACTTAAGAAGTGAGTTTGTGAAAGAAACAAAGGAACGCACAAAGAGAATTGTCCAAAAACAAGAAAGGGTCTGCACTTTTTCTTTTTTTTTAAATTTCGAATTTTTAAAAAGGAAAAACTGAAATAGAATGAAGAAGAAGAAGTGAATAGAAGCTGAAAAGATGAAAGGAAAAACAAATAGAAATTTCAACCTCAACCTGGGCTTCTGCACCACTTAATGACAACCACTTTGATGCGGGTAGTCTTTTTGATAAATTCGATCTTCTGTTGAAATTATATTGAGCAGAATTGTTTTTAAATAAAATAAAAAGAAATGGATAAAGATGAGGGTGGAAGCACCACAATTCCCTAAGGAATTGATAAGCAAATCGAAGAACGCCACAAGAAGGTTACTTCTTGATAAGTTCAATTTTTGGCTCAATCCAGAACCCAAGAGTGCATGACTCTCAAAATGTGATAAACACAAGTTTTTCTCAAAGCAAAATTCTGCTCATTCATAAAATTCGTATTACATATATAGGACAACAAAATCAGCTTCTCTCTCTCTTCCTAGACACATTAGTAATGTCAATTGAATGCCTACTTGATCATATTAATGGCTGCACTTCAATTCTCCATTAACTAGTGTATTAAAGTGTCAATTACACTTCCTAACAACTCCTAAATGGAGCATTTCAATAGCCATCAGCTGCTGTCCTTTTTTTGTTAATTAATTTAAATAAAACTAATTCAGCTAACTTAAAATAAACTACAAAATAAAAACGAAAATAAGAAGTTTAATTGGGCCAATATGCAAAACCCAAGTAATGCAGCCCAATAGACTTATTACAATCTTTATTCAAAGCAAATAAACATAACTTAAAGAAGAATCCTTTTATTGTTGTTGCAATTTCTTGAGGCTGCCAGGATCACATCATGCCCTCCTTCTTCGAGGGAATTCGTCCTCGAATTTATTGACTTAAGACCTCCTCTTCATCCTCTGGGATCAAACATAATTCTTTTGACTCCATGGGGTTCTTCTCTTGGAACTATGAAGATATGTGCCTTGAAAAGGGAATCAGTACCACCATGCAAAAATTAGCGTTAGTAGTAAAGCAAGCATCTTTAGATAAAAAGATATACTTAAGTTTCCTGCCAATGATGCTCTCTCCACCTTAATTTCTATGATAAGGACACTCTCAATTTGAACATTTTCCTCACTTGCTTCCCTTTGTTTTCAACAGCAAAAAATATTTCCGTATCTTCAATTTCCTTTGGAGGTACTTCTTCATGAATTTGAAAAGCTGGCCTAGTGAGTAGTGGTGCACTTGGAATGATGTCTACTTGATGCCTCATTCTCATGTCCGCAAAATGTTGCAACGTACTTCCTTTAGAGACACATCCCTAAATTCCTCTTGCAATTTAACTTCATTTGATGCACCACATTGTTCCTTTGGAATTTCATCTTCAACCTCCTGCATAATAGAATCAATAGAACTTGGCAAAATGTTAGGATAAAAACAAGTTTCCAAGACGACTTCCTCTGCAACTCTTTCTTCACTCTCACCCTCTTTTCTTTTCTCAACATTGATTTCACTTTGTTGTTTTTCTTTCTCTTCCACTATCTTCTTTTCTCTCAAATATTCTCTCTGTATGTTTTTCAACTCCTTATTAAACTCTTCACAAATTTTCTCAAAGGCACTGTTGATCTTTTCGTGCTCTTTTTTTCTACGTCGTTCCTTATCCTCCCTCTCCTTTTCTCTATGCCTTCTTTCTTTTTCTTTGCTTGCCTCCTTCTCTCTTCTATCTAACCTCTCTTTTCCTCTTCTTGCTGCCTCCTTTTCTCTGTCTAACCTCTCACAATTTCTTTTCATCCACATACCAACCTGATATCCTTCCACAACAAATTCATTTCTAGAAGATCTCAACATGTTGCAAAGAATCAAGTTAGAGTAAATAATAAGGATAAATAAGAAAAGACTTCTCTACTTGCCAAATGTTTCACTCTCTCTCGCAAATGCTCTCTTTGAGTTCTTTAGAGGGTCAAATACAAACAAAACAAGCAAGCAACAAACTTGCGACAAAAACAAAACTTAAGAAGTGAGTTTGTGAAAGAAACAAAGGAACGCACAAAAGAGAATTGTCCAAAAAACAAGAAAGGGTCTGCACTTTTTTTCTTTTTTTTTTAAATTTCGATTTTTTTGAAAAAAAGGGAAAAACTGAAATAGAATGAAGAAGAAGAAGTGAATAGAAGCTGAAAAGATGAAAGGAAAAACAAATAGAAATTTCAACCTCAACCTGGGCTTGGTACCACTTAATGACAACCACTTTGATGCGGGTAGTCTTTTTGATAAATTCGATCTTGGTTGAAATTATATTCAGAATGTAATTGTTTTTAAATAAAATAAAAAGAAATGGATAAAGATGAGGGATGGAAGCACCACAATTCCCTAAGGAAGTGATAAGCCAGTCGAAGAACGCCACAAGAAGGTTACTTCTTGATAAGGTCAGTTTGGCTCAATCCAGGACCCAAGGGTGCATGACTCTCAAAATGTGATAAACACAAGTTTTTCTCAAAGCAAAATTCTAGTTCATTCATAAAATTCGTATTACATATATAGGACAACAAAATCAACTTCTCTCTCTCTTCCTAGACACATTAGTAATGTCAATTGAATGCCTACTTGATCATATTAATGGCTGCACTTCAATTCTCCATTAACTAGTGTATTAAAGTGTCAATTACACTTCCTAACAACTCCTAAATGGAGCATTTCAATAGCCATCAGCTGCTGTCCTTTTTTTGTTAATTAATTTAAATAAAACTAATTCAGCTAACTTAAAATAAACTACAAAATAAAAACGAAAATAAGAAGTTTAATTGGGCCAATATGCAAAACCCAAGTAATGCAGCCCAATAGACTTATTACAATCTTTATTCAAAGCAAATAAACATAACTTAAAGAAGAATCCTTTTATTGTTGTTGCAATTTCTTGAGGGCTGCCAGGATCACATCATGCCCTCCTTCTTCGAGGGAATTCGTCCTCGAATTTATTGACTTAAGAAATCCTCTTCATCCTCCTGGATCAAACATAATTCTTTTGAATCTATGGGGTCCTTCTCTTGGAAATATGAAGATATGTGCCTTGAAAAGGGAATCAGTACCACCATGCAAAAAATTAGCGTTAGTAGTAAAGCAAGCATCTTTAGATAAAAAGATATACTTAAGTTTCCACTGCCAATGATGCTCTCTCCACCTTAATTTCTATGATAAGGACACTCTCAATTTGAACATTTTCCTCACTTGCTTCCCCTTTGTTTTCAACAGCAAAAAATATTTCAGTATCTTCAATTTCCTTTGGAGGTACTTCTTCATGAATTTGAAAAGCTGGCCTAGTGAGTAGTGGTGCACTTGGAATGATGTCTACTTGATGCCTCATTCTCATGTCCGCAAAATGTTGCAACGCATTTCCTTTAGAGACACATCCCTAAATTCCTCTTGCAATTTAACTTCATTTGATGCACCACATTGTTCCTTTGGAATTTCATCTTCAACCTCCTGCATAATAGAATCAATAGAACTTGGCAAAATGTTAGGATAAAAACAAGTTTCCAAGACGACTTCCTCTGCAACTCTTTCTTCACTCTCACCCTCTTTTCTTTTCTCAACATTGATTTCACTTTGTTGTTTTTCTTTCTCTTCCACTATCTTCTTTTCTCTCAAATATTCTCTCTGTATGTTTTTCAACTCCTTATTAAACTCTTCACAAATTTTCTCAAAGGCACCTTTGTTGATCTTTTTCGTGCTCTTTTTTTCGTCGTTCCTTATCCTCCCTCTCCTTTCTCTATGCCTTCTCTCTTTTTCTTTGCTTGCCTCCTTCTCTCTTCTATCTAACCTCTCTTTTCCTCTTCTTGCTGCCTCCTTTTCTCTGTCTAACCTCTCACAATTTCTTTTCATCCACATACCAACCTGATATCCTTCCACAACAAATTCATTTCTAGAAGATCTCAACATGTTGCAAAGAATCAAGTTAGAGTAAATAATAAGGATAAATAAGAAAAGACTTCTCTACTTGCCAAATGTTTCACTCTCTCTCGCAAATGCTCTCTTTGAGTTCTTTAGAGGGTCAAATACAAACAAAACAAGCAAGCAACAAACTTGCGACAAAAACAAAACTTAAGAAGTGAGTTTGTGAAAGAAACAAAGGAACGCACAAAAGAGAATTGTCCAAAAAACAAGAAAGGGTCTGCACTTTTTTCTTTTTTTTAAATTTCGATTTTTTTAAAAAAGGAAAAACTGAAATAGAATGAAGAAGAAGAAGTGAATAGAAGCTGAAAAGATGAAAGGAAAAACAAATAGAAATTTCAACCTCAACCTGGGCTTTGTACCACTTAATGACAACCACTTTGATGCGGGTAGTCTTTTTGATAAATTCGATCTTCGGTTGAAATTATATTCGAAATGTAATTGTTTTTAAATAAAATAAAAAGAAATGGATAAAGATGAGGGTGGAAGCACCACAATTCCCTAAGGAATTGATAAGCAAATCGAAGAACGCATACAAGAAGGTTACTTCTTGATAAGTTCAATTTTTGGCTCAATCCAGAACCCAAGAGTGCATGACTCTCAAAATGTGATAAACACAAGTTTTTCTCAAACAAAATTCTCCTTCATTCATAAAATTCGTATTACATATATAGGACAACAAAATCAGCTTCTCTCTCTCTTCCTAGACACATTAGTAATGTCAATTGAATGCCTACTTGATCATATTAATGGCTGCACTTCAATTGTCCATTAACTAGTGTATTAAAGTGTCAGTTACACTTCCTAACAACTCCTAAATGGAGCATTTCAATAGCCATCAGCTGCTGTCCTTTTTTTGTTAATTAATTTAAATAAAACTAATTCAGCTAACTTAAAATAAACTACAAAATAAAAACGAAAATAAGAAGTTTAATTGGGCCAATATGCAAAACCCAAGTAATGCAGCCCAATAGACTTATTACAATCTTTATTCAAAGCAAATAAACATAACTTAAAGAAGAATCCTTTTATTGTTGTTGCAATTTCTTGAGGGCTGCCAGGATCACATCATGCCCTCCTTCTTCGAGGGAATTCGTCCTCGAATTTATTGACTTAAGAAATCCTCTTCATCCTCCGGGATCAAACATAATTCTTTTGAATCCATGGGGTTCTTCTCTTGGAACTATGAAGATATGTGCCTTGAAAAGGGAATCAGTACCACCATGCAAAAAATTAGCGTTAGTAGTAAAGCAAGCATCTTTAGATAAAAAGATATACTTAAGTTTCCCTGCCAATGATGCTCTCTCCACCTTAATTTCTATGATAAGGACACTCTCAATTTGAACATTTTCCTCACTTGCTTCCCCTTTGTTTTCAACAGCAAAAAATATTTCCGTATCTTCAATTTCCTTTGGAGGTACTTCTTCATGAATTTGAAAAGCTGGCCTAGTGAGTAGTGGTGCACTTGGAATGATGTCTACTTGATGCCTCATTCTCATGTCCGCAAAATGTTGCAACGTACTTCCTTTAGAGACACATCCCTAAATTCCTCTTGCAATTTAACTTCATTTGATGCACCACATTGTTCCTTTGGAATTTCATCTTCAACCTCCTGCATAATAGAATCAATAGAACTTGGCAAAATGTTAGGATAAAAACAAGTTTCCAAGACGACTTCCTCTGCAACTCTTTCTTCACTCTCACCCTCTTTTCTTTTCTCAACATTGATTTCACTTTGTTGTTTTTCTTTCTCTTCCACTATCTTCTTTTCTCTCAAATATTCTCTCTGTATGTTTTTCAACTCCTTATTAAACTCTTCACAAATTTTCTCAAAGGCACTGTTGATCTTTTCGTGCTCTTTTTTTCTACGTCGTTCCTTATCCTCCCTCTCCTTTTCTCTATGCCTTCTCTCCTTTTCTTTGCTTGCCTCCTTCTCTCTTCTATCTATCCTCTCTTTTCCTCTTCTTGCTGCCTCCTTTTCTCTGTCTAACCTCTCACAATTTCTTTTCATCCACATACCAACCTCGATATCCTTCCACAACAAATTCATTTCTAGAAGATCTCAACATGTTGCAAAGAATCAAGTTAGAGTAAATAATAAGGATAAATAAGAAAAGACTTCTCTACTTGCCAAATGTTTCACTCTCTCTCGCAAATGCTCTCTTTGAGTTCTTTAGAGGGTCAAATACAAACAAAACAAGCAAGCAACAAACTTGCGACAAAAACAAAACTTAAGAAGTGAGTTTGTGAAAGAAACAAAGGAACGCACAAAAGAGAATTGTCCAAAAAACAAGAAAGGGTCTGCACTTTTTTTCTTTTTTTTTAAATTTCGATTTTTTTAAAAAAAGGAAAAACTGAAATAGAATGAAGAAGAAGAAGTGAATAGAAGATGAAAAGATGAAAGGAAAAACAAATAGAAATTTCAACCTCAACCTGGCTTCTGGTACCACTTAATGACAACCACTTTGATGCGGGTAGTCTTTTTGATAAATTCGATCTTCTTGAAATTATATTCGTAATGTAATTGTTTTTAAATAAAATAAAAAGAAATGGATAAAGATGAGGGTGGAAGCACCACAATTCCCTAAGGAATTGATAAGCAAATCGAAGAACGCCACAAGAAGGTTACTTCTTGATAAGTTCAATTTTTGGCTCAATCCAGAACCCAAGAGTGCATGACTCTCAAAATGTGATAAACACAAGTTTTTCTCAAAGCAAAATTCTGCGTTCATTCATAAAATTCGTATTACATATATAGGACAACAAAATCAGCTTCTCTCTCTCTTCCTAGACACATTAGTAATGTCAATTGAATGCCTACTTGATCATATTAATGGCTGCACTTCAATTGTCCATTAACTAGTGTATTAAAGTGTCACTTACACTTCCTAACAACTCCTAAATGGAGCATTTCAATAGCCATCAGCTGCTGTCCTTTTTTTGTTAATTAATTTAAATAAAACTAATTCAGCTAACTTAAAATAAACTACAAAATAAAAACGAAAATAAGAAGTTTAATTGGGCCAATATGCAAAACCCAAGTAATGCAGCCCAATAGACTTATTACAATCTTTATTCAAAGCAAATAAACATAACTTAAAGAAGAATCCTTTTATTGTTGTTGCAATTTCTTGAGGGCTGCCAGATCACATCATGCCCTCCTTCTTCGAGGAATTAGCCCTCAATTTATTGACTTAAGAAATCCTCTTCATCCTCAGGGATCAAACATAATTCTTTTGAATCCATGGGGTTCTTCTCTTGGAACTATGAAGATATGTGCCTTGAAAAGGGAATCAGTACCACCATGCAAAAATTAGTGTTAGTAGTAAAACAATCATTTTTAGATAAAAAGATATACTTAACTTTCCCTGTCAATGATGCTCTCTCCACCTTAATGTCTATGATAAGGACACTCTCAATTTGAACATTTTCCTCACTTGCTTCCCCTTTGTTTTCAACAGCAAAAATATTTCCGTATCTTCAATTTCCTTTGGAGGTACTTCTTCATGAATTTGAAAAGCTGGCCTAGTGAGTAGTGGTGCACTTGGAATGATGTCTACTTGATGCCTCATTCTCATGTCCGCAAAATGTTGCAACGCATTTCCTTTAGAGACACATCCCTAAATTCCTCTTGCAATTTAACTTCATTTGATGCACCACATTGTTCCTTTGGAATTTCATCTTCAACCTCCTGCATAATAGAATCAATAGAACTTGGCAAAATGTTAGGATAAAAACAAGTTTCCAAGACGACTTCCTCTGCAACTCTTTCTTCACTCTCACCCTCTTTTCTTTTCTCAACATTGATTTCACTTTGTTGTTTTTCTTTCTCTTCCACTATCTTCTTTTCCCTCAAATATTCTCTCTGTATGTTTTTCAACTCCTTATTAAACTCTTCACAAATTTTCTCAAAGGCAGTGGTTGATCTTTTCGTGCTCTTTTTTTCTACGTCGTTCCTTATCCTCCCTCTCCTTTTCTCTATGCCTTCTCTCTTTTTCTTTGCTTGCCTCCTTCTCTCTTCTATCTAACCTCTCTTTTCCTCTTCTTGCTGCCTCCTTTTCTCTGTCTAACCTCTCACAATTTCTTTTCATCCACATACCAACCTGATATCCTTCCACAACAAATTCATTTCTAGAAGATCTCAACATGTTGCAAAGAATCAAGTTAGAGTAAATAATAAGGATAAATAAGAAAAGACTTCTCTACTTGCCAAATGTTTCACTCTCTCTCGCAAATGCTCTCTTTGAGTTCTTTAGAGGGTCAAATACAAACAAAACAAGCAAGCAACAAACTTGCGACAAAAACAAAACTTAAGAAGTGAGTTTGTGAAAGAAACAAAGGAACGCACAAAAGAGAATTGTCCAAAAAACAAGAAAGGGTCTGCACTTTTTTTCTTTTTTTTTTAAATTTCGATTTTTTTTAAAAAAAAGGGAAAAACTGAAATAGAATGAAGAAGAAGAAGTGAATAGAAGCTGAAAAGATGAAAGGAAAAACAAATAGAAATTTCAACCTCAACCTGGGCTTCGGTACCACTTAATGACAACCACTTTGATGCGGGTAGTCTTTTTGATAAATTCGATCTTCGGTTGAAATTATATTCAGAACAGAATTGTTTTTAAATAAAATAAAAAGAAATGGATAAAGATGAGGGGTGGAAGCACCACAATTCCCTAAGGAATTGATAAGCAAATCGAAGAACGCCACAAGAAGGTTACTTCTTGATAAGTTCAATTTTTGGCTCAATCCAGAACCCAAGAGTGCATGACTCTCAAAATGTGATAAACACAAGTTTTTCTCAAAGCAAAATTCTGCGTTCATTCATAAAATTCGTATTACATATATAGGACAACAAAATCAGCTTCTCTCTCTTCCTAGACACATTAGTAATGTCAATTGAATGCCTACTTGATCATATTAATGGCTGCACTTCAATTGTCCATTAACTAGTGTATTAAAGTGTCGATTACACTTCCTAACAACTCCTAAATGGAGCATTTCAATAGCCATCAGCTTTGTCCTTTTTTGTTAATTAATTTAAATAAAACTAATTCAGCTAACTTAAAATAAACTACAAAATAAAAACGAAAATAAGAAGTTTAATTGGGCCAATATGCAAAACCCAAGTAATGCAGCCCAATAGACTTATTACAATCTTTATTCAAAGCAAATAAACATAACTTAAAGAAGAATCCTTTTATTGTTGTTGCAATTTCTTGAGGGCTGCCAGGATCACATCAAGCCCTCCGTCTTGGAGGGAATTCGTTCTCGAATTTATTGACTTAAGAAATCCTCTTCATCCTCCGGGATCAAACATAATTCTTTTGAATCCATGGGGTTCTTCTCTTGGAACTATGAAGATATGTGCCTTGAAAAGGGAATCAGTACCACCATGCAAAAAATTAGCGTTAGTAGTAAAGCAAGCATCTTTAGATAAAAAGATATACTTAAGTTTCCCTGCCAATGATGCTCTCTCCACCTTAATGTCTATGATAAGGACACTCTCAATTTGAACATTTTCCTCACTTGCTTCCCCTTTGTTTTCAACAGCAAAAAATATTTCCGTATCTTCAATTTCCTTTGGAGGTACTTCTTCATGAATTTGAAAAGTTGGCCTAGTGAGTAGTGGTGCACTTGGAATGATGTCTACTTGATGCCTCATTCTCATGTCTGGCAAAATGTTGCAACGTACTTCCTTTAGAGACACATCCCTAAATTCCTCTTGCAATTTAACTTCATTTGATGCACCACATTGTTCCTTTGGAATTTCATCTTCAACCTCCTGCATAATAGAATCAATAGAACTTGGCAAAATGTTAGGATAAAAACAAGTTTCCAAGACGACTTCCTCTGCAACTCTTTCTTCACTCTCACCCTCTTTTCTTTTCTCAACATTGATTTCACTTTGTTGTTTTTCTTTCTCTTCCACTATCTTCTTTTCTCTCAAATATTCTCTCTGTATGTTTTTCAACTCCTTATTAAACTCTTCACAAATTTTCTCAAAGGCACTGTTGATCTTTTCGTGCTCTTTTTCTACGTCGTTCCTTATCCTCCCTCTCCTTTTCTCTATGCCTTCTCTCTTTTCTTTGCTTGCCTCCTTCTCTCTTCTATCTAACCTCTCTTTTCCTCTTCTTGCTGCCTCCTTTTCTCTGTCTAACCTCTCACAATTTCTTTTCATCCACATACCAACCTGATATCCTTCCACAACAAATTCATTTCTAGAAGATCTCAACATGTTGCAAAGAATCAAGTTAGAGTAAATAATAAGGATAAATAAGAAAAGACTTCTCTACTTGCCAAATGTTTCACTCTCTCGCAAATGCTCTCTTTGAGTTCTTTAGAGGGTCAAATACAAACAAAACAAGCAAGCAAACAAACTTGCGACAAAACAAAACTTAAGAAGTGAGTTTGTGAAAGAAACAAAGGAACGCACAAAAGAGAATTGTCCAAAAACAAGAAAGGGTCTGCACTTTTTTCTTTTTTTTAAATTTCGATTTTTTTAAAAAAGGGAAAACTGAAATAGAATGAAGAAGAAGAAGTGAATAGAAGCTGAAAAGATGAAAGGAAAACAAATAGAAATTTCAACCTCAACCTGGGCTTTGCATCACTTAATGACAACCACTTTGATGCGGGTAGTCTTTTTGATAAATTCGATCTTCGGTTGAAATTATATTCGTAATGTAATTGTTTTTAACTAAAATAAAAAGAAATGGATAAAGATGAGGGATAGAAGCACCATAATTCCCTAAGGAATTGATAAGCAAATCGAAGAACGCCACAAGAAGGTTACTTCTTGATAAGTTCAATTTTTGGCTCAATCCAGAACCCAAGAGTGCATGACTCTCAAAATGTGAAAAACACAAGTTTTTCTCAAAGCAAAATTCTGCATGCTCATTCATAAAATTCGTATTACATATATAGGACAGCAAAATCAGCTTCTCTCTCTCTTCCTAGACACATTAGTAATGTCAATTGAATGCCTACTTGATCATATTAATGGCTGCACTTCAATTGTCCATTAACTAGTGTATTAAAGTGTCAGGTACACTTCCTAACAACTCCTAAATGGAGCATTTCAATAGCCATCAGCTGCTGTCCTTTTTTTGTTAATTAATTTAAATAAAACTAATTCAGCTAACTTAAAATAAACTACAAAATAAAAACGAAAATAAGAAGTTTAATTGGGCCAATATGCAAAACCCAAGTAATGCAGCCCAATAGACTTATCACAATCTTTATTCAAAGCAAATAAACATAACTTAAAGAAGAATCCTTTTATTGTTGTTGCAATTTCTTGAGGGCTGCCAGGATCACATCATACCCTCCTTCTTCGAGGGAATTCGCCCTAATTTATTGACTTAAGAAATCCTCTTCATCCTCCGGGATCAACCATACTTCTTTTGAATCCATGGGGTTCTTCTCTTGGAACTATGAAGATATGTGCCTTGAAAAGGGAATCAGTACCACCATGCAAAAATTAGCGTTAGTAGTAAAGCAAGCATCTTTAGATAAAAAGATATACTTAAGTTTCCCCGCCAATGATGCTCTCTCCACCTTAATGTCTATGATAAGGACACTCTCAATTTGAACATTTTCCTCACTTGCTTCCCTTTGTTTTCAACAGCAAAAATATTTCCAGTATCTTCAATTTCCTTTGGAGGTACTTCTTCATGAATTTGAAAAGCTGGCCTAGTGAGTAGTGGTGCACTTGGAATGATGTCTACTTGATGCCTCATTCTCATGTCCGCAAAATGTTGCAACGCATTTCCTTTAGAGACACATCCCTAAATTCCTCTTGCAATTTAACTTCATTTGATGCACCACATTGTTCCTTTGGAATTTCATCTTCAACCTCCTGCATAATAGAATCAATAGAACTTGGCAAAATGTTAGGATAAAAACAAGTTTCCAAGACTACTTCCTCTGCAACTCTTTCTTCACTCTCACCCTCTTTTCTTTTCTCAACATTGATTTCACTTTGTTGTTTTTCTTTCTCTTCCACTATCTTCTTTTCTCTCAAATATTCTCTCTGTGATGTTTTTCAACTCCTTATTAAACTCTTCACAAATTTTCTCAAAGGCACCGTTGATCTTTTTCGTGCTCTTTTTTCTACGCTGCTCCTTATCCTCCCTCTCCTTTTCTCTATGCCTTCTCTTTTTCTTTGCTTGCCTCCTTCTCTCTTCTATCTAACCTCTCTTTTCCTCTTCTTGTCAGCCTCCTTTTCTCTCTGCCTAACCTCTCACAATTTCTTTTCATCCACATACCAACCTCGATATCCTTCCACAACAAATTCATTTCTAGAAGATCTCAACATGTTGCAAAGAATCAAGTTAGAGTAAATAATAAGGATAAATAAGAAAAGACTTCTCTACTTGCCAAATGTTTCACTCTCTCTCGCAAATGCTCTCTTTGAGTTCTTTAGAGGGTCAAATACAAACAAAACAAGCAAGCAACAAACTTGCGACAAAAACAAAACTTAAGAAGTGAGTTTGTGAAAGAAACAAAGGAACGCACAAAAGAGAATTGTCCAAAAAACAAGAAAGGGTCTGCACTTTTTTTCTTTTTTTTTTAAATTTCGATTTTTTTGAAAAAAAGGGAAAAACTGAAATAGAATGAAGAAGAAGAAGTGAATAGAAGCTGAAAAGATGAAAGGAAAAACAAATAGAAATTTCAACCTCAACCTGGGCTTCGGTACCACTTAATGACAACCACTTTGATGCGGTAGTCTTTTTGATAAATTCGATCTTCTGTTGAAATTATATTCGTAATGTAATTGTTTTTAAATAAAATAAAAAGAAATGGATAAAGATGAGGGATGGAAGCACCACAATTCCCTAAGGAATTGATAAGCAAATCGAAGAACGCCACAAGAAGGTTACTTCTTGATAAGTTCAATTTTTGGCTCAATCCAGAACCCAAGAGTGCATGACTCTCAAAATGTGAAAAACACAAGTTTTTCTCAAAGCAAAATTCTGCTCTCATTCATAAAATTCGTATTACATATATAGGACAACAAAATCAGCTTCTCTCTCTCTTCCTAGACACATTAGTAATGTCAATTGAATGCCTACTTGATCATATTAATGGCTGCACTTCAATTGTCCATTAACTAGTGTATTAAAGTGTCAGTTACACTTCCTAACAACTCCTAAATGGAGCATTTCAATAGCCATCAGCTGCTGTCCTTTTTTTGTTAATTAATTTAAATAAAACTAATTCAGCTAACTTAAAATAAACTACAAAATAAAAACGAAAATAAGAAGTTTAATTGGGCCAATATGCAAAACCCAAGTAATGCAGCCCAATAGACTTATTACAATCTTTATTCAAAGCAAATAAACATAACTTAAAGAAGAATCCTTTTATTGTTGTTGCAATTTCTTGAGGGCTGCCAGGATCACATCATGCCCTCCTTCTTCGAGGGAATTCGTCCTCAATTTATTGACTTAAGAAATCCTCTTCATCCTCCTGATCAAACATAATTCTTTTGAATCCATGGGGTTCTTCTCTTGGAACTATGAAGATATGTGCCTTGAAAAGGGAATCAGTACCACCATGCAAAAATTAGCGTTAGTAGTAAAGCAAGCATCTTTAGATAAAAAGATATACTTAAGTTTCCCCGCCAATGATGCTCTCTCCACCTTAATGTCTATGATAAGGACACTCTCAATTTGAACATTTTCCTCACTTGCTTCCCTTTGTTTTCAACAAAGAAAAATATTTCCGTATCTTCAATTTCCTTTGGAGGTACTTCTTCATGAATTTGAAAAGCTGGCCTAGTGAGTAGTGGTGCACTTGGAATGATGTCTACTGATGCCTCATTCTCATGTCCGCAAAATGTTGCAACGCATTTCCTTTAGAGACACATCCCTAAATTCCTCTTGCAATTTAACTTCATTTGATGCACTACATTGTTCCTTTGGAATTTCATCTTCAACCTCCTGCATAATAGAATCAATAGAACTTGGCAAAATGTTAGGATAAAAACAAGTTTCCAAGACGACTTCCTCTCAACTCTTTCTTCACTCTCACCCTCTTTTCTTTTCTCAACATTGATTTCACTTTGTTGTTTTTCTTTCTCTTCCACTATCTTCTTTTCTCTCAAATATTCTCTCTCAGATGTTTTTCAACTCCTTATTAAACTCTTTCACAAATTTTCTCAAAGGCAATCAAGTGATCTTTTTCGTGCTCTTTTTCTACGCTGCTCCTTATCCTCCCTCTCCTTTTCTCTATGCCTTCTCTCTTTTTCTTTGCTTGCCTCCTTCTCTTCTATCTAACCTCTCTTTTCCTCTTCTTGCTGCCTCCTTTCTCTGTCTAACCTCTCACAATTTCTTTTCATCCACATACCAACCTGATATCCTTCCACAACAAATTCATTTCTAGAAGATCTCAACATGTTGCAAAGAATCAAGTTAGAGTAAATAATAAGGATAAATAAGAAAAGACTTCTACTTGCCAAATGTTTCACTCTCTCTCGCAAATGCTCTCTTTGAGTTCTTTAGAGGGTCAAATACAAACAAAACAAGCAAGCAACAAACTTGCGACAAAAACAAAACTTAAGAAGTGAGTTTGTGAAAGAAACAAAGGAACGCACAAAAGAGAATTGTCCAAAAAACAAGAAAGGGTCTGCACTTTTTTTCTTTTTTTTTAAATTTCGATTTTTTTTAAAAAAAGGGAAAAACTGAAATAGAATGAAGAAGAAGAAGTGAATAGAAGCTGAAAAGATGAAAGGAAAAACAAATAGAAATTTCAACCTCAACCTGGGCTTCTGGTACCAGTTAATGACAACCACTTTGATGCGGGTAGTCTTTTTGATAAATTCGATCTTCTGCTGAAATTATATTCAGAATGTAATTGTTTTTAAATAAAATAAAAAGAAATGGATAAAGATGAGGGTGGAAGCACCACAATTCCCTAAGGAATTGATAAGCAAATCGAAGAACGCCACAAGAAGGTTACTTCTTGATAAGTTCAATTTTTGGCTCAATCCGTAACCCAAGAGTGCATGACTCTCAAAATGTGATAAACACAAGTTTTTCTCAAAGCAAAATTCTCATGCTCATTCATAAAATTCGTATTACATATATAGGACAGCAATATCAGCTTCTCTCTCTTCCTAGACACATTAGTAATGTCAATTGAATGCCTACTTGATCATATTAATGGCTGCACTTCAATTGTCCATTAACTAGTGTATTAAAGTGTCAGTTACACTTCCTAACAACTCCTAAATGGAGCATTTCAATAGCCATCAGCTGCTGTCCTTTTTTTGTTAATTAATTTAAATAAAACTAATTCAGCTAACTTAAAATAAACTACAAAATAAAAACGAAAATAAGAAGTATAATTGGGCCAATATGCAAAACCCAAGTAATGCAGCCCAATAGACTTATTAAAATCTTTATCCAAAGCAAATAAACATAGCTTAAAGAAGAATCCTTTTATTGTTGTTGCAATTTCTTGAGGGCTGCCAGGATCACATCATGCCCTCCTTCTTCGACGGAATTCGCCCTAATTTATTGACTTAAGAAATCCTCTTCATCCTCCGGGATCAAACATAATTCTTTGAATCCATGGGGTTCTTCTCTTGGAACTATGAAGATATGTGCCTTGAAAAGGGAATCAAGACCACCATGCAAAAATTAGCGTTAGTAGTAAAGCAAGCATCTTTAGATAAAAAGATATACTTAAGTTTCCCTGCCAATGATGCTCTCTCCACCTTAATTTCTATGATAAGGACACTCTGAATTTGAACATTTTCCTCACTTGCTTCCCCTTTGTTTTCAACAAAGAAAAATATTTTCAGATTCTTCAATTTCCTTTGGAGGTACTTCTTCATGAATTTGAAAAGCTGGCCTAGTGAGTAGTGGTGCACTTGGAATGATGTCTACTTGATGCCTCATTCTCATGTCCGCAAAATGTTGCAACGCATTTCCTTTAGAGACACATCCCTAAATTCCTCTTGCAATTTAACTTCATTTGATGCACTACATTGTTCCTTTGGAATTTCATCTTCAACCTCCTCGCATAATAGAATCAATAGAAGTTGGCAAAATGTTAGGATAAAAACAAGTTTCCAAGACGACTTCCTCTCGCAACTCTTTCTTCACTCTCACCCTCTTTTCTTTTCTCAACATTGATTTCACTTTGTTGTTTTTTTCTTTCTCTTCCACTATCTTCTTTTCTCTCAAATATTCTCTCTCTGTATGTTTTTCAACTCCTTATTAAACTCTTCACAAATTTTCTCAAAGGCAATCGCTGATCTTTTCGTGCTCTTTGTTCTACGCTGCTCCTTATCCTCCCTCTCCTTTCTCTATGCCTTCTCTCTTTTCTTTGCTTGCCTCCTTCTCTCTATCTAACCTCTCTTTTCCTCTTCTTGTCAGCCTCCTTTTCTCCTGCCTAACCTCTCACAATTTCTTTTCATCCACATACCAACCTGATATCCTTCCACAACAAATTCATTTCTAGAAGATCTCAACATGTTGCAAAGAATCAAGTTAGAGTAAATAATAAGGATAAATAAGAAAAGACTTCTACTTGCCAAATGTTTCACTCTCTCTCCCAACTGCTCTCTTTCAGTTCTTCAGAGGGTAAAACACAAACAAAACAAGCAAGCAACAAAATTGCGACAAAAACAAAACTTAAGAAGTGAGTTTGTGAAAGAAACAACGGAACGCACAAAAGAGAATTGTCCAAAAACAAGAAAGGGTCTGCACTTTTTTTCTTTTTTTAAATTTCGATTTTTTTAAAAAAGGGAAAACTGAAATAGAATGAAGAAGAAGAAGTGAATAGAAGCTGAAAAGATGAAAGGAAAAACAAATAGAAATTTCCCCAACCTCAACCTGGGCTTTCGTACCACTTAATGACAACCACTTTGATGCGGGTAGTCTTTTTGATAAATTCGATCTTCTGCTGAAATTATATTCGTAATGTAATTGTTTTTAAATAAAATAAAAAGAAATGGACAAAGATGAGGGGTGGAAGCACCACAATTCCCTAAGGAATTGATAAGCAAATCGAAGAACGCCACAAGAAGGTTACTTCTTGATAAGTTCAATTTTTGGCTCAATCCAGAACTCCAAGAGTGCATGACTCTCAAAATGTGATAAACACAAGTTTTTCTCAAAGCAAAATTCTCATGCTCATTCATAAAATTCGTATTACATATATAGGACAACAAAATCAGCTTCTCTCTCTCTTCCTAGACACATTAGTAATGTCAATTGAATTCCTACTTGATCATATTAATGGCTGCACTGCAATTGTCCATTAACTAGTGTATTAAAGTGTCGCTACACTTCCTAACAACTCCTAAATGGAGCATTTCAATAGCCATCAGCTGCTGTCCTTTTTGTTAATTAATTTAAATAAAACTAATTCAGCTAACTTAAAATAAACTACAAAATAAAAACGAAAATAAGAAGTTTAATTGGGCCAATATGCAAAACCCAAGTAATGCAGCCCAATAGACTTATTACAATCTTTATTCAAAGCAAATAAACATAACTTAAAGAAGAATCCTTTATTGTTGTTGCAATTTCTTGAGGGCTGCCAGATCACATCATGCCCTCCTTCTTCGAGGGAATTCGTCCTCGAATTTATTGACTTAAGAAATCCTCTTCATCCTCCTGGATCAAACATAATTCTTTTGAATCCATGGGGTTCTTCTCTTGGAACTATGAAGATATGTGCGTTGAAAAGGGAATCAGTACCACCATGCAAAAAATTAGCGTTAGTAGTAAAGCAAGCATCTTTAGATAAAAAGATATACTTAAGTTTCCTCGCCAATGATGCTCTCTCCACCTTAATGTCTATGATAAGGACACTCTCAATTTGAACATTTTCCTCACTTGCTTCCCCTTTGTTTTCAACAGCAAAAATATTTCCGTATCTTCAATTTCCTTTGGAGGTACTTCTTCATGAATTTGAAAAAGTTGGCCTAGTGAGTAGTGGTGCACTTGGAATGATGTCTACTTGATGCCTCATTCTCATGTCCGCAAAATGTTGCAACGCATTTCCTTTAGAGACACATCCCTAAATTCCTCTTGCAATTTAACTTCATTTGATGCACCACATTGTTCCTTTGGAATTTCATCTTCAACCTCCGCATAATAGAATCAATAGAACTTGGCAAAATGTTAGGATAAAAACAAGTTTCCAAGACGACTTCCTCTGCAACTCTTTCTTCACTCTCACCCTCTTTTCTTTTCTCAACATTGATTTCACTTTGTTGTTTTTCTTTCTCTTCCACTATCTTTTTTTCTCTCAAATATTCTCTCTGTATGTTTTTCAACTCCTTATTAAACTCTTCACAAATTTTCTCAAAGGCACTGCTTGATCTTTTCGTGCTCTTTTTCTACGTCGTTCCTTATCCTCCCTCTCCTTTTCTCTATGCCTTCTCTCTTTTCTTTGCTTGCCTCCTTCTCTCTTCTATCTAACCTCTCTTTTCCTCTTCTTGTCAGCCTCCTTTCTCTCTGCCTAACCTCTCACAATTTCTTTTCATCCACATACCAACCTCGATATCCTTCCACAACAAATTCATTTCTAGAAGATCTCAACATGTTGCAAAGAATCAAGTTAGAGTAAATAATAAGGATAAATAAGAAAAGACTTCTCTACTTGCCAAATGTTTCACTCTCTCGCAAATGCTCTCTTTGAGTTCTTTAGAGGGTCAAATACAAACAAAACAAGCAAGCAACAAACTTGCGACAAAAACAAAACTTAAGAAGTGAGTTTGTGAAAGAAACAAAGGAACGCACAAAAGAGAATTGTCCAAAAACAAGAAAGGGTCTGCACTTTTTTCTTTTTTTAAATTTCGATTTTTTGAAAAAAAGGAAAACTGAAATAGAATGAAGAAGAAGAAGTGAATAGAGCTGAAAAGATGAAAGGAAAAACAAATAGAAATTTCAACCTCAACCTGGGCTTCGTACCACTTAATGACAACCACTTTGATGCGGGTAGTCTTTTTGATAAATTCGATCTTCGTTGAAATTATATTCGTAATGTAATTGTTTTTAAATAAAATAAAAGAAATGGATAAAGATGAGGGATGGAAGCACCACAATTCCCTAAGGAATTGATAAGCAAATCGAAGAACGCCACAAGAAGGTTACTTCTTGATAAGTTCAATTTTTGGCTCAATCCAGAACCCAAGAGTGCATGACTCTCAAAATGTGATAAACACAAGTTTTTCTCAAAGCAAAATTCTGCGTTCATTCATAAAATTCGTATTACATATATAGGACAACAAAATCAGCTTCTCTCTCTCTTCCTAGACACATTAGTAATGTCAATTGAATGCCTACTTGATCATATTAATGGCTGCACTTCAATTGTCCATTAACTAGTGTATTAAAGTGTCAGTTACACTTCCTAACAACTCCTAAATGGAGCATTTCAATAGCCATCAATTCTTGTCCTTTGTTAATTAATTTAAATAAAACTAATTCAGCTAACTTAAAATAAACTACAAAATAAAAACGAAAATAAGAAGTTTAATTGGGCCAATATGCAAAACCCAAGTAATGCAGCCCAATAGACTTATTACAATCTTTATTCAAAGCAAATAAACATAACTTAAAGAAGAATCCTTTATTGTTGTTGCAATTTCTTGAGGGCTGCCAGATCACATCATGCCCTCCTTCTTCGAGGGAATTCGTCCTCGAATTTATTGACTAAAGAACTCCTCTTCATCCTCGGGGATCAAACATAATTCTTTTGAATCCATGGGGTTCTTCTCTTGGAACTATGAAGATATGTGCCTTGAAAAGGGAATCAGTACCACCATGCAAAAAATTAGCGTTAGTAGTAAAGCAAGCATCTTTAGATAAAAAGATATCCTTAAGTTTCCCGCCAATGATGCTCTCTCCACCTTAATGTCTATGATAAGGACACTCTCAATTTGAACATTTTCCTCACTTGCTTCCCTTTGTTTTCAACAGAAAAAATATTTCCGTATCTTCAATTTCCTTTGGAGGTACTTCTTCATGAATTTGAAAAAGTCGGGCCTAAAGTGAGTAGTGGTGCACTTGGAATGATGTCTACTTGATGCCTCATTCTCATGTCCTGCAAAATGTTGCAACGCATTTCCTTTAGAGACACATCCCTAAATTCCTCTTGCAATTTAACTTCATTTGATGCACTACATTGTTCCTTTGGAATTTCATCTTCAACCTCCTGCATAATAGAATCAATAGAGTTGGCAAAATGTTAGGATAAAAACAAGTTTCCAAGACGACTTCCTCTCGCAACTCTTTCTTCACTCTCCACCCTCTTTTTCTTTTCTCTCAACATTGATTTCACTTTGTTGTTTTTCTTTCTCTTCCACTATCTTCTTTTCTCTCAAATATTCTCTCAGTATGTTTTTCAACTCCTTATTAAACTCTTCACAAATTTTCTCAAAGGCACTGCTGATCTTTTCGTGCTCTTTTTTCTACGTCATTCCTTATCCTCCCTCTCCTTTCTCTATGCCTTCTCTCTTTTTCTTTGCTTGCCTCCTTCTCTCTATCTAACCTCTCTTTTCCTCTTCTTGTCAGCCTCCTTTTCTCCTGCCTAACCTCTCACAATTTCTTTTCATCCACATACCAACCCTGATATCCCTTCCACAACAAATTCATTTCTAGAAGATCTCAACATGTTGCAAAGAATCAAGTTAGAGTAAATAATAAGGATAAATAAGAAAAAGACTTCTCTACTTGCCAAATGTTTCACTCTCTCTCGCAAATGCCTCTTTGAGTTCTTTAGAGAGTCAAATACAAACAAAACAAGCAAGCAACAAACTTGCGACAAAACAAAACTTAAGAAGTGAGTTTGTGAAAGAAACAAAGGAACGCACAAAAGAGAATTGTCCAAAAACAAGAAAGGGTCTGCACTTTTTTTCTTTTTTTTTAAATTTCGATTTTTTGAAAAAGGGAAAACTGAAATAGAATGAAGAAGAAGAAGTGAATAGAAGCTGAAAAGATGAAAGGAAAAACAAATAGAAATTTCAACCTCAACCTGGCTTGATTACCACTTAATGACAACCACTTTGATGCGGGGTAAAGTCTTTTTGATAAATTCGATCTTCGGTTGAAATTATATTCAGTAACAGAATTGTTTTTTTAAATAAAAGTAAAAAGAAATGGATAAAGATTGAGGGGGTGGAAGCACCCACAATTCCCTAAGGAATTTGATAAACAAATCGAAAGAGAACGCCATGCAAGAAGGTTACTTCTTGATAAGGTTCAATTTTGGCTCAATCCAGAACCCAAGAGTGCATGACTCTCAAAATGTGATAAACACAAGTTTTCTCAAAGCAAAATTCCCATGCGTTCATTCCATAAAATTCAGTATTACATATCAGGGATGAGGACATAAAGAGCTATGGGATGATCCAAGTCTCATGCAAAGGGCTGGGAGGTCTATGACAAGGAGCACGTGCTAAAAGAGCTAAGGAGGCCTTGAACCTTTTGGTGATCCAAATGTTTGCAAGGAGAGCCCAATAACCCCGAAGACTTAGAAAGCTCAAATTGGTCTATTGCATAGATGGGCCATTATAGATGGCGCATGCACCAAAGTGTCATGCATTATTTTAAGTTGTTTTGGTGTGTTTAAAATTGAATAAATTGTTGGGCCTAAAGACTCTTTAATTTTGGCGCTCAGAGCCCAAACAATTAGTTTGTTTGGTTTCTTGCATTTTCTTGATGTTGGAGTGTGTTTTTCTATGGCCTTTTAATTGAGGAGTAAACAAATAATTCAGCTAAGCACTAAAGCTGAATGAAGGCGCATGCATCAAGAGGGGAAATAAACTAATGAAGACTACATGAATGCACAAGACAAAAGAATTGAAGAGCATCAATGCATTGTTTCACCTTTTAATGCTTAGTAGTTACACCTTTGAAGAATCAGAATTGAAGGAGGAAGTTCATTGCATTGTCTCACCTTTAAATATTTAAGTGATTACATAACTTTGAAGACACATTGAAGCCAAATTTTAAAGCTTTGTCTAAAGGAATTTCAAGCAGCTCCTCTATGCACCTAAATCATGCTCTAGGTTCATCCTTTGGGCTGGAAGGGGGTCACGCCTAGAATTTATCATTTGGGCTGATTACTTATGTAACAATTTTTGTTCAATTAAGTGCTAATTGGTTGCATTTTTGTTTTACACACACTTAATTAGCAATTAGTGGGCTGTTTTAGAGAAGACAAAAAGGCAGCTGAATTCCCATGTATTTTCCTTTTTAAAATGGCGCCATTATCAATGAAAAAGGGAGAGAATTTTGTTTGAGAAAAAACTAGTGTTAAACACTTGTGAGAGCTATGCACTTTCTTGGGTTCTGGATTTGAGCCAAACTGAACTTACTGCAAGTAACCTTCTTGTGGTGCTTCTTCGATCGGGCTTATCAATTCATTAGGGAATTGTGGTGCTTCCATTCCTTTCCTCTTTTTCCCATATTCTTTTGTCTTGTCAATTGCGCTGTAAAAACAACACCTGTGTCTTAATCTGGATTTCAACCTCCAAAAGATCGTAACAAGGCTGCACTTTACAAAAAGGTAGTCATCCAAAGAGTGGTATCAAAGCTCGAGGTTGAGGTTGAGAAGAATTACTCAAAGAAACATCTTTGAAGGCTGCACAAGAAAATAAAAAAAAAAAAAAAGGAACAAGAGCTGTCAAGTTTTGATTAAAAAAAAAAAAAGAAAAAAAGAAAAAGAAAGACAGCTTTGCCTTTTAAAAAAAAAATTCGAAAAATTAAAAAAAAAAAAAAAGAGACAGCCCCTTTCTTGATTTGGAACCAATCTCATTTTAGTGCCTTTTCTTTTTTTCATTGATAGACTCACTTTCTTAAAATTCCGTTTTTCTTTGTTTTGTTACAAGATTGTTTGGCTTACTTGTTTTGTTTTGTGTTTGGCTTCTTTAAAGAACTCATAGAGGGCATTTGAGTGGAAAAAGGCAAGAGTGCACATTAGAGAAAAAAGCCTAATTGGAGTGAAACACGAGTGGAAAAAAAAATTCTTTGAGTGAAACATGAGTGGAAATAGAAATGAGAAGCAGGTCCTATTTTCTATATTTTATATTTGTTTCTTTTTGCAGAAAATTCATGGCTGAAAAGCAGTCCTCCTCTGTCTCCAAGAATCCGCACGTCTACAAATGCAAATAACAGCCTTGGCTCAAGAAATGGGGAGGATTGTTCATAACAATCAGATGAGTTCCATGAGAGACTTGGTCACTGGAGAGGAATGGGGGATCATCTAGACATTCTTCTCGGGCTGGATAGTGAAGGATCTAAGAAGAAAAAAGTAGAGGCATAGTGGAGGAGATATGAGGAAGGAGTAAGAGGACAGGACTATGACGGAGATAGAGAGGATAGTTTTGGGTGGCATAAAATAAAGGTGCCATCTTTTTCAAGGAAGAAATGATCCAGAGGCATATTTGGAGTGGGGAGATGAAGGTTGACCAAATCTTTTCATGTCACAATTTACGGTAGCAAAGAAAGTTGCAAGTGGCGGCAAATTGGAGTTTTCCTGACTATGCTTTGGTGTGTAGTGGGATCAAAACGGGTCAAAAAACGACAGTAAGAAGAAATGAGGAGCCACCAGTTGCAACTTAAAGAGATAAAGAGATTGATGAGGAGGAGATTTGTGCCTTCTTATTACCATAGAGAATTGCACAACAAGTCAAGTAAAGACCTCACCCAAGGGTCTAAAAGTGTTGATGAATACCACAAAGGAGATGGAATTGGCTTTGATTAGAGCCAATGTGGAAGGGAAAGATCGAAGCACTCATGGCACGCGTTCTTACATGGCCTCAAACCGTGACATTAGTGATGTGGGTGGAGCCGGGCAACACTGTCATGCAGAGATGGAAGGAGCTTGGTTCACCCAAGCCATCGAGGTGGTGTTCAACAACAACTCAAGAGGAAGGGTCACTTCTGAAGAAGAGTTCTCTCTAACGTGAACTCATCAGAATTGGAGGGGACAAATTTAAGAAGGAGGGTTCATCATTTTCCAAAGAGCACACAGCAGACTTAAGGGAAAGCTACTTCATTTATTCCTATTGATACTCTTTCTAACACTAAAAATCGTGAAGTCAAATGTTTTAAATGTTTGGCGGGGGTCACATTGCCTCTCATTGTCCAAGCAAGAAGGTGATGGTGTTGAAGAACCCTAGAGAAGATTCTTCTCGGAGTATTCATCCAAATCTGCCCCCAAATAGTGAGGATGAAAAGGAAGAGGAGTTCCTACTTTGAAGGAGACTTGCTCATGGTAAGTGAGGTTGCTAGGAAGCCAAGTTTAAAGAAAGATGATACAAGTCGGAGGGAGAATATTTTCCCTCTCAGGTGTCTTGTTCAAGCGGAAGGTATGCTCTTTAATTATTGATGGAGGAAGTTGTACTAATGTATGGCTAGACACCGTTTGGTGTCAAGACTTAATTTAGGAAAAAACCAAACCTCACCCAAAACCTTATAAACTCCAATGGCTAAGTGAAGCGGTAGAAATGACCAGTAAACAAACAAGTTGAGGTTTATTTTTACGATTGGGAAGTATCATGCGATTTTGTTTTTGTGTGATGTGGTACACTATGGAAGCTAGTC